>OY754307.1:17333767-18533767 GCA_963573325.1 Astragalus glycyphyllos
GGGTAAGTGCATAACTTCTAAACTCCAACACAACAAGCTTCAACATTTGTTCTTCACTAACATCACAACAAGAAGAAAAAAACTTGTTCTACCTTAAGCTCCCAATCAAGATACGCTTCGGGGTCACTCTTCCCATGAAAGTTTGGAACACTCACTTTTTCTTTCATCTCATTTTCTCTCAAATAATCTCCATATTTTCTCTCTTTTTCTCTGTCTCTCCTCTCATAACTCCTTTCTTTTTTATACTTTCTATCTTTTTCTGTCACATTCTCTTCATACCTCTCATGCATCTTTTGGAGCAAATCTCCAACCTTATACTTCTTAAGAATTTTTGCAACACATTCTCTATTATAGTCAAAACCTCTATTCATCATTCCAACGACAAGATAACAAGTACCAAATGATCAAGCAAAGTAACAAGAAAGAACAATAGTCCTCACCACTCGCTAAGTGTTTACACTCAAGAAATGTATCACTCGTGTATGTCGCTCAATTATGGCTTTTTCTATAATGTTCACTCTAGCCTTTTTCCACTCCCTAATGCAACTCTTCAAGTTCTTAAAACAAACCAAACAAGTCTCAATCAAGTTTGTGGAAAACCTCTACACAATTGTGACAAAACACACATGAAAGTTATCATTCAAGAGGCCAACAAAGACAAGAGAAACTTCTAAGACAAAACTAAGGAATTTAAAAGACACAACAGAAAGAAAAGCAAAGGACGACACACTCAAATAGATAAACAAGGAGATGACTAAAAAGAATAAAACTAAATGACTAAATGGTTCAAATATTTGGATGGTAAGATACTAAAATCAACTAGCAATGGTGACCAACTGATGAGAATCTAATTGATTCCATGATAGATTAAGGATTTAACCAAGTGATTTCTTGAATCAAAGGTAACAAATAGGATAAAAAGAGAAAGGGGAAAGAAACATACAAACGGATTAGGCAAGAAGATGAAGAAATCGCCACATCCAAGAGGATGATAAGATCAAAGTAGAGAATCACCACAAGAGTAAGCTCGGAGCCGTCGGTGACTATTTCGGTAGTCATGAAGGTGGGAGTGAAGGAGACACCACGATCGGGGATGGAAGACCGATCGATAAGTCGTGAAGACACCACAACCGGCTATGGAGGTTCCGGTTGATAAGTCGGGATGAGCGCCACGACAAGTCGATAAGCTCTAATAACGGCTCAGAGAACCATAGAGACACGTCTCTAAATTTTTACTCAAAATTCAACTTGCAATGTATAATAGAATCAACAAAGATGCAAAATGATTGATGTTTCAAAATGAACGATTCTGGACTCTTTTTTTTTGTATGTTTTTTTTTATAAGTGCTTATGTGTAGAATCACTTTTTTTTTCAGCACTTATCTTTTCAGTTTTTTTTTCGCATATTTGAATTACTCTTTTTTTTTCCTAATCAATTTAGGCTTTTGAATTTCCAGAATCAACATGTATAGACAAAATAACATCAAAGACCAAGTTTGCAATTAACATTTTGGATCAAACAATTGCTAGTATGATATAATTTCCGGAACAATGAAATTGGAATTTTGGAAGTAATTGATTTTTCTTCGGTGATAGAAGTTCAAGAGAAACCAAATTGTTTATGACTTGCTTCAAAATTCAACGGCTTGAACAAATTATCAAATTGCCCAGTAATGTACCCAACCAACATGAACGTGAATCCCAAATCGGTAAACACTAGGTCAATAACGTGATGCACCAGACCTTAAATTACTAAACCAACTTAACGTGATTCATAGAACAATTAAGGAGCTCATAAGCAATTACCAAAATCTAGATGATCAGGGGAATAATAGAAAACAAAGGGGAAAAATCAAGAAACCAAATTAGGTGCCGACAAAAATGAAAAAGGGGAGAAAAAATTGCAGAATTTTTTTTTTTTGTTTTTTTTTCCTCTTAATTCAAGAAGACAATAACACTTGGTAAAAGGCTCTGAATACCACTTGTTGTGAATCTAATTGATTCCATGATAGATTAAGGATCTAACCAAGTGATTTCTTGAATCAAAGATAATAAATAGGATAAAAAGAGAAAGGGAAAAGAAACATACAAACGGATTAGGCAAGAAGATGAAGAAATCGTCACATCCAAGAGGATGATAAGATCAAGGTAGAATCACCACAAGAGTAAGAGGCTCTTGATAAGACTCAAATTTGGTTCTAAGAAGAACCCTAGAGAAACACTCTCTATTCTCACAATTCTATTTCGTCAAAAAGTTTCTTTCAACTTACAAAACCACACCTATTTATAGGGAATAGATTGTGGACTCACTAAAGTGACAAACATAAACCTAAAAGCCCAAATTCAAGCCCAAACTAGGTCTTACACAATTAGGCATCTAAGAATTAGAAATAACGTGCCTAAAAATGTCTGGCTTATTCCAATTATAAAATTCATACGAAATCTTAATTATAAAGCTATTTAAAAGACAATGAACAATTTTAGATTATTTGCTATCATTAAGCAAATTAATCATTTGAGCTTCCAATTGTTCTTGTTCTTTAATCTTCTTTGCTCCTCCTCTTTTAATTGGCCCAAGTGCCATGTCTTGAATCTTCATGCTCTTTGTATCCATAACATTTCTTAATGCTCTTGCGGTCGCCATCACCAACTTCAGCTTCAACCACAGCCACCACCACAACAAGTTCCAAGCAATGCTCAACCTCAACACCCTTAGATTCATCCTCATCATCATAGTAGTAATGTCTTTGCCCCACTTGTGTGTGAAAATGTTACTATTACTAATCCAATTGGGTTTGTGAATGCTAGTAATAGTCTCCAATTTGAGCCAAATGAGACTATTATTAATTCACTTATGCCAGTGAATGTGAATGCTACTACTAATAATTCACTTCTGCTTGTGAATGTTAGTAATGGTAGTAACCAACTTGAACCAAATGGTATCCCTATTGCACCTTCTTCACCAATAGATTTTATGAACATACCATTTCCATCTCCTCAGTCACCTTGTGGGCCACTATTTCCAACCGACATTCAACTTCCATCTCCTCCATCACCACCGCTATTTCCACCTAACTTTGAGTTTCCATCTCCTCAATCACCGTATGGCCCACTACTATCACCTAGCATTCCGCCTCCATTTTCTCCTTCCATGTTTTTTTGATGTCTCCTTCGTGATTTTTCCCAATTTCTCCTTGGATACCTGGTCAAATATGAGTTGGGATCCTCTCAATTTCTCTTTATTACTATAATTTTGATTGTATAAATGCATATAACTATCTATGTACGGATTTATATATAACTAAAACTATAGTAACAACGGAGTCTGCAATTACGCAAAAGAAATTGAGAGGATCTCTACTCCAAATCATAGCTCACAGTTGCATCATAGCTCATTTTCGCTTTGCAATTGCTTGTAATTTTAAATTCTCATTCATGTGCTTCTCTTTTGTTGATGAATACAATGGCTGCAGTCCCTTTACTATGACAAGTTTTACATTAATACATTGAAGATCATGAACTCAATTCCCAGTTGGGCAGAAGTATCATGATAGAAGAGCTACAGCAGGAAAAGAAGTAGGATCATCTATAATATATGTTTTGTAATCTAGGGTATAGCTAGGTGATCATACTATTTTTTTAATACAATGAATGGATTGCATGTCAAAATAAATGGTTAAATGTCTGGTTATCTTTCTTTACAGTGGATTACATTTTTAAGTATCAATCTTCTATAGGAAAATTACTCAAGAAGAGATACAACAATGGATGTTTTGGAAGAATTTGTTTGATGGCTTAATTTGAAGAGATAACTCAAGAAGAGAAAAATTACTACCTACATACTACTTTTGAGCAAATTAATTAAACTCTAATTTGATGTGTATTCTTAGTAATTAAAAGGAACATATTTGGAATTATTCATCTTTTCCTAATAAGTCGTGTTTAGGAATTAGGAGTGTGAATGACAAATTCAAATTCATGATAGTTGTGGAGAGATGATATAGATAGTTGTCTAATGCAAAAGTTATATTCATTCATATAATGAGTACAGTGATTCTTTTATGAAGCGTTTATGAAAGCATTTAGACGTCCCAAAAGTATGCATATGTTACTTTGTTGACAAATTTTCTTTGTACATAATGTTGACTACTTTACTCTTTCCTAGTCTAACTTTGAATTACATTTTGTGAATTGTATTTATTGACAAATGACAAATTTATTTGTTTTCAATGTAAAAGGTTTTCGAGTTAAGCCTCTCACATTATTTATTGTCTTTCCCTATAAACTTTTTTTACTCAAACGAAATCACTTTATTTCATTAATAATAATGTTCTTAATATAATCTCAAAAAATATAATGTGCTAAATACAACAAATACAATGATATATTCTTCCAATTGCAACTAAATTAAAATTGTTTATTACATTACTTAGGTAAGTTAGACGTCTGTGTGGTCTAGAATTCATTATTCTCCTTTTCATACTATAATGTGGTGGTCTAAAAATGACTCAACCCTTGTTTTCACTTTGTATGACCTTCATATTAGGTTGTTCTAAGCAGTAATTGAGTCTGGATACCATCTAAAAATATTGAGTTCAAATTTTGGGTATAACAAGATGTATCGATCCACATAGACTTTGTAATTACCAATATTATTTTCGATTGTGATTAGCTAAAAGGAATGATTTTATTAGAAGGAATTTTGGTTGGTTTTAAATTCAGAATTATAAAGGCATCCTAGGATTGGAATATTCCCTAATATGAAGGAATGATTTTATTATAAAAACTCTAATAAAATAGAGTCTAGACTTGCAATTGTTTAGGGATCTATCATTGGAATATTCCCATTATCCCAAGACTAGAAGGGTATACTCACTCATGACCATTGCAGACAAGGATATAGAAGAAGGAGAAGACATAAAAGATAAATAACAAGAAATTATAAATTGCGGAATTGTAAATTGCGTAATGTAAATGACGGAATTGTAAATTGCGTACTGTAAATGACGGAATGTAAATGACTGAAAGTAAAAGAAAGAAATAAAAGATTGAATATAAAGTTGCTGGAAAGTAAGAACAGAAATTAAAGGTGCAAGAAAGTAAAGAGCATAAAGTAAAATGCAAGAACTTGAGAGAATAGAATAAAATGCATAAAAAACTTGATTTCACTTTGAGAGTAATTTTGTAATGACAAAGGATGGACTAGCACTCAAAAATTTGTGCTATTTATAGGCCTAGGATCATCAAAGATGTTTAAGAGCAATTACAAGCAATGAATACAAAATATAACAGCTTTGAAAGCTGAAACAAGTACATCGGTCGTGCTTGTCACTGAGAGCGCCATTTATCTTCCAACGAGCCAACTACCACGCACCAGTCATGCTTCACACGCACCGGTCGTGCTTCCCACGCACAAGTGGTGCTTCTCACGCACCGGTAATGCTTTTCACACGGTGTCTTCTAAAAATGATATTTCTTGTTCCCTTTTGATCCTTGTTTATTCGTTTGCTATTGGGAGTTGAGTATTATGCCTTTTAGATCTAGAATGAAACTCAAATAACAAACAACTTACTTAAAACAATTACTAAAAAGACGAGTAAAATTGACTTATCAAACTTCCTCATGCTTGAATCTTTGTTTTTCCTCAAGCAAGAACAATAGAAATAGTAGTAGCATATATTAGTAGATGTATTGTCATTAAAGCTCAATCATATTTCTTTTTCAAGGGCTTTGCTCTCAGAGTACACTTCTTCATGAACGTTTAAGTCCACAAACTATTCTAAGTGAGTGTGTGTACTCATAGGTCTGGTCTAGTTACTAAGAATGACACAAAAACTCGCCTTTCCTTGCTTAGAGATAGCCTTCCTAGATTGTGCTTCACTTGATTACAAAGAAAAAAAATAGAATTGACTTTTATCCTTGGGGTTTATTAATACTAAAATTTGGCGGTCGTGGCATATTTGAGATTTTTCAGCCACTCCGCTTTTTGTGAGTCTAAAATTTTGGACTTTCTACTCACCAACAGTAGCTTAGTATATATATTACCCTGACCAAAGGAATTTTTCACTTCATTAACCCCCAACTTGTTTCATTTTCTATTCCTCTTTGTTATATAAAGTTTGGCACAATTTTAGGCTGACTATTCAAACTTAACATTGGCTAACTTTTGAACTATCCATTTCCCTTTCAAGACCTAAAGTTTAAAGTGTAAAAATAGATACGGGCTTAGAGAACAATTCAAACACAAAGTCATGCTTACATGCAACCAATTCATCATAAAACTCAGCCCCTATTTGATTTTTTCTTTCTCTTTTTTTTCTTTATAAACACAACTACTAAAAGTGCTGCAATATTACATTCAAATCATAAAAACAACATCAATACAAACATGGGAGAGTAGTAATCCTGACTCAAAACAGACTCAAACAACTCAAATAACAAGAAAATAAACGGCAGAATTTAAACAACAGAAATAAAAGGGTAAAGAACCCTCATGCTTGGACTAGACATTGTCCTCAATCTAAAACAGAATAAAATATATAAGAGGGGTAAGAAAGCTCACATTGACTAGCATTTGTAGTTTTTCTTCTTATTCCAACAAAACAAAACATAGGTAAACTCGTGGGTTGCCTCCGGCGTCCCTATCAGGGGCGGATGCACATATAGCTGAGAGTGTGCAGGTGCACACCCTCAAGCATTAAAATTTGGCCCGATACCCCTAAAAAACTTACATTTGAACCACCCTAGTTGTAATCTTTGCACACCCTCCACGATCATCTTCTTGCACCAATGTTTTGCTCGTTTGAAGAATATGGCAGCTCTATCCCCTTGTATTTGTTGACAGCTGCCCCATTATACATTAGATTTTTATTGAAGATAATGATGACACTTTAACTCTGCTTTTTACTTTTTCATATCCATTAAAATAATATTTCTATTGCTTCAATGTATTTTGACTTCTTTCAGCTCTCTACCCTCTTTTACTAGTATGTATGTATATATCTTATTTGTTGACAGCTCTACCTTTTTTTTTGACAAATACCCTTTTTTATCATATCTTATTATTTTAGAATTTTTTTTTTTGTAATGAAACTTAACACTCAATTAAATCAAATAAAAATACTCAAATAAATATATAATTTTTACATCTAATTTTAGACCATTTAAATCAATTGGGCTCATATATAATTTTACTTTATAAAACATATATAATATATATATAGCGGTGTTTGTGTCCTGTGTTTTTTAAGTAAGCAATGTCGGCGTGTGTGTCAGTGTCCGTATCGTGTTTGAGAGGGACAAAACAACATCATTTTAATTTTTTGTAATTGATTGTTAATTTATTATCGTGTGATTAATTGTAAATTTGTTATTGTATTATTATTTTTGTTAATATTCAACTAACAAATATGTGTGTCTATATATATATATATATATATATATATATATATATATAAATATCCATGGAGATAGGGGACAATTATAAATATATATTAAATTTTTTGATTAGCTTTATGATTTGAATAATTAGGTCTTTATTTTTATAGATTACAATTTAAAATTTTACTAAGTCAAATTGTCTGACCACTCTAGGTCAAGGTCCTAGATACGCCACTGGTCCCTATGTTAATGAAATTGACAAGGCAACCAATAAAGAGAGACATCCGGCCACACATGATTGATTATAAGCATCCAGTACCTTTCTCTTCGTTTAAAAAAGAATTTTTCTATTAACAATGTTTCATTCATGTATACGAATTACAATCTACATATCTTTTATTTGTTATTTAAAAATGGTTACAATTCTTTTATGTGTCAAAAAAAAAAATGGTTACAATTCTGATAACATATGGTAAATGAGAAAAATAATGAGTTCCAATATTATCCAAAGATCTTTTGTCATTTAGTGAATTATTTTTTCATATAGTTATTGAGTTGATATATCGCTGTGTATGGAAGCCGAATCTATTTTTCGTTGTAAGAATGGATAATTGGAAGACCTATTAAATCTAATACTTTTCTTGACCCCAATTGACGACATTTAAATTCTTACATATCCTTTAATTGATTGAATAGACCACTACAAAAAAAACGGCAAATAGCAACTGAAAAATAGATCACTAAATAAGAAATATCAGTCACTACACGCTTTTGCTATCGAATTAGCGAGAAGAAAAAATCAGGTGCTAAAACACTGGTCGCTAACCTTTAGCGACCAATTTAGTGACTGATTCCGTAGAGACCGATTTAACGGCTGTTATGGCGATCGATTTTAGACACTGACTTTGTGACCGTATCTAGTGAGTCAATTTGTGCCGAAAATTATTATATTTTTGCACTTAATATTGTTGTATTATCTATATTTAAAATGCAAGTCAATTTGTACCAAAATTATTAAAAAGAGAGTGGGAGAAAGAAAATGTTTCGGTTTGTGAGTGACAAAAATAACCATAAATAAAAGTGAATAGGACAAAGAAAATAGTAAATAAACATGTTCTCTAATATTTAAAAGGTCATGTCGACGTTGCGTTTAAAATATGACATATCTGCATTCCAATAATATTGTCTCACAAAGTGAGTTTATGTTTTTTTCCTACTATATATTTTGTCCAATTTTCATATTTACTTCACTTTTAACTAATGCAAATTTGTGTTTCCAATGAGGAATTTATTCTCTTTACAGTAGGGTTTCCTTACCTCACTACAATGTTGTATAATCAGGGTCGTCTAACATGGTGTGTGGGCATCGGCTACCGCACAGGGGCCCTAATACCATTTTTTAAGGGGTGTAAAAAAATTAGTATATCTATTTGATAAAAGTATAACTTGTTTGAAGTTGTATTGCGATGTTACTTACAATTAATATTTAAATAAAATAGTTTGAGTTTTTTGTGATTCATTTGATAAAAGTATAATTAAGGATTGAATTTTTAAGATTTAAGTAGTGCCTCCAAATTATTTGGCATGTCCTCGTGTATAATAATTAACTTTTCCTCTATCTTCTCAATTATTTGTTATCCAAATTTTGAAAAACATGTAAAGCAAAATTGTGCATGAGGAATTACATTAGGCAGTAGAATTGCAATAAATTATAAGTTAGTTTTAATTAGAATATAATAAAATAAAATATAATATAAATAGGTTTAAGTATCATTTTTGTTCCAACAAATATTGTCCGCAGGGGCGGCTCCATAAGTACAAAGTCTACTATACAATTATGCTATTATGCCACCCCAAAAATATAAATTGATATTCTTAGATATATTTAATATTTCATTTGTATATATTACAACATACTCACTCATTTCACACAAATTAAAGATAATATTATTAATGAGAGAATAATACTACTCTTGTCTTATACTGTTTGTTATTTTAACAAAACCAATTTGTCTCAATTTGATTTCACTTTGCAAAAGGATTTATTTTTTCAGTTATGTTTTTTATATTAGGAGAATTTTCTTCATTCAATATGTGACTAACAAATATGTAATTGAGTGGAAAGATAAAGAGTAAAATAGTATATATGCAACACCTTTTAAAATCTGCGCGATTACTCTTTTTTCTTAAAGTGTGTGTCTCACAACCTTACATTATTATGAAATTACATGTATTAAGCATTGATGTATTCGTCATTGCCTATGTGCAAAGTGGATGGTAATGACTTGATATTCATATAAACGTTACTAGTTAGAGGACACAATTGGGAAAAAAGTTAGTATCTATCTATCTAATATCTAATCTATCTAATCTAATATATCTATCTAATATATCTAATTAATCTATTATCTAATCTAATCTAATATATCTAATCTAATATCTAATCTAATCTATCTAATATATATCTATCTAATATCTAATCTAATCTATCTATCTAATCTAATCTAATATATATATTTATACAAATACACCACATATAATATTACCAATTAAGACATTTGAGAAAAATAACACTTCACATAATTGAGGGTAAATTTGTAACTTTAACACTAAAAGGCAAAAAAGTGCTTTTGTGTTTTTTACTTTTTCCTCTCTCTCTCCCCCCCGGGAATATCTCATTTCTCCTCTTTCTTTTTTCTTTCTTTTCCTTTACTTCTTTTATCTTTTCTCTCTATTTACTCTATTCTTTCTTCTCTCTCATTTCTTTCATTTTTTATTTCATTATTATTCCCTCTCTCTATTTATTTTTATTTTTCTCCAGCTATATTTTCTTCTAAGGAAATAATTTTTTCTCATTTCATCAATTTACTAATATCTACTTTTTGTTTTTGCGTATTGAAGGTTAACAACTACATATTATTGCTATAATATTTTTGTTTTATGATTTTTGATCTTTTTGTTTTATGACAATTAATAATCACTTTTAATATTTTGCTTTCATGAACTCTTTTAATAAAGGTATCTTCCTAATTTTTCAAATCATTATTTAAGCTTTTATCTTAACACTTTTAAATCAAAACTGTAACTATTTACTTAGTCATCAAACTGCCAAAAATATAAATACCCACGTGTCGATGGGGGGAGACGAGGAGCGACGATGGGGGACAGCTAAGGGAAGCGACGAAGAGGGGCGGCTACGGGGTACGACGATCGCGGTGGTTGCAACGTCGTTGAATTCACTTTAATCATATCTTCTTTCTCTCTCATTTGTATATTCTTTTATCGTATTTTCATCTCATTTTCTTTTTTTTCTGATTTTTACTCTATTTTTTAACATTTGAAAAAGGTATTACATTTTTTTAACTTTGTGCAACTTGAACTTTTTAGGGCGTAGTGGTAGCTATGAGGGCGGCCACGGGGAGCGGGCATTGGGGTGAGGCAATCGCTGTGGTTGCAATATTGCTGGATTCACTTTAAATGTATCTTTTTTTTTCTCACATCTGTCTATTCTTTCATCTTATTTTGATCTCACTTTTATTCCTAATTTTTACTCCGTTTTTAAGATTTGAAGACGATGTTGATTTTTTAAACTTTCTGCACAACTTTTTTAAGCATCTTGAAATATAATTTTTTTCATTAACTTATGCCTTTTTCTTTTATTAGATTTTATAAATTTCAATGTATTTATGGATTCATAGCACATTAAAAACTGAAAATGATGTATCACAATAAAAACTGAAAATGATATACATTTTCTTTACAAACGTGACACTAATATTGCATCAAGGAAGTATCACAAAGTGAAAAACAAGATGAATAAAATTTTAAGGACACCCATGTACTTTATTGATAATGGTTAATAGTTTTCCTTTAATAAATTCGACATATAAAAAATTACTCTTTATATTTAGCTCCCTCATAAAAATAAGCTAGCTCTGTCACTGATAGTCAGCTTTGATTTTTGTCCTATAAAAATCGTATATGTCCCTATAATTTCCAAAACCATCATTTTTAGTCCCTAAATTTTATAAATATTTAAGAAGGTGATGTTCCTTTTTCTTATATAGTATGTATGCGATATTTATAATTTGCAATATTTGTAGAGACTAAAATGATATTTTAAACCTTTTAAATTTATCATCACTCATGTTAACATTCTTGTAAGTATTTGAATATTGACCATGTAGACACGCATGCATATGAAAACGATTCGAATTTGAAGTTAAGCCAAAAATAGGAGCTGTAAGGATTTTCATCGGTAAAGCCAATAGATTGGTGATCTTCTAACACCTCTTCGGATTTTCATCATCTGCAAATTGGAGCATTGAAACTAATAGGCTGCAATCATAGGTGAACCCCTTCAAAAATTGTCTTCCTCGGCCTTTAACACCAAACTAGCTAGACCCTCAGCTACTATAAAAAATAGAAATGGCGCAAGTTGATCGCCAAGTTTGATACCCCGCATGGATGTGAGTTCTTGGATAGGACTGGCGTTCACAAAGATTGAAATTGAGTTTGCTTTGAAGCATGCCGCACTTATCTTCTCCACAAGTGTTGTGTGAAAACATGATGTGCAAGTATATACAGTCACAACAAGTAATAAAGAGTAAGTAGAGATTGTTCTCACAAGGGTTGTTTAGTTCTTTTCTATATTTAATTTAGTAAGTAAGCTAGTGAAAAGCAAAAGAGAAAATAGTCATGTGGTAAGGCATTTTGGAAATATATTAGTTCAAGTAAAGAGGATGTGAAAATAACCAGTTAGGTAAGTAATTTATCAATTAGAAGGTTTGGTGCTATATGAGTCCCACAGCACCTATGTGCATGCATAAAAGTGTGCGCCAATGGGGATTTCTTAACTTAATAAGAATTGAACTCATTAGGTACACCCCCCCCAATTGGGAAGAGTATAAATTGGGTACGAGAGAGAGTCTTAGATAGGTACTATCTCTCTCCTTTGAAGTGTGGGTCCCACAATAATACTTTTTTGTGAAGAACAAATGTACATTTAGATACTTTTGAGTGTTATCAGTGGGACTCTTCATTGGAGAGATTGAGTTCTTGTATCATAATTAAAATAATAAATAAGTGATGTATACTTGTGGGACCGATTTAAGAACTCAAATATGAGTTTCTGCATTGTAGATACTCTAAGGAGACTAAATTAATAGACGAAATAATGAGTAGTTGTGCTGTAAGGACACTTAGGCACATTTTTGTCATTTTTCTCCAACACCTTTGTTTCCTGTGCCAATAACAGATGTAAGTGCTGCTGCCAAAGCTGACTGAAAATTTGGATCTGTTGTAATTGCTTTTGTTGCTGCAGCTATGGTCTGATCTTGCAAAGAATATTGAGAAGAAGGTATTTGAAAAATATTACTGTTGTTGTTGTTCCTTTGCATGGAAGAATAATAGATATTATTTTCCAATGCTTGTGTACCAAGTTTCACAGTACTAAGAATATTGTTCCTATTATTATATGGTTGAGAATGGGAACTAAGGAACACATTATTACTCCAAGACATGGCATTGGATTCTGAGGAACTGAAATTAAGACTAGTAGAAGAAGGGTAGTTTGAATTTGAACTTGTAGCGAATCTACGAAAAGGCGTAAAAGAAGGTGATGATGATGAAGGTGGATTTGAAGTGAGGTCAAGAGTGATGGTAGGGTGTGATGAAAGGGAAGGAGGAGAGATATATAATTGGTTTGATTTGGAATTATTTGAGAGGTAAAAGTTGATTCCATTATTAGAAGTACTCATGGATATTGGTGAAGGTGTTGTTCTAGAGTGAGAAGAAGTTGATGAGCCAGATAATAAGACTGAAGCAGCTGCTGAAGTTGTGGAAGCCATGGCTGTAGCTGATGGAGGAAGAGGGTGGTTGTGGTTCCCTTCATATGTTGTGATTAAAATTGACATGTCTTGTGCACATCTTTGCACCTGAAGAAATTAATTCCATGTTAATACTTATTATTAATTGTTCTATGAATAGTTAACACCAATTAATTTGAACATTCTTTATATAAAAATAAAAGAATACAAAATTGTGATGTTCTAAGAAAAAAGTAAAAGATGTATATATACCTGCTTTCTCACGGGACATGATGTTATAACTGTGCAACGATAATAAGCTCGCGGACAAGGATTTCCTTTAGAAATTTTCTGTCCATATTTCCTCCATTGACATCCATCATTTAGCTGATAATTTTGGAAAATGACCAGAGTGAGAAAAAGTAGCTTTAGAAAACTGTTCAAAAAACTAAAACTAACTAATTGAAATTGAATTAGCGACTAAAATTAAGGTAGAAAAATATTTGGATTAAGTACATATTTTTTAGCTAATGCCATATATTGAAAAACTTGTTGTAGCTAAAAGTGGTCCGAAGAACTAGTTAAAGTGGTAAATGCTGAAATTGTTAGGCTGGTTAACGCGTCTAAAGTTTGAATATGAAACTTTGTAGTTATGTGTGTAAGTTTCAAATGACATTTGTCATTCTGTCTACAAGAAGAAAAAAAGTGGCCATTCTAAAAATTTGTGCCAAAAAGAAAAAAAAATTGTATGGACTAAAAGTGGAAATCCCTATACATCTGAAAGGATTAAAAATATTATTCAGTTTTTTTTTCTAGTATCAAGATGCATGGATATTTGTGAATGTATCAAAGTTGAAAAATAGATCTTAAATGCAATGAGCATAGAGATGGAGTGAGGTACTTACAGTTGGGGTGTCACATCTTGCTCTAACACAAACTCTAGCTTTCTTTGTAGGATTTTGTTGAGAAAGCACTTCTTCCTCTCTAGTAACTCTAATATTCTTGTTTACCTTACTAGGTACTTCACAACTATTGGTAGGGCTTAGATTTGGCAAATGTTCTGTTGTGCTTTCAGATTTTGATGTTTTAAATTTGCAGTCCAATCCAAGAGATAATAAGTCTTCTTTACCTTCTTCCTCTTTCAATGGCTTAGACACTTTAGCTTTAGTAGGGTTACTTGGAAGTCTTCCAAGACTTAGGAAAATTAACTCAGAATCTTCATTTATTTCTTGATTCTTATTTTTCACTCTATCAGGAGAGTTTTTGTTCTCTTGTTCAGCCATGTTGTTGAATTGAGTTTGTAGTGTATGGTAATCATTGAGGATTTTGTTTAAAGACATCTTTAACCTTTGATTTTCTTCTCTCACTCCACCCATTTCTGCTTTGGTTTTTTCAAGTTCATCAACCTACACCATGCAATTGAACAAATAAACTTCTGATTACAATATGTAAATGATATATAGAATTATCAAATAAGTTTGTTTATATTACCAAGAAAAATAGAACTTAAGAACACATAAACCTTTTTTAACAGCAAAATATGGTGTGTGTGTGTGTGTGTACAGAGCTATCATACTCCCTCAAAGAAGACCACTAAAAAAATCTGTGCACAAAAAAAACACTAGAACCAAGGAGGAACATAACACAGAATCAAAAAACCAAAGAGTATCAACCCTGCCACCTAGGCAAAACACCCGGCACACTATAACCACACAAATACCCTTATTCCCTAGAAATATATTTCAACAAATCCACACACCATATTCATAGAAAAGGCAATGATTCAACTAGGTTTTGGCCAGGAACTAATTCCTTGAGTACTACGTTTAAGTAAAAACAACCCAGGGAATTAGAGTATGCTTCCAAATACATGAACCCTAAATTTCTACTCACTAGCTACATATACTTTCTAATCATAATTTTCTTGGAAAAGGCAAAAGGATTTTGTTGCTCTTTCTCCTGAGTGAGTAAGTGGCTTCTTGTATAGAGCTTTTGTGCTCCTCAAAAACATAATTACATATAATAGAAATTTTGCTGTTTCAAAAAAAATTTCATTTTGGTCTCACCATACTTTCAACTTACTGCACAACTTTTGAACAATACAGATAGATTCAATAGATGATATATAATTTCATCTTGCAAGTAATTAGACACTGATTATTCAAGCACTAACAAAATTACACAATCTTGCAGATGTAGAAAAACAACGTTTGAAGATGAAAACGGTTTCAGTAATTTTATTCAACCTTTTGACGATCAAATCATAAACACCATATACAAGAGGCTTTGAACTACTCAAACATGTAGATAGAAAGAAAGAAAGAAAGAAATAAATTCTCATTTAAAGTTCAAAGATCATAATTTAAATAAATTAATATAAAAAAATATCAGCTGAGAATTAGAAATTACCTCAACAACAATCTCTTGTTCACAACGATTTTCATGAACAACACAAGTAGATGATTCACTTTTCTTCTCCTCTTTAGCACCAACACCTTCATGATGGTCAAAGCCAGGCTCCATGTGCTGCAGAGACATAGCTAGTTTTTCTCTCTTTCTTCTCTCTTTTTCTAATGTGTTTTCAATTTCTAGGTCAGCAAAACAAAACTCCTCTTTCAATATTTATATAGGCAATAGGATCATGAAGTATTTGACTCTTTAAAACAATTAACAATTAATACAGTTGAGGAATAAAAAAAGATAACTATTAATTAGTTCTACTATCTAACACGGATACACACGTACGTCTAAAATGTCAAACCTAGACCAATCAAGTTGCACTCATAGAAAACGATGAAAGAAATAGATTGTATGACTATACTATTGTTTCTTACTTTTATATCATTAAAATATTAGGTGAGTTTTGTGTCAAAAAAAATATATATATTAGGTGAGTTCGGTTCTGGGAACTCACGAAATAAGAAATTTTCAAAACTCTAACCCTATGTTTGGATAAAGCACTTTTTGAGCGTAATGTAGTTTTTGGAGGGAATTGGAAAATTTTAGAACAAAATCTCTAGCTAAAATTTTCCAATTCCCTCGAAAAATTACATTGTCCTCAAAAAATTCTCCATTCAAACACATGTTAAGAGTACTTGCACATATACTTTTTTCTAGTCGAACAATTAACAAGGTCTTCAATATTATCGGTAGAACTTGAATGATATGTATTAAATAATGATACGCGATCATCTCATGAAATGATATGTATTAAATAATGTTTGACCCCGTCTCAACAACTTTAAAAGTCACATATATCATAATTTTTGATTGGTTGACAATGTAAAATCATATATTTTAATTAAATAATGTGTATCAGGATAATTGACCTTGGCAAAAGATGTATTGAGGCCAAAGAGTAAACTATTGTTTTAGTCTAACGAATTTAGTTTATTTAAATAATTAAAAGTAGAAGAATTCAACTTCAACGTTTATATATGACAAAGATTTCAGAAGGTATGAACTATGAAGGAGGAGTTGAAGCCGCAATGGTCGGACACCGGCAAGTTACTACAAAGTGGCATCGTTGAAGTTTTGAGCATTACAAAAATCAAATGGAAACAACTTGTTTTCAAGGTCAATTATTTGTAAAATAAAAACGAAGGTCAATATTTTTGCCAACAAGGATGTCCATACATACCTTTATTTTTCCATATTGTTCCAAAATTATGATATTTTTGGCTTGTTATATGCAAGTGAATGTATTATTAATTTGTGATAGCTAACCACTAAAATACCTCTTATATAATTGTTCTGGGATAATTGAAGCCAAAATAAAAAAAAAAAAATATTTAATTCATACTTTGAGGCTCAAAAGGACTCAATAAACATAAAGGATATATTTGAAAAATTTTGGTTAATTGTATATTGAGCGTTCAAAAGAATCATTATTTTGGGACAAAAATAAAATGGCAAAAGTACCGCAGTTTTGGAACCGAGTAAGAATACATTTTATTTTATTTTATTTTATTTGTTCTTTATTAGATGAATTTAATATCAATTAAAACTATGGTTTCCATGTAATATTTAGACTTTAATACTCCATCGTGTTTCGAATATAAAAAAAAACTATGTTCAAGTGGTGTAAAATATAAACAAGTGTTAAATACTTTTACCATTTTATTTCTAACATTCATTTTACTCTCATGGACCATCCCCACCCCCCCATGAAAGGCAATTTATTAAACACAAATTACATATTTTATTATTTAAAAAAAATTAAATGAGAATAATTACTTTTTAATAAAAATATGAAATAATTATCTATATTTATATTTATATTTATATTTATATAAGTTGTTATTGTACTTTGTGATCGACTCACTTTTTATTTTACCCTCTCAATTTTATTTTTGTTTCAAGTTGCTCCCCATAACATTTTTATGTCATGTCGGTTTTCATTATTCGGTTTTATTCTATAAATACATTTTGTTTTGTTTTAAACAACTTGTTATTGACCTATATTAAGGTTTATAATAGGAAATATAAAGATATTTTTTGTCTTGTCATTCTGATAGAGCAAACAATTGACCTTTTTTAGTCAAAACCAAGCAATGCCTTGTGCGTACTACTTTGGCTTATTCCATTTTTGTTGGGCTTGGGGTTTTTTTTCCTGGATTGAGGTGGCTTGCAGAAGAAAACAAAAGAACTATTGTCTTAGTCATATCATAAAATTAATATCTACTAACAGTCTCAATTGATAAATGAATATTTATAGGAGAGACTTGTTAAATGCCACTTTGACATCATCAATCTTACATAAAATACTTTGCCAGTTTGATTTGTCAAATAAAAAAAAAACTTTGCTTATGCCAACCGGTAAAGTAGTCTCTAATGGACAAATCATTGTTTTAAGGATACATCTAGTATGCACCATCTTAGTAAGTGGTGTATGATATACTAATACAAAAGTTTTATTAACCATTAGATTTTATAGTATTCTCCTTATACCAAATCTTTCCCCTTCAGCCTTGCTTCCACCATTAGCCAGGTCTCTATATATAGTCCCCGCCTCAGTCACAACCTTCTCACCATGCACCACCACCTAGAAACTAGCACCATTGTTGACCAAGCCTCTTGTAACTATTCATAAGCCATGAGTCATGGCCACCAACATTCATATTTCTCTCCTAGACTTCTTGATTATCTCTCTAAGACTACCGCGCAAGAGAACGCGAATGGAGTTCGTGACTTGGGCACTTTAATGTAGACTCAAATTCAAACCCTAATCCAATCGTAGTTTGGTTGACACTTCGACCTCACTTTCTCTTTCTCGCGTGACCTTCTCTCCCTTTAGTTTATCGATCTCTCTAGCCAGTGGCGGATCCAGGATTAAAAAATAGGGTGTTCCTTCAATGACACTAAGGCATGATGTATATATTATCACCAAGTTAGAATAATGTTCCTTCAATGACATTAAGGTAGGATGTATTACTACCGAGGTAGGATGTTTGGGGTGTATTACGACTAAGTCACGAAAAAGACAAAAACACATAATTGCATAAAATGAAAAGGCTAAGTAAAATATTAATTTTATTTCAAGATAAAACATCCTAATATGACACCAAGACCACTCTAATTTATGAAGAAAAGAAATTGGGGAGGGAGACGAGAAGAAAACTCGGTAATGCTTGAGTTTTCGATGTGGTTTGCGAATTGAGCGGAGTGCTCTATTTATAGGAGAGTTAAGCAATGTAGCAACCAAAAAATCCAGGGAAGGATTTTTCGAAGTTCAAAAGAAATCTGCCACCAAAGTTTAATTATAAGGGAAAATATTGGTAAATCCCTTTAGTTTGGATAAGGGTCCATGAGACTAGATTTGGGTTTGGTAGTCAGTTATGTGTGGGGAAGGTGTTAGTACCGTAAGACATCCTTCCTAATGAATGTTACCTTCTAATTAATTTGAAAGCTCATTTATCCTATAATCCCCTATTTTTGAAAATTTGATTTTTAGAAGAAAGGAAAAAATGGTGTGTATGTTTGTATTTTTTGGATTGAAATTTCATTTTTAATAGGGATTTCAAGACTTAAGTCGTATGGCTCATTCGTAGTCCTAAAAGGCTAACTAACCCGGTCGTACAACCGACTTAATCTCCTATTTATTTATCTTTTTGAAAAAAAAGAATTAATTTGTTTATGTTGTAAAAGAAATTGTTTTTTTGTAAAGAAGGTGAAAAAAGAACAAAGACGGGGTGTAGCAGTAAAATAGGGGTGGTATTAACTTCAAGGGGGTTGTATTAAAAAAGGGAGGTGCGGAAAGCAGCAGTCCAATTTTGCTTTCAGGTCTTGTACTGATGGCTTGTGAATTGGGTTTATGATTAGGGGTAAAGTGCTATGAAAAAACGGGTTTAAATAGGAATCTGATCATTTTTTAATAAATAATAAGAAAAGGGGAGTGGATCCCTGATCTTTTCTTGGGTCCCTTCTTTTGTACCCCCACAAACAGCCCATATAACCCATGCCCTATGCGAAAATACCAAAATACCCTTCACAAAATTTAAAAACCCTAACATATCCTCAGCTCAAAAAAAAATTGGAAATCGTATATACCTAAATACGAATTTCCCCTAAAATTTTAAAAAATTAAAATCGTATATACCTAAATACGATTTTCCCCTAAAAATTTTAAAAAATAAAATCGTATATACTTAAGGTGGGGGTATATGCGATTTGTTAAATTACAAAATCGTATGTACCCCACACCTAGGTATATACGATTTGTAGGCCAAATAATAAATAAATAAATAAATAAATCATTTAAAAAATTAAAATTATATTTTTTTTCGAAAAATTAATTAGATGTGAATAATATGAATATCAACCGTTTTTTGGTTCT
Source organism: Astragalus glycyphyllos (assembly GCA_963573325.1). Classification (NCBI taxonomy): domain Eukaryota; kingdom Viridiplantae; phylum Streptophyta; class Magnoliopsida; order Fabales; family Fabaceae; genus Astragalus; species Astragalus glycyphyllos. The sequence goes on from OY754307.1 coordinate 17,353,790, forward strand.
GTTTATGGTGTAGTTCGTTAACACGTGATGATGTTATACGTCGAACGAATAATTTAGGCTAAAAAATCGGTTTTCGGGCAACCTACTCTGATTGTAATGAAACCACAGCCATTAAATCCGAAAAAAATCAGGGATCATAACTTCTGAAGAAGAAACTTCTTTCAGGATAGGGGGGCTCAAAATCCCAAATTTCATCGTTTACTATTTTTTATTAATTTTTTAAAATTTTCATAATCTCCAAAAAATCTAAAAAAAATTGCATAGCCTTATTTTGGTTTTATTAGATTTTTAGTGGTATTTTTATAATTTTTTGATTAGTTTTGACTCTTTAACGGATTTATAGTAGAGTTTTTATAACCTTTTTTAAAAATTTAAATAAATTAATACAAATCGTATATACCTATGGGTGGGGGTACATACGATTTGTTAAATTACAAATCGTATGTACCCCCACACCTAGGTATATACGATTTGTATTTTAACAAATCGTATATACCCCCACCCATAGGTATATACGATTATCTTCCACCCCCACACCAAGGTATATACGATTTGTATTTTAACAAATCGTATATACCCCCACCCATAGGTATATACGATTATCTTCCACCCCCACACCTAAGTATCTAATTGTATTTAATTATCTTCTATGTATATACGATTTACATTTTTCAAAGTCGTATATATCTAAGGGTGAGATATATACGATTTTGTCCAATTTTTTAGGGATATTTTCGTCAAAAAAAGTCTTGTGGGGGTATATAGGAAGATGGTGGGGGTACAAAAAAAAAAACCCCTCTTTTCTTTTCTAAAGGAAAAAAAAATTACTATGTCTATTGCGTATTTTCTAAAAAAGAAAACTTAACCTTCAAAAACTGAACCTATTTTAAATTAGTTACTAATTTTTCTAACTAAAAGATTTTTTTTGTTACAAAAGATAAAAAAAGAAAGCAAAGTCAGAAAGAAAAAAGACTAATGTCTAGAAAAAGTTACGCAACTTGCATCTCCCAAAAGAAATACAAGCAATTCCTCCAGGCAATGGTGAAGGTCAACAAAATCATCGTTAGAGTTAGCACTCGTCTTGGCTAGAACATTCGTACACTGGTTCCCTTCTAGTAAATTGTGAGTCGGGCGACAGTCCCAATTACATCTCCAAAGCTGCTTAATAGTAGAGAGCTCATTACTATAGCTATGAAAGTTACATACACCGTTTTGCACACATCTCACTGTCAATAGAGAATCGGATACACAGTGAATCTTTCGGTACCCCCACGTTCAACACACTGAGAGACCATAAATTGAATCTTTCGGTACCCCCACCATTATTTCTGCATAATTAATATCCAACCGACTAGTTGACCCATATATAACCTCCCCCCCCCCCCCCCCCCCAAAAAAATTCTCCCTTGTTGTTCCTAACAAGCCCACCAAAACCCGCTTTCCCCATCGTTTCTAACTAAAAGACTGTTAGGCTTTTAGAACCAATAATATATAGTAAAACACAGTAGGATATGTACTATTTTGATACCGGTTTCGGATTAATAACAAATACATTTTTTTTTCTACAAAGTAACATATTATGTACTAAATTTGATAAAACCTAAAGTAGCAAAATTAAAACGCGGTGACCAACCTCCATTCAATCTTCTGAAAAATTTCCTGTGGTTGCTCTTTTGCAGCTGCTCTATTGCCCTTTCCTGTTTCTCAGAAAGTAGAAATTAGTATTTTTTTTTACTACAGTTTCGATATGAAGCCCTAATCTTTTTTTAGCGATTTCTGAATTTTTTTCGTATTTGTTGTATCAATTGTCCTGCTTTTATAGGCAAATTTGGTTTCTGTAATTAATTCTCTGAATCTAATGATCTTTATTTCCTATTTTCAGGTTTCAGGCTTAGTGAGAAGTCTTGGAGAGCAAGAACAGGCCCAGGTGAGAGCTGTTGATTCCGTTGTGATTTTTTTTTTGTATTTTTTAATTTTTTTTGTTTTTCTTTTTTTTTTGTATTTTTTGGACTTTTGGACAATTTTTATTGTTGTAATATTGTAAATTAACTTTTGTGTATTTGTTTTTTATTTGTTATGGCTTTTTTGATTAAATAGGAAAAGATAACGGACTCAATTGGGCCCAACCAAACAAAGACGAAACGAGCCCAAATAAACCGAAAAAACTAACTCGAATAAATTAAACGAGTAGTAATAAAGAAGTGGACAAAATTGGGATATGATAAGCAACTTCGTGAGCAAGTAACTGTTAGAGCAAAAAACTCAACAATTACTTGACCTCGTGAAAACTTGTGAGAGAAGCATGGAGTTTGGTGGTTCAACGAATCTGGTAATGCAAAGTCAAGAATATGATTGTTGGCAGCTTGATGATCAAGTATGAACGCACAAAAATATAAAAACAATTCAATTTTTTGGCATAGAAATAATTACACCACTTGTCCAAGCCTAGGCTCGACCTGGCCGAGACGAGTCGGCCCGACAGCAGCGGCGAGCATGTGTGCTAGTCAATTATGTGTGTTCTTTTTACTTTCACAAAATTGGGTACCAATTGAGGCACACCTAAAGGTCTCAATCTCCACACTTATAAATACTCTTAAAGTGTCTATTCTTTCCAATGTGGTACTTCCCAATTTTTCAAATCACCAATAAGTTCCAACAATACCAAGTAAAATTTGAAGTCAATTGATCAATGCTGGAACGAAGCCCCTTAAATTAGATGCATCTAATTTTGTCTGTTCACTACTTTGGGTCAACGTAACCATTATACACTTTCTCAATGAGACTTCTGAAACTTAATTCGTATATTTTCAACTAGACCATACACAGGTTCTAATATTGTTTCTTTTTTTCTAATATTGTTTCTTTTTTTTTAATATTGTTCCTTATAAAAAATATATGTTGCACCCTCTGGAAAAAAAAAGTTTGCACACAGGCTCTAATATTGTTTCTTTTTTTTTTCTTTTTTTTTGGTACATGGTTCTAATATTGTTTCTAATTTGTGGAAACATAAACATAACCATCAAGCTCTTTAATACGAAACAAAAATTATCACCATAAAAAAATATAATACCATCACATCCCTACAAAAAACGAACAAGTTTTCAAAAAATAAAAGATAAAAATACTACCACAATTCATTCCAAAAAAATCATTACCATCAAGTTCTTTATCCTATTATTCATGATAACAACGTACTACAAAAACAGTATATAGTAATTGTTTGTACGTAGTAGACCAGTATCCATGTTTATCCTATTATTCATAACAGGACTATTACGATAAAAGTAGCAGTAACTACGATATTTTGACAAGAGCAGCAACTCTTAATAGTGTGGATTGGGCCTAACTTAACCCCACAAAACCGGCTTGTAAGGTGAGAGATGCCTCCCACTTATAAACCCTTTTTCAGGCCATATCACATCCAATGTGGGACTCTTAACACACCCCCCTCACGCCCAGGACTGGACAACTGGAGCGTGACCCGAGTGGCCCGATAGCGGGTGGCCCAATGGATCTTGGATTGGCTCTGATACCATCTTAAGAGTGTGGATTGGGCCTAACTCAACCCCACAAAATCGGCTTGTAAGGTGAGGGATGCCTCCCACTTATAAACCCTTTTTCAGGCCATATCACATCCAACGTGGGACTCTTAACAACAACTACGATGATAGTAGCAAAAGACCATGAAAGAAAAACCCACAAATATCTCAAGGGTTCAGGTGGGATTGTTTTGTGGGTGAAGGATTCATAAATTGTACTAAAAAATCCCACAAAATCCATTTAGTAAAATAATCCCTAAAAATCTATGTGTTTTTGAATACCAACGGATTTCTTTTAAGTTGTAAAAAATCTCAAACAAATACAACCTGATTTTGAGAGACTCTTTAAAAATCCTTTAAAAATCCTTCAAACGAATCTTAATTGATAGACAAAATATTATTGGAGAAATTTATATAAAAAAGTAAATCTAACTCATAGATAAAATTATGTGATGAAACAAATTAGTGACATTTATCGAGGTTAAATTTTAAAATGGAAAAAATGTTCACTTAAGTAATTTCAGTTAAAAATGAAAACAAAAAATAATTTTTTTCAAGGAAAAAATTAAATTTATTATTTAGAATCTCCCAAATATTTTAAATTTGACTCGATAGATACGTCCTATAACATCCCTAATTCCGTTAATTTCGATTTACGAAATTAACTATCGATTCAGGATTCGAGTAAATAATAATTTTGACTTATGGATAAATCATTGTCATAAAAATAACATTTAATCGCTAGATTATGTGATTGATTGTGTTTGAGGGGCTAAATATGGACTTAAGTGGGAATTAGTAAGCCAATGGTATTTTAGACTTTTCGCCTATTCAAACACCCTCAGCTCGCTTAAACTCAAAAACACCCAAACCAGCTCTCATATTCAACATTTGTGAAAAAGAGAAAAGATAGTGAGGGAGAGAGAAGAGAGACACGAGAAAGAGAGGAAGAAGAGGAAGGAAGAACTCTCACATTTTTGGGTGCATGTAAGTGTTCTTTGACTCGTCTTACTCCATTTTCCACACTCTTTCTGAAAATACAACTTTCAATAGCTAATTCATCCTCTTCCTCTACTTACCATTGTTGGTTCTTGAAGCTCAAAGTGGAGCTTTGAAGTTCTTGAAGCCTTGCATGTTGCCCTTTGGACCTTAGGAGTAATTCTTAGCAAATTCTTGAAGCTACATTGTGGTTTGGATCATATTGGAAGCCATCTCAGTAGCAAAGGAGCTTAGATTTCGAAATAGGAGTTGTGGAGTTTCGGTTTCGAAGCGGATTGGACGAATACGGAGATTGTTCGAGTGGTTACGTGACAGTTATTTCGTAAAGACTCGATTGTTAGCGAATTCGTCAAATCGGTGAGTTTTACTCACGTTTAGGGTTTCATTTTGTTGTCTTTGAATGATATGAAATTCTGTTTCGTGAAGTTATTTCGTTTTGAAAGATTTTACGAGTCGAAAATCGTTTTCTGAAAAAAAAAAGTATTTTACGGTTTATTTATCAAATTATACGTTGTTATGTGATTTGAAACTTGTATTGGATTGACTGGTATTGTGGGGAAAATCTCTGTTTTGATGTTGGAATTTGATTGGATTACACATTGGAAACGATCGGAGAAGCGAAATGAAATGCTGAATCTGCACAGGGCACACGGACCGTGCACCCAGTGAAACGGACTGTGCGTCCCGTACGCAAATGCTGCCTAAAAATTTTACAGGGCACGCAGACCGTGCGCCTAGGCACACGGACCGTGCGCTGCTTGCTGTCCCTCGATACCGAATTTTCGTTTCGTCGCTCCTTTCGATCCAAAACCTCTTCTAATCCTTTTCCCAACCATTTGTGATGAATTATAATTGATAAAAAACTTGGTTTTAAACATGTTCAAATTGGTTTTGAGGGAATGTTTTGGAAATTTAATTCAAATATTTCGAAAAACCGAACCTAGTACACGTGAGCGTGCATGTGTTTTGAAAAACTAAACGGATTTCAGGTTATATTTGATATTGTATTAATGACGTGGGATGATTATTGTTGTAGTCATCTAACCGGTCATAGATTAATGATATATAGATTATATCGAAACTAGGAGGCGGCCCAATGCGGGTAAGATATATAGATTATATCGAGTCTAGGGTGACGACCCTAAGTTATAGCATACTAAGAAGGGAAGGTCATGAGCGCTTAACCTAGGCCCCTTTTACAGCGCTATGGTATGGACTAGTGGATCGGGGTTCACCGGGATTAGTGATAACTCTATTTTATATAGAGTTATTTATACATCTAAACCTAAATAATTGCTTAGATTCAAGTAAATTATGTGTTAAATATAGTTGTATGAATAAAATAACAACATTCAAGGTTTCAAGAAAGGATGAATTCATAACTTAGAATTTTGTATATATATTGGTATGTTTGATGTGTTTGTTCAGTGCATCTGCAGTTGATGCTTCTGCACCGGAAAATAACAGTGCAACTACACTAAAGAACAGGCAGAAACAAGACGAGTACAACTGCTCCACAAAGACGAGTACAACTGCACTGGATGCTGCTGCACTGAAGACAGAGTACAATGCAAGAAGCACCATCAGCCATACCAATGCACAAGCACCTCAAGGATGATATCATGCTTAGTCTTGGATCACATAGGGCACATGCCACATGCAAATTTCGACATCTAAAATTGAAGACCATTTTGAAGAGTCATTCATATGGGACACTTGGTCATCCCTAATTGGACCTCTCTTTGCCCTTGAGTGAAGAAAACAAATTCCTTTATTAAAGATCTGAAAGTAACCATGGTTAACTCTATTGGTTAACTTAATCTCCAAGGAAGGGCTTACTTTTGAAGGCTATATAAAGGCTCTCATTCCTCACTTGAAAGACATCACTCATAATATAGTTTTACACTTCTCCTCATTAGATTTTAGTTTTGTTGTTAGTTTGTTAGAAGGTAAGGAAGGAATTGACGACTTCTCCCTTCACTTCTACATAGAATTAGTGTAGTGCAAGGAATCAGTGCAACTGCATTGCTTGGCAATCTTATGCAAGGGAACTCCAATTTGTGTAAACTTTACCTTATCGTTTTCCTTTGTAATTTCAATTATATCAACATGTTTTATTTCATCTATCTCTGTCTTGCAATGCCTATTATGAGCTAAATTTCATTGGTTGAGATGTTCTAACCTTATAATGATCTTTTAAGTAAGTTGTTGTGCTTTTATGTGGTGTATGCATATTTCGTTCTTGTGTAATACTACATCCATCTTATTTTGAGGTTGATCACTTAGAATAAGTAGAGTTATATTCACAGACATGGTTTATAACTAGAAATCAAGAACTAATAAGGGTGAGTGTTTTAATAAAGTTTTTGTTAACTTGTTTTAATAAAGAAAACTTTGTTAAATCCATGTTAAGTCTTAGACATAGGATAACATAGTCCTTAGGGTGATTCAGTGGGTAATTCAAAGGCAGGAGTCAACCTATTTAGCACGCCTAGACATAGGAAGCTTGTAATGAAACTCTGAATAAAGTGACTAAAAAGCACATACTGATGCAACTGCATCCAGTGCAACTGCACCACTTAACTGCACAATACTCTTAAAAGTGACTTATGTGGCAAAGACATCTCAACTATCATTCTCAACTGATTTCCTCTACATTTTATTGCTTATTTACATTCTGTTTTCTTATCACCACCATCCCAAATTGTGAGTAGGATAGTTTGCACTAATTTGTATAAACTTAAGCTACAAGAGTTAATCCAATCCCTGTGGGTTCGATCTTTTATACTACTTGTTTGTTACTGTGTATACTTACACACTTTTCCACACACCAAGTTTTTTGCGCCGTTGCCGGGGATTGCCATTAATTTTTGTTGTTTAGATATATAAATTAGTGTTTATTACTCTGGTAGTTTGTTTCTTAGTGCAGATGCACGGGATGCAGTAGCATGCATATGCACAGGGCCAAATCACCAGAATTTGAATTAAATCCAGAAATAGAAAGACAGTTGAGAAAGTTGCTTAGACTCCAGAAACAAAGACTCCAAAGCTGCAGAAATACAATTTCTCAACAAGGTGAAGGATAAGGCTCAAGACCAGCCTCAGTCAGAGGTGGTCCTGGATCACAACCAGATACTGAAGCAGATCACAGAAATCAATTCATTCACATGGGACCAATAGGTATGATTAATGATGGAGATAGGCCTATGAGGGACTATGCTATGTTTGATCATCAAAATATGCAAACAAGCATAGCAAGACCTCATATAGATGCTGTGCATTTTGAATTTAAACCCATGATGTTTCAAATGTTACAAACAATTGGTCGATTTGGTGGATTTCCTCATGAGGATCCCCATGAACATTTAAAATAGTTTCTAGAAATATGTAGTAACTTTATCATTCCTGGTGTTAGTGAGGATGCATTTAGACTTAAGCTATTTCCATATTCTTTGAAAGATAAGGCCAAATCTTGGCTAAACTCTTTAGAACCAAACTCTATACATACATGGAATGAAATGGCTGAAAAGTTTTTAGCAAAATATTTTCCACCCATCAAAAATGCCAGAATGAGAAATGATATTACATCTTTTAGACAAAAAGAATTTGAATCATTGTTTGAAGCATGGGAAAGATGGAGAGAGCTTTTAAGAAAATGTCCACATCATGGTTTACCTGTCATTGTTCAGATGGAAACTTTTTATCATGGTTTAGAACCCCAAACCAGAATAATGCTTGATGCATCATCTGGGGGTGTGTTATTAAACTTGTCTTATAATGAAGCATGTGAATTGATTGATAGAATTGCAACCAATAGTTCTAGTTGGCCTACTGAGAGGGTGAGTGCCCAAAAGAAACCATCAGGGGTACATGAAACTAATGAAATATCAGCTCTATCTGCTCAAGTAGCCTCACTAGCAAACATGTTCAAAAACTTCACTTCAAACAGTGCAACTGCATCTAATGCAGCTGCACCAACAGAAAACACTGCAGTAGCTATAGAACAAGCCCCTCCAAGAGCTACAAGTTGTGTATATTGTGGAAGAGGTCACCTTTATGAGGAGTGTCCTAGCAACCCTGTCTCTGTAAATTATGTAGGATATAATAGAAATAATAACCCTTATTCCAACACCTATAACCCTGGCTGGAAAAACCATCCAAATTTTAGATGGAGCAATACTAGTGCACCTGTACCTAATGCATCTGCCGCAGTAGCACCACCAGGATTCCAATCTCAGAACTATCAAAGATAGCAACCACTTGCCAATGATAACTCCTTAGAAGCCTTGCTCAAATCCTTTATTAGTGAAACTAGAACAGCTAGGCAAGCTCAAGATGCATCAATAAAGAATTTGGAGAATCAAGTAGGGCAATTAGCAACAGCTCTGTATCAAAGACCAACAGGTTCATTACCATCAAATACAGAAGCTACAAGCTCACAAAGGCCAGGTAAGGAACAAATGAAAGCTATTTCCCTAAGAAATGGGAAAGATCTTTCAGAACCATATGAGATTGGTGTTATGCTAGAGTAAGATGTACGATTCACCGGGATTAGCACTTGTAGGCAGTCGGTGTTTCGCCAAATTAAAAAAAGTTGCACGATTCACCGGGATTAGCACTAGTAGGCAGTCGGTGTTTCGCTAAATTAAAAGGCACAAATACTAGGATTAGCATTACGGCAGTCGATGTTGTGATTAGTTTTAAAGGCACGTAGTTCATAAATTGAACTACGAGATGAAAAGGTTTCATAATTGAACCAAGAGTGTGGATAGGGGTCACGGTAAAACTCATTGAGATATGTTATCTCACCCTATCATTGTTGTTGTTTTTACAGAGAAACAGGGAATGAAGAAGGCTAAGTGGCACGAGTAGGTGGCGTATCTACGGAGCTGTTGAAGACTTAGTGTCTTTGCTCATGTTTATTAGTTTTTCCTTGTCATCTCTGTTATGGTTATGTAACTTGCATTATTGCTAAGTTGTATAAACCGCTTCCTGTCGTCCTTACGTTTTGGATATTGAGTTATGGGACAAGTTATGTGTTGCGTTAAAAACACACTTAGAGCAAGTGTACTCTTTCACAGAAGTAGTATAAAAGATTATCGTGTCCACAGGGATTAATTAACAAGTACCAAACTACTTAAAATTATTTATTGTTTAGACGATCGAATAATTGAGTTGTAATTGAAACAAAGAAATAAAAGTAAATAAATAACAATTAATAAAATGCAGATTTAATAATTGGAGAGAGATCTAGGGTGGCGGTTTCACTTGCAAGCTTCGATTCCCCTATGTCTAATTCTTTCTGAATTCCTTTATTTTATTTAATTACCAATCCCTTTACTAAAGCTATTAATCTGTTTGGTCATTCGCGATTAATATTCTTTTTCCTAAATTAACCCTAATTTGGTCATGCTAGAATTTAAATTCAAGAAAAGCATAAAGCACAAAAAGGATGAATGATTGGAAGACTAAACTAAAGTTTGGTCATTCATTAATTATAGCCCCAATTATCCTATAGGTCCACCAACTAATTGCAGTACGGTCGCTGATCAACTAATTGATTACGAACATGAAAAGGGTAGTTAATCCTAATTATGTGATAAAAACAATAGGACAATATTAATTGAAATAAAACTAGGAATTCAAAGTAGAAATTAAAACATAAAAAGCTAGGGATCAAGTCAAGATTGTTTCCTCTTTTAATTGCAAGATATCTCAATCCTAAATATTAGGATTTAGATCCTTCCTAAATATGTGTTGCTTGCTATCCAGTCCATGCCTCTTTCTTTCTCTCCAAGTCTCATGTACATCATTTTCAGTTGAAATCACCAAGAGGATCTTCTTCTTTTATATATATATATATATATATATATATATAAATTCCTAATAGCTTTAAAATGGACATTTATATCTCTTTTATATTTTCTTTCTTTCTGCAAAATAAATAGCAAATTAAGTCACTAATTTATATTATTAATAATAACAGCTCTAAAAATGACTCAAAAGTATCTCTAAAAATACACTAAATTAGGATTTATCAACTCCCCCACACTTAACTTTTTCTTGTCCTCAAGCAAATTTTCTGGCTCAATAAAATTTCCAAATAAATAATAAAGACAGCCAAACAAGGGACCCAATAGAAAATATAGCACATATGAGGTGTCAAAAGGTTGCCCAATTAGAGGCTCAAGTTCCTGAGGAATACGTTTCTGTGAACAAGGGCACTCGCTCACAATCTCTCTAAGTGTTTAGGGACTAGGGAAAATATACACTCAAGTTTCCACAAAATGCACATTACCATAAGCTTGTAATTTGACCAAATCTCCACTAAATAGTTCACATGCATGCAAAAGATGGGGTTTCATGGGTTGTAATGGGGCCAGGGTGAATTCATGCAGGGTAGGAAATAAGGAAAAAGGGATAATCAAAGGGCTAAAAAAACCAAGAAGCAAATAGTAACCTTTGAAACCAAATATGGAGCTCCCATCTATTTTACAATTTTTGTCCAAACTCCAAATTAATTCACTTTCATTCTTGACTCTTCTTTTTCCATTGAGTCGACTTTTTTTTTTGATTTGCTTTTTCTCTTGAGTAGACTCTTTTGTTTTTTTTTTTTGGATTTGCCCTTTGGCTCTTTCATTCTTTTGATGTGTCTTTTCCTCCTTCTTGCTTTCCTTTTTTTTTTCAAATTTTCTTTCTATTTTTTTGTCCATTTTTTTTTCTTAGGAGGAAAAGGTAAGTACATGAAAACTTATATTTTGTTTCCTTTATTAGAAAATATTCTTGTAAGCACATGATTCACTCCTTTTGTTTTCTTCATTCTGACAAGATAAACAACTAAAGTAGGATGAAATTCCAGTCCTGACAATATAGACAACTAAAATACAGGACGAAATTGTAATTTTCAATAGTTGCTCCACATTCAATTTCAAATGGTTACCACAAACAAAAAAAGAAAAAATTATATCTGGGTACCAAAGAAAAAATATAACAAATAGGCTCAAAGGGGGCAACTAAGGGATAAATTAATCAAGCAACTCTGAGGCCAGAAAAATACCTAAATCCCCAAATCTTTTTTACATGATGCAAATCAATTTTCGCCTTGAAACGCTCAAAAGACAAATTCTAGAATGTAGCAAATTGGGAAACACACTTATAGAAAGAAAAGGGGTAAAAATTTATGATTTAGTATCAATCCCCTTATGAAGGCTCAGATCTCACATTTAGAAGCTAGTTCACAAAAAGTACTCAAAAGGGACATGCTAATTATCAACTTCCTAAGGACATCCTCACAGTTACAATTAAGCACAAGTCTGTCAAGTAAATTAATTATGGGATCCCCTAAAGGCAAAATCTCTATTTTTTTCAACTTGAAGCGTAAGCCATTCAAAACAAGCCAGAAAAATGCTATCAACATATATGGTGGGTATGTGCATTAATAGAGATTAAGTGACAAAATAAACTATCCTCCCCCACACTAGCATGAAACATGGTCCTCAATGCAAAATAATCAAGCAGGAACAAAAATAAATAAATGAGAGAGAGTAAGAGTGACTTCCCTGAGAGAGCTTGCAGTTGGAGTTTATTCCTAAAATTAAAACAAAACAAAAGCTAAATAAAAATAATTGAAAATAAAACACAGGTTGCCTCCTGCGAAGCGCTTGTTTAACGTCATGAGCCTGACGATAGTTGGTGCACAATCAGGTGGCTCTCCAAGAGCAAATTTGACATCTAACGCAGTGCATCTTCTTAGCTTTCTAACAATGTGGTTCATATTATTCTTTCTTTTCCCACGTGGTGGTTGAACTTCAAAGGATTGTGGAATTTTTATTTTATCTCCATCCACCACTATGCTAGGATCCTGCAAAATAAGAATTTTTTCCAAAAGGTCCTGCATCTTTAAATCATTAACAATGTTAGTTTCAACCACATCATCAAAAAAAGGAGAGGTGAAAAGAGAGAAATTTTCGTTGGAGTTTAAAGCTTTAATCACATCCTCTTCTTTACCACTCCTTAAAGTTACCTTTCCCCTGTGAACCTCAATTGCAGCATCACCAATGGTTAAAACAATTTGCCCAATAATTTGGGTTTTCTCCTCTTTCTCCAAATCAAGAACCAATGGATCTTTCTCATTCTCCTCACAAATGCTCTCATCAATGAAATATGTTGTTTCAATTTGACTACCTTCATTAGGAGTCTCTTCATCTTTCTTGAGAGCTTCTTCCTCTAAATTAGCTTCTACGGAGAATTCTTCATCATTACTAAGAATATTATCTTTGTATTGCTCAGATTCTTCATTTGGGGTAGACTTAGTTTGTAAATAAAGAGTTTCTTCAGCCAACTGAGTTGTTACCATATCAATAACCTTTGACAATTGATTCTTCAAACTATATATCAAAACTGTTGTTCATGGCTCCAATTTGGCCCTCCAAGCTTCCAATTTTCTTCTCCAATGTTTCAAATTTTTCATTTATCTGCTCCATAAATTTGACTAAGACCTCATCGATATCATATTCTTCCTCTTTCCTCTGCACTTGTAGTTGCTCATAATTATCCTAGTTGGAGGAATAAGGAGGTGGCTCATAGTCATCCCAATAGTTTGAATAAGGCTCATAAGGAGGAGGAGAAAATGGGCGTCGACATTGAGGCATATACCAAGATAACTTCTCTAAATTCTTTTTCGCCTCTGCCTCTCTAATATAATCTCAAAGAGTTTTAACCATGATTTAGATTTTTCTTTACAAAACAAAGTGAACTGCAACGAGCTCTTGAAAAAGTATTAGCAACATTTTTACTCAATAAAATAAATAAAATAAAATAAAATTAAAACTAAAGCATAAAAAAAATGTCTAAAGCAATAAAAATCTTTTTCGTTTAATATTGTTAAATTAATCCCCGGCAACGGCGCCAAAAACTTGTTGCGTTAAAAACACACTTAGAGCAAGTGTACTCTTTCACATAAGTAGTATAAAAGATTATCGTGTCCACAGGGATTAATTAACAAGTATCAAACTACTTAAAATTATTTATTGTTTAGACGATCGAATAATTGAGTTGTAATTGAAACAAAGAAATAAAAGTAAATAAATAACAATTAATAAAATGCAGATTTAATAAATGGAGAGAGATCTAGGGTCGCGGTTTCACTTGCAAGCTTCGATTCCCCTATGTCTAATTCTATCTAAATTCCTTTATTTTATTTAATTACCAATCCCTTTACTAAAGCTATTAATCCGTTTGGTCATTCGCGATTAATATTCTTTTTCCTAAATAAACCCTAGTTTGGTCATGCTAGAATTTAAATTCAAGAAAAGCATAAAGCACAAAAAGGTTGGAAGACTAAATTAAAGTTTGGTCATTCATTAATTATAGCCCCAATTATCCTATAGGTCCACCAACTAATTGCAGTACGGTCGCTGATCAACTAATTGATTACGAACATGAAAAGGGTAGCTAATCCTAATTATGTGATAAAAACAATAGGACAATATTAATTGAAATAAAACTAGGAATTCAAAGTAGAAATTAAAACATAAAAAGGTCTCTAAACAAGCAAGATTCACCTAAGACCCTAGAAGAGGATTTAAGTATGCATAATTATCAAGAACAATAGAATAGAAATTAGAGTCATGAATTACAGAGATAAAAATAACCCAGAAATTGGAGAAATTCTTATTCTGAATCTTCGGTCTCCTTTTTCTGCTCCAAAGCTCTCTCACGGTGTCAAGAACGGTACCCGATATCCTTTTTCTCTCCCTCCGCAGCGTCCGTGTAATTGTCGTTTCTCGTAATTTTGTGTTAGATTATGCCGTTCTCTCCATTCACAAGTGAAGCCCTCCTTTTATATTAGTTCCTTTTCTTTCTCTCCAAGCTAGGGATCAACTCAAGATTGTTTCCTCTTTTAATTGCAAGATATCTCAATCCCTGAATATTAGGATTTAGATCCTTCCTAAATATGTGTTGCTTGCTATCCACTCCATGCCTCTTTCTTTCTCTCCAAGTCACATGTGCATCATTTTCAGTTGAAATCACCAAGAGGATATTCTATATATATATGTATAAAAATTCCTAATAGCTTTAAAATGGACTTTTATATCTCTTTTATATTTTCTTTCTTTCTGCAAAATAAAGAGCAAATTAAGTCACTAATTTATATTATTAATAATAACAGCTCTAAAAATGACTCAAAAGTGTCTCTAAAAATACACTAAATTAGGGTTTATCACTATGTTTCTGTTCACTCGAGAACTTAAGTACTTGATTTGTGGACTGTTGATGAGTACTTAGGTTTTAAGATGACTCTTGATTTGGAATTCAAAGAGTTTTAATTTGGTTTAATATCTAAAACAGTAAGTTTATACTCTAATGTTTGCTAAAATGTATATTTCGGTATTTCGATTGTTTAGAAATACTAGGGTGTAACATTTTGGTATCAGAGCGGTTCCACCTAGTCGGGCCTAGATGTTAGGAGTCTTTTACTTCTTTTGGTAATGATTCTTATTAGTATGCTATTAGATATTGAGCCTGATCAATTAATACTTTGTGCATATTTTGTAGAATCATGGCTGGAAGGGGTAGGGACAATGTGCCTGCTGATCCTCACTATGATTGGATGCAGAATGAAATTGAGACACATGCTTGTCTGGTGCTGCTGTTTGTCATGCGCCCAAGAGCTTTTGTCATGTGCTTGGGGCACAACTTATCTGCCGGAATCTGTTTGTCATGCCCCTTAGCGCTCTGTCGTGCAATTGGGAACATTTGCTCTGCTGTTTGATTTTAAGGTGCGACTTTCATTCAACAAGTAGAGGTGTGGCTGCAGTTGCTGCTTCTTGAATGGTACGTAAAATGTTACCAATCTCAGCCATTCCCTCTGTCATTCTTGTCTGGAGTTGGTCAAGACGGGCACGAAGCACCTATGTCGTGGTGGTCATGCGTTGGTTAAGCTCTTGAACGACTTGGCTTAGTGTCATGGTCACAGGAAGGAGAAGGGATGATACCAATTGTCACAGTGGAAGCTAGTAACATTGTGAGCTCAAGCGCAGGTGCCTGTATGAAACTGATAAAATGGCAAGTAGGGGGCTGGCGTCGGTAGAAGCTTAGCACAAACTCTGGAATTGCAATGAAAGAATACAATTTGGAGAGAGAATGCAGAGAATCTAGATTCAGAGTTTTATGAAGTAAGAAGATTTTGTTTTAATGATTGTTGCCTTTTTCTATTCAATGATTGCCCATAAAAAGGCCAATGATTAGTACAATCAATACTAGGAATATTCCTAAATGTTGGCTGCTATAGAGACAACTCACAACAATCTAGAAATATCCTATAAAGGACAAAATAACAGCTATTAAAAAGGACAAATTGTCCATACACGAATTCATAAAGGTAAAAAGGAATAAAACAGTAACTCAATGCAGTAAATTATTTGAATAACTTGTGACCCTGTCACAGTTGGGTTGTTCTATTTGTTTTGGTATTTTGAGATTTTAAGATCTCTTCCTTATTCCTCTTGTTTCCTTTGTCTTTTCTAATTCGTTAATTTTGTTGATTTATTTACAACGTTTGATACAGGACAAGAGTGCTCAGAATTTATATTGAAGATGAAGCAATTCGTCTGGTCACTAAAAATGTTCGAGTCTTTTCCCAGCTACATTGAAAGTTACTTATGTGATTTGTGATTGAAATCAGTGTTTTTGTCAGCTTAGATAAGATGATACATAAACATCAATATATCATCACACGATCACCGGATTTGAATCAAACAGTCGTCATCTCTATGTCATTTAAGTTGCCAATACAACTAGCAGTTAGAAAGACTTTTATAGCGACCTGTGTATAACCACTAAGTATGGATATATTGGAAATAGACACACCCTTTTGTCTCTATTTCACTCATATTTCCCCTCAATACTTTTCTACATTTCTCTTATGCTTAAAATCACTTAAACTTAGGTGTTTTTTCTGCATAGAATTGATTTACATAACAATTAGACTCTAAATAAGAGTAGAAAAACATTAGACTCTAAATAAGAGTAGGGAAAAAAAACTATATAAACGGACTCCCGCTATATTGTTCAGCTCGTGTACTCTTCTCGCACATTCATGGATTCCTCCTCTCCCTCTTCCGTTATCATCGTCGGTGCCGGAATCTCCGGTGAGTTTCACCACCGCAACAACTCACTAACTTACTCTCCATTCACGTCTTCCTGAACTAAGAATTTCTTTCTCTACTTCCATAACAACCGTCACCACCGTTTCTAAATTGAATTTTCACAAATTAATCTCGTTTATTCTGATTTGAAGGTATCTCCGCGGCGAAGGTGTT
The DNA here is from genome assembly GCA_963573325.1 of Astragalus glycyphyllos. Classification (NCBI taxonomy): domain Eukaryota; kingdom Viridiplantae; phylum Streptophyta; class Magnoliopsida; order Fabales; family Fabaceae; genus Astragalus; species Astragalus glycyphyllos. The sequence continues at coordinate 17,370,651 of OY754307.1, forward strand.
AGCAGAGAACGGCGTAGAGGACATAGTGATACTAGAGGCCTCAGACTGCATCGGCGGCAGGATCCGCAACGAATGTTTCGGTGGAACTCGCCGCTGAATACGGCCTCCGAACTTGCTTCTCTGACTACAGCAATGCTCGCCATTGATTTCATTCTGCATGATTTTGAAATGGCCGGTAGGTTCCGTCAATTTCTCACTGTTAATTTTCTGCTTCCTTAAAGAAAAATAAATAGGAGCTTTACTTTTTTAGCGACCATTTGTTACTGTGAATGAATATGATTCATTATGTGAATGAATATGTTCCTCTCCGAATAGTATTTTCTCAATGTTGCTAGGAAAAGACTCAAACATTCGTTAATTCTGAAAATATCCTACTGCTTCATCTTCAACATGACATTATAATTTGTATAATATCAGTTTACTTTATAAACAATGTATTATTATGAGTATATTATTGATGATAAGTTGATACAGGACAAGAGTGCTCTGAATTTACTTTATCTCAGTTTGCCATTTTTCACTGAAAATGGCAATTCTGGTTGTTTTGTAGGAAACCTTTTAGTGAATGGTTGCTTCACTCTTACGCGGAACGAATGCATTTACTCTAGAATAATTTCACTTGCCCACTGAGCTTAGACACAATTTTGCTCGAGGGAAATGAACATGGAGTGAGAATTATTGACATTGTATTTAGTCTCTAGTTTGTCACAGTATGCTGCTTATGTTTGCTCCCCGCTGACCACGCCTTCCTCCCTTATCGTTGGCGTGCTCTTATCGTCACCTGTCGTTGTGCTTCATTCTCACTCTCACAGTCCAGATCGTGCCGCCCTGTGCTCTGCGTTCGCGCGTCCTGCTCTGTTACCTCTGCTCTATGATGGTCCTTTCTTTCCGGTTAGTGAGATTCTGAGGCTAACCCAATGTGTTGTTGTTGCTACTTCTTCAAATATTTTGCAAAGTAGATTTGTGGGACTAAGAAAATTATTTGTTTAATTATATTGTTTGGGTGAATTTCATTTTATTTCCAGTAAATATATTTTTCTTAAATTGCCGATACATTGTATGGTCTGATGGCAAATCCGCAGCATGGTCTTGGTAACTGTCTTGCACTCTTTTGGCTGCATTAATCAACTCCTAATGATGAACATCTTGTACCTTGCTTTGCCAATAAGTAACTCTGTTTCTGAAAAATATCTTTGAAAAAGGGGAAAAAGGGTGGACAAAGAAAAAGACAAAATAAAAAAGAGAATTGAACTGTATTGTGATTCTGAAGGAGGAACAAGTGTAACATTAGTAGCTTCTTCTTCGGGTTTATGTGATGTTTTGGAAGAACTTGCTAGTTATCCATGTTAATGAAACAGTTTTGTCATTTTAGTTTTCTATCATCTGCTGAGCTAGTAACTGCTAGAATAAAACTGCACTATAATCATCCCCTAAGCCCATCATGTTCTTTATCTGATTAGTAAGTAACCGATTGTGGGCTACTAACCAAATAAAAGCTCGGATTCTTTCCGGACCATGAAGCTTCCAAACCAATCGCCAAATATCATGGTCCTCATAATCAGCGTGACCAGCTAAGCAATGGTAACTGGTAACTACTAGCCACTGAGGCCTGACCCAAACTGTTACCAGTTCAAAGTCTAGCAGCTTGATCGTAGTCATCACTAGGCGGCACCAGAGCCTGAATTCTAGGAACAACATCCACTGGGACCAAAATGCTAACCCCATCAAGATCCCAACGCCCATGGGAATCGACCAAATCACAAACCTTGAGATTAGAAAGATGGCTCGGCGCATTCTCAATAAAGTCTTGTAAACGCAAATTAGGTTGAATCCAACAATCATTCCAAACCAAAACATTAGTACCATCACCAATGGCCCAAAAGGAAAACCCATTAACCTTATCCCAAACCTTAACAACGTGCTTCCAAAGATTGGAGCCCGAGACCTTGACCCCCGAAAAGGAGTCATCTGTGGCATTACGACCATACTTGCCTCGGAGAACATGACACCACAACTTATCTTGCCCTTCCCTAAGGGCCCATGTAAGCTGAATTCATAGTAACCAGATTGCGAATGCCCAAACCGCCAAGGTTATTGGGCCGGGTCACAGTTTGCCAATCAATAGCAAGATATTTACAGCGACCATCCTCCTCACCCCAGATGAAATTCCTTTGGAGCTGCTGAATTTCTCGAAGGCAGCCTTTAGGAATGGTAGAGAACATCATAGGATAGAGTGGCAACGCTTCAATAACCGACATGGACAAGGTAACTCGCCCAGCAAAAGATAATTGACTCGCTTTCCACCCAGATAACTTATTCTTCACAGCATCACTCATACATTGTTTTGTGAATATAAGATTGCTGTATGTTAAGTATAATATGACCATTTATGGATATGAAAAACATTAGGATCTATATAAACCTTTTAATTTTCTACTCTTAATAATGTGCTGCTCTAGCTATGCCTGTTATCTGACTTGATTTCATTTGTACAATTAGTTCTTCCTGTGAACACAAAAACATGCATTTTCTGGACAGGTATCCAATTGGCCTGCTTATTAGAGTTTTATTAGTTGATTTTATCAAAGGAAAGGTGGAAGTAAGTGCTTATTGTTGCAGTTGAATTAAAGTAGTTGAATTGCAATATGCATGGCATTGTTAAGCCTGTGGCATTTGTAGATATTCTTGACCTCTTTTAGTATGTACTAATTCCTCAAATTCTGGTTTACAAGATTTGGAGAAAATATGGGGTGATATGGTAGGATAGTTAGTTATCAGTTCATGCTAGCTAGTTTCATGAATTCCTATCCTTAATTCTGAATTGATAATTACTGATACCTGCAATACTTGATTAGTATTCAAATATGAAATGATTTAATTTAGAGGAAGGAAATCTAAATTTTAGCTGCCACATCAAGATTTAGTAGTAGTAGTAGTAGTAGTAGTAGTAGTTGGGCATATATGTGAAACTCTGATCATGATATCTTCTTTTTGGTCAAAGAAATTAGTATTGTTGGTAGATTTTGGGAACTAGAAAGCAATACAAATTTTTGTTATCTCAGTTTCCCATTTTTCACTAAAAGTGGCAATTCTGGTTGTTTTGTAGGATGTGGGAAGCCTCTTAGCGAATGGTTGATCCACCCAATTTTACTGAGATTATTGACATTGTATTTGGTCTCTAATTTGTCACACTATGCAGTTATCTAAAACTCTTATTATCTGCAAAGTTTACTTATTTTTTGGAATGGTGGAAAAATATTGGATAATCTGAAGATAGTAGTATCAAAGAGAACACAATAGGACAGAAAGTAATTATGGTCAGTCCCAAATAATTGTAATGACTAATTTGTCACACTATGCAGTTAACTAATCAGTAGTTTACTAAAAGGACCCAAAAAGAAATATACTACTGGTATACAGACAACGATTCATTATTAAAATAGAGGAGGGATGATTCAGTCACAGTAGGAATGAAAAAAATATAAAATAAAACGATCAGTGGAATTTTCTTTTTGTATTAATCAATAAAATCTGGTTTACCAGTTTACAAAACAACAACTTCTAATCCGAACAGTATACCAGCATGTTTTTTGGACTCATGATTCATGAAATAAAGACTTCTCATCTTCTGAAATGCATGCAGAGTCAACAAGCTATCTGACCCAGCTTGGTGACACTTCCCAACAGCTCGATCCACATTGAGAGTCTTAGCAACTCGGTCTAGACCGCCAAAGAGTTGTTTACAGAATCGAATCATGTACTTGATGTCATACACATTCCCACCAAAAATCATCCTTAAAACTTTCAAAAACTCCTCTAATCTATTTGGTAGCCACTGTCTAGTTAGTATCTTAACCAAATACCCGAAATCATATGCGCTATGAAATGTTACCCAAGTCACTGATTCATTACAAACCAGTCTCGACCACACCATCAGCTGTGCAAACCGCCACGACGGGATACCTTCAATAGCATTGCGGCGAAAGTCAATACCTTGACGGCGGAGCAACTCAATAGAATCTGGCGCGTGCGGATGACGCTCGACATCAAAGTCACAGAAGTTGAATTCCCAAATATATCGGTTACTAGTTCCAAGATCAGGGAGATTACCGTTAGTGTCAGAGAAAGTAAGACCTATTTGTATGAGGTTGAGAGCATCAACATTGGACTTCAAATAACGGTAGTTGTCAGAGGGTGGGAGAGGAACGTGCACATAGGGTTTGGTAGGGTCAACATTAGGGCGAAAAATCACACCTGGAAATTCAGTATCCATTGAAATAAAAGAAAATTTAGGAATCAAATTCTTGATAAGTTGAAACTCAAAGTCCAAATTTTCTGCCCAGACTTGACGAATTAGTATTGGCTTTGAATTCATCAAATCTTTGTTTTCCATTACCTATTCTTCTTCTATATTGCTTCAAGTAGCTTGAACTTCGAAATAATCCAGAACAGGGGAGAGCATAAACCTTAACGGTGTTCTTGAAAATTGAAAGGGCCAAGGAAGGAGGATTTGAACCAAAATAAGAGAAAGCATAAACGTATATGATTGAGTGTTCTTGAAGAAGAAAGAGCATAAACCTTAACTGTGTTTTGTTTCTGTGGGGGGAGTGAGAGTGAGTGAGTGAGTGAGTGGGGATTTTATAGTTATAGGAGTTTTTTTTACGTTAATTGTGGGCCAAGTTTCTCGTACAGCTAAAACAAAGATTTTGGTAAATATATTAAGTTAAAACATCCAAACAATTAACCAATTAACCTTATTCAATGGTTCTTGCCCAGTTGTTGCATTAAATGCATCCCGTTTGCAAATCTATTCCGTTAAAAAAAGATATTTGGTAAATATACGAAGTTAGAACTTGAAATTAACATTATTCATCGATTCTTTCTCCTGTTCTTGCATTAATGCATCATGTCGGCAAATTTATTCTGTTTTTTTAATATGAAAATTTAAATTTAAATTAGTTGACTAAGTTTTAAAAATAAAATACATATATAATAAAAATTAAGCATTTGAATATATAACTTAAAAACTAAGTGGTACCAAAAAAAATAACTTCAAAACTAAGTAACTAGTTAACCATTTCGGTTACAACTGAAGGTATTTCTTATTTCTTTTAATTCAAACTATAATTTATAAAATAAAATTAATGTTTTCGATTAAAATTGAATTATTAAATTCAAAATGACTCCGTATTAATTTTTTTTTTGAAGCAAAAATGACACCGTATTATTATTCCTATAGAAAAACTATAAAATAAGTTTGTATGAGGTTTAGAGCATCAACATTGGACTTCAAGTAACGATAGTTGTCAGAGGGTGGGAGATGAGTGTGGACATAAGGTTTGGTAGGGTGAACATTAAGGCGAAAGATTACACCTGGAAATTCAGTATCCATTGAAATAAAAGAATATTTAGGAATCAATTTCTTGATAACTTGAAACTCAGACTCCAAATTAGAAGCCCACACTTCACGAACTACTATTGGCTTTGAATTCAACTCTTTGCTTTCCATCGTTCTGTTGCTTCAATTCTTCGAAATTTCTTGAAAGTGGGGATTTAAGTTCGACCAAAACAAGAGAGGGTGTGCTTGAAAGTTGAAAGCGCCAAGGGGAGTGAGGGGTTTTATAACAGAACAACGTTAAACTCCGAAATCTACGCGTAGAAAAAATCTTAAAAAACGGTAGGAAATCTATATTCTGTTAGTAATTAAATAAATATCAAATTCAATTAAATTTGCAACAAACTAACCGATTAAACTTTTTTTTTTTCAAAAAAAAGAAATTAACTTTATTCATTAGCTCTTGCATTAAGCATCACATTTGCCAATCTTATTCGGTTAAATATATTTAAGAAATTAAATAAAATGTTTAATAGTAATAAACCTTTTAAATATCTAACTTAAAAACTAGTAATGAGTTAACTATTTTCCCTTTACATCCTATGTGTATATCTTCTAAACACTACTAGAGTACTTAGAAGACAATTAAACACTCTCAAATACACTCAAACTATCTTCTCAATACTCTGACCTACATATTTACCCTTCGCCAATATGCATTTCATGAATGATTGATTCAGAAGATACAAGGCATCTTCTGACTATGCTTCCTCAATCATCTTAAGTTCAGCAGGTCAGCTTCGCACTTAAGTATATTGGTTGATCCATAGAAAAGTTTAAAAATGGTCACAATTAAAACCCCCATTTCTTGTGACTCTAGTTGACTTTTGTTCACTTCAATCGATTAGTGACAAGGTGGAGATCGTAAAAACTGACCCCAATCCTCTCTCAGCTGAGGTGAAGATGTTCGAGGCAGTATTCTACTCTCCTCATATGCGCCCCATTGCTATACCAAGAGGCTATGAGGAATGAGGAGTGGAATCCTCCTAATGGACCAAAGAGCGGCTCACACTCAAAATGTTGGTCGATCCACGAGCTGACCATAAGTCTAATGATTGATATCCCTCCTGAGTTATAAAGCCTACTGGACAGGCTACACCTTTTCTAGGTAGAGTCCAGCATTTAAGACGCCATGTTTGGTGCAGTATATGAGGAGGACGAGCTCCAGGACAATCTGCGTGCGAGGGTATCAGATGACGCCGAGGAAAGACAGCTAGTCGATCCTCCTCATATTGAGCCCATCCAACGAAGAATCCCCACATTCGAGGCTCAGGATCCATTGTTAGAGGTTAATTTGGGAACGGAGACGGAACCCAGAATGACCAAGATTAGTCGAATCCTCAGCATTCAATAGAGGGATCAAGTGGTGGAGCTGATTAAGGAGTACCGCGACTGCTTTGCATGGGATTACCATGAGATGTCAGGCTTGGATAAACCTTTGGTAGAACATAGATTTCATATCAAGGACGAATGCAAGCCCCATAAGCAGCCACCGAGGAGATTCAATCCTCAGCTGATGCCACAGATCAAAGCTGAGATAGTAAGGTTACTAAAGGATGGATTCATAAAAACCGCCAGGTACATAGAGTGGTTGTCTAATATAGTATCCGTCATTAAAAAGAATGTCCACGTGAGGGTCTGCATTGATTACAGAAACCTGAACTTGGCACTCCAAAAGATGAGTATGGTATGCCAGTGGCCGATGTGTTAGTCGATGTCGCGGTAAACAATGCCATATTGACCTTTATGGATAGATACTCTGGGTGTAACCAGATCTGTGTGGCCAAGGCAGACACGCATAAGACTGCCTTTTGGCGCCCTAGGCATCTATGAGTGGTTGGTCATGCCTTTCGGCCTTAAGAATGCAGGAGCTACTTATCAAAGGGAAACGAACACAATATTCCATGAATTAATCGGCAAAAGTATGGAAGTATATCTCGATGATGTGGTAGTCAAGTCCAAGAGCTTTGAGGCACACCTAACTAAGTTAGAGCAAGCCTTGAAACGAATGAGACTCCACAACCTCAAGATCAATCCCACTAAGTGTGCATTCAGTATATTTGCAGGGAACTTCCTAGGCTTCTTGGTGCATAATCAGGGCATTGAGGTAGATAAAAACAAAGCCCGAGCCATCTTGGAAGCTAGACCGCCCAGAATCAAAAATGAGTTGGAGAGCCTCCTCGGCAAGATTAACTTCTTGAGAAGGTTCATTGCTAACTCGATAGGGAAGATGAAAGCATTTTCACCACTAAAGTAGGATATGACGTGAGGACAAAGCAGTAGGAGGCCTTTAATCAAATCAAGGCTGCCTTTATACTGCGGTCGAAGATCAAGCCACGGTTGCCTTCTGGCCCAAGATGATGACAACAAAGCCAAGCGAGCTAGTTACTACCTTAGTAGGATTCTCAACGATGCGAAAACTAGATATTCTCCTATTGACAAGCTTTGTTTACCACTATTCAATGCTTGTACTAAGGTAGAATATTATTTATTACCCAAAGAGGTTCTAGTTGTATGCAAAGTTGACATTGTAAGGTACCTTCTTAATCGGCCTATCTTGCAAGGTAGACTTGTAAAGTGGGCCATTAAATTGAATGCATTTGCTTTATCGTATGTACCTTTAAAGGTCGTCAAAGGACAGGCCCTTGTCGATTTTCTTGCTCAACCCATCTGTTGAGGTTCATGATCCACCGGTCGAGCCTGTTAATTACGTTGGCTTGAAGTCGTGGGTCCTCATCTTTGATGGCTCAAGCACCCAAACCGTTGGCCTTGATATTCTAGCCGCCAAAAAAGTTCATTACATAGAAATAAAGGGGGATTATCAGCTGGTAATTAAATAAATCACGGGCGAATACAAGTTCTATAAAGCCAAGTCGAGATAATTGTGTGCCTCGACCTATAGTTTGTTAAAGTTGTTCGCTGATGCAGTCATTACGCATATTCCCACGGAGGAAAACCAGAAAGTAAATGACCTTGCCCTAGCAGGCCTCCGGGTACAAGAGCACGATTGTGGAAATTATGAATCAGGACAACGTAGTGGTTGCCGAGGAAGACCCAGCTGATGCTTGGATAAAGCTGCTGACAAACTATTTACAGAACCCCTCGTCCGGGGTTAATTTAAGGGTCAAACAAAGAGCCTTAAAATATGTCCTAGTAGGCGATGAACTTTACAAAAGGAGTGCCAATGGATCCTCCTACGGTGCCTTAAGAGAAAGGAGGCCTACTTGGTCATGGCTCAAATCTATAAAGGGGTTTGTGGTTCTCACATGATTGGCCCCGTCATGAAGTGGCTGATCTATAGACACGGATACTATTGGCCGACTATCACAGCCGATTTCTACCAATACGCTAAGGGATGCGAAGCTTGTCAACTGCATGGCGAGGATGGGCCATGGATTTGATTGCGAAGATATACCCTCCTAGCTCCAAGGGACATAATTTCATTATTGTAGCCATAGATTACTTCACCAAATGGATAGAAGCTATGCCGCTAGGGAATGTTAAACAGGCTGCGGTGATCAGGTTCATTGAGAACCAAATCATCTTCAGATTTGGGATCCTTGAGACCATCATCGCGAACAAAGGTACTATGTTCACAGGGGATTAGGTGGTGGCCTTTGCTCAGGAATACGACATTAAGATGAGGCACTCGATGCCTTACTATGCCTAGGCCAATGGGCATGCCGAGGCCACCAACAATATAATCATCGAGCGTATTAAAAGAACATAGAGGACAAGCCCAGGAGGTGGCATGAAACCCTCAATGAAGCATTATGAGCTATGAGAAATTCAAAGTCTAAGGCCAACGGAATAACTCCATATCAATTGATATATGGCCAAGACGCGGTGTTACCGCTCGAGATCAGTGTTGTGTCGCTGAGGGTAGTGATAAACCCCAATTTAGTGCATTTATAGAGATAATTTCACGTTATTTTTAGAGCAATTATTACTAATTATATTAATCATTGACTTAATTTGCTCTTTATTTTGTAGAAAAGAAGGAAATGTGAAAAAGAATAAAATTTAATTTAGAGCAACTTAAATGTAATATATGGCTAACAAATAAAAGAAAGCAATCCCAAGCCCATTAATGCAAGAAGACCCACGGTAATAAAAAGAAGAAGATCTTCTTGGTGATTTCAATTGAAAGTGATGCACATGTGACTTGGAGAGAAAGAAAGAGGCATGGAGTGGATAGCAAGCAACACATATTTAGGAAGGATCTAAATCCTAATATTTAGGGATTGAGATAAAAAGGTGCTCTTGCAATTAAAATAGGAAGCAATCTTTACTTGAGGAAAAAGGAATAACACACTACCCTAGCTTGGAGAGAAAGAAAAGGAACTAATATAAAAGGAGGGCTTCACTTGTGAATGGGGGAGCCGCATACACTAACACAAAATTATGAGAAGCCGTAGTGACGACAACACAGAGGAGAGAAGAAAAAGAGTTTTTCGGTATCGTTCTTGACACCGTGAGAGAGCTTTGGAGTAAAAAAAGGAGATTGAAGACAAAGACTAAGACTTTTTCTATTTCCGGTTTATTCTTATCTCTATAATTCATGAACCCTATTTTTATTTCATTATTCTTGATAGTTATAGATACCTAAATCATTTTTCTAGGGTCTTAAGTGAATCTTGCTAGCTTATAGACCTTTTTATGTTCTAATTTCTAGTTTCAAATCCTAATTTTTATTTCAATTAATATTATCCTATTGTTTTAATCACATAATTAGGATTGACAACCATTTGCGTGTTCATAATCAATTAGTTGATCAGCGACCGCACTGCAATTAGTTGGTGGACCTATAGGATAATTGGGGCTATAATTAAGCATGGACAAACTTTAATTTAGTTTTCCAATCATTCAACCTTTTTGTACTTTATGCTTTTCTTGAATTTAAATTCTAGCATGACCAAACTAGATAGGGTTAATTTAGGAAAAAGAATATTAATTGCGAATGACCAAACGGATTAATAGCTTTAGTAAAGGGATTGGTAATTAAATAAATTAAAGGAATTTAAATGCTATTAATCCGTTTGGTCATTCGCGGTTAATTTATTTAATTACCAATCCCTTTACTAAAGCTATTAATCCGTTTGGTCATTCGCGATTAATATTCTTTTTCCTAAATTAACCCTAGTTTGGTAGTTCTAGAATTTAAATTCAAGAAATGTATAAAGTACAAAAAGGTTGAATGATTGGAAAACTAAATTAAAGTTTGTCCATGCTGAATTATAGCCCCAATTATCCTATAGGTCCACCAACTAATTGCAGTGCGGTCGCTGATCAACTAATTGATTATGAACACGCAAATGGTTGTCAATCCTAATTATGTGGTTAAAACAATAGGATAATATTAATTGAAATAAAAATTAGGATTTGAAACTAGAAATTAGAACATAAAAAGGTCTATAAGCTAGCAAGATTCACTTAAGACCCTAGAAAAATGATTTAGGTATCTATAACTATCAAGAATAATGAAATAAAAATAGGGTTCATGAATTATAGAGATAAGAATAAACCGGAAATAGAAAAAGTCTTAGTCTTTGTCTTCAATCTCCTTTTTTTACTCCAAAGCTCTCTCACGGTGTCAAGAACGATACCGAAAAACTCTTTTTCTTCTCTCCTCTGTGTTGTCGTCACTACGGCTTCTCATAATTTTGTGTTAGTGTATGCGGCTCCCCCATTCACAAGTGAAGCCCTCCTTTTATATTAGTTCCTTTTCTTTCTCTCCAAGCTAGGGTGGTGTGTTATTCATTTTTCCTCAAGTAAAGATTGCTTCCTATTTTAATTGCAAGAGCACCTTTTTATCTCAATCCCTAAATATTAGGATTTAGATCCTTCCTAAATATGTGTTGCTTGCTATCCACTCCATGCCTCTTTCTTTCTCTCCAAGTCACATGTGCATCACTTTCAATTGAAATCACCAAGAAGATCTTCTTCTTTTTATTACCGTGGGTCTTCTTGCATTAATGGGCTTGGGATTGCTTTCTTTTATTTGTTAGCCATATATTACATTTAAGTGGCTCTAAATTAAATTTTATTCTTTTTCACATTTCCTACTTTTCTACAAAATAAAGAGTAAATTAAGTCAATGATTTATATAATTAGTAATAATTGCTCTAAAAATGACCTGAAACTATCTCTAAAAATGCACTATATTGGGGTTTATCAACTCCCCCACACTTAACTTTTGCTTGTCCTCAAGCAAATTTCCTGACTAAGGACGTTTTTCAAATAAATAATATGTTACCAAGTGGCTTCAGTCTCAAGAGGGGTGAATTGAGATTTTTGAAAACAGTTCCCCTTTTTAACGACTTAGTTTGATTTTCGCGTAGGTTTATGAAATGAATGAATTAGAATGTAAAACGATAAAGAAAACGCGAGATTTATACTGGTTCGGTCACCTCCCAGTGACCTACGTCCAGTCCTCACAACCCTTTGTGAGATTTTCCACTATCAAATCAAAGCTTTCAACCGGGTGCTTTAAAACCCTTACAGACTGAGGCGCTCTTCACTTAGGATACCCCGCCTAGTGCAAGAGCCCTTAACAACAATTTCAACACGAGATTCCCCTTGTTACAATCAAAACCCTAGAGAGATACCCCACTCTCTAGTATAAACCAATACAGTATTAAAAGAAATTACAATGAAATAACAAATACCGCTGAGAAGGTGAAGAGAACAACTTGAAGATTCCCAACCTAACCCTTGAGAGAAATCAGCTCAAAGTCATGAAGAACGTGAAAGGAGAAGTGTGACAGTGAGGGAGTTCGCGTTCTGCTTTTTGAGAATTGTAGGTTGTGATTTGATCATAAAACCTAGGTCTTATTTATAGAGTTAGTAAAAATATGACCGTTGAAACAATTTGTTTTATAAGTGAACAATCGATTGTCTTGTTTAAAAACATAGTATCTTAATCGATTGTGTGCTTTAGAAAGAATAGCTCCATAAGTGAATGATCGATTATGTTCTTTTTAAAACATACTCTAATAATCGATTGTGTGCTTCAAAAATCAAGTTGTTCTTTCAAAAACAAGTTGAAAATCGATTCTCTTTTTTAAGCCGACAAGCTATTAATCAGTTTTCTTCTCTTTAAAATAGAGAGCAAAATCGATTTCTAGCTTTAAATGCACAAAGCCATCAATCGATTGTTTTCTTTTCAAAACAAGTTCTTTCTTAAAACCATCAATATGCAAATCGATTTCTAGCTTTAAGTTTAAAGGCTATGAATTGATTTCTAGCTTTAAACAAGCTATGAATCGATTTCTAGCTTTAAAGTTACAAGCTATGAATCGATTGTTTTCTTTCCAAAACGAGTTCTTTCAAAAGACCAAGCCATGAATCGATTTCAACAAGTGCCTAACCTATTTAACATGCTTTTATCAATAGAAGACATATGTTAGGTTTGCTAGTGTGTTGAGTGATTTGAGCCGATCCTCAAAAGCGGTTTACAATTCATTCCTAAGACACGATCCGACTTCCTAGGGACTACTACCCTTGACACAGACTTACTTCTTGAGTTGGTTGTGCCTTGGAGTTCCATTTGTCACTTTGTCTTAGATTACTTCATCTTCAAAACATAACCTGCAACACAAGATATCCACATTCTCCCCCTTTTTGATGATGACAAAATTTTAATTCATCTTAGGTGGGAGGTTAGTTCATCAAGCAAAACAATACACTAATATTAAAGATATGTATCTAGACTCCCCTTTACTTGATGCTCCCCCTATCTAAATGCAAATTGACAATCATATAGTTATCCCCCTTTTTGTCATGATCAAAAGGGTAAGCGTGAGACGTAGTTTGCGAGTCAAAAGAGCACAGCTAAGAAAAATAATGACCATTGCACGAAAAGACATAATGTAGCCATAACATAAGATAGAAACCATAATGCATCCATGTACAAATAGTAGCTAGAATATAATGATAACACTGATTCAAATAAAAAAATTCATGAAAGAAAAAAATGGAAAGATAAAAGAAAGGTGAACTAGAGAGAGTCTCTAGCTGGATGATCCGCAACAGAGTCAGGAACCTGGATGGCTGATGGGGCAGTGTGGATGTGACCAAGACGAGTCTCCAAAGCTATCAGATGAGTGTTTAGAGAGGCAAGCTCTTTGCTGTGTATTTCCCTGGAGAGTAGGATTTCCCGACGATTGTCCTCATACATCTTACGCTGCTCAGCTTGGATGATATTGAGTGTAGCAATTAGCTGCTCTAAGGAGGTGGAGGAGTTGTCAAGTGCAGTGGGGGCGGGGTCAGGGTGAGGTGACATGGGTTTGTCATCCACAAGATCATGTTCTGGGGCGGAGGCAGGGCCAATGGTGGATTGGTGCCAGGTGTCGCCATTATGAGTTAAGCGCATTTGATTTATGGTGGAGGCACCAAACAAGTGATAAGCTTGATTTCCCTTTTGAATTTTCTCACCTAAGAATGAAATTTTGAAATAACGTAGGATATTTGTTATGACGCGCAATATTAGAGGTGTTTGCCTTGTGAGTTTTTACATTTCAACATGTGGCTTACAACTAGATGCGCCCAATTTATGCTTTTTCCATTCTTAATACCCCAAAGCAAGGTCATTCGCGAAATTTGAGTGTTTAGGAAGGATGATTCGGGCAATGGTATAGTGAAGAAGCCTAATCCGGGTGGTGAGAGAGTTGGCTAATATAGGCCTTTTCTTAACATCTGCGAACGGATGACAAATTGAGGTACATGCATCTTCATAGTTGAATGTAGTCCAAGAAGCTGGATGGCACATTTCGATTAATTTTTCACCTTCACAAGGTAAATGGGTGATATTACTAAACTCAGCGAGAGTGAGGTGAATCATGGTTCCCTTCAATTCAGCTATGAGGGTTTCAGTTTTAGCATCAAAACTTAGTGTGGTGTAGAAAGCCTTAACTAAATTCGGAGTAATAGAACCCTTTGTGGTCAGAAAATCTAGTAACTTGTAATTTTCCATCCAACGAACTCAATCACACAATCGCCTTTCTGAACATGATCTCTAAGAAAATGGTGTCTAATCTCTATATGCTTAGTCCTAGAGTGTTGAACAGGGTTCTTTGTAAGATTAATTGTGCTTGTGTTGTCGCATTTAATCGGAATATTATGTAACTCTACACCATAGTCAAGAAGCTGTTGCTTCATCCAGAGGATTTGTGAGCAGCAACTTCCTGCTGCAACATATTCTGCTTCAGCAGTTGACAGTGCGACACTGAATTGTTTCTTACTGTGCCATGAAACTAATGCACTGCCTAAGATGTGACATGTTCCACTAGTGCTTTTCCTATCTAGTTTACAACCTGCAAAATCAGAGTCGGAGGATCCGACAAGACTACATGTGGTGCCCTTGGGGTACCACAGACCAACATTTTGTGTTCCTACGAGATATCTCATGATTCTCTTGACTGCTACTAGATGTGACTCTTTTGGATTTGCTTGATATCTAGCACACATGCAAACACTAAACATGATATCCGGTCTACTAGCAGTTAAATAGAAAAGTGAGCCAAGCATACCTCGATATTTTCTTAATTCTACCGGTTTACCCTCTTCATCCTTGTCTAAGTAGCATGAGGTGCTCATCGGAGTGGTCATTTCTTTTGCCTTATCCATTTCAAATCTCTTGAGCAGTTCTTTGCAATATTTTGTTTGAGAGATGAAGATGTTCTTGGTTTGTTTTATTTGAAGCCCGAGAAAGAAGTTGAGTTCTCCCATCATCGACATTTCAAACTCATTCTGCATAATACTAGAAAATTCTTTGCAAAGCAATTCATTAGTAGCACCGAATATAATATCATCCAAATAGATTTGTACAAGTAAGATGTCATCTTTTGACTTCTTTATAAATAGTGTAGTGTCAACTTTCCTTCTTTGAAAATCATGATTGAGTACTCAATCTTTCATACCAAGCTCTTGGAGCTTGCTTCAGACCATAAAGAGCCTTTTTAAAAACATGATCTGGTTTTTCATAATTTTCAAAGCCAGATGGTTGTTCAACATACACTTCTTCTTGAATAAAGCCATTCAAAAATGCACTTTTGACATCCATTTGATATAGTTTAGAATCCAGAATTGATGCAAATGCAAGGAGCATGCGAATAGCCTCTAATCTAGCTACGGGTGCATATGTTTCATCACAGTCTATTCCTTCTTCTTGATTATAACCCTTAGCTACTAGTCTAGCTTTGTTTCTAACAATTATGCCCGATTAATCTAGTTTGTTTCTAAACACCCATTTTATGCCTATTATTTGATGATTGTCAGGCCTAGGGACAAGATCCCACACTTCCACTAGTGGAAAAAAGGCTTTTCATATCGGTTAAAAACGACATTTCATATCGGTTCTTGAACATATGCAGAAAAAGGAGATATAAAAAATAGAGATTTTTAATATCGGCCGCAGAACTGATGCGAAAAATGATTTTCATATCCGTTACACGCAGATCCGTTATAAAAAGTCAATTTTTTATCAAGTATAAGCGTATTTTTGACATCGGGTTTTATGTGAACCGATATGAAAAAGTACTTTTGGCATCTGTTATCTAGAGGAACCAATATAAAAAGTCTTTTTTTTAAAAAAAATAAAATAAAATGTTCCTTAATTGGATATATAGCAAAGCAACAAAATCACAACAAATACAATATTTATATCCAAATACAAAGATCTCAAATTATACTCAATATCAATATCCAAATACAAAAAACGAATCTAATATGAAATGTCATATGCTGGTGAATGAAAAGGTGCAAGGCTTATTTAAAAATTAGGTGCAATGTTTGTTTTAAAGACTTATGAACATGAGTAAGAACATCTTTATCCCTATTCAGGAGTAGGAGCATTACCAAAATGAGCATAAAACTTATCCCTCTTGTCCAAATCAATCAGTTTAAACAGAATGACTGCAATAATTAATTCCCGTACAAGATTAAACTGGAACTAAATTTACAAGCATGAAATTTATCATAGATTAAAAGTGTTCTGGATTGGGCCACGAGGCCCACTCAGTAATTGACATAGAGTGGCCCAATCACTTTGGTCCATATCCACAATCTACAAGCCCAATTATGACTCTCATATTTGGAGGGCTCAGATCAACTCGTTCAATACTAACTTGGGCGTCGGAGTGGCTTCGCAGGTCCCCCTCTCGGGCGCTCGTTGACATCATGCCATACCGCAAGAGTCCACCGACGCAGTCCGCACAACACTGCAAGGTACAGAACAAAAAGAAAGAAAGAAAACCCCCAAAAAAGACAACAAATCCCAATCTTGTAACCCTAAAATTACAAATCCAGTAAAATAGCAAAAACATAAGAATTTTTAAAGAAGAGTCTACCTAGTGATACGTGTAAACACAAATCCACGACGTAAAAACGCTATTTACAGTGGCGGCGTGAATGCTCTTAGCAACGGCGTTGACACGGTGTTCGCAACAGTGGTGCGGCGGTGATGACAGGTATGGTGCCCTCGTCGTACTTCCAGTGATAAGAATCGGTGCGATAGTGATGACGTGGACTTGTGGCTGCAACGGTGATGTTGTGATGGTGTTGTGGACGAAACGAGAGGGTTTTCAGTTGTGGCGATGGTGGTTGTTGGAACATGGGTTGTGAATTAAAAAGTCCCACATTGCTTGGACTAGGCACTTGAAGAGTGCTTATAAGTGGTGACTTCACACCTTTGGGTTGGGGCCCAAAGGGTACCCAGTTTTGTAAACGGGCAAGCACGCACACCATCTGACCACCACACACGCGCGCCGCCGCCATTGTCCAGCAGGGCCGGGCTTGGGCTTGGCTTGTGAGGTGTAAATAAATTTTTTGCGAAAATAATTAAATATTATTTTATTTTTTGGTGCGTTGCGTGTCCAGATTCGTTGAACCGTCCGGATACGATGAACTAACCGTTGCGTACAGATTCGTTGAACGAGAGCTACTTGGAGTGCAAGCAGCTCCGTCCTTATCCTCTAGACTTGCGCAACAAGTCAATTCTGACGCCTATAAATAGGCCCTTCCCTCCGTTCATTCTTCACACCGAACATTTGACGATCAAGAATTTTCTCCTCAAGTGTTTCTCTCTTCTCTCAAAATATTTTCTTCTCTTCTACGGATCATATTTCAGAGTGATCTACGGATCATAATTCAGAGTGATCTACGGATCATATTGAGGTGTATTTCTAGAGCGATTATACACTGTGCAGTGATAATCGTACTGGGCTGTTTTATCATAGTCTGCTTGCACCTTGAGCTGTGCCGCGAAACTTCTTAAAGAGAGCGACCTAGTCCGCGACTCAACCCGGTAATTTCTTCGGTATATTTGGAAAAAAAAACTCTGACAACAACAGTGGTTCTTCAAGTGACGCAGCAAGATTGGGTTTCTGTTTGCAGCGAGATTGGGTTCTTGTTTTTGCACCGAGAGAGGGGGAAACGCGAAGCGAGATGGTTTTTTGTTGTGATGATGGTGGTTCTCTGAGTGACGCAACGAGATTATGTTTCTGTTTGCAGAGAGAGGAAGGGAAACGTGAAGGGAGGGGTTCGTGGTTTATGCAGCGTAAGGGAAATGGAACGCGAAGAAATTTTACTCTCCCTGAAAAACTAATGTTTTCAACATCAGGTTATAGAAAGGACCGATATGAATAATGTAAATTACAATTCAGGAGTGTGTTTCTATATCGGTTCGAGAAGTAACCAATATAAATAATGTAAATATAATTACAAAACTGCCACCACCTCGTTTTTAATAGGCAAAATATCTCCCGGGGTTCCTTAACTTATTTATTTGTAACGAATAGGTCCCTTAACTTTTTTTGTAACACATAGGTCCCTTAACTTACTTATTTGTAACGAATAGGTCCCTTAACTTTTTTTTGTAACGCATAGGTCCCTTAACTTTATATTTTGTAACACATAGGTCCCTTAACTTTTAAAAACGTAACACCGTTGCTCCTTAAAATCTCTCCCTTAAATGAGTTAAAAGGGGCAATAATGTTACGTTTTTAAAAGTTAAGGGACCTATGCGTTACAAAAAAAAGTTAAGGGACCTACGCGTTACAAATAAATAAGTTAAGTGACTTATTCTTTAGAAAAAAAGTTAAGGGACCTATTTGTTACAAATAAATAAGTTAAGGGACCTAGAGAGATATTTTGCCTTTTTAATATCAGTTCATTTTTAACCGATATGAATTCCTGTTATAAAATGCCTTTAACCGATATGTTCAATGTTCATCTTCTATAGTCTCATCTAGATTTCTAGGTTCGATTTGAGATACAAAGGCTATATGATTACATGCATTTCTAAGAGAGTTTCGAGTAGTTACCCCTTTTGATAGATCATCAATAATATTTTCAAGTGAGTGGTGCCTTGGGATTTTCAAGTGACTACAAGGGCATTATTTTATTTGTTTAAAATGCTAGTAAAATTATTGTCAAAAAAAAGGCTAGTAAAATTAAAAATGTTAACGGATTCGTGTTAGTTAAAATGTCATACAAGTCACCTTATGTCTTTATTTATTTTTTACTTTAAAAACTACCACGTTAGAATTGCATGTTTACATGACAACTAGTAACAACTTTCAAACAGAAAAACATAGTAATATTGTTCGATAGAAAACATGATTGTCATGTGATATACATACATGATAATAAAGCCATTCTACTTTATAAAACATTATTCAGTCACCTCTCCTCTCTGATTAACTTGCTTAGTCTCTCTTCCTTCTATTCTCACTCTCTTCGATTCTATATTATAATTAGTGTGTTACAAACGGAACAAATCAACTACACGAAAAGAGATCCCTCTTTATCCTCACGCAGCAACGCTTGGATAAAGGTTGGGTAAAGAAATAAATATTACAATTACAACTTAAAGATAAACTATGCTTTGTTAGTTAAGTTGAAAGAAATTCTTTTTTTCATGTTAAATAGCAATGATAAATAGTTAATTTGAAAACATTTTATTTTTGAATAACTATGCTTAGTCACAAGGTGCGGCATGACAGTGCAGGAGTACTGCTTGTTTTTCTGTTTCTGATACACACTTCCTCATTATTTGATCTGAACACATCTTGTATAAGTAAGGATCATCCCAATAGTATTGTTTTACTATATGAAAGAATCTCCTCTTCTGATTGGATGGTGGATTGGCGATCATTGGCATTGGATGGAGCCGTGGATGCACTTATAAAATACGGCTTGCGTTGAGGAAGCTGCTATGTTGCACTCTATTCTGCAGGACGTGAAGCCATCTAGGGAGGGGCGTGGACGTTGGATGCAACAAAGGTGTTCTCAATCAGCTCGTATTATAACTTGCTATCCAGTTTTGACGGTATTGGTAGCGATGTAAATGTTATTTTAGAGAAGCTGTGGAAAATAATTACTCCGTCCAAAGTTACTATCTTCAATTGGCGTTTGCTCTGTGACTCTCTGCCAACTAGGGACCTTCTTTTTCGCCGCATGGTCATCCACTCTAAGACAGCAGCAGCTTGCCCGTTTTGTTTGCAGCATCGTGAAGATACTCAGCACTTGTTTTTAGAGTGTAGCTTTGCTCATGATACTTGGAATCGCGTCCGTGACTGGATGGGGTTCAACAATTAGAAGACTTGAATTTACTTGACCATTTGAGAGGATTTGGCAAGTTTTGCAAAGGAAAGAAGGCTAAGAAATTTAAATTCTTGATTTGGCTCGCAATTTGTTGGTGTATTTGGTTGTCTCATAACGACCTTGTTTTTAGTATTGACTCAGTTTTCACTCGCATTAAGAGTCTAGGAGCTGTTTTGTTTATAGCGGGGGTAGTAGCTCTAGTTTGGGTTCGAGCACCCCTAGTGCTGTGGAACGTTAAAAAGGGTCACGTGAAATTTTGGGACAGTGCTTGCGAGCCAAGTTTATCTCGTACAGCTAATCTAGCAATCTAGTGTTCTGTTTCTAAGTTGTCATTTCTTTATACATCTGCAAAAGCCTGTTAATCGGTAAATTAACATGGAGAGGGTCGTCAGTGGGAAGTTTAAGATTGGTCGGAAAATCGATAGCGGTTCTTTCGGTGAAATCTATATCGGTAAAAGTTTTTTTCTAAAACTAAAAAAGGATAATAGATAATAGACGTTGCGTTCTATTTTTCTATGTATTATTTATGTTGCTTGTGTTGATTATTTCTTTGTTTAGATTTTTTTGTTGATTTTTACAGCTTCAAATATCGACACGTCTGAGATCGTCGCTATAGTTAGTATTCTTTCATTTATCGCCTTCTATTGTATAATGCAAATTTTGCTCATGTTGAAATATATGAACTTAAATTTGCAATCAATTAACCAATTAACATTATTCATTGGTTCTTGCATTAAATGCATCCCCCGGTCTCCAAATCTATTCGGTTAATAATAATAATAAGGTCCCAATTTTACTAAATGTGCAATTTTGATCCTCCTATTATTTTTTGGACAATTTTGGTCCCCTATTTTACTAAATGAGCAATTTTGATCCCCCTATTTATTTTTGTATAATTTTGGTCCTCCTATTTTACTAAATGCTCAATTTTGATTCCCCTATTATAGAAAAATGATTTAGTTATTTAAAATAAATATACTATTTTTGTATTTTATACTTTACTATATAACTATATAATTTAAAATAAGTTAACTACTTTTATATTTTATACCTTAAAAAATAGAAATTAATTTAATTGTTTTAAAAATTTAAATTATTTTTATATTTTATGTTTTAAAATATAAAAATAATTTAACCATTTAAAATAAATATTTAATAATGTAAATGAAGTGGTCCCCCAATTTTATTATTTTAATTTATATTTTCAAATATAAAACATAAAAAAAGTTTATTTATTTTATAAAATTTAATGATTTTATATTTTTTAAATAAATAGTTAACTATTTAATATATAAAATATAAAAATAGATTATTTATTTTAGATAGTTAAATAATTTTCTATTTTTTAAATAAATATTTTACTATTTAAAATATAAAATATAAATAAGTTTCTTTAATAGAGGGATCAAAATCAGTTTCTTTAATAGACAGATCAAAATTATGCATTTAGTAAAATAGGGGGACCAAAATTGCACAAAATTAAATAGGGGGATCAAAATTTCCCATTTAGTAAAATTGGGGGACCAGAATTGCCCTAAAATAATAGGGGATCAAAATTACAGATTTAGTAAAATAGGGGAACCAAAAGTGCATTTAAGCCTACTATATAAAAAATATTTTGGTAAATATATGATATTAAAACTTACAATTGCGTTGGCATAGTGTTATTATTGTTATATGAAATTAATGCAATTGACCTTATTCATTGATTTTTTTTTTGGTACAACCTTATTCATTGATTCTTTCCCCAGCTATTGTTAAATGAAATTATTATTATTATTATTGGTAAATATATGAAAATAAAATACATATTTAATAGAAATAAACAATTTGAATATTTAACTTAAATCCTAAGTAACGAGTTAACCATTTTCCATTACAGTGAAGGTATTTCTTATTTCTTTTAATTCAAACTATCATTTATAAAATAAAATTAATGTTTTCTATTAAAATTGATTTGTTAAATTCAAAATGACACAGTTTTCTTATTGTTATAGAATAATTATAGAATAAGTTTCTTTCTACTATTTTCCTTCTTTTTACTCATTTATTGGGAAGGAGTCATTTTTGGTCATTCTTTTTGTCTTGAAATCACTGATATGCATAGTTTTTTTTTTCTTTTTATATAAATAAGCGGTTACCACAATGATCTAGTTTTTCTTTCTTATTTTTTCTTGATTCTGTCGTCTGAATGGAGTGTTGTTTTGATCGTCATCTTGGTGAGACATTGTTTGCTTATAAAAAATTCTACTCACTTTTAGTCCTTACATTTTCATCCCTCGATGATTTTAGTTCCTCATAACTTTAATAGCGCTTAGAAGTGCTATTATAAAGCCCAAAAAAAATACTATTAAAAGTCACGAGAGACTAAAAGTATTAATGGAGTAAAGTGTGGGGACTAAAGTGAGAGTAATTATTTATAGGGACTAAAAACAAAAATCCTCAAATTTTATAAGCACCAAAAACATATTCAACCCTAGTATATAAACAAAATTGTATTTTTATTGAGGAGTACCGTGGCTCCAGCCGGCTTCTAAGAAGCTCCGCCACTAATTTCGGTCACTCTAACTTTTGTCATATTTTTAGGAATTTTGTAGTTTTATGTTATAAAACATTACACTTTGTAACTAAACAACCCACTATTGGGGCGTACAAGATTAATACAAACTCTAGTATATGAAAAATAAAGCTATTGAGATGCTACTGACCAGATACTATCTGAGACATAGTCAACTACCAAAACTTTAGATAACCAATATTAGGCTCAGCTAACCACCCAACAAAACGCCATATGGACAACCACCAGTTTGGTAGATTAACTGGAGGGCACCTGGAAATCTCGAAAGAGTACCACCACCCTAGAAAATATTCCTCTCAAAAGCAATAAAATGTTGTACAAAGGGTGAATTTTTGATCTTGACATGCATTGGATAAGAGTCCACAACAAGCATTTTTACACCTATTCCTTGGCCGAGATGTTTGCTTCTTGGTCTCTTGGGAAATAGGCTTGAATTAGGCATTAGGCACAAGTATCTAAACTTAGCACTAAGAAGGGAAAAAGCAATAAGTTGTGACTCACAAATAGGACTAGCTTGTCTTTAATTTAATATCGATTAAACTCAAAAGCTTTGGGGAGTTAAATACAGGAGAAAATAATGTAACAATGAAGTTGCAACCAACATGGTACTCAAAGCCAACTAAGAAACATCTCACAATAGACACACCCTCACAAAAACACCAAAAAATTCTTCTTGACAAAGCATCAAACACATGGAGATTAATAGACAGAAATGAGAACAAAGTTAGAGATCCCTTTACTCAAAGAAACATCTGAAACAGAGGACCAAAAAGATTCAGAGTTGTCATGCCATTTCTGATAAACTAAGGGTTATGGGCGAGTAAGCGTTAAGGGGGTTCAGATCTATGAACTGTGAGGCCAAGCTGAACAATAATGTGCAAGTGTACACAGTCTACAACAAGTAGTATAAAGAAGATGAGATCGTACTCAAAGGATTAACTTTTAATGTCTTATATATAGAAAGATTAGTGTGTGAGTATCCAAGTACTAAACAACATATGGTGGTGTGGAAACAGAAAGTAAACAAGATGTAAAACAAGTGTGAAATCAGTGGAGAATGATACTTGGGATGTTCTTCATCAAATAAGCTATTTTTAAGAGTTTTGTGTTATATGTGATGCAGGTGCACTGAATGCTGTTGCATTAGAATTGTGTTTTTCAGTCACTGTCTTCAGAATTTCATTACAAGCTCTTATCTCTAAGATGCTAAATAAGTTCACTTCTGTATTTTAAGTACCCGCAGTGTCTATTAGATGTATAGTATACATCTAATAGTGTCACCCAATGGACTATGCTATCCTATGTCTAGGTTTTAGCATGGATTTAACAATGATTCCTTTATTAAAACACTTACCCGTATTAGTTATTAAGTTCTAGTTATAAACCATGTCTGTATTTATAACTCTACTTATTCTAAGTGATCAACCTCAAAATAAGTGTTGAAAGAAGAATAAAACAGCAACTAAAGTGCACACATCACATATGAACACAATAACTTACTTAAAAGATCTTCATAAGATTAAAACATCCCAACTAAAAGAGTAGTTCACACTAGACATCCCAAGGCATATATAAACAGAATAATTCATATTCATATAATTGAAATCACAAAAGGAAAACAACAGGGTAAAAGTTACACGGTTGGAGATCCTTTGCATGAAATTGCCAAGTAATGCAGGTGCATTCACTTCACTGCATTCAGCTAGCACTATGTAATTGTGTTGAAGTAAAGAAAGAAGTTGTCAATTCCCTTCTTGGCTTCTTACAAGAGAACGAAAAACGAAATCTAAAACTATCTAACTTAGAGAATGGTATATGAGATGAAGAATGAGAGATGTTTTCAAATGAGAGATGGTGGAGGTCTTTATATATGCTTCAAGTGGAGCTTTCCTTCATGTGAGGGTTTGCTTGATGGTGAAGTTAGGGTTGCCTTTTTCATTCCAGCCCATAAAGTAATTTAAATCCACCACTCAACCAAGAAGAGAGGTCCACTAATGGATGAACAAGTGTCCCTAGGTGAGTGACTCTTCAAAGCTATCTTTTTATGGTAGGCGCCGAAATTTACGACTTGCATGTGCCTTTATGACTATGTATGATGTCATCAATTGAGTGCTGGTGCATTTTGATGGTCTAAAAATTCTTCAAGCATTGTAGTATGTTTCCGGTGTAGGTGCATTGTTGCTTTCTAGTGTAGGAGCATTACATGCAGGTGCACCGAACAAACACATCAAAATACCAAAATATATGCAAAATGCTTAATCATAAACATAACCCTTCTTCATACTTTGAATGTTGTTATTTTATTTATTTAGCTATATTTTCTATTTATTCTTATTTAGAGCTAAGTAACTATTTAGGTTTAGATGCGTAAATAACTCTATATAAAATAGAGTTATCACTTCTCTCTGGAGGGGGTGGGTTGATGCTGGACACGAGAGGCTACTGTTTGAACACCACCATGAAGAAGGAAACAAACGGCACAAGCGGATATTGACCTTAAAGAGGCGACCAAGTGACTGGTTGCTAACTATAGCTCGTAAAGAAGAGATATCAGAGGTGACTAGAGAAGATGACCGCAGAAGATTCCAACTACACCAACCACACGTTGTTGAGCACGCTGAGGACCAACAACCAAAGTGTTACCCACCATGCAGAGAGCAGCAATCGTAGAACTCCAACAAGTACACAAGGACGACTCCAACCACCTAATATTTGTGAATTTGTTCATAGATTCTTCCTTTTTGATTTTGCCGATGTTGAATGTTATCGTTTTCAATGTATTCTCCTAAACTCTAAACCCTAAACTATCGGTAATGGACAGGTCGGAGATAAGCTTTCATTACATATAGACTTGTTGATCTGAAACTAGTGTTTTTATACTGAAGTTTGGAAATTATATTGATTTTGGACCACTAATTGCAACATTTCTCATAACCATGATTTTTAGGTGCAAGTTGATATTTTGGATCATATTGAAGCTTGAAAGAATAAGAAGCCACTAAAGTCCTATTGTGCGCCCAAGGACACGTGTGCCATGCATTTGGAGGGCCTACTTCTACAAAGAGTTATTTTCCAGGCTCCCAAGCGCTCCTGTCACGTTATTGGGGAACATGCTTGTCTGGTGATGTTGTTTGTCACGTGCCAAGCGCTTCTGTCTTGTGCTTGGGGCGCAACTTATTTGCTGGAATCTGTTTGCCATGCCCCTTAGCGCTCTATCATGCACTTGGGTGCATCTGCTCTGTTGTTGGATTTTAAGTTGCGACTTTCATCCAACAACGGGTCTTTTTTGCAATTTTCTTGACCTAACTTATAGAGAGAGAGGGATACAGCCAAGGAATCGCCACCCTTCATCACCATTGAATATTCAAGGCTTGTGGACAATATTTTGGTGCTTCAATGTGGTGATTCTATCTATTGAGTCTGGTTTTATGCTTTCTTTCTTCTTTATCCATGTCTAAACCGTTTTGGGTCAGAGATGAATGAACATTGACAAATCACTATTGTAACTGGTTTTGATTGTTTTGAATGTCATATCCGCACTTGCTTTGTGCGATCAGTGTTTGTTCTTAATGCTTTTCATGATTTGATCACCCATGGAATGATATATGGTTCATATATGGAATGGAAGTTTTATATTGAATGCCTTCAACTTTTAGTCTAGGAATAACCTTGGAGTTGTTGTATCTTGAACACCCTGGATTCTAATGCTATTCACCTAAGGAGTTAAGGTTTTTAGTTGTTCACAAAGGATTAGTCACCTAGGAAATTAGGGATTAATTAATGTTGTTGGTTTGATAACAAAGTAAAAGAGGGGGTTATTTTCCTTATTAAATCAGTTTGCAATAGTGTGGAATCAGTAGGAGTTCGTCCCTAACTTCTTTTATCATATCGTAAAGTTTGCGTCATTCGGTTCTATTATAAAAAATACAAACATATTCTATTGTATTTTTTAGATAAGAAATTTATTACATGGGCACAAGGGGTGCACCAACTCTTACAACGGGGTGGGACCTCGTCAAAACCCCCTGGGCCAAAACCCATTGGAAAAAAACCCAAGGAGGAAATAAAGTACCCCATATACAATGTGTGCTACACGGATGTTAAACACCCCATCAGACAATTAATCCAATCTACCAAAGATATCCCTCAATTTCTCCCCTTCCTAGCCGGGAACCAACCCCAAGTTGTGTATTTTACAAACATAATAATGGACTTTACATTTGCTACCTCCCCTCTAAATAAGACTTTGTTCCTAGCAGACCATAAACACCAAGCCACAGATACCCAAATCAAATGCTTTATTCCTCTATTTTTTCCCTTTAAAGATGTCTCCAAACACCTTGAAATTCAGCACCACAACACTGTCCAATACGCAAGACAACCCCAGCCAAGTGTAAACACTGCTCCATACCTTTTTGCTCACGACACAACCAATAAAGAGAAGGCTTGCTGATTCTGATTCTATGAAGCAAAAAATGGAGCAACGGTCCATTTCCGAGGACAATATCCCCCATCTAAATAGAGCTTCGCGTGTTGGTAGTCAATCCAAAAAGAGCCTCCATGTAAAGATCAATGCCTTGGACAAAATATCGTTTCTCCAAAGTTTTTTTACATGCTTCGACCTTCGCTTCCTCCACGATATCACCACTACCTGCAAAACAAGAACACATCCATTGATAATAATTATTAACCGAAAAACCTCTTGTTGACTCCGGCAACCACACTCATTTATCTTCAACTTCGCTTGACGGTCTGATGCCTTGCAACAACTCCTTCAAACCAGCCACATTTTGGACTTAATTTTGCTGCACATTCTCGGCCTAACTCCAATCCCATCTCCAAATTCCCTGCTGCCATATTCCCATTTCAGAAACTTTCGTAGTTTAGTTATCACAAGAAAGGAATAACATTGGATATAGTACTTTAAGAGGTTCATTTCTCAGCCAAGGATCAAACTAAAAACTCACTGCATTTCCCTTTCCCATCTTTCTTTTAACCACCTCATTAAACCACAATGTCTCCAAATTAGTACCAACCCCTAATAATATTAAAATCTCTCCACCACAGTGAAAAGCCCTTTAACCCCCTCTTATAGTCTTCTTCTCAAAACTAAGCCACCATATGGCCATACCTTTCCACTAACAGCTTCTTCCAAATAACACCACCACCATTTAAAAATCTCCATCTCCATTTTGAGAGGAGAGCCAAATTAAAAGCCTCTATATTTTTTATCCCAAAGCCTCCTCTACATTTGGGAGTACAAATAAGATCCCAATTCACCCAAAATCCGGTTCATTTGTGTTTAGTTAGTTGTTGTTAACGTTTATCGGTATTTGCATTCGATCTTTGAGTTTGACACTCGGTCTTACTGTTTTGTTATTACTTGCAATGGTTTGGTGCAATTGTCAATATCTCATTAGTCGATAAAGGTTTTCGACCAAAGATTCCGTCGGCACCATTTTGCCAATTTTTACTGACCGAAAATTCTGTTGGTAATGTTTTCCGTCAGTAATTCTGTTGGAAACATTTTTCCAGTTATTACCGACTGAAAATTGGGTCTGTAATACACGTCATCGGTAATCTAGGAGCAAGTATCAGCCTAATGTCACTCTCCATTTTCAAAAAGTTGGGGATTGGTTAGATAAAGAACACTGAAGGTCTAGATATCCTCGCACTTCTACTTGCTCGCCTTAAACCCCACTAGTAGTTGCAGAGCTTGGTTACATTTTTTGAGGAGGCCAAGTATAATTATGAATAAATGTGTGATTTTAGTTAAAACATTATAGTGTGGCACTTGGAAGTATTGTGGACTAGTTCGATTCCCAAGTAAATTGTTTTGTTATTTTGTTAACTATAATTTTAGTGTACATTGCCAAAAAGTCTATCCTAGGATCCGACATCATGGCTTAAGGCAACAATACACTCTTTAATTGTTACATCACTTCAAATTACCAAATAAGTTGTGGTAAATGTTAAATATATAAAATTCTTGGGGGGAGGGGGGCATGACCCCCATCACATTTTGCATACTCCTCAGGGTCGATGTTCTTGTCTGCACTTACCCTTACCCCCATTAAGACCCTTCATAAAGGTTGTTATGAAAGTCTTTGAGGGGTTCGCCCGACCGTTGGCGAATATCGAACGAGTCTTCCAATTCCACTTCGATTTTTTATTGATTGAAAATTGTTCAATGGACCTGATCAACAAATCTTCAAAACTGGAGATAGAACGAGACAAAAGGCCTTTGAATCATTTGATCGCAAAATCCTTCACCGTTCCAACGAATATTTTGCACCCATAACATAGTCACCTCCACTAATAAACATCTTGTTTTGGAAAGCTTCAACATGACTCTGGGGTCACCGATGCCATTGTGTACTCCGATTACTGGCTCTCAAAATGTGGAAGGAATCATGACGACCTGGATATCCTCTAAAAAATGTTGGAAAGCCTTCAAAGGAGTCATGGTCATTTCCGCCATTTGTGTTGTTCTCCTACCTGCTCTTAAAATTCTCGCTTGGTAGCTTCCATGGCCTAGGTGTGTGCTTGTTGTTTTTCATTCCACCTCTATTGGGCTTCAGAATAGGGATTTGTCAGTTATAAATGAGGGGTCTCGATCGTAAATTACAATGGACTCTCTCGACGGTTTTCAGTCGTTGATCGAGTCTTCTAATAGGAACCAATTGGTTACGATAGTTTGGTGATGAATGCTTATATATATATAAAAGAGACAATATTCATTTAATAGAGGATAAATGAGAAATTTAATTAAAATAATAAGGGTAAAAATGAGAGAAAAATGAAATGCTGTAAACTATCAACTCAAACCCTATAAGCTAGTCGTACCAAACACTTACAATGACCTTATTCGCTATAAGCTAGCGGATTGATCTTGCCAAACATAGCCTTAAGAATCTCTCAATAGAATAGACCAAATTGAGACCAATAAGTTGGACCTAAACCATAGTTAATTGTGTCTGGTACTAGTAGAAATGAAATCTAGAGTCCACTTTGCTAACTTCAGATATTGATCAAAAAGTCATCCAAGAGCTACCTTTTAGTGATCTATAAATAAGTTCAGAAAAATTAAGGGTAAACAACCATTTCAGGTGCCTCTTTAGTAAGTCACTTTTGCCATCATATGTGTCTTTTATTATTCTTTTTTAACCCCAAATGTATTTTTTGTTGGTAAATTTAGTCCACAGAATTACAAAAAAAAAACACTTAGGGATGTGTTTGCAATTTCAATACATTCAAGGACTATAATGACAACATCTGACACATTCAGGACTAAAATGACCATTTACACAAAAAATTAACATATCTTTGATAACTGTGAATCAAAATGAGAATGTTACGTGTTGACTTTGAGCGTCGTCGTTTTATTTATGTCAGTAGAGGACTGTACGCGTGGATACACAAGATACACAACGTCCACCCAGTCATCCTTATTCAACTTTTCATAGTAGTTGGTAGTAGGAAAAATGGTAATTAATGACTAAAACACATCCATCATCTTTTTTTTAGCAAATGAAAGGGTTGTGGAGCCTCATTAAAACCTTTTGATGAAAATCTCTCATTAGGGAAAAAACATCAAGAAGGAAAGAGTACTCCCCTGCAATTTATTGATAAAAAGGGAAAGAGATACAAGAGACATGGGGGAACTAGGCCAATACCCACGGAAAAGAAAATACAGTCAAAATGACAAATTAATAATCCTATTAAAAGGAATCTTGTCCAAAAAAATATAAAATTGGCATGCAAAAGAATCACAATAATGACAACCAACATCATTTGTTCTATTATTAGAAATCGGTAAATTGTCATTTTGTTATCTGAATGTCTGAGACACTGTTATTATAGTCTCTAATGTTTTTTTAGGATTTCTTATGTTTAAATATGTACGTAATGTAGTCTCGTGTTTAATTAATGAATATATTAAAATATCTCAATTTAATAACATATCAATAACTTTTACTATCTATGATTTTTAAATATTAATTAATTACAATTTTAAAGTGTTTAAAGAATTACTCCCTCGGAAATGAATTAGAAGCAAAAATAAATTAATTTACTGTTACCGAAAAAAATTAGGTAATCACACTTAATCTATGATCTCAATTAAAATTTTAAATCTATTGCTGGGCCTAACTTGCATATCTAATTAACTAGTATGTATGACCTGTGCGCTGCACGGGTATACATTTCCTTGTTAGTAATATAAGTAGTAATTAAATTCTTGTGATACATATAATATTTATAAACTTTTACTTTATATATTAATAGCTTACATAGTATTGGTATGTTTTATTGAATTTAAAATTAAAAAAGGTCAATTTTGTTCATTGGTTCTATTATTTCAATATCAATGAAAAGGTATTAATTTATTGATAATATTGGGCAGCTTTTAATTACGTATTAGCACTTCTCGATTAAACTACTATTTGCGATCGATAAGAAGTCAAAACATGTTGTCGAATATATTTTTTTATGATAGCATATAAAGTAATTAACCTTAATACAAAGTTAATTTATCTAAATATACATTTTATATCATTGGAAGTCTTCAATTATGTATTTATAAATAATAATTATAGGGTTTAATCGGTGTACACTATCATTGTAAAATTTTTTACACCATCAACCAACTAAATTACACTGTAATGGTGAGTTTTAAGATGGTTAAGGTAAAATCAACACGGCTAATAAATTTAATGGAAAGAAACTTACATAATAAGCACCATTAAAATTAGATTCTTTGAGATATGAAAACATTTTAGTCCCTCTCCTAATCTCAAACATAAATCCCCAAAAATCAGCACAATTAAATTGAAAGTACAATTAAAAAATTAAATGCAACATTTTGATTCCTCGGTTGCATTTCTTCCCCTTTATCTCTCTCAAATGTGCCATTAAAAAGCATCAATCAAAACCACCACTCTTGACATCATCAATCCATTTTTGCTCTGTATTCTGGACATGCCCCAATCATTTACCAAATCACTCCAAATTCAGCGTGCTTTACAAAATCAGTAAATAGGAAGTAATGAATACTGCTCTAGTTAACAAAAGAATAAAAAATAACAATGACGGGAAAACTTAATAAAAAGATAAAGCACACAGAATCATAAGATATAGAAGGATCGTAAAAATAATAGCAATACTAAGATTATCAACAGTAGCAAAATCATAAGACTATTAGCACACCCCATTGAAAAACACATTATTTAGTGTCAATATAAATTAGGAGCTAAACTCATTTGATAATCAGTTTTGACACTAACAAATCCAGATGTTGGATTTTAAAAGAATTGTGAATTAGGGTTTCTCAAAGGATCTAGCAAAACACTCTTAACCTAAAACTTTAGTTGAAGAAATAGGCCCACCTAATTTCTGTGTAAGTCCAAAACAACAATCGT
The DNA here is from genome assembly GCA_963573325.1 of Astragalus glycyphyllos. Classification (NCBI taxonomy): domain Eukaryota; kingdom Viridiplantae; phylum Streptophyta; class Magnoliopsida; order Fabales; family Fabaceae; genus Astragalus; species Astragalus glycyphyllos. The sequence goes on from OY754307.1 coordinate 17,402,647, forward strand.
AAAATCAATAATCAGGATACAAAATGTTAATGTCAATAATTAAATTTTATAACAAAAAAGATTCATCACATGAGCCAACTATAATAATTAATAATCAGTGGGAATGCATTTAAGCGGTTAAATTCATACATCAGCAACAGTTTGATCTAGAAACCTACACTCTCTATTTTCAAACTAATATTGGGACAAAAGAAAGCAACAAACCATGCAAAAATAGATCAAATTAAAGACTACCCAACTATCCTTTCTTTTCTCATAATAAAAAACATAACATTCACGATCTCAAGTTAACTCAATAAATGAGCAAGTAGCAAACCTAAGTGAAATAGAGCTTTATTGCTAGGCTTATATTGTTTATGTTATATTCATCTGAAACATGAATTCACATATAAAGTAACTACCTCAACGAACATAAATTAAATTGATGTCAGCATTGCCTTAGGCTACATCACACAAACCATCTTAATAGTAAATGGCTGCAAATATAATTTGTTGCCTTTAAATGAAAGCTGATTTGGTAAGATAATTTTGACATCTAAAATAATTCATAACAATTTATATAGAAAATGAAATATGAGTGGAACAGTTTATACAAAGTCGAACGCCAAAGTATAACCAATTTTAATCTTCAGCCATAGCCATATATAGAACATGTATTCCTTAGAGCATGTTGATCACAACATAACAAAATACAAAAAGATAATTAAAGGACAAATTTAGCACATTTGACAACTACAGTCCAAATAAAATACAACATGTTATTCAAAGACCATGAGCATTTACTTGAACCACTGAGTGCAAACTTGAAAACTCATAAGAAAGCTTCAAATGACACTTATAAGCAGTAATAGATGCTAGTAAAGCCCTAACCAAATAAAAAATATGCCATCAGATAAAGAGTAATGACTAATGAGCATAGTTGATTATGCTTTTTTGGTTAATTTGGGCATTAAAAAAAGTCTGCAGAAGTTGGTCCTATCATCAACAAAAGTAATTTGGGTTTTGTACTTGCACTTTATTAGAAATATAAATCAAATAAAGAAAGTCTGAATTTTTTATTTTGGAATTGAGGAGATACTTAATTAGTTCATAAAACTGTGAATTCATACAATCAAAAAGTAAATTTCATGCATCATTCCCTAGCGTTAACTATTTGAATGGGTAACCCGGGCATGGATCTGAAAAAGTATGCGCACTCAGTGGTTCATATAGCAATGAAATAATGCATTTAAGTGTTTAAATTCACATATCAGCAACATCAAGCTAATGATGACAGTCCCAGTCAATTCAATTATGTTCTGCAATATGTGGGGAGCTTATATAAAGTGGAACACATAATCAACTACTTTCAGATATAAATTGAAACACATAAGCAACTAATTCAGTTTTCTCTACTCTAGCCAATTGAAGATGCATTGGCAATTTTCAAGATAATGGCTTTACCACTATCTTGCTGCACATGAATAGAAATAAGAGCACAAATAGATCAAAACTCACCATAAGGCTGCACTAATAGTCAATTTTCTTACCAAATCCATTCTATGAAAAATGGGTACTCTCCTTCACTAATTTAAAGATGGAAACCTGTAAATGAAAATGAAATATTAGAAAGAGTAGCGTTATACCTCTCCCTTGGTTTCTCAAATTAATCAAGAAGAAATCGAACTCGTGTCAACATGATTGCAAACAAAAACGAATCAAAGATTACCCGTCTATCGTTTTCTCCCATTCGCTTGTGAAATGAACTAAGAGTTGTTCTTTTCTTGTTCAGATTATCTATAAATCCAAGTACCACACCTGCATCAATATAACAAAAAAAATTTGATGCAAATGAAATCAGAATATGAAGTTACATTATTGATCGTAAGCCATGGGAAAATGAGATAGCTACAAAATAGGAAATTCATATTTGCTGCAAAAAGAAATAAAAAATTCAAAATTACATCAACACAAACCATTTATCAATCATCGAAATCTGTTTATCAAATTTTAACACAATTTTTTTAATCAATTTCAAATGAATTTACATTTTAAATCATTTTCAAATCAGCTTACATTTTATATTCGAATCAATTTATGATCAACTTACACCGTGAATTTTTTTACCAAATTGAGAGAGAGAGAGAGAGAGAGAGAGAGAGAGAGAGAGAGAGAGAGAGAGACGTGAAAGATTAGAATTGATGTTAAAATAATTTCAAATTAGAATTGATGGGGGAAGCCTTAAATTGCGTTGCTTTTATGATGGGCCATTATAGTGGATCGGTTATGTAGATTGTAGCTGTAATACCAAAACAGTTTATATGACTCAACAAATCATTAAGGGTTAAATATGTTTTTAGTCCCTACAAAATTTCACTATTTTGTTGTTAGTCCCTATAAAATTTTTCATCGACTTTTAGTCCCTATAAAATTTCAAATTTTCGTTTTTAGTCCCTATAAATGCCAACTAGTGTATATCCATTGAATTTTTGAGTGATGTTTTGCATACATGTTGAGGACATTATAAACATCTCTTCCAGAAAAACTTTGAATTTTTTAACAACGCATAAATTAAATCTAAATTTTTTAAGTGCAAAAGATTCGATAAACAAATTAAAGGAAATACTAACATAGAAATCAAATTTTGAGTTTATTTTTTGTGAGGGAGATATTTTTAATATCTTTAACGTGTATGTAAAATATCATTCAAAAACTCTAAAGGTATACACGAGTTTACATTTTATAGGGACTTAAAACAAAATTGTGAAATTTTATAGGGACTAAAAGTTGACGAATTTTTTTATAGGGACTAAAAACAAAATAGCAAAATTTTGTAGGGACTAAAAACATATTTAACCCAATCATTAATTATGTGTGGCATCCAATAATTCTGTTTTTAATGGCTCATTATGGCGGATCCGTTTTGTTGTTTCCGTTTTTTTTTTGTTATTTGCTTATGTTTGCCTAGGTGGACTGCCACGTATTTAATTGGAGATGTGTGTGACTTTTTTTTATTAGTCCTAGTTGTAAGCCTTTGTAGACAAAGTCATGATTTATAATACTTATGATTGTATATTCGAACAAAATACTACTAGTTAATAACATTCAATAATCATTAACATATTGATTTTTTTAGGTAATGATTAACAAATTGATAAACTTTGATACTACTCCGGTTTTTATATAAGTAAGAAAGGTACATGTATCTCGATGAATTTTATAATAATAACAAAAGGAAAATAAACATTATATTTTATTAAAACCTACTAAAAATAGTAAAGATCCACATTTAGACTATTTTTTTACAAGATCTTTAGATTATTTTTGAGAGGTCCGTATTAGATGCACCCCAGCCCAAGTATCTAGTCAAAAATTTGACTAGATAAATGTACATTTTTGCTTATATAAAAAATTTGACAAGACCTTTACATTTTTTTGACCAAAAAAAAATCGAATGGTAAATATTTTTTGACTTTTTTGTGAAAAAATGTTTTAGTATTGGGTTCTTATTTTATTGAACAACGCCCTCCGTCTTAATTTAAGTGTCTTGTTTTGTTGTCTCAAATTATTTGTCACTTTGGAATACCAATACAACATTTATTATTTGTTTCCAATAATACCCTAATGTATTATTTGTATTTTAAAGTGTCTTACCATATTTTTTGACTATAATCTAATAATTTTCTTAAGACCCGCACATTTGATGGCAGTATTAGTAATCTAGTAGTCTGTTAATTTTGTTTTTGGGCTTGATGGGCCTTTAGTAATGGCCCAATAATACTTGTAATACACAAAACTATTTTGTTAGTTTTGTTAGTTAGTTTAACTGTTTGCAATATTCAGTTAAACATAAACTTGTATATAACCTTCATTCGATGAGTATACAAGTTAATTCCTGCCATTATACATTTCTGTTTTCTACAATTGGTATCAGAGCTCCTTCACTGGGGCCTGATCAAGAATCATCGTGAAAGCATTCTTGAGAGTGTAACTGAAAGTTGTTGAGCAAACAACAATGGCGGAAAAGGAGAATAACTACATGCAACCCTCAGTACCGAAGTTCGATGGCCACTATAGCCACTGGGCTATGCTGATGGAGAACCTTCTCCGTTCCAAGGAGTATTGGAATCTGGTGGAGAACGGCGTCTACGAACCACCGGCGAATGCGACACCGGAGCAAACGAAAATGAGGGAGGAAAGCAAGTTAAAGGACTTGAAGGCTAAGAATTACTTGTCTCAACAAAGACACATCAAAGGAAATTTGGGACTCTATGAAGAAGAAATACGAGGGCTCGTCGAAGGTCAGAAAGGCTCAATTACAAGCAGCACGAAAGGATTTTGAAATCCTAGGAATGAAAGAAGGCGATTCAATTGATGAATACTTCGCAAGAACGCTTGCCGTTGTGAATCGAATGAAAATGTATGGGGATCAAGTGAAGCAGGAAACGGTGGTTGATAAGATCATGAGATCTTTAACTCCAAAATACAACTACGTGACGTGCTCAATCGATCAAGCAAATGATGTTTCAACTCTCTCAATTGATGAATTGCAGAGCACCTTGATGGTTGAGGAACAGAAAATGAGAGGCCAAAAGGAAGAAGAACAGGTGTTGAAAGTCACCAATGCTAGAAGAGGAATGAACAAAGGAAGGGAACGAGGCAACGCGTGTGGTGGCAGAGGTCGTGGAAGGCAATCTTGGAATAAAGAAACCATAGAATGTTACAATTGCCACAAATTAGGTCACTATCAATCTGAGTTCCCTAATTTGGAAGTTAGCATGAATTTCACTGAATTTGAACAAGGAGAAGAGATATTAGTGGTGGCTCTAACAGATAATCAAGAAAATTGCGTGAATTTCCTTGAATTTGAACAAGGGAAGGAAATGTTGATGATGGCACAGTTAGAAGAATCGGAGGATACTGAATCTGATCAAGAGGGAGAACTGGTGATGGCACTGATAGAAGATCTAGAAGGAAACATAAATCTCACTCAACTCAAAAGGAAGGAGGGGATACTATTGATGGCTCAAACAGAAGAAAAGAAGGCCTCCATTAATAAGGTATGGCTCTTAGATTCTGGTTGTAGTAACCATATGTGCTCTGTTAAGGAATGGTTATGTGAATTAGATGAAACTTTTACATTAAAGGGAAAGGGAAGGTAAGGTTGGAGATTGGAGACAATGTTCACATAGTTACTGATGTCTTTTGGATTCCTGACTTGAAAAACAACTTGTTTAGTATTGGCCAACTACAAGAGAAGTGCCTAGTTATTCAATTTGCAGATGATTTTTGCAAGATATATCATAAGACAATGGGGATTTTGTTCAAGTCTAAGATGACAGGAAATAGAATGTTCCCTATTCTTCCTAATATAGTGACAAGCAGCCTTCCCTCATGTTGCAAAGTGGCAACTCTTGACACCACTCACCTCTGGCACCAGAGATATGGACACTTAAACAATGGCAGTTTGAAAGAATTAAGTCAGAAGGTAATGGTTAAAGGACTACCAGAAATAGAAGCAAGTAGCAGAGTTTGTGAAGATTGTATGTGTGGCAAGCAACACAGGGAACCATTCCCAAAGGCAACCTCATGGAGAGCAGAGAAAAAGCTTCAACTCATTCATGCAGACATTTGTGGACCTATAAAGCCAGAATCAAACACCAAGAAAAGGTATTTCATCACATTCATCGATGATTTTAGTAGGAAATGTTGGGTATACTTTCTCATTGAAAAATCAGCTGCTCTAGAAACCTTTAAATTGTTTAAAACTGCTGTTGAGAATGAATCTGGTAACAAGATTGCTTGTTTGAGGACTGATAGAGGAGGTTAATCCACCTCTACTGAGTTTAATAACTTCTGTGCTGAGAATGGTATAAATAGACAACTCACTGCTGCTTACACTCCTCAACAAAATGGAGTAGCAGAGAGGAAGAACAGGTCTATTATGAACATGGTAAGATCAATGATGAATGGAAAGAGTTTGCCTAAGGAATACTAGGCTGAAGCAGTAAGATGGGCAGTGTTTTTGCTCAACAGAAGCCCAACCACTGCACTTGCAGAGATCACACCAGAAGAGAAATAGAGTGAAAGCAAGCCATCAGTTCACTTCTTCAAAGTTTTTGGTTGTAATGGCCATGTGCATGTGCCTGAAGTGTTGAGAAAGAAAATGGATGGTAGAAGCATTAAGTGTGCGTTGCTGGGAATAAGTGAAGAATCCAAAGCCTATAGGCTAGCGGATCCTCAAACAAAGAAGATTTACATCAGCAGGGATGTTGTTTTCTCAGAAGAAGAGAAGTGGGATTGGGACAAAGGAAAAGAGAAACAAAGAGAAGAATTGATTGATCTAGGAGAGAATGATGAACCAACAACAGTAACTCCTAGCACCTCTGACTCCACAGAAACAGATACAGGAAGTGGTAACTCATCTAATGAGCCTCAACAGCCACAAACCATTGATGGCGATGGAGAAAATGAGGACAATACAGGACAAAAGAGAGTGAGCAAGAAACCTGATTACTTGAATGACTACTACACCAACTATATTGAAATACATGATCAAGAAATTGGAGAAGAACTCAACTTATCAGTCATATCTCAGATAGATGATCCTCTGAGTTTTGAAGAGGCAGCGAAGAGTAGTAAATGGAGAAAGGCAATGGACCTTGAAATAGAGGCCATTGAAAGAAATGGTACTTGGGAACTTGTCCCTTTACCTAAGAATGCTAAGAAGATAGGAGTCAAATGGATTTTCAAAACCAAGTTGATCATGAAAGAGGTGAAGTTGAAAAGCACAAGGCAAGACTAGTTGCCAAGGGCTTCTCACAGAAACAAGGTATAGATTACAGAGAAGTGTTCGCACTAGTAGCCAGGTGGGACACTATAAGAACTGTTATTGCTCTAGCTGCACTCAAGGGTTGGAAAATCTTCTAACTTGATGTAAAGAGTGCGTTTCTTCATGGAGATCTTAATGAAACAGTGTTTGTAGAACAACCACATGGCTATGAGAAGAGGGGAGATGAGAACAGAGTCTATAGATTGAAGAAGGCTCTTTATGGGTTAAAGCAAGCTCCAAGAGCTTGGTATAGTAAGATTGAGACTTACTTTGTGAAGGAGGGATTCCAAAAGAGTCCATCAGAGCACACTTTGTTTGTAAAAACTGATAAGGCAGAAAATATTTTAATAGTGAGTCTCTATGTTGATGACCTCATTTTTACTGGAAATTGTAGAAAGATGTTTGATGATTTCAAGACTTCCATGAAGGAACACTTTGACATGACTGATCTTGGCCTAATGAGCTACTTTCTTGGAGTAGAGGTATATCAAAGTGCTCAAGGAATCTCAATTTGTCAAGGAAAATATGCTGTTGAGATATTGGAAAGATTTGGGATGACTGATAGCAAGCCAGTGAACACTTCCATAGTCACTGGATTTAAACTGTCAATAGAAGGACAAGGTGGAAAAGTGGATGTGAGCAATTTCAAGCAACTAGTTGGCAGTCTCGTGTACTTGACTGCAACTAGGCCTGACTTGACTTATGTTTCCTTGTTGAGTAGATATATGGAATCACCTACTGAATTACATTTGCAAGCTGCCAAGAGGGTATTCAGATATCTGAGAGGAACTGTGGGACTCGGAATAATGTATAATGGAACTGATGAGACTAAATTTGTGGCATACACTGATAGTGATTATGCAGGTGTGGATGACAGAAGAAGCACATCCGGATACATGTTTTTACCAGCCTCAGGAGCAATTTCATGGTCTGCTAAGAAGCAACCAGTGGTGACCCTCTCCACCACAGAGTCAGAGTTCATTGCAGTAGCAGGATGTGCTTGCCAAGCTATATGGTTGAGAAGAATATTAGACATGTTGGGACTGCCTCAAAACAAAACTTCTGTCATCTACTGTGACAACAGTTCCTCTATCAAGCTTTCAAAGAATCATGTGCTCCATGGTAGAAGCAAGCACATAGACATCAGGTTTCATTTCCTACGAGACTTGACCAAGAATGAGATCATTGCAACACAAAGCAGTAGGTAGCAGACTTTATGACCAAGGCCCTCAAGAGAGAAGATTTTCAGAAACTGAGACATTATCTTAGAATGTGCAGAGTTGTAGAAGGTTGATAAGACTTACTAAACTCAACTGCTCAGCAGGTTGGAGTTTAAAGGGGAATTTGATGGCAGTATTAGTAATCTAGTAGTCTGTTAATTTTGTTTTTGGGCTTGATGGGCCTTTAGTAATGGGCCAATAATACTTGTAATACACAAAACTGTTTTGTAAGTTAGTTTAACTGTTTGCAATATTCAGTTAAACATAAACTTGTATATAACCTTCATTCAATGAATATACAAGTTAATTCCTGCCATTATACATTTCTGTTTTCTACAACAATTTAGGGGCGTTCGCGGTTCGGTTTTGAGACAAAAAGTGAACCGAACCGCAAGATAAAATTACATGCGGTTTGGTTTGGTTCGGTTGGCTTCCTAAAATAAAACCGAACCGAACCAAACCAACGCGGTTTGGATTGGTTCGGTTGGTTCGGTTTTTTCATAGACAAAACATAATTTAAAACGAAGTTAAACTTAACTAATATAAAAAATGGCTAACATAAATCTTTAAGAAAAAATCTACTCAAATATATGCACTAGTGCAGATTTGACATTTAGTATCGGTTGTTTTGCACATTTAGTATCGGTTGTGGAACCGATAGTAAATCGACCGATACTAAATGTCCAATCATTTAGTATCGGTTTTTTACCCGATACTAAATGTACTACTAAGGTACTGTTAGGGTACATTTAGTATCGGTTGTACATAAACACCCGATACTATATGTATTACTAAGGTACATTTAGTATCGGTGTTTCTGTATAACCGATACTAAATGTATTACTAAGGTACATTTAGTATCGGTTATACAGAAACACCGATACTAAATGTACCTAAGTAAGTACATTTAGTATCGTTTTTTCTGTATAACCGATACTATATGTATTACTAAGGTACATTTAGTATCGGTGTTTCTGTATAACCGATACTATATGTATTACTAAGGTACATTTAGTATCGGTTATACAGAAACACTGATACTAAATGTACCTAAGTAAGTACATTTAGTATCGTTTTTTCTGTATAACCGATACTAAATGTATTAATATTTTTTAATATTTTTTTTGTTTTTATCCATACCGACATATTATTAACCTGTTATATACAAAATTATTTCCAAACAACAACACATAATAAATTCATAAAAATTCTTTCAAATTCCATTGGAATTAATATCTTACAATACAATTCATGAAACTTAAGATTTCTACAAGTTTCTTACACAAAATTCAACAAAATGTTTCTAAAACACAAACGTCAAACTAAGGTAAGGTAAGGTCCTAAGATGAACTACTTCCTTTGATTTATCATCTTCTATTCCATTCCTTTTTACTCTCTTGCCTCTACCAGAACTCTGAAAAAACATGGAAATCAACAAATCAAACATCAATCTCTGTCTTGCATATTAATTAGTCTAAGAAATATGAAGAAAACAAAATCTAAGAAGAAGAAGATTCACCTTAGATTGGGCTTCTCCTTGGAGCTGCAAGAAAGACAATCAAGATTAATTAATAATTAATAATAGAACCTGAAAAGTTTAGAATAAACAATAATCACTGCATAGGTTTATTGAATTAAACAGATTTAAGAGCAACAAGAACAAAAACAACAGCAACAACAACAACCCTTGTTTCTTTTTCTTGTTCTTGTACTAATTAATATTATTGTGGAAGAATATAAAGCATGTGTAGTATCTTTGTTTCAACAACAACAAATATGGAAAATTACCAAGGTGATTTAACTGACATACTCAGTGCTAGTTCTACTGCTAATAGTGGTGGAGGAACATCAGCATCTGATCATCAACAACCTGCAGCAGCTTCTTTACAACAACATCATCATGAAAAGCATCATCATCAATGAAATAATCATTTGACTGTAAGTTTTCGTATTATTTAGGATCAAGACACAACTGCATGGAGCAGAAGATACAATATTTTCTTTTGTTACAAATATTGAACCACAAAGATGATTTTGGTACCAACCATGGAGCAGAAGAAATGAGATTAGCCCTGTCTGTCCTACAACTATGTTGGGTTAAATCAGGGGCGGTGTTTGTATGCTCCACTTGCTGTTAATAAATGTGCATATGCCCATATCACTGTTGTTGATATGAGTAGAGCAAATCTCTCTAGTATTGGTACTTGTCTTGTTTGAAAAATTTTCAAATACAGCATAACACATAACGTTATTATTGTCCACAAGTTAATTTAGAAATGAACTTATTATAACTCACTAATTTGATTCAACCACTTAATTTGTACCTGAGAGAAGACTATAAACAAGATTAGCATGGGAATTCCAATTTCAACACAGGTCCCCACTTGATAAAGGACAGTACAACATGGTGAATAATTTGAGCCAAGAAAAAATATAGTTAAATATTCCAAATACTAGTACAAGGGACATGGTTCAGTGTTGTTATTATACCACAGGGAAACCTCTGTCAAATAATCCAAAACCAACTAATGCAATTACCAGAACCATTTCAAGTGGGCTGAAAAATCTGTATATAAAGGAAAAGAACATTAATTATTTTTGACATAGACTATGGATTTAAATTTTTCTTTGAATTAAAATCACATTAAAGTAAAAACTTACCTAAAATAAATAGCCCAAATTTGACTACATCCCACTCACTTGTATTCTAGTGTCCTTTTCTTCCTTCGTTGCTTGTTCCCCAGTTGGATCACTTGTTAACCTTCTCCCTGATATACAACAGCCAGTTTTAACAATGCATTCCACTAACAAATAGTAAAAAAGTACTGAATCTGGAACGAAAAGTTACCTTGTTTAATTTCATCTAATTGCCTAGAAAGTTGCTGATTCTCTTTTCCCAGGTCCTCCTTTTCCCTTGATAGCATATCCATCTTCTTCTATAAGTATTGAAAAGGAAACAAGGCATGAAAAAGAAAACAAAATGAAACCTATAATATCAAGCAAAAAAATCAGTACTATGAAGTTACAAATGGAAAATCCAACTCATAATTCAAACTAAGAATTTGTATACACCTTAAACTGAGCCAGCAGTTTCCTATGCCTCTCCGCTTCCTGTTTTAGGCTAGCCTATTTGAGATTAGCATAAAACATCAAATGTTGTAAAAATAACAAAATATTCTCTCCAATTTAAGACAGAATATGGGGAGACCTCAGTGTTCAGAATATCATTAATTCTCTTCTCTCTCTGTCCATAAGCTTAAATTTGCCGTTTGAAAGCTCTTGCTCAAGGCGTGCTTTGCTGAAATAGTTTTGCTAGTTTCCTCAATCTGAGCATCTCAATCTCTTAGTTTATCCTGGTGAAAAACATGAAAAGTAGTAAATATATTATAGAAATGAAGATATCTCAACAAAAATAAAGCATAATAAAATGAAAACTTCGATGATGTAAATGATAACAGATTTCTATGAATTAAACGAAGGAACAGAGAGAACTCCCAACTTATATAGCTGTGAACTGTTAATCAAATTGGCCCTAGGACTCGAGGCCAACACATATAACACGCAAGAATGGTCAAAACCCTTAATTAGGAAAAGTTCAATCTCAGTAACCAAAATACAATAAACAAGCCAAAAACACAATAAACAACCAAAATCTCAAGAACATATAGAAAAATAACAAGAAAGAAGCGAAAATCTCAAGAACAAGCACAAATCTCAGTATATAAATCAGAATCGAAGAAATAGGAATTAATTATTACAGCATTTCAGAATTACATTAATAAAGGAAGAGAAAATGGCCTCAGTTTATAGAGATCTAATCAATTTTGTTTGCTTCGTTCATCAAACAAAAAGTTAGGGTTTAGGGATTTTGGGATTTTGGGGTAAATCAGTTCAATATAGCAAACCAGTTCTGAAGCTTACCGTAAATGGAGAAAGAAGAGCTGAGAATGAGATTTGAGAGTTGAGAACGTGAGTTGAGAGTTGAGAGTTGAGAGCTGAGAGTTGAAGGTTCAAAGCTCAGATGACGAGAGATGAGAGACGAGAGACGAGAGTTGAGAACGGAGGTGGCGAGGACGGAGGTGCCGAGGACGGCGGTGGCGACGACGACGGTGATTGTTGACAGAGTGGCGGTGGAGAGAACGACGGTGGAGAGAAAGAGAGTGAGAGAATGGCGATGATGGTTTCAGTGTTTCAGAGAAGAGAAGAGAACGAGCGAGAGAAGAGAAGTGATTGAGGAAATTAAAGAACGCGTGTTTTAGAAATAAAAAGAGACCTTTAGCATCGGTTATTTATACAACCGATGCTAAATGTGGTAGACACACACATTTAGCATCGGTTGTTCAAACAACCGATGCTAAATGTAGGCGTGAAAACTGAAAACTTCCACTTAATTGGAAAATTGCCACCGCCTCTACATTTAGCATCAGCTGTTCAAACAACCGATGCTAAATGATGCTTCCTAAAGTCAATTTTGCACTAGTGATGTAGTATATAAATTACCCTCTTTTAATTCTTTTAAGATAGCTAAGACAATGTTTAGAAGAATTTGAATTAAATACTTTATTGTAATTTTTGAATATAGCATAACATTATGGATTGTTTATAAGTTAGTCATAGAACTAGTGCGCATGACCCGTGTGATGCACGGGTATACACTATATTGTTAATAATTTAATTAGTCATAAAATACTTTATGTACATAAGATATTTATAAACTTTTCATTTTTTATTGTAATTGTTATATTTGTAGGTTTTATTGAATAATTTAAATGGTTACCTGCACTATACACGGTGTATGGAACATATAAATTTATACTAATGTGTTATCTTTTGAAAACATTTATCTTTTAAAAATTATGAATAGTAATATGGCTTGAATTACTGTTAAATTCATATTCATTTTTTATTTTTTGTAAGCATGTAATTTTTATTAAATTGTTCATACAAAGTATTTTAAATATTAATATCGTATTTAATAGTAAAACAACCAATGCATATGTTTTAATTCTATAGTTCAATGACTAATAGATTTATGTGTACATATTAACATATTTTATGTAAAACAGTAATTTTCATTCAAAAAATGAAAAATAGCAATATCTATCTGATATATATTTGACTTATATTTAGTGATGGAAAATATGAAATCTCTTTTTAATTGTCTAACTATATTTTAAGATGTAAAAATTAGTGACAAAGTTAATTTTCTCGTGACTAATTTTGGTTACTAAATTTGATTTTTTTTTACTAAAAAAAAACTAAATTGGATACTTAAGTAGTATTTATAGCTTAAATATCAATTTAGTACTATTTAGGGATATCATTGTTAGTCAAAGGAAGATGTTCTATTTAGGAATACTTAAATTGATATTTATTTATAACTTAAGATCAATTTAGTACTAAATAGTACTTAAATAGAACATATTTTTAACTTCACATTCCCGTGTGATTCAATAATCAATATTTTACATCTAAACCTCGGATTGAATAACAATCATGTACCTGTTCTTCCTTTAGAAGTTGCAAATGCTTGTTTCTCATTTTGATATGTTTGCCCGTCGTTGAACAAAGAGAAAAAAACTATTGTTGACTCTAAAACCCCAATCTGATGTTAGCTCAGAACAACACCAAAATAATAGTCAACATCAAGATAAACATTGATAACACTATCAAGATATACCTCAAAGTAAATGCTATGTGGATACTGGACAATGTCATGTCCTAACCTAGTCTTGCAATAGCTCACTCTAACTCCAAGAATAAGCTCTAGCTCTGAAATAATGTGGTAAACTGTTTTACTACATCTTTCTTTTATATATAGTGTAGAAACATGGGAGTAATTAATTTTAATTTATTTATTTAATATATAGTCTTGCAATAGCAATTACATGGGAGTAATAAGTTTTAATGTGGTAAACTGTTTAACTACATCTTTCTTTTATATATAGTCTACCAATAGCTCATTATAACTCCAAGAATAAGCTCTAGCTCTGAAACTGATCTTGAAATCTAAAAGATCAGCTAAACCTATATGGAAGAATAGTAAGCATGTGTTACACAAATAATTCAAAGAAAGGAAATAAAAGAATCGTTAATCAAAATTTAGACACTAATTTTGTCAAGGAAAAATGAAATCCAAACGTTACAAAATCAGATTAAGATCTATTGAAAAAATAAAAAGAAAATCACATCATCGTATTAATTTCGTTGCTCTTCTCTAACCCAAAAAAATAGCCCAAAAGGGTAATCTAATCACTGCTCGGGAGTTCTTTCTATCGATGGGTCTAGTAATTGACATGGTTTTGGGGTGAAGATAACATAAATCTTGTTGGAGAATATTTGGATCCCAACAATTGCACCTAAAGTAGGATAATGAACTATTTTTCCATATCTTCCCCTTACTTGCTCACTTACTTCTCTTGAGGTCTTGTACTCTTCATTTCTATAGTACAATCGTAGTACTTATTAATTAATGCATAAGTGTGAAAAAAACATCAAATTTAAAATCAGAATTATATTAACACACTCTAAAGAGTAAAAGAATTATTCTATCAAGGAACAAATTATATTCAAAATTATGAATATAGGCATAGTACAAAAGTCGTATTTAATCCTATTATAGACACGAATCTCTAATTCATAACAAACATTAGGACTATTGGGCATTGCAGTTTGGCATGCTGCTAAAACTCAAAGATGGGTTACAAAAAGGGCTGGAACCATTTAATTCAACAAATAGGAATTACAAATCTATTGTCCTTTGTGACAAATCATTCTATAAAATGCTTTCTATTATAGAATTATGTGATGGATTTTAATTGTAAGCGTTTTATTGATTTTTTATCAGCACTTGTAACCAAAAAAAATTATTTGCATTTATTGTAGGTTAGAAGCTTGTGAAGGAAGGTAGCATTAGGTGAGAGGAGGGAACCGTATGTTACGCATTTTTTATTTTTTATTATAAGCATTAATAGCCCTTCAACTCCCAAAAAATAAAAATTAACAGCCCTTCAAAATTGTTCCCATTACTTTGAAATCTTTCCTTTTTAAAAAGTTGGCACATTTACAGGTTGAATTCAAATTAATTCCACGTCATTAGTTACATTACCATTTATATACTGTTGCTTATGATGCAAAATTATTTTTATGTATCAATTGTTTGTTTTAAAAAATTTTTTTATTGAAATTACATGTCATTTAATTAAGTGGCAAGCTGATAAGTCCACTTAGGATTAATGAAATTAGGTGGACCAATAGAAATCAATGATATATTTGTTTCTTTTCCGAGTATATTCGTAAATGTATTATTAATAGATGTGATTTTTTTTGCTTGGTACTAAAAAAAGAGGCAGTTGTATGTTTAAGTGTATTATGTGATATATTGAATACTGTATCATTGCGCAGCACCAGATTACGGGTGTTTCTGATGAAGAGCTTTGGAAAACAGAGATAACAGACTCGAAAAGAAAACAGGGCCAACCATTGGTATAGTCTAACATCCCTTGACATGTTGTTGAGAAACATATCGTCAGAAAATGTTTATTGAAAGTAAGTATTAGTGTAATTTAAATGTCGATGAAGTTGTCCTCAATCTTATAGTCTAACTTTTTCGTATTATATTCTGGTGCCGATTGGTGAGATCAAATTGTGGTAAAGCGTTTCTTTGCTACCAAACCATCAAACATTCAAGTTATGCTGCCAATTGGTGAGATCAAAATTTGGTCTCTTATATGGACAACGTCATCAAAAAACTTGAAGAAAATATCAAATCAGGGATTCTTTGGAACTGGCTGGTATGAGTTTGTTTCTAAAATTGATCTTCGAGATGGGCAGACCATTCGATTCATCAAAAGGGAAGGTGAGGAGAACATCAGAGTACAAATCACAACCTAATGACAGTTAGATTTTTCTTTATGGGTTATTTGGAGTGCATGAAACTTATTTTGCCTTACATTTGTTATTGAATTTAATTTAAAATGGAGTATGTTATTGGAGAATTATGATGTTGTGGGAACATGTGGTTTTTTTATTTATAAGTTTATAGTGGTTGTTATTGAATTTTTTTGGGACACGTGTATTAGATTATATTGTACAATATTTTATCCTATATTTTCTTAACGCAGTCGTGATTACAATTACTATTGATTACCCATAGTAATAACAATAATGCTAATTAAATAAGGATTCACATTAGATAGTAAAAAATTATTATATTTCTCATAGTGCTTCTTTTACTCACTCTACAAAAGATATCTCTATTAAAAACATGTAAAATTTTTTTAAAAATTGTTTATTAAACAGTACTATGAATATTAAATTTTTAATACTTAATATAATATAATGCATGATTAGCAGAAAAAATATATACTGAACTATTTTTGAACAGGGGTATTTCCGGGTTTATATACATAAGTTGGGGTTATTTTCGACATTTACTTGTAAGTTATAGTGAACTTACCATACCTGAAACCCTATTCATCCATTACTTCAACAAAACTTTCCTCTTCCCTCTTCTCATCGCTGCCGATCGATTAACCGTCTCTGATTCCATACACTACATCATCTCTTCGTGCTGCTACAAATCAACAATGACGACACACTATGGATCCTGTTCCTCACGTAATGGACGACACTCAAACGTAAGGTCTGCTCATCAAACAGCTGAGAAATCATGCACAGAGGTATGATTATTACAACAATTTTTAGTAGTTTTGTTTGTATGTAAAACGATTCGTTGGTGCTGTATCTAATTTGTAATTCTAATTAGATTAAAATAAATAAAAGCAATTTTGGCATAACTTTTGGTGGTTGTTAAAGCGATTTTATTTTTCATTCTAATTATATTGTAATATGTAATTTTAATTAAAGCAATTAAACACTAAATCTAATTTGTTGGTGGTTGTATGTAAAATGGATTCTAATTAGATATTCGTTGGTGTTTGTATCGACACTCACTCGAACCTCTGGGTTTGAAACTGAACCAATAAAAATTAGCATTGAGTCGCTGTCGACATTATCGTTCATTAGACAAACTGGATTTGTTTCCCAATTTTTCAGTATAATCCAGAATTAAAAGATGTCTCATATTAATGTTAGTGAAACTTAACCAATTTCGGGTGCAAGATGATCCTGAAAACGTGTTTTTCCTAAAAAGGTAGAAAGGTTTATAACAATGAACATTGATATTTCTGAAATATAGACATTAACTCTTGGCTCCAACATAAATTGAAATTATTGTATTCTATTAAGCAACATCTTCTTGTATGGTTGATTAAGTCAATTAATGCCTTCAAAATCACCTTATACGGTTTAAGAATATTGAAATAGTGCTAAGTCAAGTTATAGAGAAAACTTCCATATTTGTAGTATGAATTTGGAAATCCTTGAATGCCATTGAATGTGAATTTTGAAATTTGAATATCAACATTTACTGTGCAAATACATTATATTCTTCTGCAATTTCTCGTCAACAAAACAGAATTTGCAACAACTGCTACTAATTTTAATTTTTTGTTTTGTTTTTTTACATCTAGAATGTTACAACTGCCAATCAATATCATTTTTCAATTATTTTTGTTATTGAGTGCTTATATAAAAGTTATTTAATTAAATAATTTCTTTAATGTAAGATCACGGCTACTAATTTTATAATATTATAATAATTTACATGACATGCTTCTGTATGGTATTTAAAATACTAAATTAAAAGTGGTTTATTTTTTTGACACTATTAAATATGGTTTATTGGGTCGATATAGTTTTATATTTTAAATTGAGGATTTTCATACTATGACAATCTTGGTGTTGTTATTATGCAAAAAACGTTGGTTAAAAAAATTATGTATAAAATGTTACTATTTTTTATAGTCATATAGTAAGTATAATTATAATATATACTTATAAAATCAAATTGAAAGTTCAATAGCTTGCGTTACACATTATAGGAATTACCATTATTATACAAAAATTCTTCTCAAAAAAAATTATTATACATCTCTGATTGAATCTCATTGGATACTCCTGGTTGCCTATCATTGAATTCGTCAATTTAGCCCACCTATTTAGGGATTCTATTAATTGCTCATTATTGAATAAATCTCTGATTTTAATCATTTGGGTGAAAGGGAATACATTGTAACCGTTGATTGTAAAAGGAATCTCTAGTTATTCAATCGTAGCCGTTAGATCTGTAGCCGCAATTTTACCCAACAGGAACCGTAGATCAAGTAAGTGTCGCTTGCCTGATTAAGGGTAGCCGTCGGATATAATTCGTTGGCTGACGTGTGCGCTGATTGGTCACGTATTGCTGACGTGGATTTGAAAAAATCTGATGTCATTTTCGCTGATTATCTGACATCTATCTATGGTTTATTATAATAAATATAAAGATTAATTGAATTTAGGCTAGTAAGTGAGTGAGAGTTGGGTTTTAGTTGCATTTAGTCTAGTAAGTTAGTAAGAAAGGTGGTAAGTCAATTAGCGTTAGTGTTACTTGCGGTTTGGTTTGGTTCGGTTTCCGTAATCAAAACCGCGAACCAAACCGAACCGCGCTGTGCAATGAAAAAAGAAACCGAGCCAAACCAATAAGAATCAGTTTTTGCGGTTTGGTTTGGTTCGGTTTGCGGGTTTCTTTTGGTTTGGTTCGATTTTGAACACCCCTACCGCACATAACTTTAAACAACATTTTTGTATCAAAAAAACCTTAAACGACATTTAAATTAAGACGGTGGGAGTAGTTTCTTTCCACTTCCAGTTCCCACTTATATTTTTGTGTACCCTTTTGGCTAATAGGTTGTCACCTTACCATCTCAAATATAACATTTTTATGATAAGAATGTAAAATTACTTTTTTTTAGAAGCAAATGTTAGTGGGGGTGGAGGAATGTTAGTTTTCGGAGTTTGAACCCTGGACCTCCTTCTTGCAACTTTGCAACTCCTTCATGTCCCTTAACTCGCCAACTGAGCTAAAGTTTGACACAGTAGGTGTCAATGAAGTCGTCCTAATGCCACCTGAGCACCAACTTACAGACTGATAATTTGACATATTTATTATTATAAAGTGTGATATTCTAGATGTCAGTGTGCCATTTTATTTGCTGGTTGGACATTAACCTAAAGTGGTGGACCAAAAGCTTAAATCTAAATGAGAAGTAAAAGTTGAAGAGAAATTTATTTAGTTTTTTTATGACTAAAGTGAAAATCTTGTAAGGTCTACCAATATATTTCTATCTAGCAACACTCTCTCTTAACGGATTTGGATCTCCTCCTATCAACTTTACCTCCAATCGCAATCTGGGTCGTAGAGTTTTTATCTGACGATATAAATTTAAAGTTGTATTTTATATCTGCTTTGTACTGTCAGGAGGCAATAAAAAGCAATCTAGGACGAATTTATTACCACCTAGCAATAAAAAGCAGATATAAAATACAGCTTTAAATCTAGACCGTTAGATCAAAACTCTAAGGCCCAAATTGAGGTAAAGTTGACAAGTGGGGATCCAAAGGGACCTGGATCCAAAAGGGACCTGGATCCCCTCTTGGGTCCAGACTCCGGTCACTGCTGTTACTAAAACCTAGCTGTTGGATACACTAATGGATATGATTTAACTTCAAAAAAGCAGATATAGGTTTTTTTTGTACCTCCACCATCTTCCCATATACTCCCATAAGACCTTTTTTAACGAAAATACCCCTAAAATTTTTTGACAAAATCGTATATATCTCACCCTTAGATATATACGACTTTGAAAATTAAAAAATCGTATATACATAAATTTTTTTAAATACGATTACATTTAAATAACCAAATCGTATATACGTATGGCTGAGGTATATTCGATTTGTTAAAATATAAATCGTATATACCTAGGTGTGGGGGTACATACGATTTGTAATTTAACAAATCGTATATACTCCCACCCATAGGTATATACGATTTGTTATTTAAAAGAATTGTTTTTTATTTAAATTTTTAAAAAAGGTTATAAAAACGCTACTAAAAATCCGTTAAAGAGTCAAAACTAATCCAAAAATTATAAAAACACCACTAAAAATTCTAATAAAACCAAAATAAGGCTATGCAATTTTTTTTAGATTTTTTGAAGACTATGAAAAATTAAAAAAATTAATAAAAATTAGTAAACGATGGAATTTGGGATTTTGAGTCCGTTGTCCCGATAGAAGTCCCTTCTGGGGTTGTCTTGATCCTTGATTTTTTTCGGATTTAATGGCTATGGTTTCATTACAATCGGAGTAGGTTGCCCGAAAACCGATTTTTAGCCTAAATTGTTCGCTCAACGTATAACATCGTCACGTGTTAACGAACTATACCCTAAACAGAACCAAAAAACGGTCGATATTCATATTATTCATATCTAATTTATTTGGGTTACAAAATCGTATATACTAGGTGTGGGGTCCATATGATTTTGTAATTTAACAAATCGTATATACCCCCACCTTAGGTATATACGATTTTATTTTTTAAATTTTTTAGGGAAAATCGTATTTAGGTATATACGATTTTAATTTTTTAAATTTTTTAGGGGAAATTCGTATTTAGGTATATACGATTTCCAATTTTTTTTTTTTTTTTATTTTTGAGCCGGGGATGTGTTGGAATTTTTAAATTTTGTGAAGGGTATTTTGGTCTTTTCGCATGGGGCGTGAGGTATATAGGAAGATGTTGGGGGTAAAAAAAAATCCGCAGATATAAAATACAACTTTAAATCTACACAGTCAGATCAAAACTATAGTATACTGCCCAAATTTGACTTGAGGTAAAGTTGATAAGAGGGTTTAACCTCTCTTTATTAACAGAATTACGGAAGACACAACTTATCAATAAGCACTTTTTTATGTGATCAATAAGCATTTATTTATTGTCAAAAAACAAAGGCAAAATTACACTAGAGGACCTTTAAGTTATTTATTTGTAACAATTTGGACCTTTAAGTTTTTTTTTGTAACAAATAGGCCCTTTTAATGATTTCTCTAGCTTATATATTTTGATGTAATGCTACTTTATATATTGTGACTACTCTAGCTTATGTATTTTGATGCAAACAAACATATTTTGGTGTATTTTGATGTAATGAACGATATTACATTTTACTAAAAGGGCCAACGGTGTCAACGTCGGGTAACTTAAAGGGCCTATTTGTTACAAAAGAAACTTAAAGGGCCAACTTGTTACAAATAAATAAGTTAAAGGTCCCCTGGTGTAATTTTGCCAAAAACAAATAAGCACTTATTAATCACATGTGATATTTGTGACGTATTTTGACTTGGATGTTAAACAACCATCATTAATCATCATTATGTGGGTTCATTCAAATTCATCTTCATCTCCACTCCATCATATACATTCCATTACAGACCATAACCAAACACATCTCATAAATGGATTGGATTGCAAATCGGTGGACAGGCGTAGCGGCATCAATATGGATCCAATGGAGCTGCGGTGCATCATACACCTTCTCCATTTACTCTCCTATTCTCAAATCAACACAAGGTTACGATCAATCAACACTTGACACCGTTTCCGTTTTCAAAGACATCGGTGCTAACTTCGGCGTTCTCTCCGGTCTTCTCTACTCCGCCGTCACACCGTATAATCGCTCTCTCCCTTCGTCAAAGTCTAAATGGAGTTCTCTCGGTGGTCCTTGGATTGTTGTTGCCGTCGGTGCTGTTCAATGCTTCGTTGGTTTCTTCTTTATTTGGGCTTCTGTTGTTGGTTTGATTCAACGACCTCCTGTTCCTCTTATGTGCTTTTTTGCTTGGCTTGGTTCTAATGGTCAGACTTTTTTGAATACTACTAATGTTGTTACTGGTTTGCGTAATTTTCCTCAGTATAGTGGTACCATCATCGGCATCTTGAAGGTACTGATTAGTAAATAGTAATTTTCGTTTTCAAACCCTATACCTAGAATTAGTTAACAATTTAGTAGAAAACATATGGAATTTTGAAATAATTGTTGAAATTGAAAATTCGATTGAAATTGAAAATTTGATCACATTGCTTTTCTAGAAAGAAGGAATGTAAACCTTGTCAAGGTTATAAACAAGGTATGAGTTGTGAGATCATGGTTTTTAACATGTCGCGTCCATGATTGAAGTGTATTTATACGAAACAGGTCAATAAGGTGAGAGATATCTCCTCCGTAGCACCGACACTTCAGGTTGAAGACTTGTCCGGTGTCCGACACGACCAACACCGATATTGACAATTCAATTACGCCTGTTTTTCAAATTATAAGCGGTGGCTAGGTCGTGTCAATGTCGTGTCTGGTGTCCGTGTCGGTGCTTCATAGGAGATCTCTCATTCATAAACACTTTTTCGACCATAGAACATCTAATTTGGGAGTCTAACAATTTAAGCGCGAGCTGAGTGGGATGATAGTGTGTGACCAACAGATCTTGATAGACTTTGACGACACATTCTTAGGATTTTGGGACAAACTAATTCTTATAACTGCAATATCAAGGATAGAGACACAACCCAATAGTTTTACTGTGACTGCAATGTAAAATCTTGATCCTTGTCCTAGAAGAAAGGAATAATATAAAGCCCTTTAGAAATTTGGTTAATTTTAGGAACTAAAATGTCACATCCTACAATTTCAGATACCAAAATGATAGTTGTTTTCACCAACAAATAAAAACTGAGTAAATTGCATTTTCATTATTCAGGGATTTATTGGGCTTAGTGGAGCTATCCTGATTCAGTTGTATCACACATTTTGTGATGGCGATCCAACCACCTACATACTGATGATTGCTTGCTTACCTGCGTTCATCTGTGTCTTGTTTATGTTTCTGTTGAGGATCTATGAGGTGCACGGTGGGAATTACAAGAAACACTTGGATGGTTTCTCTGTTGTCACGGTGATCATTGTTGTGTACCTAATGTTCATTATAATTTTACAGAACTTTGTGAGCTTACCGCATTGGGCACATATTCTTACATTTGTTATTCTTATGGTTCTACTAGCATCGCCTTTTGGCATTGCTGTGAAAGCTCAATGGGAGGAGTCGAGGATATTTTCACAAACCATTGAGAGCTCACCTTCAACGGAATACCGAGAGCTGCCTAGAGAGGAAGGGCAAGGACAGGGACAGGTTACTTCAGATGAGGTGTTACCACTTGAAGAAGAAAAGAACCTGCTTCAAGCTATGTGTACAGTTGAATTCTGGATGTTGTTTGTAACCATGATATCGGGTTTGGGTTCTGGGCTGGCAACGATAAATAATATGAGCCAAATAGGGCAATCTTTTGGGTATAGCACTATTGAGATTAGTAATATGGTGTCACTGTGGAGTATGTGGAATTTTCTTGGCCGTTTTGGTGGTGGCCATGTATCGGATTATATCATGCACAAAAGAGGCTGGCCGAGACCCCTGTTGATGGCTATAACTCTGGGGATTATGATTCTTGGTCATTTAATTATAGCTTCTGGTTTCAATGGAAATTTGTATGTGGGTCCTGTCCTGGTGGGTGTAAGTTATGGTGCACATTGGTCCTTAATGCCAACAATCACTTCTGAGATATTTGGTGTGAAGCACATGGGCACCATTTTCAACACTATTGCTGCATCGAGTCCACTTGGTTCTTATTTACTTTCTGTGAGAGTTGTTGGATATATTTATGACAAGGAATCCAGTATAGAAGATAACTCATGCTTTGGTATCCACTGTTTCATGCTGTCATTTCTCATCCTTGCCGGTGTGGCTTCTCTGGCATTTTTGGTTGGTCTTGCATTGTACTTCCGAACACGAAGGTTTTATAAGCAAGTTGTGCTTAGAAGATTAAAACATTATGCGCGATGATGGAAATTGTGTTTGGCAGCAATTTAGCACAAGGTAATGGCTGAGGAAACTGATCTTGATTTCTATGTTCTGTTTGGTATAAATATAATTATTGCAATATTCTAGAGGTTATCTATAAGAGGCTTAAATGAGTCATGAATATTACTTGTTTTGTATGCTGAGATTGAAAAAGATTGTTGTCACTATTTATTCAGTTATCATTTGTGGTGGTTCTTTTATGCTTTTTGTTTCTATCCATAACCGGTTCATCTCTTCATCGAGTTTATGCTTGTTTAAACTATCTTGTGGAATTCTGGCAAAAGCATCAGTCACTCTCAAAATTAAGAACTTGTACAGTCAAAATCATTTGAAAAGGTTTTCTTGTGGTTGCAGCATGCTGCTAGTCTATGTGCAGTGAAGATTTTGGGCAGTGGAGTGTAACGACAAGGCACAATGCTGTGATCAGTATTGTTAAGATTATTGGTTGGTATATTTTGGAAGTGCAACATTCTCCTAATTTGTTTTTATGATTTTGGATGAAAATTTGATATATCTTATTAAAGGTGAAATTAAAATTCATCTATGTTAATAGACATAACTTCAATGCAATCATTCTACAATGAGAAAAACACGATTTTGTAGTTAACAAATTAGGAGGGTCTATTCTACAAACATATGTTTAGGGATGACTTTAGAAATAATAAAATAAACTAATAATATTAATACTTTAGTGAGGTTTTCAGTGGAGGAGACACTTATCTCACTTCTCCCACAATAGCAACACACACACACACACACCAAACACGAAGACCAGTTGAAAGAAAGAAAAAATATACAAAGGTAGCAGCATAAGGGTGAGATAAGAGGAGTGTAGGAAGAGGGAGAGAACTTCTTGTACCCTAGGCCAGAACATGGAGAGTTAAAATGAGGAGAGCTTAAAAAAGAGGGGAGCTCCATTCTATAATTGGAAACACTCACCTTGTTACTCTGAAAGAAGAGGAAAAGGACACGAGAGAATCTTGAATTAGGAGATAATCTCCAAGATTAGGTGAAGTCAGGGTTTGCTCTGAATTTAGTTTTCTTGTCAATGTAGATGTTCTGTTGTTGAGTATAGGATCGTACTGGTTTACTTGGTAACGATATTTTGAGAATTTCTTTGTTGGGATTTGAGATTTGTATCTCTTAAATGCTGTCCTCTGGGGTGTCATTTTGACCACTCGATGAAGTCGAGAATTAATATCATTGTATTTTGGTTGAGAATTTGGTTGATTGCTGTTGGACTTTATGGTATAATGCAGTGAGAATTAGGTTGACTACTGTTCTTATTTTTGTTCTAAATAGCTAGTGATCTCCTGTTCTTATTTTAATTTTCTATGTTAAAGTTTGATGATTGCAGCCGAATGAAAGGGTATGAAAATGGGAATTAAATTTTGGTGTTTCAGTTTAGGAAATTAAAGGTAATTGAATTAGTCATCTTGTAGGGCTTGAATGGAACCAAGCTGGGTGGAACGCATCTGCAGAATTCGACTCTGCAGAGTTGTGGGCCTGCACTAAAAAATAGAGCTGAGCGTAAAACTTATTTTTTCTGTGTTGTCGACTCCCAGTGCTAACAAAGCACCGGAGACAAAATCTTAGATTGATTTTGAGTGCTAAACTATGTAGAATATGTTGTATAGTTTTACTTGTTATTTATTGTTAATGTATTTTTAGAGTCTTGGTAAGCATAGTTATATTATATATAAAAGAGATAGACTCTTATTGAAGCTTACTTGTTTTATCACTAAGATTTCATTCTCATTAGGCTAATTCTTAATTTTTTTCAGATAAGCAAGTATAATTGGACCAAAAAAAAAAGATAAGCAAGTATGGATGCCGGTTTCCTTGGGTAGCAAACCAGAAAGACTATTCTGATCTAGAATTTGCTGGCTGCACTTTTGCTTGATTATATCATATCATAGTTTATAAGCTGAACAATTGACATTTGTGTATACTGTAAAGTATTTAATCAATTTGTGTATTAAAAGGGTAGCTTCTTTCCCTATATTCATTGTTATTTGTAAATATCAAATTACTTTATAATAATGCCTGTAATTGCTAGAGTCTCTTGCAATGGAAGGAATTCATACTCTACTGTAAATTTTATTTATGATTGATGATGTTAGACTTTATTTAGTATTTTTCAGGAAGGTTGTCAAACAGAAAGGAAATCTCAAACTACAAGTTATACATATTTTGAGCATACCATGAACATGAAGTATCCACTCAAAAGCAAATCTGATGTAGCCGTAAAATTCCCTCTACTCCACTCCAAAATTGAAAAAAACTTCTCCCACAAAGTCAGGGAATATCCCATTTCATCAGCCCATCTTATACCCTAATGGTTGAACAAAATACTTCAAACTAAACCCTATCTTAATAAGCAGGGAATATCCCATTTCATCAGCCCATCTTATACCCCTGAACACATTGGCATTGCTAAACACAAACATCGATATATAGTTGAAACTGCACTTACACTACTCTCGCACTCCTCTGCTCCACAAAATTTTTGGTGTTATCTCCTCAGAGCAACAACTTGTGTCCTCATGAGATTCTTTTTGGCTCCAAACCTAATTACCACAGCCTTCGTGTTTTTGGATGCCTTTGCTATCCATGCCTACGTCCTTACTCTCAACATAAATTATCAAATAGAAGCATGCCATGTGTATTTCTAGGTCCCTCCCCTCAACATCATGCCCACCTATGCTATCACATCCAACTCAAAAAATTTACGTCTCTTGGCATGTGGTCTTCCATGAGTCTGTATTCCCTTTCACTATTACTTAGTCGATCCCCACCCCACCAACCTCAAACCCATATAGAACCCTACCCATATCTCGCCATCCACTACTCATCCTTCAACAACTTTGTGCAACATGCCTCCTCCAACCACTCCACCAAACAGCCCCAAAAACTACTATGCATCTTTAGCCACCCCTCTTATAAATTGGCAATGCACCACCCACACCCACATCCTCCACACCCTCGGTTGATCAAACCACTTTCCAACACCTCATAGATTCATCACATTAGCTGGACTAGCTCGCATCATCACCGGCTCCACCACTGGTTTCTCACCCAGTCACAAAAGCAATGAACAACATTCATCTACCAAACCCCAAGTATCTGCTCACCACTAAACATCCTCTCCTGGTATCGGTTGAGCCCATCTACATAGGTCAAGCACTCAAATAAAATGAATGGCGTGATGCTATGAGCAATGAATTCAATGCCTTGCTTCAACAACAGACACGGGATCCAGTTCCCAGACCATAGAACAAGAATTTCCTTGGTTGCAACTGGGTTTACCGAATCAAAAGAAATGCAAATGGTGATATTGACAAGTATAAAGCACAGTTAGTAGGAAAAGGCTTCCACCAACAAAGTTCAGTTGGTCCCCTCCTTAGCCATTCAACATAACTGGCTGCTACGTCAACTTTATTTCAACAATCCATTCTTACATGACACTCTAACTGAAGAAGTTTACATGTAAGAACCCCCTTGTTTCATCCATCCTAACAAACCTGATCATGTTTATCGCCTCAAGAAGTCTATTAAGGACCTCAAGCAAGCACCACGTGCTTGGTATCAAACTCTGCGTAAGTTTCTTAAGAGGACAAAAATGATTGATACCAAAGCTCTCCTTACCCCACTTTCAAGTTCAATCACCTTAACAAAAAATGATGGTTCTTCCACCACTGATGCTACCTTCTACCGCAACACCATAGGTAGTCTCCAATATCTCTCCATGAAACGATCTAATATTGCATTCTCTGTAAACAAACTTGCTCAGTTCATGCAACAACCGACCACCACTCATCTAACAACACTTAAGAGAGTTCTACACTATCTCAAGGGAACAATCTTTCATGGTCTTATTCTTCAGAAATCGACCAACTCTTCCCTCATAGTATATAGTGATGTTGATTGGGCAGATGATAAAGATGATTACACCTCTACATTTTCTCACCCTGTCTACTTTGACTCTAATGTCATCTATTGGAAATCATCCAAACAATGAGCAGTAGCAATGTATTTACTGAGACAGAATACAGAGCTTTGGCAAACACTACAGCGGAATTGTCTCAGATTCAATATCTTCTTACTGAGTTAAGTGTACCCTTTCCTCGACACCTTCTATACTTTGTGACAATTGGAGTGCTTCATATCTCACAAAAAATCCAGTATATCACACTCGTCGAGATTTACATGTATGAGATTGAGTTGGAACCTTCTCAATGTTCAAACTTCTCAAATATCCAACCTTCTCATGCCACACTCAAAGCTTCTAAAAGTTAAATTTCTTGGATTCTTTTGTTGAGTGTGTGTTAGCTTGATAAGCATCATTGTATACACTCTGTGTAAATATTCAAAACCGAAACCCCTTACTGTAAACACTATCTTGTAAATATCTCACCAAACTACCTAGAGAGAGGTGAGGTTTGGTGGTGATTCTACTTGGTAAGGTGACTCTTAGGAAACTAGTAGAGAGTTTCTAAGAGGGTGGAAACAGCTTGGTGTAGCTGTGTAAAAGAGCACTTATCTTTTGTGTGTTGATCAAAAGTAAGTGGTGTTGTAAGTCTTTTGTGGTTGAGCAAAAGTAATGAAGTCTTTTATGGTGGTTGAGCAAAAGCAAGTGTAATGGCTATTTGGGAAATAGTGGAAATACTCACAAGGAAGTGGGGAGAGGACGTAGCCAAGGATTGGATGAACCTCTATAACTCTACTGTGTTATTTACTTGCTTTCCATATAATTATCCTACTTGCTATTACTTGCCTTGTGTTTTTCAAACTAAGAGAAGGTTCGTTTCTCCAACCTTCTCAAAATTGTTTTAAACTAGCAAATCCTTTCAACCACTCTCAAATTAATTTAAGGCTTATTCTCTCCTTACACGCTAAAAGCTATTCATAATCATTTATGTTGATTTCAAGCCAAGAGAAGGTTAATTTCATGAACCATCTCAAGAAAGTTTTCAAAGCAATCTATAAACTCTTAACTACTAATATTTGTTTGAATACAACACTTCTCTTATAAGCTAAAACAATCTATAAACTCTTAGCTACTAATATTTGTTTGAATACAACACTTCTCTTATAAGTAACCTTAACTCGGACTACTCCACAAATCACAATCCTCTGCATTGATCCTTCTCTTCTCAAAAAATGAAGTTTCCCATTCTTCCTGAAATGGGTCTCTCAAATGGCTATGGGCATATTGAGGCTAATTGGCTAATATGAGTTAAGCAAAGAAAAACAGAAAGAATGTATTTTGAATTAGGTGAAGGGAAGGAATGTGTGTTTTACACCTTCAAATTGTTTGATAAAAGGTTCCTCTCAAGACTAAAAAAACTCCGGTTGGGAGTGGCCAAAGAGTCATGAAATTACATTAAAGATCATTCAAGATTTGAACTGGGTGACGTCGTTTAAGCCTCTTTTGATTTTCAGCTAAATAATTTTTCCCTAATTTCTTGTCACCAAGGATAGGTGAAAGTAGGTACTGTGTTTGTGAAGAGACTAAACCAAAGCTTGACAGTTTTGTTGCTGCTGGTACAACGGTGTCGTTTTCTGAATAGATATTTGTTCGACATTTTTGTTGCTGGTGATACATTTTTGTTTCTAGAGTTGCTGGGTTTGGGCTAGGGTTGTTGGAAGAAAGGTATCGAATCGAATGAATAAGATGAAAGTACGATGAAGTGGAGCGAGAGACATACGATGCAATAAAATAAAATAATAATTAAAAACAAATCTTATAATAAAAATTAAAATTAAAATCCAACATGGCAAGACAGCTTGTCACGCCACGTATGATTAGTGAGTGGCGGCAACTCAGCAAAAGGTTTAACCACATTAGAGGGGACATTGATTTTATAAATTCGTAAAATAGGGGGACTAAATTTGTGAAAAAAATAGTTGGGGACTAAAATAATGAGTTGGTGATAATAGGGGAACTAAAAATATAGTTAAGCCAAAAAATAATTAGAAATCTAGATTTTTTTTAAAATTTTTGTCTAGTTCACCATTTATAACCCCTTACCCCTATATAGATAATTATCTATATAGAGAGGTTATAAGTGTGAATCATTTGTTGGATCTACAAAGTTCCCATAATAAAGAGGTGTATGCATGAGTGAAAAAGTATATTAAATATTTCACTGAAAATATAAAACAGCAATCAATTGGGGACAAATTATTTAAAAGTCATCAAATTGAATATATTTGCACAGAATCTTTGTTCCTTGTAAAATGAATGAATCAAAATTCCCAACTTAAAACCCTCACAATATAATAATCGTTACTAGTACTTTAATACTCCCTCCCGTATATTTTTTTTTAAGCAAAGTGATTAGTAATTAGTGTGTTAATTGTTAGAGGGGAGGGGGGAGCGGGGTTCGAACCCCGTACGCCTACATTTTTCCACCAACGATGTCCCTTTCACTCAAACATGTGAGCTACCCTCCCGTCTATAATATAAGAGAAAAATGTGCGTTTTGGTGGTCCACAATATGAGAAACAAACACAATTTTTAATGTGCATTAAATGATCAATCCCAAATTTATCCTTATTTAAGTGGCGTAATTAAGAAGAAGAAGAAGAAGAAGAAGAAGAAGAAGAAGAAGAAGAAGAAGAAGCAGAAGCAGGAGGAGCAGGAGGAGGAGGAGGAGAAGAAGGAGGAGAAGCAGAAGTAGAAGCAGAAGAAGAAGAAGCAGGAGGAGGAGGAGGAGAAGGAGGAGAAGCAGGAGGAGGAGAAGAAGGAGGAGAAGAAGAAGTAGAAGAAGAAGAAGGAGGAGGAGGAGGAGAAGAAGGAGGAGAAGAAGGAGGAGAAGAAGAAGTAGAAGAAGAAGCAGAAGGAGGAGGAGGAGGAGGAGGAGAAGAAGAAGTAGAAGAAGGAGGAGAAGAAGAAGAAGTAGAAGAAGTAAAGGTGTAATTGAGAAACATGTAACTAATCTAACTTAAAACGAGACCAACGAAAAAAATGGACAGCACACTGTTTGTTGAATAATGGACAGCACAACGAAAAAAATGTAAAATTGATTAAAATTCCCTTTATGTTGTATAATATAATTTTATATAACATACATTTTTTCTTATAAGCAAAAATTCATTGAATAGAGAATACAAGGGATACTCCAATCTGTACAGAAAGGGGAGGTTCAAATCGATAACATATACTAGTATTATAATATAATTATCTCAAAAAATTATGATAATATAACTAGAGAGTTATAAAAAAATGAGAGAGAGAGAGAGAGAGAGATTGGAGAATGAAGAGTTATATTTAAATGATGAGAATGGCCAGCAACCACAAAACCTTTTTACTAAATAAAAGGTGGTGAAGTTTTTACTGTAGGAATTCTAAGGAAGAGAATAAGTTTCTTGAACCTATAAATAAAATAGTAATAATAGCTATATAAATAGAGGCTATTTCGTTTTCATCATGTAGTCTTCAACTTTTTGACACAAACCTAGCTCTCATATTTATTTTAATAGCGTAATATTATTACGTTAATTACACTCGTACCTAGCAGAGTTATTTGTGTCAAAAAGAAACATAGAAGATGGAGAACAACAAATCAATCCTCCTAGTTTTGGTTTTATTTTTCTATGTTGTTGTTGTTCCAGTGTATTCTGAATACCACACAGAAAGTAACTTGCACAGTTTACGTCTAAAGGAGAAAGTAACTAAACTTCATTTCTACCTCTTTGACAATTTTAGTGGAAACAAACCCACAGTATTTGAGGTTGCACGTCCAAACATAACTATTGGTTCAAAGTTAGTACCATTTGGCCATGTTTATGCCATCGATGATCTCCTTAAGGATGGTCCTAACCCTGATTCTAAAGTCATTGGGAATGCACAAGGTCTTTATATGTCATCTAGCCTAGATGATAATTTGAGCTTAGTTTTCTACGCTGATTTTGGATTTACAACAGGCAAATATGCTGGGAGTTCTTTCAGTTTGTTTTCGAGGAATCCGATTAGTGAGACAAAACGAGAGTTGGCTATTGTTGGTGGAAGAGGAAAGTTTAGGTTAGCTAGAGGCTTCGCTCAAGTTACAACCCTTCACTTTAACACCACAAATGGTGATGCCATTATTGAGTATAATGTTACTCTACTTCATTACTAGAAAAATAATCAAAATTGATTACTATTGTGAATAATTGAATGTCTTTCTACATTATTCCTAATTCTCTTTTAACTCTTAGTAGTAAAAGAGCTTCATTCGTTATAATTGCTCTTCATTGTATGTGTTAATTAAATGTACATTATGTTAGGCCTTAATTCACTTGTAGGTTACAAGACTTGAGTCCAATAAATAGGACTCATGACAATGTAGAACATACCTTGAAGAGTACAATACAATAGTTCAATTATTCTCTCATTCTCTTATTTTCCTATTCTCGTTCTTTCTCTATTTTGATTTATTTTACAACACGTTATCAGCACGAAGCTCTACCAAAATCATGGCTTAATCATCTTAGAGGCTATTTCGTAAGTTATGTTTTCTTCTACTATTTTTCCTTCTAACTTACTATTATGTTATGATGTTCTTCCTCATCATAGCATTTATTTTATCATGTTAATATTTTATGTAAAGAAATTTTATTTAGTTACCACGATTATCTTTTTTCTATTCTTGAAAAATTTCCGAATTAAGAATTTAACATTCAAGCATCCTTGTTGGATTGCATTAAGACAATTATCAGATTTGTCTATTTTTGATTAATTCCCGAATAATTCAACATTCAAGCATACTTGTTGGGTTGTATAAGGAAAACTATCATGTTTGTCTTCCAGAAGAATTCATCATTCAAGCATCCTAGAAGGATTGCACAAAGAACTCAATAAAGAGGTAAAACTTAATATTCAAGAATCCCTGCAAGATTATTAAAAGCATTTTTTTAAGCTTAGTCTCGTGATATAGTTCTTGAAAAACTGAAACAAAAAAAAACACAATATTTGAGCATCCCTGTAGGATTACTTAAAGAAACTTTTTTTCTTTATCATTGTTTGTGATAATTTGTTATATAGTTCTTGAAGAAATAAAAAAAGAAAACATGAATATTCGGGTATTCTTGTAGGATTACTCAAAATGTGAAGATTTGTAATAGTTCTTGAAGAACTTAAAAAAAAAACAGAACCTTAATATATATTCAACCATCTGTGGTGTATTGTTCAAAGAATGATGGTAATCATATAAACTTTTGGTCAAGTTCTTGAAGAACTAAATCTTAATTCAACATCCCTGGAGGATTGTTTTAAAAATGATGATTTTTCTTGATCATCACTAATGAAAAATTTGAGGTCAAGTTCTTGAAAAACTAAATCTTTAGACCATGATTGTAATCTAAAAGATCTATTTGATTTTAGGTTAACTAGAAATAAAGGAAAATAAGGGGAATTGTATTTCTTTATCCTTCTCGAATATGCTCTTGGAGTAGCAAAAGTGAAAATATTTTTAGAATATGTTGGAAATTTAGTCACAATTGTGATTGAACAAAGGACTTATATATGAATGATTATAATGTGAAAGATCAGATAATGGATTAAACTTTATTCTCAGAAGTGAATAAATGACGTAATGATCAGTACTTTATTCCCTTGTAGGATTGCTTAAAGTATGATTTATCTTTGATCATAGTTTAGATGTGAGATAGAGTTCTTGAAGAACATATGATCATAAAACGTGACTTTCTTTGATAACCCTTTATAAAAGTTTATGGCGAGTTCTTGAAGAACATACCATAAAAGTCTGTTTTTCCCCTTTGATAATACTTTATTATTTTCTTTGCATTCTATAATAATGTAACAAAAAAAAAGTTAATATGTTGTATGTGAAAGGTAAATATTTAGTGTGCAAGATGTGAAGTGTGAATAATGATAAAAAAAAATACATTATCTTGTTTTATGGTTATTTTTGACATATTGTTGCGTAGAAACGTGTGATTGTTTCTTGTGCAAGTGTACACAATCGTAACAAGTAATACAGTGAATAAGTGAGATCGTTCCCACGAGGATTAAGTTGTAAACAAATGTTTAATCAATGTAACTAATAGTGATTTGGGGTAAAAAGTAAATGACACACAATTTTGGGTAACAAACAATAAAGGTAAAAAGTATTAGGGTAATGAAAATCAGATTTGGGAGAAGTTGAGATGCAATACTTCAATAAATCCATTAAAATGCTCAAAATGCTATGCTAAGTGCTGCAGCACTAGGTGCTGCCGCAATTGTGCATTATTCCTAATGCTTAACACTAGGCTTTAGTCCTCCCAAATTATTCCTAATTCAGAAAGGATTATTTCCCTAGGCTACTGGAGAACAAGCAGCTTTACACCTAAGTGTTGTACCTCATGGCTTATGCCTCTCCTATTCCTAGGACTCAAGCAAGGAACAACTATATTCCTATAGTGCAACATACCATGTCATATTGTGAGATATAAATACAAACCATTCCTGTGAATGTATTTCTACTTAGATTAAACAGCCAACCCTAAGCTAAGATGGATGTAGTAAAACACACAAGATAAAGTGCTCAACACAATAACATAAGCATCAAGAACAAATTAACTTCATAATAGCATCCCAACTACAGAGGTTTAGCTCATATTAAGCGTACACAACATTACAACTAAACTAAACATCAAGGGAAGTAGGAATTTCATACTAAAACCCGAGAAGAGAAGTTCAACTACAAGTTTTGATACTGAGATAGCTTCAATGGTGATCCACCAAGCGATTCCAGCTTCTCAGAATGCAGCTCCTTCGAAATTGAAGTAGTTCCAGTATTGCTGCAGTAATCAATATTCCAGCAACTGATTCTAAGTAACAATGGAGGCACGAAATCAAGAGGCTATTCCTATACCTCTGAAATTCGGCTTAACCTAATTCTTTGAATGTGGTCATTTATATAGAGGAGGTTAGGGATGAGAGGTAACCCTAATTGGGGAGGAGCCTTTTGTCCTTTAATGGGGGCAAAAGGTCCTTTTTGCCCAAATCCCTAGGTCACCAACGAATATTCCATGATTGG
This sequence comes from Astragalus glycyphyllos, assembly GCA_963573325.1. NCBI lineage: Eukaryota > Viridiplantae > Streptophyta > Magnoliopsida > Fabales > Fabaceae > Astragalus > Astragalus glycyphyllos. Next base: position 17,437,557 of record OY754307.1, read on the forward strand.
CACGCACACCCACGTCTGGAGACAGCTGACAGGTGTCCTTTCCAATATTTCCGTGTTTTCCATTGCCTTCTCTCTCATGTTGTGTAACTTGGCATTGCTGCCACAATAAGTGCTGCAGCAATTAAACAAACGCATTAGACCACAATTTGGGCACCAAAGTGCCCATTAATAACATAATTAAGCTTGCACCTTAAATTATTCTAAACTAACATATTTACAACATTTAATCACTAAATTGCTTGCGAATAATCAATGGTTTAAGCTTGAAATAAGAGGTAATAACAATCATATTTGATTGTTATCACACCCCCAAACTTGAACCATTGCTTGTCCTCAGGCAATGACACTTGACAAAGACAAGCACTATACCAGCAAACAAACCAGATAGTTGAATTATTCATAAAGGCACACAACAGAACATTAAGATGAGCATAAAACTTTCAGATTGGCCACTCAACTTGCAAGCCCACTGAATAGTAAGTTCCCTAAATTACTCCTGCTCAGTAGTGTGTGTGTGACACTTAACTCAGTTCAGAACATAGCAAGGTTCAAAATTTCACTTGACTAAAACTAGAGAGGCTTTCTTTTGAGATTGCCAAAGATGTTTCAAAACTAAGGGTAGACTAACAATTCAGCACAGAAAGAGGGGATAAGCATGACAAAGGGCTTTAATTTAGCAATTCAGAACTCTAGGCCAGTGCACTTATTACAACTTGACTGAAGTGCTGCATCAACAGTTGCTGCAGCAATACAACTAAAACGGAATTCAAAAACAAACAATACTTGACACATGTGTTGCATTGCCCTTATTCTTTACATTTATTTTTCTCAGCAATTTGCTTGCTTTCTTCTTTTTTTTCTTCAATGGGCAACGGCAACAATTACACATATTTACAACTTTGGTGCTTTATAACACAGCACAATACATAATACACTTAATTTGATTACTTTCTAAACTATGTGCACTTGGCCTAATTCCATTCTTTCATGCTTTGCCTTAATATAGCTCAAAGAACCCCCAAACTTAGTTTCTTATGCTACCCTAAGTTTTTAGTAAAAATTTAGCAAGTCTCTAGGTCTACCAACACTAGCTTAGCTTCAGATCATTTCTAATTCACTAAGTCTTTCCTAAGTTTCATGCAAAAGTGTAGGAACAGGAGCAATAGAGTTCACTCACAAATAGGGGCACTAATCACTCCTTTCTCACCATTTCATCACTAAATTTTGCTCAACTTAACTTCTAAAATTTAAAATTTTCATTCAACTAACTAATAAACATTCTGGTAGGCCCTACCATTTTCTCCAACATTCTCTTGATCTCTCTATTAGACAACTCTGTTTGACCACTTGTTTGAGGATGATATGCTGTTGCAATCTTGTGCTTAACCCCATACTTGGCCAAGAGATTATCAATCAATTTGTTGCAAAAATGAGAGCCTTCATCACTGATTCTTGCTCTTGGAGTTCCAAACCTTGTAAAAATGTTTCTCAATAAGAACTTGCTAACAGATTTTGCATCATTGATAGGTAAAGCAGCTGCTTCAACCTACTTTGATACATAATCTACAGCAACAAGGATGTAAGAGTTGCCAAAAGAGGGAGGAAAAAGTCCCATGAAGTCCATTCCCCAAACATCAAAGAGTTCAACCTCTAAGATGTTTGACAATGGCATTTCATTTTTATGTGATATATTCCCACTCCTCTTGCAACTATCACATTTCTTAACAAACTCATGAGCATCCTTGAAAATTGTAGGCCAAAAATAACCAGATTGAAACACTTTTCCTACTGTTCTTAAACCTCCAAAGTGTCCTGCATATGCTGCAGAATGGCATTGCTGCAGCACTCCTTGTTGTTCTTCATCAGCCACACATCTTCTTAGTAACTGATCAGGGCACTTCTTATACAGATAAGGTTCATCCCAAAAATACTGCTTGATTGTGTGGAAAAACCTCTTCTTTTGCTGATAATTCAAATCACATGGCACCACTTTGCTTACTAGGAAGTTGACAATGTCTGCATACCAAGGTGCTGCAGCAGCAACAGCTAACAATTGCTCATCAGGGAAGCTTTCCTTGATTTCTCCAAAATGATTACCTGCACTATCACCTTCCAATCTAGACAAATGATCAGCAACTTGGTTCTCCACCCCCTTTTTATCTTTTATTTCCAAATCAAACTCTTGGAGGAGGAGAATCCATTTTATTAGCCTAGGTTTTGCATCTTTCTTAGCAATCAAATACTTAATGGCAGAGTGATCAGTGAAAACAATTACTTTTGTGCCAACTAAGTATGATCTAAATTTATCAAATGCAAAAATCACAGCTAATAATTCTTTTTCAGTGGTAGTGTAATTCAACAAGATCTTCTGACTTAGAGCTGAACTTTGTGAAGTATCTTGTTAGTTCAGGCCATTTGTGGTTGCAAGTAAAAGTCACAAACAAATCAGGATAGCCAGCCTAACCACAAATTGTCATAGCATATGTTGAGGCAAAATCCCAGTTGAGTTTGGATGGTTAACAAACTTCAGATGTGAGAAGTTTAAGTTATCTGATTTCATATGCTACTAATGTTTCTTCTTGAGTGAAATATAAGAACAGGATATGTTAGCTACTCTCAAGAAGATAATTTGCTTTTAAGAAGCATAAGTGTTGAGAAGACTTGAAGCAATGACAATACAAAGAAGCCATAAGAAGGTTGATAGAAATACAAAGAAAAACACCACTGGAAGAGACGAGAAAGGTCATTAGTTAAGAAGGATTAACATGAGAAAACTCATCATGAGAAGAGTCAATATGAGAAGAGTCATGATAAGAAGACTCAACATGAGAAGAGCCGTGATGAGAAGATTCATCATGGGAAAAGTCATCATGAGAAGAGTCATCATGAGAAGAGTCAACATGATAAGATTCACAATCAAGTTGAGAAGCATCACGACAAGGAGAGTCTAGATCAGAAGGGTCATGATAAGAAGAGTCAAGTTTAGAAAGAGGATCAGTCCGACCGATGTAGAGAAATCCGTGCTTGGATAGAGTAAGCCGAGATGAGATGAAAATCACAGATAAGGCGTTGAAGATAAGACGATGACCAGTTGTTGCGTAAAAATGTGATAGTGCAAGTATACACTATCAACAAGTAATAAAGTGAAAGTAAAGTTCGTTCCCACGAGGATTATCACTTAAAACAATGAGTAATTTAATCAACAAATTAGTGATGGTAAAAATAAAGTAAATGACACAAATGTTGGTAACGTGCAAAATAATAAAAAGTATCAGGGTAAATAAGATCAGATGATTGGAACAAGTTGAGATGCAATCACTTTCAGTAATTTCTTTAAAGTGCACAAAATCACATGTTAAGTGCTGCAGCACTAGGTGCTGCTGCAATTCATGTATTTTCTCAAATACTAAACACTAGGTTTTTTTTCCCACAAGTTTATCTCTAGACCTGAAAGGAGTATTATCCTAGGCTGCTTAAGCACCTGCAGTGTTAACCTTATGGCTTATGCCCTCCCTATCTCTAGGGTTTAAGCAAGAAACACTAATATCTCTATTAATGCAACAAACCATATTATCTTGTGAGGTAAATTTACAAACCATCTCTGTATTCATAAATGCTACCTAGATTAGACGGCCAATCCTAATCTAAGATGGAAATATAAAATGCACACAAGATAAAGTACTCAACACTTAAATATAATTCATTAATAGCACAATAAATCCATTTCATTGAGTTCAACATCCCAACTACAAGGATTTAGCTCATGTTGAGCTTTAACAACAAAGAAAATAACTTAAACATTAACATAAATGAAGAAGTCATGCTAGAATCTCAAGGAGAGAGTTTACATTACAATCTTCGAACGAGAGAATAGCTCTACTGAAATCAACAAAGCAAACTCCAGCTCTCCAATGTAGCTTCTTCCAAGAAATGAAGCTTCAGTGTTGCTGCAGCAATAACAATTCCAGCAATTGATATTTTAGGTAACTTGGAGAAGGCACGAAGCTTGAGGCTATCTCTATACCTCAATTTCGGCTTAACCTAATTCTGGGAATGTGGTCCTTTATATAGAGGAGGCTAGGGATGAGAGACAACCCTAATTTGGGAGGCGCCTTTTGTCCTTTAATGAGTGCAAAAGGTTCTTTTTGCCCAAATCCCTAGGTCATCAGCGAATATTCCATGATTGGCACGCACACCCACGCCTGCTGATCCTTGACAGCTGTCCTTTCCTTAATTTCCGTGTTTCCTATTGCTTTCTCTCACATGTTGCGCAATTTGGCATCGCTGCCACAATAGGTGCTGCAACAATTAGGCAAACACATTAGACACACAATTGGCACCAAAAGTGCCACTTATAACAATTTCAAGCCTGCACCTTAAACTACTCTAAATTAACATATTTACAGCATTAATCACTATATTGCTTGAGAATTAACAATGATTTAAGCTTGAAATAAGAGGTAATAGCAATGACACTTGATAGAGACAAGCACTATACCAGCAAGCAAACCAGATAGCTGAATTATTCACAAAGGCACACAAACAGAATATTAAGCTGAGCATAAAACTTTCAGATTGGTCACTCAATTGCAAACCCACTGAATAGTAAGTTCCCTAAATTACTCCTGCTCAAAAGTGCGTGTGTCACACTTAACTCAGTTCAGAACATAGCAAGGTTCAAAATTTCACTTAACTAAAACAAGAGAGGCTTTCTTTTGAGACTGCCAAAGATGTTTCAAAACTAAGGGTAGACTAACAATTCAAGCATAGAAAGGGGGGATAAGCATGACAAAGGGCTTTGATTTAGCAATTCAGAATTCTAGGCCAGTGCACTTATTACAAATTGACTGAAGTGCTGCAGCAATACAACTAAAATAGAATTCAAAAACATACAATACTTGACACATGTGTTGCATTGCCCTTATTCTTTACATTTTTTTCTCAGTATTTTGCTAGCTTTCTTTCTTCTTTTTTTTTTCAATGGGTAATGACAACAATTACACACATTTACAACATTGGTGCTTTATAACACAGCACAATGCACAATACACTAAATTTGATTACTTTCTAAACTATGTGCACTTGGCCTAATCCCATTCTTTCATGCTTTGCCTTAATATAGCTCAAAGAACCCCCAAACTTAGTTTCTTATGCTACCCTAAGTTTTTAGTAAGAAGTTGGCAAGTCTCTAGGTCTACCAACACTAGCCTAGCTTCAGATCATTTCTAATTCACTAAGTCTTTCCGAAGTTTCATGCAAAAGTGTAGGAACAGGAGCAATAGAGTTCACTAACAAATAGGGGCACTAATCACTCAATTCTCACCATTTCATCACTAAGTTTTGCTCAACTTAACTTCTAAAATTTAAAATTTTCATTCAACTAACTAGTAAATATGTTAGTACAATACATACGCCATAGGTCCTCCCCCCTACTTAAGACCTTGCAGTGTCCTCACTGCTCATGCGTACTAAGGGGAGGCCTATTTAAAAACAAAGCAGAAATAAAACAAACAACTATTGAATGCTATCATAGAACACAAACATTCAACAGGTTTATTCACTAAAAGCATTGAAAACAGAAATTTAAAAAGACGTAAACTAAAAGATTAAGGTGCAGATTCCCCCGGTTTTGTTCTTGGGCTCTGCCTTGTTGCAGTTCCTCTTCTAGCTCTGGCCATGTAGACTCTTGGAGATTTAAGCTTAGGGCCCAAGATGATGAGACGATTGAATGACTGATTGGACAACACGCTGGTGATGCATCAGACCTTGGGTGAATAACTGCCATTATTTTATTTTTTTCTCAACTGCTCTTCATTGCTGCAGCAACGTTGTTGGATGCAATGCTGCAGCACCAACTGCTGACACACCCTCAAACTTCAACTTGCCCAGAAATAATTCCAGCAAAACAAACACTAAAACAAACGAAAACACTAATTTATTAGATAAAACCCTGGGCTGCGTCCCAGTAGCGTTTGGTTTAAGAGTCCTCAGCCTGACTTCCTTCCAAGATTATGGATTTACCAGCTCAGTGGTGATTTTGCTCCTCACCACTGATTCTCCATGGTATTTCTTCACCCTTTGACCATTAACCTTAAAGGTTTGATTTCTCACCTCATCATATAAGTCCACAGCTCCATGAGGATATACTTTTATCAACTTGAATGGCCCAGACCATTTAGACTTGAGTTTCCCAGGGAATAAATTGAGTCTTGAATTGAACAATAGAACTTGATCACTTTCAACTAATTCCCTTTTCTGAATCTTCTTGTCATGCCACGCCTTGGTCTTTGCCTTATACAATTCAGAACTCTCATATGCAAAGTGCCTCATCTATTCCAATTCATTCAGTTGTAATAACCTAGCTTCCCCTGCCTTTGTATGATCCAAATTTAACTTTTTGATTGCCCAATGGGATTTGTATTGAAGCTCCGTAGGCAGGTGGCAAGCTCTGCCATAAACAATTCTATAAGGGGACATTCCCAAAGGAGTTTTGTATGCAGTCCTATAAGCCCATAAGGCATCATCAAGATGATTTGACCACTCCTGTCTGGAAGGCCCTACCATTTTCTCCAACATTCTTTTGATCTCTCTATTGGACAACTCAGCTTGACCACTAGTTTGAGGATGATATGCTGTTGCAATCTTGTGCTTAACCCCATACTTGGCCAAGAGATTTTCAATCAATTTGTTGCAAAAATGAGATCCTTCTCATTGATTATTGCTCTTGGTATCCCAAACCTTGTAAAGATGTTTCTTAGCAAGAACTTGCTAACAGATTTTGCATCATTGTTAGGTAAAGCCACTGCTTCAACCCACTTTGATACATAATCTACAACAACAAGGATGTAAGAGTTGCCAAAAGAAGGAGGAAAGGGTCCCATGAAGTCCATACCCCAAACATCAAAGAGTTCAACCTCTAAGATGTTTGACAATGGCATTTCATTTCTATTTGATATATTTCCACTCCTTTGGCAACTATCACATTTCTTAACCAACTCCTGAGCATCTTTGAAAGTTGTAGGCTAGAAATACCCAGATTGAAACACTTTTGCTGCTGTCCTCATTCCCCCAAAGTGTCCTCCATATGCTGCAGCAACTCTTGTTGTTCTTCATCAGCCACACATTTTCTTAGTAACTGATCAGGGCACTTTTTGTACAAGAAGGGCTCATCCCAAAAATATTGCTTGACATAGTGGAAGAACCTCTTCTTTTGCTGATAATTCAAATCACAGGGCACCACTTTGTTAACTAGGAAGTTGACAATGTCTGAATACCAAGGTGCTGCAGCATCAACAGCTAACAATTGCTCGTCAGGGAAGCTTTCCTTGATTTCTCCAAATTGATTACCTGCATTATCTCAGTGGTAGTGTAATTTAATTGAGCTTCAACAAGTGTCTTGGTAGCATAATAAATAGAATGATAAACTTTGTCATACCTCTGGCTAAGGACAGCACCTATGGCGTAGTCACTAGCGTCACACATGAGCTCAAAAGGCTTGCTCCAATCAGGTGTCACTATCACAGGGGCAGTAACTAGAGCACTTTATAGTTTCTGGAATGCTGCAGCACATGATTCATCAAACACAAATGGAGTGTCATGCTGCAGCAATTGACAATGGCTTTGAAATTCTGGAGAAGTCCTTGATGAACCTTGTGTAAAATCCAGCATGTCCCAAGAAACTTCTAACACCTTTGACATTTGCTGGAGGGTGCATCTTCTCAATCACCTCAACCTTGGCCTTGTCAACCTCAATTCCCTTCTTTGAAATCTTGTGTCCCAACACAATACCCTCTTGGGCCATGAAGTGGCATTTCCCCCAATTCAAGACCAAGTTGGTTTCTTCACATCTATCCAAAATCTCTTCTAAGTTGTCAAGGCATAATTGGAATGTTTCTCCAAATACAGAGAAATCATCCATAAATACCTCCATGGATTTTTCAATAAAGTCAAAGAATATTGACATCATACACCTTTGAAATGTTGCTGGGGCATTGCACAACCCAAATGGCATTCTTCTAAATGCAAAAGTACCATAAGGGTAAGTGAAAGTAGTCTTTTGTTGATCTTCAGGCACTATGGCTATTTGATTGTAGCCAGAGTAACCATCCAAAAAGCAATAGAACTCCTTGCCAGCTAGTCTATCAAGCATTTGGTCTATGAATGGTAGAGGGAAGTGATCTTTTCTTGTAGCCTTGTTGAGTTTTCTATAATGCATGCAAATCCTCCAACCAGTGACTGTTCTTGTGGGAATAAGCTCATTCTTCTCATTAGCTACCACTGTGACCCCTCCTTTCTTTAGAACACATTGCACAAGGCTCACCCATGCACTCTCAGATATTGGATACACAATGCCAGCATCAAGCCATTTGATAATCTCCTTTTTAACCACTTCTTTCATGATAGAAGGCACATTCTGTTTGAGATTGGAATCCTCTAGATCAAGGGATTCATATTGAATACTCCATAGTTCTTTCACCTCAGCCTCATTGTGCACAATACCTTCTTTCACAAGTTCACTTTTATCAATCTCAGCAAGAGCCTTCACCAAATGATCATTCTGCTTGTGGAAGTGTGTCTGAACCATAGAATCAAGAGACATAACAAAGGAACACTCCTCAGTTCCTTGATCATTGACTCTCATAGTTAATTCTCCCTTTTGCACATCAATTAGAGTCTTTCCAGTAGCCAAAAAAGGTCTTCCAAGAATTATAGGCACTTCCTTATCTGCATCAAATTCTAAAATCACAAAGTCAGCAGGAAATACAAATTTACCTACCTTTATCAAGACATCTTCAATGATTCCTTCAGGGTATGCAATGGATCTATCTGCAAGTTGGAGAGTAACAGTTGCAGGTCTGGCAACACCTATACCCAACTGAGTGAACACAGACTTAGGCATCAAATTGATGCTTGCACCTAAGTCATAAAGAGCTCTGCCAGTATAAGTTTCACCAATTGAACATGGAATAGTGAAATTGCCTGGATCCTTCAACTTGCTTGGAAGCTTGCTTTGCATGATCATACTACACTCTTCTAACATAGCTACTGTTTCAAACTCTCCCAGTCTCTTCCTATTGGAAAGCACATCCTTCATGAACTTTGCATAGTTGGGCATTTGTTGAAGTGCTTCAACCAAAGGAACATTGATGTGAAGCTGTTTTAGCACCTCTAGAAATTTACCAAATTTCTTATCTTGCTGGGCCTTCTTCAACCTTTTGAGGAAAAGGTGGAGCAAGCGCAGCCTGATCAGCAACTGTTGGTGGAATTGCTGTAGCATCAGATGCTGCAGCATCATCTTTGACAGCATCTGATGCCTTCTTTTTCTCATTTTTCTTATTTTTTTTGGTTTTTGTTGGTGCCATCACTAGGATCAGTAGATGGTCCATTCAAGTCCTTCCCACTCCTTTGAGATATAGCCTTGCACTGTTCCTTCCCCTTAGATGATGATGGTTCAGTAGTGGATGGTAATGATCCACTAGGCCTTTGGGTAAGAGCTGTGGCTATTTGACCAATTTGATTCTCCAAGTTCTTGATTGCAGCCCCTTGAGTTTGATACTGAGTATTTGTTTCATTCATGAAGTCTTTGAGCATGGTCTCCATGGAGTTTTCAACTGCTGGTGCTGCTGCCTTGGGTTGAGCAGGGAATCCTGGTGGTGTTGCAGGAGCTGTAGCAGGTGTTGCATTGTTGCTCCATTTGAAATTAGGATGGTTCTTCCACCCAGGATTGTAGGTACGAGAATATGGATTATTGTTCTTGTCATATCCCACATAGTTGACTGAAATAGGGTTTGCAGGGCATTCTTCATACAAATGGCCTCCTCCATAGTACACACAACTAGCAGAACCCACTGGTACTTGTTCAATTGCTGCCACCTTAGTTTCTGGTACAGTTTCTGTTGCTGCAGCAGGTGTTGCACTCATATTTTTGATCATGTTGGACAAAGATGCAACCTGAGCAGATAAAGCAGCAACTTCACTCACTTCATGCATACCAGCAACTTTCTTCTGAGCACTAACCCTGGCTGTTGGCCATTGATAACTATTTGCAGCAATAGTTTCAATAAGATCATAAGCATCTTGGTAAGAGCCATTCAGCAAGACTCCTCCAGAGGAAGCATCAAGCATCAGTCTAGTTTGAGGTTCCAAACCATTGTAAAAAGTTTCCATTTGAACAACCACAGGCAACCCATTATGTGGACATTTTCTTAACAACTCTTTGAATCTTTCCCATGCTTCAAACAAAGTTTCAAATTCAGTTTGTCTAAAAGATGTAGTTTCAGTTCTCATCCCGGCATTCTTGATAGGTGGAAAATATTTTGTCATAAATTTCGCAGCCATCTCATTCCAAGTAGTGATAGAGTTAGGTTCCAAGGAAGTTAACCAAACCTTAGCTCTATCCTTCAAGGAATAAGGGAAAAGTTTAAGTTTAAAAGCATCATCACTTACACCAAGGAGAATGAAATTACTACAAACTTCTACAAATTGTTCTAAATGCAAATGTGGGTCCTCATCAGGTCCTCCACAAAATTGCCCTATTGTTTGAAGCATTTGAAACATCACAGGCTTAAATTCAAAATGAGTTGTGGCAAGTTCAGGCCTTACTATGCTAGTTTGCATAGTATGAGGGTCAAAAATTGCATAATCCCTCATAGGTCTGTCCCTGTCATTAGCCATGCCTATGACTGTTTCATTCAAAACTTGTCTCACATGTTTAGGGTCCTCACGGTGTTCAGTGGCAACTATAGTATGTCTGTCAGAACCATGGTTGCTAGGAGGTGGTGTTCCCCCATGATTAGAAGGTGGTGGTGTAGCCATATTGACAGCTCTGCCCAATGAAATAAGTCCTGAGTGATCTTGATCCCTTCTGAAAGCCCTAAACAATCTTTCTATTTCAAGATGAAGTTGAAATTCTGGTGAACTGCGCCTGTGCATATGCTGCAGCAACACTTGCTGTAGCAATTCTAATACTGAACAAACAGAAACAGCACACCAAAATTAGCAACAAAAATCACTATTTTGCCAATTAATTAAACAGTGTTTTAAGCTATTTAATCCCCGGCAACGGCGCCAAAAACTTGTTGCGTAAAAACGTGATAGTGCAAGTATACACTGTCAACAAGTAATAAAGTGAAAGTAAAGTTCGTTCCCACGAGGATTAGCACTTAAATAATGAGTAATTTAATCAACAAATTAGTGATGGTAAAAATAAAGTAAATGACACAAATGTTGGTAACATGCAAAATAATAAAAAGTATCAGGGTAAATAAGATCAGATGATTGGAACAAGTTGAGATGCATTCACTTTCAGTAATTTCATTAAAGTGCACAAAATGATATGTTAAGTGCTGCAGCACTAGGTGCTGCCGCAATTCATGTATTTTTTCAAATACTAAACACTAGGTTTTTTCCCCACAAGTTTATCTCTAGACCTGAAAGGAGTATTATCCTAGGCTGCTTAAGCACTCGCAGTGTTCACCTTATGGCTTATGCCCTCCCTATCTCTAGCGTTTAAGCAAGAAACACTAACATCTCTATTAATGCAACAAACCATATCTCTATTAATGCCCTCCCTATCTCTAGGTCGCCAATGTTTGGTGGCTAGGCTCCATGCACGGCGGAGCCCCTGGCACAAGGTATGTTGGTGTGCTTCCAGTTAAGATGCTTTCAAAGGACGAAGATTGAGTTTGGAAGATTGGAGCTGGAGCTCGGATAGTCCGAGGTGATCCTTTGTCCACGTCGGGTGGGGGGTACCTGCAAGACACTCCGACGCTCAAGTTAGTAAGAGAAGAGGGAGAAAAAAGAGAGAAAGAGTTAGGATGATGCATTAGATCATTGGAAATGTTATTAGATACCTGGAACTGGAGGGCGGAACCTCTATTTATACACAGGGTGTCGTACTTGAGTTGCTGGATGCGAGAGACAGATCCTGACCGTTGGGTACGAGTTAGGTGAGAGTACGGACGTCCTGAGGTACGGGAGTGGACCAGGCCTAAGCTAGTGAAGGTTTAGCCCAGTCCGGAACAACCCTCTATTAAGACCCATAAAATTTCAGCCCCCTATTAGGAGGGCTTTTTTTAGCCCCAGCCCACACTTTTAAATTTAGGGTTTTGTCTTTTGTACCCCCACGAAAAAGTGAAATCCGAAAATACCCCTATAAAAAAATTTAGCTCGGATTTATCTCCCATGGAGATAAATCCGATTTGTATTTTGCAAGTCGGATTTACCCCCATGGGAGATAAATCCGATTTGCATTTTGTGTGGGGGTGGGATCGCATCGAATTTATCTCCCTTGGGGGTAAATCCGATTTGTTATTTTACAAATCGGATTTACCCCCATGGGAGATAAATCCGAATCCGATTTGTTATTTTACAAATCGGATTTACCCCTATGGGAGATAAATCCAAGCAAAAAATTTTAAGGTGGGGTATTTTGGGGTCTCACATTTATGTGGGGGTATGGGGGGAAGAGGTGGGGGGTATTTTGGGGTTTCACATTTTGGGGTTTCATTCTTTTCGCACCCCCACTTTCATTCTTTCACCTCGCCCTCCCTCTTCACCCTCACTATCTGATGTGATCCACACAAGAATCACTAAATTTAGGATCTAGAAAATTACAAATCTTTATGAATCTCTAAGTCATGATAATGAACATGAACACGACTTCAAGATTAGTTGATGACACTTGTTTCAAGAACACAAAAGTGAAGAAAGAATCAAATGTGGAAAGAATAGAGGTGAAGTGGAGAATGATGTCAGCCACTTCTTCCGTGGGAAGAAGATGAAGACCACATGCCGCTTTGAGTTTCTCCAAGCCTCAAAGGTAGGTGCTCAAGGTTCCATTCCAAGAACCAAGGAAAACATGATGAACTCACTTCTACAATGCTCTCAAGCTCTCACGCCTCACGTCCCTCTTTGGCTCTCACGGCTCTAGCTTTTGCAAAATGTAGAAAATGGTTTCACATTCATCAAAGTCTTAGGAATTACAAGGAGTGGAATAATATTTATATGTTGGATCTAATGGATCCTAAGCCCAACATACAATCCACTTAGAGATAGGAAAATAAGGCCCATGGCCACATCAAAGTAACTAAAGACCTTAACCTATTCTATTGCCAACAAGGCTCAAATCAAAAGCACATTACACTAGAAATGAAATCCTACATCTATTGAAACAATAACAAGGAAATAGAAAATCCTAGAGTTTGGGATGTCTAGGAATTTCCCAAAGTAACATTGGTAATTACAAGTCTTGATATTTGTGACTTCCATCCAAGCTCTCATGAGTAGGCTAGCCATGCATGTGGGATCACATCACTATCACCACCACCTCCTTCTCCCTCTCACCACTATCACCACCACCCCCACTCACCACCACCACCACCTCCCCACTCACCACCACCACCACCATAACCTCATTTTCTCTCTCACAACTATCACCACCACGATCACCCACTCACCACCACCATCATCACCTCCTTTTACCTCTCGCCACCATCACCATCACCATCACCACAACCACCACCACCACCACCTCCCACTCACCACCACTACCTCTTTCTCCCTCTCACCACCACCACCACCTCCTTTTCTCTCACACAACTATCACCACCACCACCACCAACTCTCCACCATCACTATCACTATCACTATCACCACCACCACCACCACCTCTTTCTCCCTCTCACCACCACAACCTCCTTTTCTCTCTACATCACCACCTCCTTCTCCCTCTTACCACAATCACCATCACCACCATCAATTAGTAACATTAAAATCCGTGGTTGAGTGTTCAATTCTCCATTAGTCAATGTATAAATTCTTATTAGGAATATAGTTTTGAACCATTCCATTCAAAAAACATTGTCAGTAAATACCTTGTAAGCGTCAGCTTTAATTTTTCGTACTTATGTACTGTTAGCTTATATTTGTGAAATACTTAGTTGAAAAACATTGGTGCTTTTGCTTTCTGACATTGCATCTTCATAATTTTTAAAAATGAAATGAGTACAAATTTTAAAAGCTAAAAACAAATAAAAATATATTTTTATAAGTAAGTAAACTGATAATACATGTTCTTAACATGCAAAATTTCCAACTATGATAAAAATAGATGTGATTTCACATCTTGTTTCCAGGAAATTAAAGACAGTATACCCATACCTAGACTTTCCCAAGTATTATATATATATATATATATATATGTTGAACCATAAGCCAAAAAGAACTATTAAATTTATGAACTATCAGTTCAAAAGAACTACCTAAACAAATATTTCCAAGTTTTTTTCGAAAACAGGCCCATAGGCTGGGCTAATCCAACGGTAAGCAAGTGTTGGCTCGAATAGTGGCCGACGAGGGCATGTGTATATACATAGCACAATTGCTTGAAAAACAGAGGAATCAAAGACTGTCCAAATCTCTGGCCGACCCTCTGGATTGTTGTTGGTGTATGCACCTACGCTCTGGCAGGAGCCTAAGTATGGAGCCACCATCGGCATCAAAAAAGGGGATTGCTCCCAATGGGAAGAAAAAGTATGTGTGGTTTCCTAAGCAGGAGGTCTCCCTAGAAAAGAAAACATATGTATTTGACCTATTGAGGTCACCCCCTAGGGGATTCACAGTGGCAGAACGCATGGCTCTCTCACAGGAAAAGTTGCAACTAGGGGGACTAAGTCAACCCCAAGGATCCCAGAAACAACTCCCAAAGCCAGAGAAGCTTGCCCATGACCTCAGGGAGTTACACATGTCTAAGCTCAACCCTAAGACGCATGCACCCAGGCCTAGAGACTTGAGGGAAAGAATGCAACACGTCCCACTTCAGGGGAATTGTAGGCCTACCGATGATTTCATTGGACAAGCCACCATGCCAACCTCAAGGGAAGAGGCTCACCCCAAAAAAGAAAGAAGGGTAGCACAGGTCTCTAGGAGTCAAGACTCAACCTCGGTGGACATTACTATTTTGAATGACCGCGAGTTGAGGGCTACTAGAACTGTGAGGCCACCCTCAAAGGTGCCACATGATCAGTGGATGACACAGACAACGGTAGAAGCGCCAGCACCTAGAGTGGCCTCCAATTCACGCTCATTGAAGAGGAGGTTGGAGAGGGCAAGAGCTTTTAATAGAATGAGGGAAACGCTCCAGATGCTCACCTTGGCCAGAGAGGGCAACACCCAGACCATTCCCACAGCCTCTGTTGCTACGATTTTGGAACAGGCTTTCCCAAAACTGACTAAGGACACAGCTCAAGAGCAGCGAACCCTTGAGTCAGTTGTTCCTGATGCACCCAACACTATGATAGGAATGATGGATGCACCCCAGCCTGTTAATGTACCCCAGGTGGAAGGAACTATGACAAGAGAAGAACTTGAAGAAGACAACCTCTTGGAGGAAGACGAAGAGAATCCCTTCTATCTATTGGACTTTGATGGAAACTCCCTGACCGAATCGATATTGGATGACTTAATGGATAGAACAGATTAGGATTTCTGTGATGATATAGAGATGGTGGGCCTTCTCCAACCAGAATTCTGGGGAAATAAGGATCAAGCTAAAGCCCTCGAGGGACATGTCTTCGCCGAGGAAGCCGAATGGGCTGGCTTAACAAAAGCCAAGGGACCAATCACAGAGGATATGTTGTTTGAGAAACCTACGGCCGACATGACTTGACACTTGAAGCCATTGTACATCAAATCCCATCTTCATTGAAGCCATTGGCCACAATGAAAAAGTTGGGGCAGAATGCCGAGGACCTCATTTCAACCACCATGACCATCACCAATTTCATGGGCCACCCATCTCACGTCATAAGGATAGAAGGGAAGCCTTCATATGCTGTAATCTCTTGAGGAGAGACTATTTCCAAACTAGTGAGTGTGTTCCTTCCACCATGCATCAAAAGCTAATGATATGGATAGGAGACAAGGTGGAAATAGTGGAGGCAGATCCTAACCCATTCCCGGCCAAGGTAAAGATGTTTGAGGCTTTCTTCTACTCCCCGCATCTGCGCCCTATTGCTATTCCTGGGAAGTATGAGGAGGGTGGCATTGAGTCATGTGATTGGACTAAGAAGGGTTTTAAATTCAAAATGTTGACCGACCCACGGCCTAGCAATGAGAATAATGATTAATCTCCCAATAGAAGTATAAAGCCTGCTGGATCGGCTGCACCTATTCCAAATCGAATCCAGTAGTGAAGAGGCTATGTTTGGTGCCATGTATGAAGAGGGCGGATTCTTGGAACACTCCTCCCAAGAGGCTTCGGATGACCCCGATGACGGGACGTTGGCCAAACCTCCCCACATAGATCCCATCCAAAAGAGGATACCTACATTTGAAGGTCAAGAGCCTTTAGTAGAGGTAAATCTAGGGAGTGAAAGTGAGCCGAGGATGACTAAGGTCAGTGGCAAGCTACAGCCTCAACAACGAGGTCAGGTGGTGGCTTTGACAAAGGACTATCGCGACATTTTTGCATGGGACTACCATGAGATGACAGGCCTTGATACAGCCTTTGTAGGGCATAGGTTACCCATTAAGGAAGGTTGCAAGCCCCATACGCAACCACCGAGGAGGTTCAACCCACAGCTGATGCCACAGATCAAGGCCGAAGTGGAAAGATTGCTGAAGGCAGGTTTCATAAGAACTGCCAGGTACGTTGAATGGCTGTCTAATATAGTCCCTGTGATCAAAAAGAATGGTCAGGTCAGGCATTGTATTGATTATAGAGATTTGAACTTGGCCACTCCAAAAGAAGAGTTTGGTATGCCTATGGTCGATATGCCTGTCGACCCCACGACTAACAATGCCATCTTGACTTTTGTGGACGGCTATTCTGGTTACACCCAGATATACGTGGCCGAGGCTGACACCCATAAGACTGCCTTTAGGTGCTTTGGCGCCTTAAATATCTATGAATGGTTGGTAATGCCTTTTGGCTTCAAGAATGCAGGAGCCACGTACCAAAGGGCCATGAATGTTATTTTGCATGATCTCATTGGTAAAAGCATGGAAGTATACATTGATGATGCGGTGGTCAAGTCCAAGAGCTTCGAAGCCCACTTAGATGAGCTTGAACAGGCTCTAAAACGGACGAGACTCCACAACCTCAAAATGAACCCTATTTAATGTTCTTTTGTGTTATCTGTAGGCAATTTCCTAGGCTTCTTGCTACACAACCAAGGCGTTGAGGTAGACAAGAACAAAGCTCGGGATATCTTGGAGGCAAGACCTCCCAGGACAAAGAAGGATTTGCCGAGTTTACTAGGCAAGATCAATTTGCTAAGGAGATTTATCGCCAAGTCGGTTGGGAAGATGAAAGCTTTCTCACCCTTGTTGAAGATAAAGAACACTGAGGAGATGATATGGGCAGCCAAGCAACAGGAAGCCTTTGACTAGATCAAGGCTGCGTTGAACAATCCCCATGTCTTGGTGCCTCCACAACCTGGAAAGCCTTTAAAGCTATACATTGCGGCCGAATATCAAGCTATCGGCTACTTATTAGCCCAAGATGATGATAGTGGTGCCGAAGATCAAGCTATTGAGAAGCTTTGTCTATCTTTGTTTAATGCTTGTACCAAACTTGAACATTATCTTTTACCTAAAGAGGTTTTGGTTGTGTGCAAATTAGACATTATCAGGTATCTCCTTAATAGGCTCGTCTTACAGGGAAGACTTGTCAAGTGTGTCATTAAGTTAAACGTGTTTTCCCTGACTTACATGCCACTGAGAGCTGTTAAGGGACACGCCTGGGCCGACTTCCTGTCTCAGCATCCTTGTGTAGAGATACACAATTCTCCAGCCGAGTTTGTCAACTGTCAAGCCCTGAAGCCCCGGGTCCTCATGTTTGATGGCTCAAGCACCCAAACAGGGGGAAGGTGTTAGTGTCGTCATCACCAGCCCTCATGGTCAAACTTGGAGGTTCATGTGCAGGACTGGAGATCAAGCCTCCAATAATCAGGCTGAATACGAGGCCTTGGTTATCGGACTTGATATCTTGGCCGCCATGAAGGACTATGTTTACCTTGGATTTTGGTAAACACTGCTAGTTTGAAATTGCTTCTGCTTGCAGGATCAACTAGTAAATCCTAAGACCGTTTGTGTTTAAAGTTTTTCCAGAATTGCGCGTTTAAAAGTAAAAAGAAGAAGATAACTGTCGATTTCTCCGCAAAACCGTCGAATTACTCCAAATGAGGGAGGATAAAACAAAGAAAATTTGCATGAAACGTAAAGAAAAGGAAAATTAAAATTGCATTAATTTAAAGGGGTAGTGCACAAGATCATACATGCGTTCCTTGTACTCGTTTCTCAGTGCGTGTCGGTACTTTGAGCGTGGGAACTTGGTATGAGAGATTGTGACCCGTTTTTCCTATGAGAAACTACTATTTATACAAATAGAAAATAACTGTACAAAGTTTAAAAAATGTAACTGCTACGTGCTCTTGGTAACGGTTACTTGATCCTACTTCGACATCAACCTCCAACTCCTTCTTGTCGAGATATCTGTCTTCAGCTTCTTCGACTTAGCCAAATCTGAGGTCGAAATCTACTTGATGTAACTTGATAGCTTAATTCATTTCAGTGTTGAAATTGATACTTGTCTCTTGAAATACAACGTCAAACTTTAAAAATAAATCAAACCTCATTGACTGCATTTAATTTAGCCTGTCGAAATTACAGGCTAACAGACTAATACGGGGAAATAAAGGGTGACTCAGAGCTATGATCAAGCAGATCACTAGAGAATACAAATGTTACAACGTGAAGCTTAAGCAGCTACACACCTTGGTGCATAATTTGTTGAAGTTGTATGCTGATGCCATCATCATGTAGGTTCCCAGAAATGAGAACCAAGAAGCGAATGACTTAGCCTAACAAGCCTCGGGTTACATGGAGCCAGTGGTCGAGGTATTGCATCAAGATGTCGTGGTCCCGACCGAGGAGGATCTTCCCAATGCTTGGATTGGAATGTTGACAGAGTACCTCCGTAACCCAACGACTAGTACTGACTGCAAGATCAAGCACAGGGCACTGAAGTACATCTTGATAGGGGACGACCTTTATATGAGAAGCGCCAATGGGGTGTTGTTACGATGCCTCAAAAGGAAGGATGCTTATAGGGTGATGGCTCAAATCCATGCAGGGATTTGTGGTGCACATAGGTCTTGCCCATCATGAAATGGCTTATCTGTAGACATAGGTACTACTGATCGACGATCACGACCGATTGCTTCCAATTAGCAACGGGATGTGAGGCTTGCCAGCTGCACGGGCCAATTCAGATAGTGCCTGCGGATGAGCTTTATCAAATTGTCAAACCTTGGCTATTCAGAGGGTGGGCCATGGATCTAATCGGCAAGATATACCTTCCAAGCTCTAAAGGCCATAATTTCATTATTGTTGTGTTGTCGTCAAACTTTTAGGTCCTAGCCGTGGTGTCGGCCAAAGGTTTGGACAGTCTTTGATTCCTTTTTCTTCAAGCAATTGCGTCGAGGAGGGAACCCTGCTCCTCAACTATGGGTTTCCTGACTCCTCTAGAAAGGGTCAGGCAAGGTGAGAAGGGACGTAGTGTTGGATTACTACGGCTAATGCATAAAAATAAAGTAAAGGGTGAAAATGCGATAAAGAAGATAAATGAAATAAACGTAGAGTTTGATTTGATTGATGTGTGTCCTTTACATTTCACTCTAATGCTATATATATACACAGGCCCTCGCCGGCCACTAAGCTAGCCAACATTTTCCTGCCGTTGGATTGATCTAAGATCAACGACTCTCATTGCTTCATAGGCCCTCAACAAAGAGGAAATTGCCCATAATCCCACTGGCACGGTTAGTGGGGTGAGTGCTCGTTGCTCCGAGTTTTCTGGCCTCGCTCTTCCGTTTGAACTTCAACCGTTCCCACGTTCTTCCTTCGTGTTGTGTCTTTCCTTCCAAGCAACACCATCTTGCCTCAGCCGTTTGGTGGCTCGGCTATCCTAGACCCACCTTAGGTAATGGTTCAAGCATCCGAGCCACCAATTTCTCCCATTTAACACGCCCCTAGGACCTTCTTAGGTTCACTCTCTCTGGCAAAATACCTTTTTTTGGCCATTGCCAGATGGCTTGCATTCACACAATATTTCCCCTTTTCTTCTCTTAATCCTCGGCCTCCGACCTATTTATTTTTGGGTGTTAATAATTGCCCCCTTTTTGTGCTGTCGTGCGGCCTTGAGGACGTGATTGACGGTACGAAAACCCTTGAAATGATTTGAAGTGACAGTTAGAGGGAACGTAACCGCTGCTACGTGACACTTGGCTCTTTGCACGAATCGAAACGACTCCACGATGGTTCCCAAGGACAGGCCAGTTGAGTTTTCTTGCGAAGCTATAAATAGCCCTCATCATTGCCCCTACACGGCTCTTTGCATTTCTGAGATTTGTACTTAGCGCTACAATCTCTAGTTTTCTCTACTCCTGATTTTTCTAGTCGCTCATCATGTCTTCCTCCCATGCTGCCTGATCAGTGCATTTTGATGCACATTCTTCCGTGTTTGTACTTAAGCATTTCTACGTTTTGCTTTGTTTATTTTTATGTTTTATAATGTTTTTCTAATTTAGTTTATTTTTGGTTTAATTTGAATTTCGTATTTTATTTTCAGCTTTAGCAGCTTTCACGGAAAAATTCATAACTGGAGCTACGAGTATCGGATCGATGCGTTCTAATATGCGTTGAAAAGCTAAGAGAAAGAGCTACAACTTTCATGTTGAAGCCAGAAGATGATTCGGAATGTAACAGGCATTAATAATTCGTTGAAGTTGCAGCATTAGATATTTTTAAGTTTTGGTCGATTTTGGGCCGGGTTTTTTATGTTTTTGACCCAGTTGGGTTATGACCCGAATTCCTTGTTTTCCATTATACCTAGGCAGCCGTTTACTGTTCATGGATCGAGTTTACTATTCACGAAATATTTTGGAATCTTTTGTACGAATTCTCATGGAGAACTAACCGATCCAGACAATTTGCTGTATTCAGGTTCCGACACCTTGAGATTTTAGTAATTATAATTCAGGTTTTCTATTCCTTTCAATATAAATCTATGTCTTTTGTTTGCTTAATTCGATTTACATAGGTTGTATTGGTTTAATTCGATTGATTGTATGATCCTAACTATAGTCACGTTATCGTTTGCTTAATTCGTTATCGTGTTCGTTTAATTCATGTTTGCGTAATTCATGAAACTTAATCCCGTTTGCTTAATTCGGTTAATAGGAACATACAACTTATACTATCAATTGCGCTTGTCAGTTGATATTATAGTCGAATAGGAATAGATAATTTGCGGTTGGAATTACGACAATTGATGATAGGCAGGAACCGAATCAGTAAATTGATTTTTAAACTTATTTGATAATCACTTATTTACTCTCTTTGTTAAATTGAACCTTAAACCAAACACCCCCTAATTCGATTTCAGTTGGTTAATTATTATACAAGAATCCTTGAGAACGATATTCGAGTTGTCGTTACCGTATACTATATTTTCAAAATACTCGTTTTTGATCCGTGCGCGACAGCGGATCAAATTGGCCCCGTTGCCGGGGATTCTTGTCATTATTAACTAATTTTAGAATCTTAGGTTTAGTGTTCTCGCGTCTAGGCCCTAGTTTCATCACGGTTTTAGCCAATTCGCGTTTTAGAGTCAAAGAAAAAGTAAAAAAAAAAAAAAATTAGTTTTTGGGAAAATTGCGTTCGATTAGAAATCTGTTCCGGGCATCTATAGCAGAAAAATTCCAGGCTCATTTGTCCCCTACTCTGGAAGATTTACGGGACTTCGATTTCAAATCGCCAAATTCCTCTTTTTTCTATTTTTTATGAATTATTTACTGTTTTCATAGAGTCTGAAAAATCCAAAAAAAATTCTAAAATTCTTATTTCATCTAATTAGATCAAAATTTGTGTTTTTTATTTTTCTGAAATTTTTTTAATCGATTTCCTTCATGGTGTTTGTTTCTGCCTTATAGGGACACTGTTGGCATTTTCACGATTGTTGCTGCATTGCTGTGCATTAGTCCTGGCTACTAGGTCTTCTTGTTCTGATTTTTTTGATTTCGATCCCTAGGTAGAAAGAACTTTGCATACACGTCGTAGAGCAGTCCAGGCTAGCAATAGCTCACCACTCACAATTGAGTCTGATTCTGATTCGGATTATTTTCATAACTTGTTTGATTCCGATTCTGAATTTGTTTTTGATATGGCTGACCAAAGAACTTTAAGGCAGTTGGCTGCCCCTGATGTGAATTATAACGGTTTATGCATTGAGTATCCTGATGCTGATGCACCTTTTGAACTAAAATCTGGTTTAATACACTTGTTGCCAAAGTTTAATGGTCTTGCAGGTGAGGATCCACATAAGCATCTGAAGGAATTCCAGGTTGTGTGCTCTACACCGTCGAAGCCTGAAGGAATTACAGAAGATCACATCAACCTCAGAGCCTTTCCGTTCTCATTGCAAGGTGCAGCAAAAGATTGGATTTATTACCTTGAGCCTAATTCTATCACAAGCTGGAATGCCCTGAAAAAAGTGTTCCTAGAAAGATACTTTCCTGCCTCCAGAGCTGCATCAATTAGAAAAGATATATGTGGTATTAGACAGGATAATGAGTCACTAGCTGAGTACTGGGAAAGATTTAAGAAGTTAGTTTCAAGTTGTCCTCAACACCAGATCACTGAACAATTACTCATCCAATACTTTTATGAGGGATTGTTACCGATGGATAGAAACATTCTTGATGCTGCTAGTGGTGGAGCACTTGTTGACAAAACTCCAGCTGCTGCAAAAGCCCTTATTGAAAATATGTCTCTCAACTCCCAGCAGTTCACCACTCGAAACAATTCTGTCCGGATCAAGGGTGTGAATGAGATTCAGGTTTCTTCCAACAAAGCTTTAGAAACCAGAATTGATGAGCTTACTTCTTTAGTGAAACAGTTAGCAGTAGGTAAGACTCAAGCAACAAACTTGTGTGGTATTTGTACTTCTCCTGAACATCCTACCGATACATGTCCCATTTTGCACGATGAGTCTATCACTGAGTTGCCCCAAGCCTACGCAGCAAACCTTTACAATCAAGGCAACAATCAGAACCGGTACAACACTCCTGACCTGTCCACTAACAAATACCACCCCAATTGGAGGAACCATCCAAACCTTCGATATGGAAACCCACAGTCCAGCCAACAACAGAACCCTCCCCAAGTGGCTGCCCCTGCACCTTCCGGACCTTCCTTAGAGGACCTTGTCAAACAAATGGCTGTAAACAACCTCCAGTTCCAACAAAGAACTGATTCTAGCATTCAGGCCTTGCATACACAGTTTGGACAGCTTGCTACTCAAATGAATGCCATACAAGCCCAAGGATCAAACCAACTTCCTGCCCAGACAGTTGTGAATCCAAAAGTTCCTGCTAATGTGAGTGCAATTTCCTTGAGATCCGGCAAAGTCACAGAAACAGCCCCCGAAAAAGTAAAAAAATTCTTGAGGTAACATCTGAACGTTCTTCATCTGAATCTGAACCTTCTTCTGTTGTGGTAGAAACTGAAAAAATTAAAGAAAAGGAGTATGTACCACCAGTCCCCTTCCCACAAAGAGTTCTGAAAAATAAAAGGATTGAGGAGGGAGACAAAGAGAAGGAGATCTTGGATGTTTTCAGAAAAGTTGCGGTCAACATTCCGCTTCTTGATGTAATTAAGCAGCTTCCGAAGTACGCCAAGTTTTTGAAAGATTTGTGTACCAACAAGAGGAGGATGAAGGGAAGTGAAAGAGTCAACTTGGGAAGAAATATTTATGCTTTTATTCAGCCCAAGCCTTCATCTGAAAAGGCTGTAGGCGAGCAAAATGTTTCAGCCCTCACTCTAGTCTTGCCACAAAAGCAGAAGGATCCAGGAACTTTTGCTATTCCTTGTACCATCGGGGATAGTAAATTTGAGAATTGCATGCTTGATTTAGGAGCGGGCATTAATGTTATGCCTACTTCCATTTATAATAACCTTAATCTTGGTCCTTTGCAGCATACAGGTTTGATCGTCCAGCTGGCGAACAGGAGCAACGCCTGCCCCACCGGAGTAGTGGAAGATGTTCTTGTTCAAGTTAACGATTTAATTTTTCCTACAGATTTTTACATTCTGGACATGGAAGGAGAAACTAAGTCGAGCAGGGCTCCCATCATTTTAGGCAGACCGTTCTTGAAAACGGCGAAAACAAAAATTGATGTTGACGATGGAACCATGTCCATGGAATTTGGTGACATTGTCGCAATATTTAACATTGATGATGCCATGAAACATCCCTTGGAAGATCATTCGGTTTTTCATATGGAATTGATCTCTGAACTGGTTGATGACACTTTTTCTGAACTGTTTTCACTGGATTTTCCATCCTTATCTGGGTTTGATGATATTTATTCATGTGTTGATTGTACTGACACTAACCTTTGTGTTGTATGTGCTGAGATTGATGCTACCTTGCAGGGTGACATGTTTCCTACAGGTGAAGTTGTTGTCGATGAAGTTGTTTATACAGTTGATGCTCTCGACATCCAGGCTGCCTGATAAACTCCAATTTAGTGCATTTTTAGAGATACTTCTAAGCCAATTTTAGAGCCATTATTACCAATTATATAAATTATTAACTTAAATTGCTCTCTATTTTACAGAATGAATGCAAGATGAAGAAAAATGAAGGTTTAATTTAAAGCCACTAAAAAGCCAAAATTATTATATTATGTGGGTTTGAATTATCAAAGAGCAAGAAGTTTTATTTTGCTAAAGGCAACAACGGCAATCCAAGGCCCACGATATTGAAAAAGAGAATCCAGCCCATAATTCAAGTTCAATTGATAGCAAGCATAAAACCTAAGATTTGTTTACAAAGAGCAGCCGTGAATAACAAGAAAGGAAAATTGGGAGTTGACTTTGGCAACAAGGCATTCTCCCAATCCTATTATTGGCTACAATATAAATAGACTTGGACAATAAGAAAGAAGGCGGCACCTGACACAAAGAAAAAGACGGCAACAGTAACAACAACAACACGCACACGGACGCCGCAGAGAAAAAGAGGAGCACACACGTGAATTTGGATGGGAAGTGGTAGTGACGGCAACGCATAGGAGGGAGTTTTGGTACCTGTTCTTGACATCGCGAGAGAGCTCTGGAGCAGAATAAAGAGATTGAAGACTTAGACCAGGAATTTCTCTAATTACCGGGTTATTCTTATCTTTGTATTTCATGAACTTTATTTCTATTTTATTGTTCTTGATACCTATGGATACCTAAATCCTCTTCTAGGGTTTTAGGTGAATCTTGCTTGTTTAGAGACCCTTTTATGTTCTAATTTCTAGTTTGAATTCCTACTTTTTATTTTAATTAATAATGTCCTATTGCTTTAATCACATAATTAGGATTGACAACCCTTTGCATGTTCATAATCAATTAGTTGATCAGCGACCGTACTGCAATTAGTTGGTGGACCTATAGGATAATTGGGGCTAAAATTAATGCATGACCAAACTTTAATTTAGTCTTCCAATCATTCAACCTTTTTGCTCTTTATGCTTTTCTTGGATTTAAATTCTAGCATGACTAAACTAGGGTTAATTTAGGAAAAAGAATATTAATCGCGAATGACCAAACAGATTAATAGCTTTAATAAAGGGATTGGTAATTAAATAAAATAAGGGAATTCAGGTAGAATTAGACATAAGGGACTCGAAGCTTGCAAGTGAAACCGCGACCCTAGACCTCTCTCTACTAATTAAATCTTTACTTTTAATTTTTGTTAATTATTTCTTTTTACTTTAGTTTCTATAATACTCAATTATTTGTTCGTCAAAATAATATAAAATCTAGACTAGTTTGGTACTTGTTAATTAATCCCTGTGGAGACGATATCTTTTATACTACTTCTGCGAGAGAGTACACTTGCTCTAAGTGTGTCTTTGACGCAACACTGCCCCAAACACTCCATCCATCGAGCAGCCCCCGTCCTTAGAGTTGAAACAACTCCCGGATAATCTGAAATACGCTTATTTGGGGGGTGATGAAAAACTCCCTGTTATTATTTCTTCTAACCTTGATTTCGATCAGGAAAATAAACTTTTGCAGGTTTTGAAGAAGCACAAGAAGGCAATTGGTTGGACATTAGCTGACATCCCAGGTATTAGTCCTTCCATGTGTATGCACAGGATTTTACTTGAGGATGGTGCGAAAACAGTAAGGCAGCCCCAAAGGAGGCTTAATCCTTTGATTCTTGATGTTGTGAAGAAAGAGGTAACCAAACTCTTGCAAGCAGGTATCATTTATCCTATCTCTGACAGTAAATGGGTAAGCCCAGTGCAGGTTGTACCTAAGAAATCTGGACTCACAGTGGTGAAAAATGAAAAGAATGAACTTGTTCCCACTAGAGTTCAGAACAGTTGGAGAGTTTGTATTGATTACAGGAGATTGAACCAGGCTACTAGAAAGGATCACTTTCCTTTACCGTTCATTGACCAAAAGCTTGAACGGCTTGCTGGTAAATCACATTACTGTTTTCTTGATGGTTTTTCAGATTACTTTCAGATTCATATTGCACCGGAAGATCAAGAGAAGATGACTTTTACTTGTCCATTCGGTACTTTTGCTTACGGGAGGATTCTTTTTGGTCTTTGCAATGCTCCTGGCACTTTCCAGCGATGCATGATTAGCATTTTTGCTGATTTTATTGAAAATTGCATGGAAGTTTTTATGGATGATTTCACTGTTTATGGTTCTCCTTTTGATGCATGTTTGAGCAGTTTGAATATGGTTTTACAGAGATGCATCGAGACTAACCTTGTTTTAAATTATGAAAAATGCCATTTTATGGTTGAGCAGGGAATTGTTCTTGGTCACATAATTTCTGAAAAAGGAATTTCTGTTGACCCTGCTAAGATTGATGTGATTTCTACACTGCCTTACCCTTCTTGTGTTCGCGAGATTCGTTCTTTTCTTGGTCATGCAGGTTTTTACAGGCGTTTCATCAAGGATTTCA
This sequence comes from Astragalus glycyphyllos, assembly GCA_963573325.1. NCBI lineage: Eukaryota > Viridiplantae > Streptophyta > Magnoliopsida > Fabales > Fabaceae > Astragalus > Astragalus glycyphyllos. Next base: position 17,464,597 of record OY754307.1, read on the forward strand.
GCAAGATAGCTCTTCCGCTGTCAAACTTGTTGAAGAATGACGTCACTTTCAACTTCGATGACAAATGCAAGCAAGCGTTTGACTTCTTGAAGAAAGCATTGACCTCCGCTCCCATCATCCAGCCCCCTGACTGGACCCTTCCTTTTGAGATTATGTGTGATGCTTCTAATTATGCGATTGGGGCTATCCTTGCACAAAGAGTTGACAAGGCTGCCCATGTTATTTATTATGCTTCTAGGACTTTAGATTCTGCACAGTCAAATTACACCACCACTGAAAAAGAACTTCTAGCTATTGTTTTTGCTCTTGATAAATTCAGATCATATCCGCTAGGTTCCAAGGTTGTTGCTCCAAGAGTTTAATGTAGAGACTAAAGACAAAAGTGGAGCTGAGAACTTAATGGCTGATCACTTGAGCAGGATAGAGAGAGATGAAGATCCTTTTCCCATTCAGGATGACTTTCCTGATGAGCAGGTTTTACTTTTGCATGGGATCACCCCCTTGGTTTGCTGACATTGTTAATTATCTTGTTGCTGGTGTTTTTCCGACAGGTGCATCTAGGTCTCAAATTCACAAACTCAAGAGTGATGCCAAGTATTATGTTTGGGATGATCCATATCTTTGGAAGTTTGGTAGTGATCAGGTAATTAGGAGATGTGTCCCCGACTATGAGATTGAATCTATTTTGAATTTTTCTCATGCATCTCAAGTCGGGGGACACTTTGGTCCTCAAAGGACTGCAAGAAAAGTCCTAGACTCTGGTTTCTATTGGCCCACTGTTTTTAAGGATGCTTATGAGACTTACCGCACTTGTAAAGAGTGTCAGATAGCAGGTACAGCCATCACTCGTAAGAGTGAAATGCCTCAGCAACCTATGCTTTTCTGTGAGGTATTTGATGTATGGGGAATCGACTTCATGGATCCCTTTCCTATATCATTTGGTTTTCCCTACATTTTACTTGCTGTTGATTATGTTTCAAAGTGGGTAGAAGCTATCCTCATTAGGACTAATGATTCTAGAGTTGTTGCAGATTTTGTCAGGTCTAATATTTTTTGCAGGTTTGGAATACCGCGAGCTATCATAAGTGACCAAGGCACTCATTTCTGTAACCGCACCATGGAAGCTTTGCTCCGCAAGTATGGAGTTGTGCACAAAGTCTCTACTGTATATCACCCACAAACTAATGGGCAAGCTGAGATCTCAAACAGAGAGATCAAACAGGTTTTAGAGAAAATGGTGCAGCCAAACAGGAAGGACTGGAGCTGCCGTCTAGAAGACGCACTTTGGGCTCAAAGGACAGCTTTCAAGACACCCATAGGGATGTCTCCTTATCGACTTGTTTTTGGTAAGGCATGTCATCTTCCTGTAGAGATAGAACACCGTGCTTATTGGGTGGTGAAAAGTTGTAATTTGGAGATGCAACAAGCGGGTATTGAAAGAAAACTCCAATTACAACAGCTTGAAGAGCTTAGGCTAGAGGCTTATGAAAGCTCTAGGATTTATAAAGAGAAAACTAAGCACTTCCATGATAAGATGATTTCTAGGAAGGAATTCTCTGTGGGCCAACAGGTTTTACTGTTTAATTCCCGCCTTAAGCTTATGGCTGGGAAACTTCGATCCAAATGGATTGGCCCTTTTGTTGTTACTAATGTTTTCCCTCGTGGTGCAGTAGAGATTAAAAGTGCAGGTACTGACAAAGTTTTCAAGGTCAATGGGCAGCGCCTAAAGCTATTCCATGAAAGTTCAGCGCCTGAAGATGCAAACATAGAGGAGCTTTCTTTGGAAGCGCCCAACTACACTGCAACTTGATCAGGGAGTTCTTCTTTCCTTCTCTCTACTTTAATAGTTATGTCCTTTCATTGAGGACAATGCTTGTTTTAAGTGTGGGGGAGGGAACATTTGTTTTCTTTGCTTTTGTTCGTTGTTTTGTTTTGTTTTCAGTTATTATAAAAAAAATGCATCTTTTTGAAAGTTTTGGGTTATAGATTAATCTGAGTTTTGGGTTGTGGAGACTTGGGAAAAGTTCACAAGATCGGTATCGTCTTAACACCGTGAGTCTCCTGCATATGGAAATTAATTTGAATCCTTATTATGACATAGCCTTGAATTCCCATTCTCTGACAGCTCTTGAGTAGTTTATCTTTGCAGTCGGCACCATCTCACACACGCTCTATGTAAGGAAGCCGATGAAAATAAGTGAGTGATCCAAGTTTTAAAAAAAGAAAAAAAATAGGGAATGCTCCTTCTAAGTTTGGTGACCCTCACCCGGTCACTTAACCCAACGGTCGTAGAACCTACACACAAAAAAAAAGGATCCCCATTGTTAGTTGGTTCAGAGGTTTCTGGTGCTGAACTTGGTAGGGCGGATTACGGTCCGATCCCCCGCAACTACAAATGGGTAAACGTATGCCACTTAATTCCAGAACCCCATGCAAAAAGGATCAGAGTCACTAACCGGTAGCCTTACTATGAGTGTGTGGAGATAACGGGCTTAATGTGATTGCGCCAGAATGAAAAAGAGGAAAAAGGAGGATGGGTAAGTTAGGCTTAGGCATAATAACATGATTCAGATTGGTTTGTGTATTCAGGAGGCTTATGATTGCACAATTCTGGATTAGTGTTCCTACGATATCCTTAGTGTGCAAGATTAGTACCTATCGATGCAATCTTAACCGAAGAAAAGTTTGTGGCCTGGAATGAGTAACTGATGATGCTTGTGTGTTTCCTGAGTTTTTATTTTATTTTGCTCGGAGTGCAAAAGTTCAAGTGTGGGGGAATTTGATCAGTGCATTTCGATGCACATTCTTCCATGTTTGTACTTAAGCATTTCTATGTTTTGCTTTGTTTATTTTTATGTTTTATAATGTTTTTCTAATTTAGTTTATTTTTGGTTTAATTTGATTTCCGTATTTTATTTTCAACTTTAGCAGCTTTCACGGAAAAATTCATAACTGGAGCTACGAGTATCGAATCGACGCGTTCTAATATGAGTTGAAAAGCTAAGAGAAAGAGCTACAACTTTCATGTTGAAGCCAGAAGATGATTCGGAATGTAGCAGGCTTTAATAATTCGTTGAAGTTGCAGCATTAGATATTTTTAAGTTTTGGTCGATTTTGGGCCGGGTTTTTTATGTTTTTGACCCAGTTGGGTTATGACCCGAATTCCTTGTTTTCCATTATACCTAGGCAGACGTTTACTGTTCATGGATCGAGTTTACTATTCACGAAATATTTTGGAAGCTTTTGTACGAATTCTCATGGAGAACTAACCGATCCAGACAATTTGCTGTATTCAGGTTCCGACACCTTGAGATTTTAGTAATTATAATTCAGGTTTTCTATTCCTTTCAATATAAATCTATGTCTTTTGTTTGCTTAATTCGATTTACATAGGTTGTATTGGTTTAATTCGATTGATTGTATGATCCTAACTATAGTCACGTTATCGTTTGCTTAATTCGTTATCGTGTTCGTTTAATTCATGTCTGCGTAATTCATGAAACTTAATCCCGTTTGCTTAATTCAGATAATAGGAACATACAACTTATACTATCAATTGCGCTTGTCAGTTGATACTATAGTCGAATAGGAATAGATAATTTGCGGTTGGAATTACGACAATTGATGATATGCAGGAACCGAATCAGTAAATTGATTTTTAAACTTATTTGATAATCACTTATTTACTCTCTTTGTTAAATCGAACCTTAAACCAAACACCCCCTAATTCGATTTCAGTTGGTTAATTATTATACAAGAATCCTTGAGAACGATATTCGAGTTGTCGTTACCGTATACTATATTTTCAAAATACTCGTTTTTGATCCGTGCGCGACAGCGGATCACTGCCTCTTCCTCCAGGGCTCATGCTTCCATTATCTTCCAATCTGTGGGCGAACTCTCTGCCCTTCAGCCTCTGGTTGACAACACTGATCATGGCTTCTCCCTTTTCAAACAACGCTTTGACGTGGCCGACCTCCCATTGATGTCTTCTCGCTTCAACGCCAAAACCAGATTCTCTGGGATTCGCAGGTGGCCGATAAGCGATGAGGCCTATATTGCCTGGGTTGACCGCTTAAAACCCCACAAGGGTGAGTCGTGGAAAGATTGGGGTATCTACGACATGATTGAGGTATCGACCAAGAAGATTTCCCGCAATGCCGATATCATGTTTCCCCTGATTTCCTTCTGGTCAACAACCCATAATGTCTTCATCTTCCCCTGGGGGATGCTGACTCCGACTGTGTTGGATGTGGCCGCTATTCTTAATCTCCCTGCGGGCGGTCTGGAGGTTCATACCAATTCAAGCCTTGTTGGCGAGGATCCCCCTTACACCTTCGCCTCCGGTTTTGCCCAATTGTATTCGCAGAACGCTGCAACTTCGGGGCCTGTGTCTGAGGGAGAACATTTCGCCTTTCTGATGTACTTTTTCAACAAATTCTTCTATGCCACTAAGTCCTTTGCTGTTGTCAGGGAACTCTCTGTTTTTGTCCACTTGCTGCTATCGGGCGGCAAATATGCTTGGGGTCCCTTCTTCCTTGCTCTCCTCTACCGGAGCATGGACAACTTTGTGGCTCAAGTCAACGAAAGCGACCACTACTCTCGGGTCGATGGCCCGATCTGGTTTCTTTAGCTGTGGGCGCAACTTTACTTCCCCACTCTTTCTCCTGACCTGGATATCAAGACTCATTGTGTTATGGGTACTGCTCTTGCCGCCATCCCTCCCTTGCCCCTGGATCGGGCGGAGGTGTTCAAGTTGTTTCTGGATCTTGATACAGCCGCCGAAGATAGCACAGCCCAACCTTTTTGTTGGTATCCCTGCTTGAAGCATCACTTGGGTCCTGATTGGTCTCCTCAATACATGGCCTTAATCTCTCCCACTGACCGCGACGTCCTTCATCATTGGAGTCGCGTGCTGATTGCCTGTGACTTAGTTGCCGGGGCCAGGCTCATTTCCACGTGGAATTTTTATACCATCGAGCCTTACCATCCTACTCTCGTGGCCCGAAAGTTTGGAGTAGGTCAATTGGTGCCTGCTTTTTATTCTTCTCCGATCGGGGTCCCTCATCGGCGAAAGCTACTCCCACATGATCTCGAGAAAATCTTCAAGAAACAGGAGGGGCAATTCCTCACCTTCGATTGGGGAACTTATCACGATATTGCTAGGGAAATTCCCCCATACGCTGCTTGGTGGTCGAAGGTCTGGTGAGGGGGACTGGTTGTTCTTCTCGAGTCGGTGGCCGCCGGGGTGAGTCCACCACCTCTTTTGGCGGAACGCTCCACTATCAAGCCATCAGACAAGAAGAAGAAGAAGCCACTGGTCTCTGATCCTCCCCCTCGGTCATCGTCTCGGCTGAAAGTTCTCAGTCAACCTCCTCCTTCTAATGGTAAGTTTTCTTCCCTCTCGCACGTTTCCTTTCCGAGATTCCTCTAATTTACTTGACCCCTTTCTTCTTCCTCAGCTCAAACTTCGGTCAAAACTCTGGACGGTAGTCATGACGAAGATGATATCCCCCTGAAGCAGCGCAAAAGGTACAGGGATTTGTCAGCCCCTGGTTTCTCTCAGTCTGTGGTGCCAGATTCGGTCTTGTCCCCTTCGTCTGGAAAGCGCCTTTGGGTAAGCTCCTATTCCTGCGTTACTTCTTACTCGGAAGTTCTTTCTACATGGTTTCTTAATATGCAATTATTGCTCACGTTGGTGCAGCGGCTCCGTGTAGGCTCTGCTTCTCCTCCGCCTTGTTCGTCGCATCAGTCCAACCCCACCATTCTGATCTCCGTGAGCCCCCGTGTCTCTTATCCCTTCGTCTTTCGCTGCCCTCTTCCTCTTCTTGCCCTGATTTTTCTTTTATGCAGGAAGCGGTTAATGATGCCATGGTGGCTGACCCAGACTCGCTCGGGGTGATTAGTCCATCTAGGGATCCTCCTCTCGAGGGGCCGGTTTCCCCAGATGTCGATTTCGAGGAGATGCAGCATTTCTTTGCTGGCTTGGATGACCCAGAGGCGGCCACTTCTTCCTCGGCAGAGGATCTTGTCCGAGTGGAAGCGGCCTTGGCCGGTGAAGTCCCTATTAACCCAGGGGAGGTGGACGAGTTGCGGACCACCCTATTTCGTGTTTCCCGGTCCCTCGAAGTCTCTCCCGCCAAATGGGACATCCTTGCAGAATTGGCTCTTCGGCTGGGAGAGATTTCCAATCAGTATCAACTCGTGACCATGCTCTGAGGACACTTGAGAGGCTAGGTGCCCTGATATCTGAAAGAGATGGTTGTCTGGCCACCTTTCAAGCCCTTACTCAACAGAAAATTAATGCTCTGTCTGAAGAGAGTGATATAGCTGGACGCATCAAAGTCGTGGAAGGTGAAATGGCTTCCCTTCGCCTGGAACTGGCCGCTCTGACTCCTTAACACTCGGCCGCCACTTCCCGAGTCACTGCCGCTAACGAGGCCATTGCTGCTCTTTTCCAACGCAGCACAGTCCTGGGTCCTCAGTTTGATTCTCTTCTACCTCTCTGACCTGGCTTTGAGGTGGACCTAGAAACCAGTAAGGTCACACTCTTGCGGATTAGCGACGAATGGGGGCCCCTAAGAGCGTCCAACGAGCGGGCCCTTGTCCCAGTAGCTCAAGAAAGTGCCGAAGTCCCTATTACTGCCTCATCACCTACTAATGCTCCTTCCAACGAGGTGATGACCCATGGGGATGGTACCAATGATGGGAAGGAGGTGCCGATGCCGGAGTCATGTCCCGTACTGGACCCGCCATCTGAAGGTCTAGAAATACCGGGGACGGCTGCCGAAGTCGTGTCGGATGAGGTTATACTGGCGAGTATTGAGGCTGCCGTGACAGATATGCTTCAGAACGCCGCTGTTTCTAGCATGATCAATGGTGAGAGGGGTGTTGTTGGGTCCTGAAACCTGCTTTATTTTTCGTTAACACTAGGCCGCCGGTGTGTGGCGAGCCATTATGACAATATTTTGGTTATTTCTTTAAATCCACCGTTCAATTCCCCGCATACTTTCCGATAGAGTAGGATAATATGCTTTGAGGTATTTGCCATTTATCTTCGTTTCAAATTCTTCTCTGTCTAGAGTGATTAGACGATATTTTCCACCGTGATATACTTCGCTGACGATATAGGGTCCGTCCCAATTCGGGGACCACTTGCCCAACTGGGGGTCTTTCCTCCCTATTGGCAAAATGGCCTTCCATACGAGGTCACCTTCAACAAACTGCTTTGGTTTAACTTGCTTGTTGTAGGCTCGGGCCGTCTTGGCTTTATTCATTTCTATCCTGCTGAGGGCAGGCAGTCTATCATCATCCACCGAGTCCAGTTTCATCAACATGGCTTGCCGGTACTCATCCATACTATCGGAGTGCTGTCGTGCCACTCTCAACGAGGTTACACTAATCTCTAGTGGTAGCACGACGTCCTGCCCATAAACTAAATGATAGGGGGTCACCCCGTGGCCGTAGACTTAGAGTTTCTCATAGCCCACAGGACCTCGTTGAGGGTCTCATGCCACCGTCCGAGCTGATCCTCTATGTTCTTCTTGATGAGTTCAATGATGATCTTATTAGTGGCCTCTGCTTGTCCGTTGGCTAGGGCATAATAAGGGGACGAATGCCTTATCTTAATGCTGTATTCCTGGGCAAAGGCTACCACTCGTTCTCCGGTGAACATTGTACCTTGATCTGCCGTGATGGTCTCAGGGATTCCACACCTGAAAATGACCTGGTTTTCTATGAATCTGATCGCAGCGGCCTGGTCAACATTTCCTAACGGCATGGCTTCCACCCACTTAGTGAAGTAATTGGTGGCTACAATAATGAAGTTGTGCCCTTTTGAACTTGGAGGGTATATCTTGCCAATTAAATCCCCGGCCCATCCTCTGAATGGCCAAGGTTTGACAATAGGATTGAGTTCATCCGCCGACACCCTTTGGATTGGTCCGTGCAGCTGACAAGCCTCACATCCCTTGGAAAACTGGAAGCAATCGGCCGTGATCGTCGGCCAATAGTACCTATGCCGATAGATGAGCCACTTCATGGTAGGGCCAGACCTATGGGCACCACAAACTCCCACATGGATCTGTGCCATTACCATATAAGCGTCCTTCATCTTGAGGCACTTTAACAGTACCCCATTGGTACTTCTCTTGTATAAGTTGTCCCCTATCAAGGTATACTTCAATGCCCTTTGTTTGACCTTAAATTCAGTGTCAGCTGTCGGGCTACGGAGGTACCTCGTCAGCACCTCGATCCAGGCGTCGGCAGGATCCTCTTGGGTGAGAGTCATAGCACTTTATTGTAGCACCTCGACCACTCGCTCCTTGTATCCCGAGGCCTGCTGGACCAAGTCATTTGCTTCTTGATTCTCATTCCTGGGGACATACAGGATGACGACATCGGCAAACCACTTTAGCAAGTTGTGCGCCGAGGCCCTCAGCTCTTTGAGCTTAACATTGTAGCACTTGTACTCCCTAGTGATTTGTTTGGTCATCAGTTGGGAGTCACCCCTTATTTCCACGTAGTGAGCCTTCATGCCGGCCAAGACGTCAAGTCCCATGATCAGAGCCTCATATTCGGCCTGATTGTTGGAGGCTTGGTCTCCTATCTGGCACATGAACCTCCAAGTTTGGCCACAAGGGCTGGTGACGACTATACCCACTTCGGCTCTCGTCCGAGTGCTAGACCCGTCGAACATGAGTACCCAGGATTTAAGGCCCAGGTAACTGACAGCTTCGGCGAAGCATCGTGTGTCTCCACACATGGATGTTGAGCCAAGAAGTCTGCCAGGGCCTGGCCTTTCACAGCTTTCAGAGGTACATAAGTTAATGCGAACGCGTTCAGCTTAATGGCCCACTTAATGAGTCTTCCATGCAAGACATGCCTATTAAGCAGATATCGAAAAAAATGTCAACCTTGCATACAATTAACACTTCCTTAGGCAGGAGATAGTATTCAAGTTTAGTACAAGCATTAAACAACGACAAACAAAGTTTCTCAATGGGCGAGTATCTAGTTACGGCGTCATGGAGTAACCTACTGAGGCATGCTCAGCGCCACTATCATCATCTTGAGCTAACAAGCAGCCAATAGCTTGGTCCTCGGCCGCAATGTATAGCTTTAGAGGTCTCCCTGGCTGCGGAGGTATCAGGACAGGGGGGTTGGTCAAGGCAGCCTTGATTTTGTCCAAGGCCTCCTGTTGCTTAGTTACCCAGATTACTTCTTCATCATTCTTCATTCGTAGCAACGGCGAGAAGGCTTTAAGCTTTCCGGCCAAGTTGGCGACGAATCTCCCTAGGAAGTTGATCTTGCCTAGCAAACTCTACAGCTCTTTCTTTGTTCTAGGGGGTCTTGCCTCTAGGATGGCTCGAGCTTTGTTCTTGTCCACTTCAATGCCCTGGTTATGCACCAGAAATCCTAGGAAGTTACCTGCAGACACGCCAAAGGCACACTTAGCAGGGTTCATCTTAAGATTGTGGAGTCTCATCCGCTTTAGAGCTTGTTCGAGATCCCCCAGGTGGGCTTCAAATCTCTTGAACCTGACCACCACATCATCAATGTATACTTCCATGTTTTTACCAATAAGGTCATGGAAGATGTCGTTCATTGCCCTTTGGTACGTTGCCCCAGTATTTTTGAGGCCAAAAGGCATTACGAGCCACTCATAGATGCCTAAGGTGCCTGGACACCTGAAGGCAGTCTTATGAGTGTCAGCCTCGGCCACATAAATCTGGTTGTAACCAGAATAGCCGTCCATAAAAGTCAAGATGGCATTGTTCACCGCGGCATCGACAAGCATATCGGCCACAGGCATACTGTACTCATCTTTCGGAGTGGCCAAGTTTAGACAGCCATTCTACGTACCTGGCAGCTCTGATGAATCCTGCCTTTAAGAGTCTTTCCACTTCGGCTTTGATCTGCGACATCAGTTGTGGGTTGAACCTCCTCGGTGGTTGCTTGTGGGGCTTGCAACCCTCCTTGATGGGTAACCTATGCTCCACGAAGGCTCTATCAAGGCCTGGCATCTCATGGTAGTCCCATGCAAAGCAGTCACGATAGTCCCGTATCAAGGCTACCATCTGATCACGTTGCTGCGGTGGGAGTTTACCGCTAACTTTAGTCATTCTGGGCTCACTCTCCGATCCTAAATTCATTTCTACCAATGGGTCTTGGGCTTCGAAGGTAGGTATCTTTCTCTGGATAGGTTCTATGTAGGGGGGTTCGGCCAACATCTCGTTTCCAAGGTCATCTGAAGCCTCCTCCGAGTCTTCGTCCTCTCCGTGTATGGCATCAAACATAGCCTCTTCAATGCTGGACTCTATCTGAAATAGGTGCAATCGGTCCAGCAGCCTCTGTACCTCCGAAGAAAGGCTAACCATTGTTCTCATTGTCAGGCCGTGAGTCGGCCAACATCTTGAATTCAAAACCCTTCTTGGTCCAGTCACATGACTCAATACCGCCCTATTCGTAGTCCCCTGGTATGGAGATCAGGTGTAGGTAGGGTGAGTAGAACACGGCTTCAAACATCTTTATCTCTGCTGGGAAAGGATTGGGATCAGCTTCCACTATCTCCACCTTGTCTTCCACCCATATCATAAGTTTCTGGTGCAAAGTCGAGGGTACACATTCACTAGTGTGGATCCAATCTCTCCCCAGGATCACCGTGTACGAGGGTTTTCCTTCAATGATGAAGAATGTCGATCGAGTTACCTACGACCCAACTGTCACATCGGCCACTAGCACTCCTAATGCATGAGAGGGGTGGCCCATGAAACTGGTCATGGTCATGGAAGTGGGAATGAGATCTTCGGCGGTTTTCCCTAGCCTTTTCATAGTCGACAGTGGCATGATATTCAGCACAGCACCACTATCAACAAAGACCCTATTGAACAACTTCCCATTGAGGTGGGCTTTAATGTACAATGGCTTCAAGTGTCTGGTCATATCTGTCGTTGGCTTTTCAAACAACATGCCTTCTGTGATTGGTCCCTAGGCTTCTGTGAAGGAGGCCCATTCGGCCTCCTCGGCGAAGACATCTCCTTCGAGGGCCCTTGGCTGATCTCTAGTCCCCCAAAACTCCGGTGGAAGGAGGCCCACCATCTCTATGTCCACATAGCATTCTCCATCGGTCTCATCCATCAAATCGTCTAGAATTGACTCAGTAATGGAATTTGCGTCGAAGTCTCTAGGGCCAAAAGGGTGTTCCTATTCTTCCCCCAAGAGGTCGTCTTCTTGTAATTCTTGCTCAGTCATCATACCCCCGTCCTGGGGTTCACCGGCAGGTTGGGGGTACCCTGGAATATGAGGTCCATTGAGGCACTCTATCACCGCCTTCGTGAGGGGACTGTGAGGCACCTCTACCATGCCTACCATTGCCTGGTCCCCTTCCTCGTGATCAACAGGTGGCTCTGGGGCAGCTGCCTCGGGAGACTGCTCAGGAGCTGTGTCCTCAACTGGCTTTGGGAAGGCCTGTTCCAACACCGTAGCAATGGATGCTGTGGGGATGGTCTGGGTATTCCCATCTCTAGTAGAGGTGAGCATCTGGACCTGTTGAACGCCCTGGCCCTCTACTGCCTCTTTTTCTGCGAGCGAGATCTAGAGGCCACTTTGGGGGCTGGCATCTCAAAGGCCGCCTGAGTTATTCAATGATCCTGCGGCACATCTGCCGGAGGTTTGACCGTGCAGGTGGCTCTCAATTCTCGATCATTGAGGACTGTGATGTCCACCGAGGTTGAGCTCCGGGTTCCGGTGACTTGGGCCACCCTTCTTTCTTCTTTGGGGAGAGCTTCCCGGTCTAGGACTGGCAGGGTGGCTTGCTCGATGGGACTATCGGCGGGCCTACCGTGCCCCCCATGCGGGATGGCTTGGAGTCTTTCCCTCAGGTCCCTCATCTTGGGCACATGTCGGTCGGGGTTGAGTCTGGATAAATGCAACTCCCTAAGCTTGGGACAAGCCTCCCTGGCTTAGGAAGCCTCTTCTGAGGTTTTTGAGGTTGACTCGGCGCCCCTATCTGCAGTTTTTCTTGTAGTAGGGCCCTTTGTTCTGCAACTGTGGATCCCCGTGGGGGTGAGCCCAAACAGCTGAACACAGAAGTTTCCTTTTCTGGGGAAATCTCTCCCTTCGAGACCCACAGGTACTTCTTCTTCCCTTTCCCTTGGTCGCTCCCTGAGAAGGAGACCATGTTGACATTCATGCTGGGGAAAGGGTCAGTGTCGACAATCATCTCTGATGTTCCTTTGTTAGCCATTTTAAATCTCCCCTTCCTGATGGCTTCCTGAATGGCTCGGCGGAGGATAATACAGTTCGAAGTGCCATGATTAAAGGAGTTATGCCACTAGCAGTATTTCTTCCCCTTTATTTCCTCAAGCGGAGGGATCTTATGGCCGTCGAGGAGGTAGTCAAAGATTTGGTCAGCCTTGGAGATGTCAAAGGAATATTCAACCCTTTCCTCGTCTTTCTCTTTATCTTTAGTAGGCTTAAGAGCTGGACAGAGGTAGGTCTTCCCTTTAACTATCTCGACCACTAGTATGTCTACCGTGTAGTCGGCTGACTCATCATAGTCTGAATCCTCGGCTGCATCCACCACCGATGCTAGCTATGGCCCTCGGCCCCTCGTGGCTCTCTTCCTTTCTCTCTTGGACGTATTGTTCCGTTTGAATTGCCCGGGAAGCTAAACCACTGAGGTTGCTGCAAGCTTGTCCCACAAGCTTTTCCTTCAATTGAGGGTGCATTCCAGAGATGGCCATGGAAGTAAGCCGGGACTCTAGGAAAGGCACTGAACACTTTCCGACCATCTTTCTGAATCTCTCAATGAAATCGGTCACTGCCTCATCCACCTTCTGCCATAAGTTCATGAGATCGGTTGCGGTAACTACAGGCTGCGGCCATTAAAATATGTCATGGAAGCACCTTTCCATGTCTGCCCAGGTCTGTATAGAATCAGGTGGGAGAGAGGAATACCACGAGAAGGCCGTCCCTTTCAAGGACAGAGGGAACGGCTGTAACTTGTGATACTCGTTCTGGTTTCCTTCACCACATTGGGCCGTGAATCGGCCAATGTGCTCCATAGTAGACTTACCATCGTCCCCGGAAAATGTGGCGAAATCAGGGGTTTTGAATCCTCTGGGCAGAGGTACCAAACGGTCCACCCACTCTGGGTAAGGCTTCCTGTACACTGGATGATCGAGTGGCTTCAACTGCACACCAAAGAACTTCTTGATGGTGTCAGCGGCTTCATTATTGTTGTATTGTCATCAAACTCTTAGGTCCTAGCCGTGGTGTCGGCTAGAGGTTTGGAGAGTCTTTGATTCCTTTTTCTTCAAGCAATTGCGTCGAGGAGGGAACTCTGCTCCTCAACTATGGGTTTCCTGACTCCTCTAGAAAGGGTTAGGCAAGGTGAGAAGGGACACGAGTGTTGGATTACTACGGCTAATGCATAAAAATAAAGGAAAGGGCGAAAATGCAATAAAGAAGATAATTGAAATAAACGTAGAGTTTGATTTGATTGATGTGTGTCCTTTTGAAGATGAAAAGTTTGAACTGAAGGCATGGGAGCGGTCCAACAGATTGAACCTTATGTTTATGCGAATGACTATTGCAAACACGTTAAGACTACTATTCCACAAACAGAAAGTGGTAAGGAATACCTTAAGTTGGTGGAAGAATGTTTTCGCTCTAATGATAAGTCACTCGCTGGTACACTTATGGCTCAACTCACGACCATGAAGTTTCATGGTTCAATACCATTGAGATGACTAACATTGCAGCAAGATTGAAGTCTTTGGGTATGGCAGTTGACGACTCTTTCGTGGTTCAATTTATTTTGGACTCGTTTCCTTCTTAGTATGGAGCTTTCCAAATTAACTATAACACTATGAAAGATAAGTGGGATGTTAATGAATTGATTGGAAAGCTCATTCAGGAGGAGAACAGGCTGAAAAATTTTAAGAGTCATTCTATCAACCTTGTTCATTGAGCTGGAAAAGCATTGAAGCCAAAAGCCACGAGTTTTAAGAAAAAGGAACCTGCTAAGCATAAGAATAAGTGTCATTTCTATGCTAAAGAAGGACAATTTCAAAAGGATTGTCCAAAACGTAAGGCGTGGTTCGAAAAGAAAGGTATGTATAAAACATATGTATCGCTTGATCCTTGATACTGGTTATCATATGGACCTAATAAAGACTCTTTATGTACCTTCAATGTCTAGGAGTTTAGTTTCTCTTTCAAACTTGGACAGTTGTGGTTTTGAATTTAATGGTGGACATGGTTGTTTCAATTTATGCAATAATAATAAACGTTTTGGTTACTGTTATATTATTGATGGTTTATATAGATTGAAACTTCGTAATAAGTTTTTTGAGTCCTTGCTTACTGAGCATCAAAGTATTGGAATTAAGCGTAACATGCTTAATGAAAGTTCTGCATACTTGTGGCATAAACGCTTGGGTCATATATCCAAGGAAAGATTAGAAAGGTTAGTAAAGCACGAGATTCTACAAAATATAGATTTTACAGATCTTGGGTTATGTGTGGATTGCATTAAGGAAAAGCACACTAGGCATAACAAGAAAGGTGCCACAAGAAGCACCCAGCTTCTTAAAATTATACACACTGATATATGTGGACCTTTTGATACTCCTTCTCTTGGTGGAGAAAAATATTTCATCACCTTTATTGATGACTTTTCACGTTATGGATATGTCTATTTCCTTAAAGAAAAGTCTCAAGCTGTTGATGCTTTTGAGATTTATATTAATGAAGTTGAAGGACAATTAGAAAAGAAAGTGAAAGTTGTAAGATCAGATAGAGGTGGTGAATTTTATGGAAAACATGGTGAAACAGGACAGTGTCCGGGGCCATTTGCAAAACTTCTTGAAAGGTACGGTATCCGTGCACAATGCACAATGCCATACACACTGCAACAAAATGGTGTGGCAGAAAGGCATAATAGAACACTAATGGATATGGTTAGGAGTATGATGAGCAATTCTTCATTGCCCAAATTTTTGTGGATGTATGCATTAAAAACTGCTATGTATTTATTAAACAAGGTTCCTATCAAAGCATTCCCTAAAACTCCTTTTGAGTTGGGGACAAATAGGAAACCAAATTTAAGGCACCTGCATGTTTGGGGTGGCTCAGCAGAAGCAAGAGTATATAATCCACATGAAAAGAAGTTTGACTCTTAAACAGTAAGTGGTTACTTTATTGGTTACCCAGAGAAGTCTAAAGGGTATATTTTTTATTGTCCTAATCATAGTCAAAGAATTGTAGAAACTGGAAGTGCAAAATTCCTTGAAAATGGTGAAGTTAATGGGAGTGAGGAGTGACAAGATATTGATATAAAGGAAGTTAAAGTAAATGTTACTTTGCCTATAAATATTCTTTCGTCAATAGTTGTTCCAAAGGTTGTTCTAGTCATTGTTGAACGGCCTGACAACAATGATTAAAATTTGAATGATAACACGGCAAATGAAGAGTCTAACTCACAAAGATCTGAACTAAATGAGTCTCAAGAAGTGCCTTTGAGAAGGTTTCAAATAGAAAGAAAACCAGCAATTCCAAGCTACTATGAGACTTATTTGCTAGAGTGAGACATTGGAATCAATGAAGATCCAGTTTCATTTTCAAAAGCCATGGAAAGTGTGGAGTCAGATAAATGGATTGATGCCATGAAAGATGAGTTAAAATCCATGCAAGAAAATAAGGTTAGGGAAATTGTTGAATTGCCAGAAGGTGCTAAATGAGTTGGCTGTAAGTGGGTCTTTAAGACAAAGCGTGACACAAATGGCAATATCGAACGATACAAATCCCGACTTGTTGCTAAAGGATATACTCAAAAGGATGGCATTGATTATAAAGAAACATTTTCTCCTATCTCAAAGAAAGACTCATTATGCATTATCATGGCACTGATTGATCATTATGATTTACTGTTGCATCAGATGGATGTGAAAACAGTCTTTTTGAATGGTAATCTTGAAGAAGAAGCTTATATGGACCAACCAGAAGGTTTTCAAATTAATGGAAAAGGTCATATGGTGTGTAAGCTAAAGAAATCAATATATGGAATAAAACAAGCCTCAAGGCAATGGTATATTCAGTTCAACGATACCATTACCTCTTTCGGTTTTGAAAAAAATCAAGTTGATAAATGCATACATCGAAAAGTCAGTGGGAGTAAGTTTATGTTTTTGGTGCTATATGTTGATGATATCTTGCTTGCAACTAATAGTTTGAGTATGTTGCATGAGACCAAGGAATATCTCTCTAAGAATTTCGAAATGAACGATTTAGGAGGCGTCCTATGTGATAGATCACAAGGATTGTTAGGATGTCTCAAAAGGCATATATCAAAAAAAAATCCTAGAGACATTTAATATGGAAAATTGTTCTGCTGGAATTGTACCAATTCAGAAAGGGGACAAATTCAATCTTATGCAATGTCCAAAGAATGACAAAGAGAGGAAACAAATGGAATCAATTCCATATGGTTCTGTAGTGGGTAGTCTGATGTATGTGCAAACCTGCACGTGACCAAACATTAGTTTTGCAGTTGGAATGTTGGGCAGGTATCAAAGTAATCCTGGAATTGATCATTGGAAAGCTGCAAAGAAAGTTTTGAGGTATCTACAAGTAACTAAGGAGTATATGCTCACGTATTGAAAATCCAAGCATTTAGAAGTGATTGTATATTCCGACTCAGATTTTGGTGGATGTATTGACACTAGGAAGTCCACTTTTGGCTACTTATTCCTTCTTGGAGAAGCAGCCATACCATGGAAAAGTGCTAAGCAGACAGTTGTTGCTTCTTCCACCATGGAAGCTGAATTCATAGCATGTTTTGAAGCTACAATTAAGACATTATGGCTGCGAAATTTTGTGAAAGGGCTTGGGGTAGTACTATTGATAAGCCGTTAAAGATTTATTGTGACAATTCTGCAGCAGTATTTTTCTCCAAGAATGATAAATACTCAAAAGGTGCAAAGCACGTGGAGTTAAAGTATTTCTCTATTAAGGACGAAGTTCACAAACAAAGAGTATCTATAGAGCACGTTAGAACAGATCTTATGATAGCTGATCCATTTACTAAAGGGTTACAACCAAAGACATTTAAGATTTAAGGAACATGTACATAAAATGGGTCTTGGTTGTCCTTTTTTGAATGATGTTTTTGATGACAATGATACTCTGAGCTCTTTATGATTATGTATTTCTGAACCTTAATAATTGTTTCTAGTTATTGTGCACATAGTTTTATTTATGAGTTATCACATGAATGTCCTAGAAACACTTACGAACCATAATGAACTTTTATGTGGTGCTTAAGGTACTTTGTATAGTAGGGCATTAGTGTTTGTAGTATATGGAAGGAAGTGTGTCTTGGAAAGAAATACATGACCGCCATAACACACACTTAGTGTCTTATTATATTAAAGAAATTATGAATTCATGTGGATGAGGTTTGATACATTAGTATTTATTTATCTCATTTATGGGTTGGTTTACTCAAATTTTAGGCCAAGTGGGAGAATGTAAGAAGTTACAAGGTTAATGCAAGAAATTGTAAAGTTGTAACATCATATTATTAATTTTATAACTTTCTATATTGATGGCCTAAAATAAATTAAGGTAATAAACAAATATTAGTGGCTCTTAATTGGTGGATTTTAGTGACACTTTAGTGACATTTAAAATCAACCTATTGGATTGCTTAAAGTCTATAACCACTAGAATGTGAAAGGAATTAATCTCATTCGTTGATTCTGATACTTGATGGACGTGTCAGATTAAATGACACTATCTATAAATTGGTCCTCTCTCTACCCACAAATGGTACCTTCATTTTATGCTTATGTTCACATAATTTTACATCTTTACGGGTGTCTTAGAAACGGGGTTAAGGGAGAGAAACCAATCTCAACTGTATCATGGCTTTATCAACAAATCCAGGTATGTGAAAGTTATAAACTTTTAAGATCCTTATGTTGTCAAAAATTTCTGCTAACAGTTTAGTTTGACAATTAAGTTTTACACATTTGTCTTCTCCCATCTTCTCATCATTATCTTGTGTGATGGTATTTTATGATTGACCACTCACTTTCAATCCCCACCCCTATAAAGAGGATTCACCCTCATATGAGAAGGATTACTTGTGAAGAGAATAATGCAAAGCTCTTATATTCTCCATCTTTGTTCTTGTTCTTTATATATTCTCTCATTCTGTTGTTCTTCTTCTTTCTATAACGTTGGTTATTTTCATAACATGTTATCGACACGAAGCTCTAGCGTATGATTGATGGCATAATCATCTCCAGATTCTATTACAAGAATAACTTTTCTTCTTCTTCTTCTTCTTCTTCTTCTTCTTCTTCTTCTTCTTCTTCTTCTTCTTCTTCTTCTTCTTCTTCTTCTTCTTCTTCTTCTTCTTCTTCTTCTTCTTCTTCTTCTTCTTCTCACTATTATTTATTTGTTTATCTCATTTTCAATTTATTTATCATTGTTCCAGAAGAATAATAAATCTATTATCCAAGCATCCCTAAAGGATTTCACAAATAAATGTTTCTATGTGCGTTTGTGATACATTTCCTGAAGAACTTAAAAAAAATTAATATCAAAGCATCCCTGAACGGTTGCTCATAATATGGTTTTTCTTGATCATCATTGAAGAAGTATTGTTGTATAGTTCCTGAAGAACTAGGGTTCCACAAAGAATTATCTTCATTATCACTATTTGTGAAGATTTGTGATATTTCTTGAACAACTGAAAGAAAGAAAATATTCAAGCATCCCTGTAGGATTGCACAAAACATGTTTTTCCCATGAATGTCTAGATTTTGTGGTATAGTTGTTGAAGAACAATTGATTAGAAAGTATATTTTTCTTTGATCATTGTATATGGAAGATTTGTGATCGAGTTCCTGAAAAACATGACTTTTACACAATGATTGCAATCTATGATCTATTTGATCTTAGTATGCTTTGAAGCACTGGAAATCAAGAGAAAGGGGCATATAACTTATGTCTCAAATATTCTCATGAATTGAATTAGCAGAACGAGAAAATATTTACAAAAATATTATGAATCAAGATTATATGTGAAATGATGATGGAAAAGAATACTCACAAACCACTCAATGTGTTGAAGTTCATTCCCAGAAGTGAATGATTCACATTATAATTTTGGTACAAGAAAAGTTGTGGTGATTACCATTGATGAGATAAATGTTATCATTATCCTATTTAAGTGTCATTTGTATCATTTGTGATTGTGACCTTTGTTTTTCCTAATAAGGGTGTAATATGTTATGGAAAATGTAACTTTTATTCTTTCTTATGCTTATTATTCCAAATAAAAATGTTGCATGGAAAAAGGGGAATAAGAAGAATTGATTGTATGACTAGATCCTTAAGAACTAGACACTCTTATGCTCTTATTTCCATCCTAACCTTTTATTATCTTCTCGTAATTTCATGTTATCATAATGTTATAGCACATATATATGAAATGATATAGATCATACCTATTGAGCAAAAAAAAATCTAAGTTTTGCAAAAAAAAAAAAACAAATAATTGAATCAAGGTTAAAAGAGTGCGTATAGTTTCTATAGTTTTGTTTATTGAACAATTGTGTCCCAGTTATTTTGTATATAGATGGTAATTTTTGTTATACATATACTTAGTTGTTTTATATTTTGTTATTTGAATCGTCAAAATTTAATAGAGTATTTTTGTTTAAATAAATATGAGTGCGGCTAAGATTATACTGTGTAAACAAAGAAGTTTGATATGCGCTTATACAAAATAAAGTGTTGTTTCGAACCAAAAATTTAGTAGTCGACATAGTTTTACTATTTAGTATACATTTAGCAAGATTATCTTGAAATAACAATGACATTTCATATTGATATTTTTGAAGGATTAAAACATTTTTATTCAAAATAATGATTTTTATCTGTCTTTTGTTTTTAATGCATGCTAATTATAAGACATTATAGGTATTTAGAACGTATGGAAGATTCTATATGTACATCTTATACTAAATGTTGTACATTATTTAATTATGGCCAGAAGTCATATGGTAACATGTGTACTTGTTATCAACTTGCAACAAGAAGTTTGCAAAATGTAATTGAAGACTCGGAAGAGCTAGTGTATTGCTAGTTACCTAGAGAACCAATTTTTTTACACATTGTACCCTATTATAATCTCTCAAGTCTCATAAAATTTATTAAGTTTTTAGGATATCCGTCCAAATGGATATCATATTGAAACAAGAAATGAAGGAGATGTTGAATATCTTTATATAACAAGACATACTTTGAATAAAATAAGTGAACTGAAAAGTTGTCTGCTTTTCTTCTGATTTGTACTACACTTATATATGTGAAATTGAAGCACATGTTGTAAACCAGAAGTTTACTTAATAATAATTTGTTGTTGGCAGGATCGGTTGGGTCATCGTGAATACATATTATGATGCGAAAAATGGTTAAAATTTTCTATGCGAACCTATATTGAAGAGCCAGCAGTTTCTTCAATCTACTAATTTTTGTGTTCACTTGTTCCCAAAGAAAATTGGCTATTTGAGAGAATAAGTCTCTCGTATTTCTAGAACTTATATAAGGTGATATTTGTAAACAAGTACACTAATCATATGGACCATTTTAATATTTGTGATTTTAATTGATGCATCAACTAGATAATATATTATATTTATATATATTTGTCGTCAACGTACAACCGGAAGTTTGTGAGATTATTTGCTCAACTAATTTGAGAAATAGGTCATTATGTGAATTACCCTGAAAGCATCTGATAAGTATTGTATGTCGATTAGAATTGATATTGGACTTGATGTAGCATATGTTCTTTCATAAAATGCTCTTGAAGAACCATTCTTTAGACGTCTAAAGTTAATATATGACTGTCTGTTGTCGTCAAACTCTTAGGTCCTCGTCGTGGGGTCGGTCAGAGGTTTGGACAGTCTTTGATTCCTCGTTTTTGCAAGCAATTGAGTCGAGGAGGGAACTCTGCTCCTCAACTGTGGCTTTCCTGACTCCTCTATAAAGGGTTAGGCAAGGTGAAAAGGACGCTGGTGTTGGATTATACTACGGCTAATGCATAAAGTAAAAGGATAAAAATACGATAAAGGAATATAAATTGAAATAAACGTAGAGTTTGATTATTTGGATGTGTGCTTTTTTACAATTACTCTATTGCTATATATATACACAGGCCCTCGTCGGCCACTATACTAGCCAACATTTGCCTGCCGTTGGATCGATCTAAGATAAACGGCTTTCATTGCTTCCTAGGCCCTCAACAAGGCGGAGTAACTACCCACGTTCCGACTGGCACAGTTAGTGGGGTAAGTGCTCGTTGCTTCGTGTTTTCCGGCCTCACTCTTCCGCTTGAACTTCAACCGCTCCCGCGTTCTATCTTTGTGTCGTGTCTTGCCTTCCAAGCAACGCCCGCCTTGCCTCGGCCACTTAGTGGGTCGGCTTCCCTAGCCCCTTTTTGGTAATAGCTTTGGCATCCGAGCCACCTGGACCTTGGCACTCTATAGGTTGGGGCTATTACTTTCCCTCGGCTTAGCTCACTAGCCCTCGGGTATAACCCTCCCTCGAGGAACTTTGTCGTTTAATGTGCTCCGATGTCCTCTTTTGACTTCACTCTTTCTGGAAAATACCCCCTTTTACACTTTGTCGCGTGGCTTGCCTTCACACCAAAATTCCTCTTTTCTCTTCTTAGCCCTCGGCCCACGACTTAATTATTTTTGGGTGTTAACGATGACCAATATTTATGAGATAAGAATTTCCAATTTCTAATTAGGAACATGTAATTTTACATGTTGTAACTTTGATTCATATCTAGCCAACAAGTTATCACAACTCTTCCCCTTTCCATTTGAATTTTGATCACAAACCTAATATTTTCTATCTTAGAATTTTTGGATGTGCAATGCATGTTCCAATCTCTCCATTCACAATGCATTATCATGATGGGTCCTCAAAGAATTTTGGGAATATATATATATATATATATATATATATATATTGGATATAAATCTTCAAGTATAATAAAGTATCTTGACCCAATAATTGGAGACTTGTTTATCGTCCAGTTTGATGATTATCATTTAATGAATCAAATTTCTCAACATTAGGAGGAGAGAACGAGCAGCTGAAAAAAGAGATCAATTGGAATGAATTATCATTGTCTCATTTTGATCCTAAAATTAAACAATGTGAACTAGAAGTTCAAAATATAATTCATTTGCAAAGCTTAGAAACTCACCTACCAAATGCATTCACTGATCCAAATGTGTGACCAAATCAGACATATCAGCTGCTAATGCTCCAATAAAATGGATATCCCTGTTGGGCAATCTAATTTTGCAAATGAGTCCCAACCACGCCTGAAGCGTGGTAGACCAATCGGTTCCAAAGATAAAAATCTTCGAACAAGAAAAGGAGCTAAAAAGAAAGATGGTCCAAGCGAGGATATAGAAACTCTAAAAGTGTATTCAGACGTAATTGACATTTCAGTTCCAAAAGAACTGATCAGGTTCCTGAAAAATTGTGAAATTAAAGAGATCTCAATGAATTATGTCATGAATTAAATACAATGGAACCGAAACGAAGTCAACGATGGCGATGTTTTTACATATAATATAGCTCTAAATATGATAAATGATAGTGAGGATGATAAACCAGAGTCTACTAAAGATAATAGACAAAGTGAGAATTGACCAAAATTGAAAGATGAAATTGAAGAAGAATTAAAGTCGTTTCACAAAAGTTTTTGGACCTGTAATCCAAACACCACGAAGGTGTGAAACCATTCGGATACAAATCAGTTTTTGTGCAATAACATAATGAGAACGGTGAAATTGTGAGATACAAAGCTCGACATGTTGTTCAAGGGTGGATGCAAGTACTTTTTAGTACTTAATTAGCCTTGTAGCACATGAAGAGCTCAATTTTCACAAGATGGATGTTGCTACGGCTTATTTGTCTGACTCACTTGATAGTCATAATTATTTGAAGATCCCTGAAGGATTTAATATCCAATACACACTTTTTGGATTCTCGAGATGATTACTCAAATTGAATCAATCCCTCCATCACTTGTCCATATAGTTTTATGAAAATATTTGGAAAAGAATTTGCTATAACTGATGTCTATGTTGATGACATAAATATTATTGGAACTTCTGATGAGCTTCCAAAAACTATATCTGCACATACCTCAAATTATATCTGATGGATTTTGAGGTTGAACCTGTAGGTGACCTCTACATGGAAAATCCCAGAAGGATTCAAGATAAAAGGAAATATCTTGAAATAAATTCTTTTGGAAAACAAAGTCTCATATTGATCCGCTAAAATTATTTATATTGAGTACATGAGTTGTGTGGTAAAAGTGAAATATCTCAGTCTCAAAGACTATAAAAGCATGCATGCATATCACATTTTATATCCCTTGATATGATAATATTATGTGATAATTAGTAGTAATATAGTTCATTACAAACCAATATGCATTAGAACAAAGTAAGATGCATATTTCATTTTAGACTATCCTAGTGAATAAATCATTTTATATAGGGTTAAATATGTTTTTAGTCCCTACAAAATTTCACTATTTTGTTTTTAGTCCCTATAAAATTTTTCATCGACTTTTAGTCCCTATAAAATTTCAAAATTTCGTTTTTAGTCCCTATAAATGCCAACTAGTGTATATCCATTGAATTTTTGAGTGATGTTTTGCATACATGTTGACGACATTATAAACATCTCTTCCAGAAAAACTTTGAATTTTTTAACAACGCATAAATTAAATCTAAATTTTTTAAGTGCCAAAGATTCGATAAACAAATTAAAGGAAATACTAACCTAGAAATCAAATTTTGAGTTTATTTTTTATGAGGGAGATATTTTTAATATCTTTAACGTGTATGTAAAATATCATTCAAAAATTCTAAAAGTATACACGAGTTTACATTTTATAGGGACTTAAAACAAAATTGTGAAATTTTATAGGGACTAAAAGTTGACGAAATTTTTTATAGGGACTAAAAACAAAATAGCAAAATTTTGTAGGGACTAAAAACATATTTAACCCTTTTATATATGTTACCCAATGTAACCATGCAGATACAAAGGACTTTTATCTGATCTAGATCAAGTCAGATCGCAAGTCAGCTATTGTCTACATGTGGGGACATTGAAATATATATTTTTAATCTAAAATAAAATATATGGTTCTTAATTCTTCATTTCATGCTCATATGCCAAAAATTCAAGGAAGATGTTCTGAAGATTATATTGAACGCAAAGCTCCGTTAAAATAGGATATATCAAAAATGACAGAGCGGAGTAGATTGCTCCATATGCACTCGGGAAGAAAATCCAGATGTTGGAATTCATATTCTTAAATGGCGCTTCAAACAGGGGGAGAAAAACTGTACTCTTTTCCCTTCGGTATGGTTTTGTCCCATTTGGTTTTCCTTGGTATGGTTTTTAACGAGGCAGTTCCCATAGGAAGGATATTGTACTGTTTTTTCCTTCACTAGATTTTTATCTCATTGGGTTTTTCCTAATAAGGTTTTAACGAGGCATATCCTCAATGGGCATGTAATGAGGAGTGTTATGAATATTAAGATTGTTATTGGATGTCCATTTGTCTTCTCCCATCTTCTCATCATTATCTTGTGTGGTGGTATTTTATGATTGATCACTCACTTTCAATCTCCACCCCTATAAACAGGATTCACCCTCATATGTAAATGACTACTTGTGAAGAGAATAATGCAAAGCTCCTATATTCTCCATCTTTGTTCTTGTTCTTTATACTCTCATTCTCTTGTTCTTCTTCTTGCTATAATTTTGGTTATTTTCATAACAGGTTTAAATATTTTATGAATATAAAGGTTTTTATTTTTCGTTGCTGAAAAAAATTGTTTTCACCACTATACATATGTTATCATCCCTATAAATATATATAGTCTTTATTTTTATTTTTTTTACTCCTAGTAATATTGATTATGTTTAGTCTTACTACTTGAAATTAAAGACAATTTTGATTTTAGTATCTAAAGTATGGAATAATTAAAAGAGAACTAATTCTGAAAGTAAAATATTTATTACAAGGACGAAAAACAAGAAAGGAGTTTGACAACTATGAAAAACAAACTTTAGGAAATTCTAAGGAAGAAAAACAAAAATATCCTTATTTACAGAGACGGAAAAATAATTAGGACTTTGAAATGAGTTTGGTTCTGTGATTATGGGGTGTTGGTAAAACCCGTCTGTCAAAAGTTGCATGTAAAACTCAACAATAGGACTTTGAGGTAATATCAAAAAAAGCTCCACTAGCATTGGTGCCAAACACAGTACCCGTAATCTTGGTTTCATGTTTGCAAGTGATTTGTTTCATGACCAGATTCATGACAAGATGAGAACATATTCACTTACAATAAGAACAGTTTTACCCAATTAATTTGTTTGCAAATAACCAAATTCATACTAGATTTGTCTACAATAATTTTCCTTCTATCCTCTTTGTTTTCGATAATAGTGAAGCATTCATATCCCCAGCAGAAATTCAAACAAACAAATCTGGTGTTTGAATCTGAGTTCATGGAATGGGATGAAGAAGAACCCTAGTTCTTTTCAATTTGGAGAATTTTTGAATTTCTGATTTTTTTGGGGTTGAAGATGAAAATTATTCAGAAAAAAACAATGACATGTTATCTCAATTACGAACATGTCAGCTTTGTTACTGACAACTAGGCTTTTTTATAACAGAAATGCTAAAAAGAACTAACATTGAGGACAATATCTAACTAAAAGGACTAGGTTGGTACGATAAAAACATAAAGGACCTACTTGTTTCCCAAAAATAGGACCCTTGGTGTATTTTTGCCTATATATTATTTATTTATTGTTCCCATCAGGAACTTTGGGAAATACTTCGGGTTGTCGATGATGGAGGTGACCTGCCTATCGGTAGTGAAGTACCGTCGCAGGGTACCTGCAAAGCCACTTCAACGACCAAGTCATATCTCCCTCTAGTATTTTAATAGGGTTTTAGGCATACGTGATATGTGAGGATGAGACCCCTCACATATTTATTAAATGGGCGTGGTAGTATGTGGTCTCTTACTGGGCTTAATTGATCGGTCGACCCAATTTAGAATATCCGGTTGGGAACATAGTCCTTCAAGCAACGAGTGGATTGCATGAAGGCGTTCAGTTGTTGAGTCCTTCAGCCTGTCGCATCTTTGTTTTACTTTAGTCCTTCTAGAGTTAAGCCTATAAGACAATAGTTGTTAATAATTATAAAAATATTAGATAATTGGTTTGACGAGTGCTCGAAGTGTTTAGTTTGAACCGTCTCTGGGTCATTTTGTGCTTCCTTAATCGACGGTCAAATTGCTTCTCCTTCTTCATGCAAGGTGATCCGTTTGTTGGGTCATCAAAATTAGTAAAAATAATAATGTCTTTTAGATAAATAAGGGTTAAATATGTTTTTGGTCCCTATAAATATAGCGAATTTTGTTTTTAGTCCCTATAAATTTTTTAGAGCACTTTTAGTCCCTACTTTATTTTCCGTTTGCACTTTTAGTTCCTGCTGTTAAAATCTACTAACGGTGCTGACGTGGCACTACTTATGTGACAGTTTTTTATGAGCTGGCACATTGCTATAATTTCCATGTAATATGCCACGCTGGAAAATTAACAAACCTAAAAACAAAATTTAGAAAAATCAAAAACCCTGAAATACAAAACCCTCTCTCTAGCGACAAAATTCCTAAATCCTCTCATCTTTTCTTCATTCTTTTATCTCAGGAAAGCAAATCGCACCAAAGTGACGCCATTGAAGAGAAATTAGCGAGCTCAGAATGCGTAGATGAAACTTGATGTTTTTGATGATTTCGGAGCGGTTCAAAATGAAAGCATAAAATGTTTGTCACCAATTACTTTGATGGTCAAAGCTTAACAAGTTTGCTGCAGAAGGATGCTTTTGTCAAAGCTTAACATCATGAGGTCATTGTTTTGTGTCTGAAGGATCCTACTAATAGAGAATACGTATCAGCTCAAAAAAGATGAAGCAGGGTGCCTCAACATAGCAAAGCTACGAATCTGTTATCCAATTAGAAGGAGGTTTAGAGTCAATTAGATTAGTTGAGTCCGATTTGCTTCTACAACACCAAAGTCAATCTACTATATAAACACAGTTGTAACAGAAATTTATAATCAATGAAATCAATTTGGTTTACATTCAGTCATTGTTTGTGTGTGGCTTATGAAAAGAGCTTATAGAATTGAAGGAGGACTTTCTCATATATATCTATTACTACTAAGTATTATCAGTAAGCTAGAAGTTTAAAACATACTCAGATATTGAGTAAAAAATAACATAGTCAAATATATATTATGTTTAATATTCGTCACCATCATTAATCAATTAACAGACCATGCATATTAATGAAATAATGTGAGAGTAGAAAATGTGATGATGGTTTAGCAAAGATAAAGATAATTATAGGTTTCCTTTTTCTGAAACCCACAACAAAGTCCAACAGCACAAAGTCATGAAGGTAACCCTTCATCTTATTTTTGTTGCCATCATCACAAATTCCATTTCCAATTCCTTTTTTTTTTTTGACAAAATCCATTTCCAATTCCTATATTTGCTTCATGACAGTATTGAGTACAAGACCACATTCACTACAACAGATTTGGGGATTGGGAGCGCTTTTTTTAGGCCATCAGTAGCGCTTTCGGGCGCTCCTAAAGCCTGCGCTCCTGTTGCCAAACCCCCTACAGGAGCGCTCAAAAAGCGCTCCTAATAGTTAGGAAAAAGTAGCGCTTTTTACTTCAAGCGCTCCTTATTCCCAGATGTGCTACGACAATAAGGAGCGCTTGCAGCAAAAAGCGCTACTTATATTGTCTTAAGTATAGGTAGCGCTTTCTATTATAAGCGCTCCTTATTCCCTATTTTTTTTAAAAAAAAAAAAATTTTGTATATTCTCTATTTTACATTACAGCAATACTGCATTTAAATGCAATATTTACACCATTACTACCAAAATAAATTTTAAAAAAATACATATTTTAAAAAAATTAAATAGGACTTTTATTAACGAATTTAAGTAAAGGCTTAAGACAAGCCAAGACCATGAAAATTACAACTTTGTCTATGAGTAAAGTTGAAGTAAATGGGCCACAATGACTTTATAAATAACAAAAAGGACTCGAACCAGATATAACTACGAGGTACTACAAGATGTGAACTCGGGGAAGCAACAACAGGATGTGAACTCGAACCAGAATGAACGCGAAGCTCCGGCAAAAAGGACTCGAACCAGATATAACAATCAGCGAGAACAATCTGTATCAATTTAAAGATTCATAACATTTTAAAATAAGTTTTCTCAAAAAGATAAAATATGTGAAGCATATTCTAAATATATAAAACAACATGACTCTCTAAGTACACCACAAAGATCTAATCAACAGTAAGCAAGAAAAGACCCACCAATACATAAATAATTATGGAATATTAGTAAGAAAAGATCCAACAATACATAATTAATCAAGAGACTGGCTAGTTTGTGACCTTGATCCTTATATTAGTATTAGTCAAATTTCTTTACCCGATTAAAAAATTAAATACTTAGACATATTAGTATACAAGGAATCAAGCTTATGCTAAACAGAGAAATAACCTACTATAATTTTACTAAAACGGACCAGCCTATCTTCACATAACAATATGCTCATAAGATAAAGGACAATTTCAATGCAGCAAGTATTAGTTAAAGCATCATGTTTCAACTGTTAGATAGTATGATATATTAGTATCAAGGATAGTTTCTCTTTTGGGGTACAAGGAGAAACTCTCATACCTTCAGCAAGTGGGGGATGTCCTTCACGTATAGAAGCAGCAATTTCTTCTGAGCATAATAAAGATATCTATTTCCATCAAAGAAAATCAGAACTTGTTACTAAATTGCTAGTTCAATTACAAATGGACAATAAAGTAAATATTTCTTCCAATCTGAAATTTGTGATTCTGCAAATTAGTAAAGCATAATTGTACCATATGTAATAAACAATAAATGGATACAGAGTTTAAACGGTAGTTTAGAACAATGAGAACCGTAAACTAGTATTATACAATTCCACATTCAACAACATGGCTAGTGGAGAAATTGAATAAAATATTCTCCAATAACAGCAAAGAGTTATCATCATTAACTAATAAAGTATTGTACCCAATATGGTCACTAACACATTCACATTATATCAATCATTCATTTAAACAAAATCTATAAAACAGAAAAACTGGAAACCAAATTTCATAATATGAAAATATGAACAGGCATTTCACTGAGTAATTTCGACAAACACTTTACCTACGCTTCGCAATATCCTACCTTTTACAATAGAAGAAACAACATATTAGGGATTTAGGTTTGGTGATGTTCGCAGTTGCACTTAGGGTTTGCAGAATCACAAAAGAAGGAGATGCACAGTAGAGAGGGAAGTGAAAAACGAAGGAGGAAAGAAAACAAGGAACGAACCTGTCAATCGATGAGGTAGTTGAGATCGATAACGGCGTGGTTAAGACCTTCAACGGCGTTCAAAACGAGATGGTGGTCCTTCAGCGGCGTTCACGGACCTTCAGCGGCGTTAAAAAGGATGAGTTGAGATAACGGCGTGGTTGAGATCAGAATCTGGAACGTTGAGAGGGTACTGAGAGTGTTTCTGCGTGAGGGTTTCTGCAGTTTGAGTAGTGAGTGTTTCAACGTACGGGAAGAATTAAGAGTACGTGCGAGGAAATTAATTTTAGAAATTTTGATCAAAGGGAGCGCTCGCGTAAAAAAGCGCTCCACATTGGAGAACGCATTTTGATCAAAGGGAGCTCTCACTAATGAAGCGCTACTTTTTCAACCTCCGTGTTTAATCATAGGGAGCGCTCGCATACCAAGCGCTACTTATTGAACCTCCGTGTTTATCTATAGGGAGTGCTCTTGTACAAAACGCTACTTATTCAACCTCCGTGTTTAGCTATAGGGAGCGCTCGTGTACAAAGCGCTACTTATTGTATGTGCGTGTTGGGAATAAGGAGCGCTCACCTATAAAGCGCTACTAATGTTGCGCTCTTTTTAAACAATTCTGTTGTAGTTATTCCAATTCATCATATTCATAAAAGTCATGACAATATTTGACAATGAATGAAGTTTTTTCATTACAATTAAATTAAATACATGAGTATAAGAGTACAAAGAGCTCTTTCGATTACAATACAGAAGAGTACAATGGTTCTTATCTGGTTACAATTGAACACAAGATTTACAAGAGCTATTTTCTACGAATTTCACTTCCTATGTAAAATGCTACCATTCTTTGAGTGAAGCATCTAAGTGCAGCAACACATAACAATTCAGCCCTTTCAAAATTTGTACAATGCTCTCTTATGCAAAATTTGTTCTCTTGCTGTGGATATTTCCAGAGAAGAGCCCTCACGATGATAGTCTTACCGAGTGTATATAACAATAGAAGAACAACCACCAGCAATGACCCCAATCCCAAATATCTCTGAAGAACACGATCTCAATCAACCCCCAAAATCCAAACTCCAACCCCTACTACTTATTTGTAAAAATGTCTCACTCAAATTCCGTTCACGAAACTCAACAGAAGAACAAACACCAGCAATGACCCTAAGCCCAAATATCTCTGAAGAATATGATCTCGCAATTGAAGCCCTTTCCTACAACGAAATCTCGCAATCATTCAAGCCCCTCCAGAAATTCACACCATTGAAGAAAACGAAAACCACGAAGACGAAAGCGAAGGCGAAGACTCTCACCACCTTCAAATCCTAACCCAAGTCCTCTCTCCGTACTTCCCGATGATATGTCCTCCCTTTCTCAACCACAATGCGACACCGCTTACGATCTCTTTCTCTAGTTCGATAGTCACGAAAACCCTTTCACATTCTCCCATTTCCATTCCCTGATCTGCACAGCAAGATGAAGAAGACAGTGATATTAGGAATTAGGGATTTAATTTTTGTTTTTAATTTTTTATTATTTTCAGCATTTATATTACGTGGCATTAAATAAATGACGTGGAAATCACACGTGGCTGCCAGCAAATAGAAAATTGCCACATAATCAATGCCACGTCAGCGCCGTTAATGAAATTTAACAGCATGGACTAAAAGTGCAAACGGAAAAAAATGTAGGGACCAAAAGTGTCCAAAAAATTTTATAGGGACTAATAACAAAATTTGCTATATTTATAGGGACAAAAAACATATTTAACCCGATAAATAAATAAATAAATTTTTCATTCACAAATAGGTGTCTTAAATTTATATATGGACAATGTTATTCTTTTCTTACTTTATACGTCCAGTGTCCACCATCTCTTTTATGGTCTGCTTGGTTGGAGAGAGAAAATATTAGTTTGGTAATATTTTACACTAAGAGTGTGTTTGTTTGACGTGAAAGAAGGAAGAGAGAGTAAAGAAAGAGAGAAAATGAGAAAAGAATGTACCAAACAATAAAAAAAGAAAAGAGAGAGAAAGTTTATGCTAACCGTCGTAGATTAATAATTCTATTGGGTTTGTTATTTTATTATTTTGTTAAGTCTTCTTTAAAACATTGGTGGTGCTCACAAGATTCCGAAATATAATTTCCATAAATAGTGAACAAAGTGACATTTGACAATCAATAAAGTAAGTCGCAAATTTATATGGACCCCGCATTCAGTGATGGGGCTAGCTAATGTTTTATATGGGGCTAAATAATAGAGTAATTTTTTATAGGAAAAATGAACTTCAATAAGAAAGAATAAATTGTGTCAAAAAAATAAGAGAGAATATACAAAATATTACTCTCTGTGCAACAATTTATAAGCAACAATTTGTATTAAATTTGTATTAAATTTTTTTAGAATAAGAGTTTGGATACAAACAATAGTTAAAGAATATTTAATTGAACACTAATTTTATACACTACAACATGCTAAAAAAAGAGAGAAAACAAAAAAGAAAAACCACAAAACACAAGCAGAATATAATAGAAAAGAAATGAAATAATAGCTATGTAGTAAAATATAATAAGGCATAATTATCAAATAATAAGATAACAATAAATTTTTATCTGACCTAATTTTAACTTATTATTTTATTTTTGTGGTAGCAATGAGTAGTAATTGCTAGGGAATGAACCGCCTCTCCCTACATTTGACCCGTCATATGAATTTTATACATATACGCAATCCTTAATTAAAAATGAAAATAATTAATTCAGCCCTATAAAGATCGGTTCACCATAATATTCTTCATTATTCTTTGAATTTACTTCTTATTTAGATCCTTTAATATTTTGGATCGGCTTAGATACAAAATATGATTTGACAATTAAACTAACTATAAAATTAGTAATAACTATTGCAAATGCAACGTACGTGTGCGTGTGTCTATATATATATATATATATATATATATATATATATATATATATATATATATATATATATATATATATAAATCAATAATTGTAACGTAGAAAATAAAATCAACAACAATTTTGGCTTTTACTATTTGTACTAAATCACCTTTATATGCATTTATATCACCAACAAATTGCCTTTATACACACACACATATATATATATATATATATTTATATTGTGTTTTTAGGTGTTGTTTTAACCCTTCAATTATTTCTTGATAATAAACACCTTGTGCATTTCATTATAATTAAATCGCAATAAGCACCCCCACAAGAGAGTAAGCGACTAAGTTAACATTTCCCCGAGCAAACTCAACATTAGTGTTACAATTGTAAAAAAGTTCTTACAAACTTTAACTAAAGAGCCGAACTCAAAATTTTAACCCTTCAAATGATCATTGCTAAACAAACCTTGTTAACATTAAAGTGAGTTAAAGGGTTAAAATGACCCATTAAAGTATTAATAAGACATAAAATAAACATTTAGTATTAGAAAAGGGTAACGTGCATGCAACATAATAAATCATACATACACATTGGGCAGCATAAAAAGCACAACTTTTGTTTACACAATAAAACAACCTTACCATTTTAGGTTGATTAGCAATAGGCGTGGAAAATAATGGCTAAATATCTCAAGTTTCTTTCAGCACTGATTCTCTTCTTTTTCCTATTTCTTCATTTAACCGATGGATATTACTTATCAAAAAACAAATGGATTTGGGGGGACAAAGTTGAAGTTGAAGCTGGAGATGAAGTTTGGTGGAGAGGAGGTGAAGATTTGGAGCAACTGAGAGGGGGGAGACCGAGAAGGGGGCCAAGAAATGGTAAGTTTATAATTAAATCATTTTTTCGTTACGTTTTCATAATACATTTATTCTATTTCAATAACACTAATGATGGTCTATTTTTACATTACATGTCAGTTTATTACACTAAAATTCCATGTAATGTTGACGAGGACTGCAAGAAACATTGCCAAAACAAACTCTATAGAAAATATAGGTGTAAAGTTATGTGCCAATGCAGGCCGTAGCCTAAATACTGGTATTGAGTTGAGTTATAACTTAATTGTCACACAAATCATACTATGTCTCTAATTATTATTCCTCTAACATTTCACTTTTTGTTACAGCTTCAAAGGAGTATTAGGCTATTGTATGCTATTAGAACATGGTTTGCACGTCACCGCAAGTTATGAAGAAACAATAGTAATGTTTGAAGATTACTACCAAACTTCATCCAAGAAGAAAATAAATTTGATTATGTAATAAATAGCTCTACCAACTCTGCAACATGCACGTGATATGAATAATATTATATATCATATAGATTTGCGAATTGAAAATAAATGCATCATAATGATAACTTTATGAAATTTTTTTTGAATGGAAAAATCTATATATATATATATATATATAGAGAGAGAGAGAGAGAGAGAGAGAGACGCACATACACCCATACAAGCAAGACAGGATACACCCATACTCTAAGTAAAAGCAAAACAAAAGACAAGAGTGAAACATTCGATTGTTAAAGGAAATTGATCATTAAATCTAAAATTCCAAAATACAAACAATCAGTAAGAACATAAATTTTTCACCACAAATTGCTAGTGATCCTTTGTAGACTGATGTGCTAGGCTTGTGAAGCTTACTGAATGTTATCAATTCTGCCCCTAGAACAATTTACAAAACAACTACATATAGATATTACGAAGTGATAACTAACGACTTGCTTGGTGGACACGTGTCCAAATTAAACTAACTTATGATTAATGATAAAACTGGTGACCATTATCTTTGGCTTAAGAGATACTTTCCACATATCCCAGTGCTCGAACAACCTCTGAAAACCAGTGACTAACTGCTTATAACTGTTACGCACCTTTAGCCTTATGTTGAGATTGAGAAATCTTGAATCTGCCCAATGTCTCGAACCTTCATTACTTTCAAAACTTTGTATTTTGGTGACATGTCCATTTAGTCAATTTCGAACACGAAATATCACTATAATAAATTCCCTCCAAATGTTTTATACCGGGGGATGTAGAGAGAAAAAGTTATCGAAACGCCTTAATTACACGCAAACAGCATTGCTACCTAGGCGCCACTTCCTAAGAATATGACATGATGGCTACAAATCGCTTAGAGAATAAGTATCATAATTTTACAATAGTTGGCAATTTGCTACTTGATCTTTTCGCAACCTTTACACCTAACACCCATGATACGAACATCATTTTCTATGGCCTCTTCATCCAACACCCAAAATTTCAAGAACATGAATTTTGATGGCATCTCTATATGAATAAGGAGGGAGTTACTTAGGCATTATAGGGTTCTCATCTCCTCTATGGGGATTGTGTGGAAGATCCTCCTATCATCTCAGAAGATGATGCCATGTTTTTTTGCGATAAAGAACATTATTAGGGAAAATTTCCCTCATATTATAGATTGGTTTCAAAGGAAATCCTTTGCCTTCAGAGAAGACCTTTTGTACTTGGCTGAATCAAATGCCTAAAATCAAGGTGAGCTAATTTAAAATTTAGGGAATCTATGACCTTATCGAGCTCAGTTCGTATGATCTCCACTTTATTGAGGCAAAAACTTTTGCTTCCCTTCATTTCAGGCATCCATGTTCCAACAGTTTTCATTTCCTTTGTTCTATATTCATCCCTACACTCATTGAAATTATTTCCATTATTGGGCTTAAACCGACTGACCTTCAATATACCCTTTTGTTCCGGACTGGGCCAAAATCCAATCACTTGGGCCTGGCCCAATCCGTGCGCGCTGCTGAGAGCAAAAGTGGATTCCATGGTAGTAACGGTCTACATCCAATGAACAAGACTTGACCACCTAATCCAACGGTTTGAGTACGACGCCGTGCTCTATAAATACACTTTCAACCCACCATTTCCAGGTACGCACTCATTTCTCCCTCAAATACCTCTTATCTTCCCTTGCTGACTTAGGCATCGGAGTGCTTGCAGGTACCCCACCTGAGGCGCGGGAGAAGATAACCTCGGCCAATCCGAGGTCCAAGCTCAACCATCCGAAGTCAAATTCCCTTCCTCGCGGAGCACTTCAGCTCAAGGACACATCCCGTACTCCGGTACCGAACATTGACGACCACAGTGAGAGGAATCATTCCCTCAGGGTGATTTCCGGTGGCTCATCCATTTTGACCACGGAAACTAAAAAGACCCTGAAGTGCAAATGGAGAGAAATCGCTAGCTTGACTTCCACTATTCGAACCTTCTATTGATGTCACCTCTTTCGTCAAAGAACTCAAATAAATCTTGTAGCAACATGGAAATCACATTTTCCAGGCACTAAGAATCAAAAAAGTTCAAGACATGGTTGGTGAGGTTTTTGAATATGAGGATAACCTAAATGTTGGGGAGAACTAAGAATCTTAAAATCTCACACTGAGCTCGAGGGGAAGTATACTATGGAGGATGTGGTAGATTTCAATCTCCACGTAGTAGTTGAGGATGTTCAAATTGTAGAGTTCAATGATCAGATGGTTAGTTTCGATAACACCATTGCTGATCTCAACAAGGGACTCCAACGACTCACTTTTCAAAGAAATGAGGTTCATGCGAACTAAGCGGATTCAAAACTTGGTTCCTAAAATTCTCAAAGTGAAAAATCAACTCTCCTCACAACTTGAAGATATCAAACTTCACAGTGCCAATATCCACACTGAAAATGTTGGATTAGTATATGAAAAAGTTATGCTTCTCATGGAGTAAAACCAAATACCAGAAGAACTCTTCTAATTTATTTTAATTTTTCTTCTTGCACCTGAAGACTATAAATGCATTTTCCTTTCGTTACAATCATGTAATCTATATAAATAACAAATGAGAATAATCTCATTTATTAATCTAACACATGTCAATCTAATAGCCATTTGGCAATAAATACTACCTTTAAATAATATAAATAATAATATAAAATAATTATATTAAAACTAAAATATTATATCAAACAATTATTAATTATGATGTGTAACGTTCAATATTTCATGAATAAAGTTAAATGATATAAATAAAAAATGGTTTTTTTTAATTCAAAACTCTCCAAGAAAATATGGCTATAAATAGCCAAGTTTAGGTGATGGTTTGATTCACTCTCCACACCACCACCTCATCTTCACAAACTATCCATTTTTGTTTCATGGATATTGTCACTTTTCATGGAGGTTTCTTCATAAAAATTTGGATATATCGTGTTGAAGAAGGTGAATAGTATTCCTTTTAGGCGATATATGGGTTTTTGTATAACTTCATCTTCTTGCTACTAGATAGTTATATGACATGTTGTCAATTAGGTTTTCTACAGCATATGAATTTTGTTCAATTCTATTGTACCTCATATTTTGTAATTAACCATATGTAGTGATATGTAAATCTCCATATTGTAAATGAATGTTGAAATAGTTGATGCATATTGTAAATAATTGGTGTTGAAGAAGGTGATGGTTTGATTCACTCTCCACACCACCACCTCATCTTCACAAACTATTCATTTGTGTTTCATGGATATTGTCACTTTTCATGGAGGTTTCTTCATAATAATTTGGATAAATCGTGTTGAAGAAGGTGAATAGTATTCCTTTTAGGCAATATATGGGTTTTTGTATATATATATATATATATATATATATATATATATATATATGACATGTTGTCAATTATGTTTTCTACAGCATATGAATTTTGTTCAATTCTATTGTACCTCATATTTTGTAATTAACCATATGTAGTGGTATGTAAATCTCCATATTGTAAATGAAGGTTGAAATAGTTGACGCATATTGTAAATAATTGGTGTCCTAAAGGTGTTGAGTTGGAATCTGTTGAGTTTATCTGAAGCATGTGGATAAAATATGTTGATTTAGGTGAATACTATTCATAATATTTTAAATATATGCGTGTAGGGGTGTTTAAATCCACATTTGGAAATTTCAAGTAGAAATAGTTGAGTTGAAAAATTCTTTTACATATGGTAAGTGGCTTATATATTATATGAGCCATAACCTAAAGACTGATTGCTATCATTTCCTATTATTCATAGGAACTATTGTCACTTGGTTTTCATATTATTTTTTATGTTGTCCATAGCAATACACTCTATTGCCACTCACCGATCAGAACGTATCATAGGACTCAGTACCAGAGTCAATCTTGCTTTACAAGTTTCTTACACGTGTTTTGGATATTCAGATTCAGATAATTTTGGAATTGGTAAATTTCAAGTGATTATTGACATTATATGTTAACTTGGTGTAAGCAAATTTAAAAACATAATTGTCACTAGTGCAGAAAAAGGATTCAAAGTCGGATGAATTAGACTTTTAAAGTCGGATTCGCATCCGACTTCTATAAGAGGGACTTTGTATGTCAGGGAGATTTAAAGTCGGGTGAATATCCGACTTAAAAATACTTTTTAAAGTCGGATAACAAAAGCATCCGACTTTAAAAGTATTGCTTTGTTTAAAAAAAACTTTTTTTTGGTGCTTTTAACATACATATACAATTATTTTCAGCAAATTTACATAGAATTTCAACTAGCAGGAGGAGCAATTCTTAGATTTTATAACTATAATTTATGTTATTGTACAAAACTAGAAAAATATGTACACAAATTCTAAAAATTCAGAGTTGCAATAATGTACCAAACTTTCATCAATGAGAAAAACACGTATACAAATTCTAAAAATTCAAAGATACAAAATTTTAACTAAAAACCTATAAAATATCACTTAAGACTATTTTCTTCGTTCTTTCTTTGAACACGCCCCTCAACATACAACTTTGGAAAGAACCTCGCCCAAACTTGCCTAACGTGCTTCAATTCTTCAGTTGTGAACAAACGACTCATATTTGAATATCTACAACAATAAAAATTAAATAAGAACCAGGTATTGAAAGAAAAAGTGCTTAAAAGTAATACATATAAATATATAATTCTCTGTCACCCATCATTCAGTGGATTACTAATAGAGTAGTTAGTAGTTTCCTAGCTACTTACTAGTTTTAATATGCTGCTTTGTATTCTGCAGTAAGTCAGAAACTGACTAGCCTCTTGCTAGATCAGTTAATTATTTAGTCTCCTTGTTCAGATTGACAAGGTGACTTGTGTATCTAAAACTTAGTCTCCTTATTCAGATTGTGTACCTGTAACTAATTGACTGATCTAGCTCAAATGTCGACTTCCTAAGTTCTCTTCTTACAAATTCCAGAATCTAAATAACCTGCAAAATCAATGGTTAATTATCAAAACAGTTTTATATTGGCGTAAGGTGATAAAGCAGTGTACAATACTCATAGAAAAATCAGCATAGGTAATGGTGAAGGCAAATGGTGACTTGTGAAAATTAGAGATAACTTGTGACAAATGGTGAAGGCAAATAGAGGTATATGCTGACATTAATTATGTATTGACATTAATTAGGATAATGAGTGAATATCCTAATAATAATTCACTAGTTTATCGTGTCAGATTAAGTCAAATAGAGTTATATGTTGCATTATCATAGAAGATTAAGTAATTGTGTTGTGTCACTACCCAGATTCAATCAATTTGACCTTGTCACTCAAATAGGTGTTGGTTCCCAGATTTGAAGCAGCAGTCAAAGGCCTTGACTTCCAACACAAAGCCAACCTACTGTTCTCAAATTGCAGCCAATACCCTTTACCAAACAGGGTCACCAAGAACTTAGTCTGTGAAATTTTACAGTTACCCATACCAACACGTTTATACCCTTTCAAATAATAAAACTCTTCTTCCCACGACATTCTCTCTTTTTCACAAAGAATCTGTCTTACACTGTCTAAGATTCTATGTCCCAATACCTCTTTTTCTATAAGATCTAACTCCACTTTGTGGCTAGCCCACATACTACTAACAAGTGAATCAGAAAGTGCTGTATAGTGATGCAAAGCCTCACAGAAGAACTCCACAAAAGACATGGGTTTCAGTCTATAAAAATTAAACAGTTCGCTTCCACTAAAACAACAAGTGCGCAGGAAAAGAACAACAATGCTAGCAAAATCACTGGATATGAATTCAGTTTGACACAATTATTAATCTTATTTCCATACAATCAGTTTCAACCTTTGCAATAAATAAAAGCTAAAAATCAGTGAAATATGTTTGTACCTTTCCTCTTCTTTCTTTAAGGCAACAACCACTTTTCCTCCTCACTCAACTATCATGTTGATCTGTCAACTAAAATAGAACAAAAGAACCACAAATTAGAGAGAGAGAGGATCATTTCTAGAGCAAAAAGAAAGGAAATAGGAGTGGTTTACCTTTCAGAAAAACCAAAATAAAGAGTGAAAAAGATGGTGACGGTGACGATGAGAGAGATTGAGACGGCGGCAGAGAGGAGAGAACGATGGAGGAAGAAGGAAACTTGGCGGAGAGAGCAAGGAGAAGAGAGATGGAACTGCGTATGTTGGAGTTTTGGAGGAGAGAGCGAGTTAGGGTTCAGTGATTTTCGTTTTGGACTGAGACAGAGAGATAGGATAAATGCTGCGAGGATTTCAGTGTTTATTTTGCGAAAAAAAATTACACATTTAAAGTCGGACGTTCATTTCATCAGACTTTGAATATGAGCGCCAGAAATTTATTTTCATGTTTATTACAAAATTGCCACCGCATCCACCTTTTAAGTCGGATATTTTCCATCCGACTTAAAAACTCCAATTCTTTTCCAATTTTTGTACTAGTGTGTAATTTGCTCAATGGGGGGCTAAACTTACATTCTGCATTATAAGGGTAGTTTAATTTGATCTATTTCATTACACATAACAATGAAATAGCCAAAATTTCCAAATCTATTGTCACCACATCGTGAATAAGTTATTAGTTTACTAATGGCAGAATGAAATAGCCAAAATTTCCATGAAATAGACAAAATTTCCGTATCTATTGTCACCACATCATTAATACCACACGCTTTCCTTGGCCGGTAAATTATTCGATAACTTATAGTATTAAAAACCTAAACATAATTTATCAGTTATACCTAACGTAACGTAACTTAAAGTACAATAATAAAATGATTATTATACTTTCAAAACGACCCTTATGTAGTAAGTATAATTTATTTTTCTAATAACTATGACAGTTACAACATATGGACATTAATATATTTAAAATTTATGATAGTTACAAAATTTAAACAAAACCATAAATAAAATTTATCGTATTTTCAAAACGTCCCTTAATCAAATAATTTACATTAATTTCATATAAGTAAGCCAGTTACAATATAAGGTCTTTAATATATCTCATAATTATGAATGTTACAACAAAACATAATTATTATATAATTATATTTACAAAAAGTCACTTAATCGAGTAATATACATTAAGTTATATGAAAACTTTGTCAGTTACAAAATTATTGTATTTTCAAAAAGTCCCTGTAAATTATTCGCTAACTTAAAGTATTAAAAACCTAAACATGATTTATCATTTATACTTAACGTAACCTAACTTATGGACAATTTATTTTTCTAATAACTATGTTAGTTACAATTTATGGACAATAATATATTTAATATTTTTTATAGCTACAAAATATAAACAAAGCCATTATTAATAATTTTCATATTTTCAAAAAGTCCCTTAATTGAATAATATACATTAATTTCATATAACTATGTCAGTTACAATATACCTTCTTTAATATATCTATTAATTATGAAGGTTACAACAAAACCATACTTAAAAATTAATATATTTTCAAAAATTCCCTTATTCAAATAATATGCATTAATTTTTATATAACTTTGTCAGTTACAATATATGGTATTTAATATATCTAATCAATATGACGGTTACAAAAAATATTATTCATGATAATCTGGTTTTAATATTGTACCTTCATCATACCAATAAGATGTGTAATGTAACATAATTGAAAAAATTGAATTTATAACGTTTTCATTTGTTGTGGTTTTATACAATCAAGGATATCATGTAACGGGTTTAGGCGATATAAACTAAAATCAATGCACGTTTTTCCAATTTTGCAACGTATGTGTAATGTGTAATAACGTGTGTTAATGTGTAATATTTAATAAAATATTTCGAAAATTTTAGTATACCTATTTTTTTTAAAATATCCTTCATATGATGAGTCTCACCCCATCTATAAATAAGATGGTTACAACGCACCATTAACCACTAACCACATTAATATTAGCCAATTGTGAACCTCCACTATATCCAATCCAAAACTAAATTGTTAATACCTCCTTTCTCATTTTACAAAATGCCTCCCAAATATGACATGATATCTTACATCAATGCCAGAAATGGCAAATGCAACCTACTTGTGGGCATCGCTAGGAAATGGGAAGTCCCCGATCTGAACAACAACAGGCTTCCATTTTCTGTTGAAATCGTTTTGGTTGATAAAGAGGTAAATATTATTCAAATTAACTGTGATTCTCCACACAATCACACAAATGTTTTTTATTTTTTTCCGCTTAACATATAATCTTGCTCATTTAGAATTTCTATTTTTTTTTTGCCAGTTTTCAGTTTCGAAAATGTTAGATTTTTAAAAAATTTTAAGTTTAACAAATAATTTTTATATTTCATGCATTTTGATGTGTGTATTTTATCCTTCATTTTTTTTACTTATTTCATATGTTTTACAGGGGAACAAGATACATGCCAAGGTTAGGAAGTCACTTATTTACAAGTTTGAGGCAGACTTGAATGAAGGGGATGTTTTACACATCACAAACTTTGATGTTGTTGCTAATGTTGGTGCATACCGTACAACGGCTCACAAGTTCAAAAATAATTTTCAGTATAATACAATGGTCCAAAGGGTCAGTAATGTTCAAATGAACATGGTGCCAGAAAACTATACTTCTCTTGCTAATGTGTTCAAAAGTGATTTCAACATTGACTACTTAATTGGTTAGTACATAAATTGTTGATCGCGATATAATTTCAATTTACGTATACATTATATTCAATGGCTTGAAAAATGGTTACGTATACCTGCATACAGATCTTATAGGTGTGCTGATGAGAATCGGAAAAGAAAGGGAGTATGAGAAAAATGGTAAAAAGTCAAAGGTCTTGACAATAGAATTAGATAACAATGGGTGCGCATCAGATCATTTTTTATTATCATTTATAGTTGTATTGTGTATTTTTTTTAAGACAAAAATGTGTGTAACACTTAATTAAAAAAAATTTTGTTGATTTGATCTTAGTTTCCGGTTCTAAATATCTCTATTTGGATCATATTTCGATGAACTTAATGCATTTGTTGCTTCCGAAGATGCTGCCAATGCTATTGTTCCTGTGTACGTGTTTTTTTATTTTTTTAATATTTTCGTGAATTTTTTAGACCAAATTCCACCTAGCATATTAACATATTTTATTATTTGGATAACATTGCTAATGCGTTCTGTTGATACTAGTATGGTGGACCCGTGCGATGCACGGGTTGACGTACTTAGAATTCTGGTACTGCGGTCGAATAATTCAGATAATTAGTTTGTCAAATTTTGTTTTCCTCTAATGGAAATTACAGCTGTTGGCAAGAATGGCAATATTACCAATGTGGTAATATATTGTAATAAAAATTTATGGTCAATACATCAGGTTGTACGAAATAATCTTATGGGATTGTTTATTGTAGAAATGGGTTTATATGATATAGAATGCTCATCAGCATACAATTTTGCGCTTTTCGTGACATACGTCGTTAAATGATTTGGTATCTGTTTCTGAAAGAAATAAATATGCATAATATGGGTGTAGTAGTCAGTTCGAATTATTTTGTTTTGTGTTGTGTCTGCAAATCAGTGCGGACGTTTTGAAATGATTAAAAGCGACGGATTCGATTTAGATATTTCTGAAATAGCATATATCTCGTTATAGGTA
The DNA here is from genome assembly GCA_963573325.1 of Astragalus glycyphyllos. NCBI lineage: Eukaryota > Viridiplantae > Streptophyta > Magnoliopsida > Fabales > Fabaceae > Astragalus > Astragalus glycyphyllos. Next base: position 17,508,080 of record OY754307.1, read on the forward strand.
TTGAAGGTGTAATAATAACGATTCGGTTATGTTTAGTGTTGGAGAATATACTAAATGAAATTATTTAGTTAGTTGAGTTGAAAAGTTAGCAACACATTAGACGCCATGGTTTTAAAAATGAACATTGTTTTTTAAAGATAATGTCGTTAATTAGTAACGTGGGTGGATGGGTTAGTCGAGTTAAAAATGAACATTGTTTTTTAGTTAGTTGAGTTAAAAATGAACATTGTTTTTTATTTCCACAATGTTGTTAAAATGAACATTGCTTTATACAGTTTGAGTAGTGGCTTGAAGTTCCGTGGGTGGGTAGTTCTTACTGATAATTTCTCAGCCCATTGCAATGTTGCATCATAGTGTTAGGTATTAATTGTCAACGATTTGGACCCACAATTATAGGGATTGTTTTCAATTCTTTGTATATGCCATTTATTATCGCATTAATGATTTTTCAAATGCCGAGTCATTGGAAGTTATAGTTTTCCTCAGTTTCAATCCTCACCGTCAAAATCATGGCCGCAATTTTAAGGCATGTAGGTCGTTGATCTTGTCCATGTGGAGTGCTACTCGAATCTCAACCGTTGGTGGTCTATGCGGTGCCAATGTGTCATGCATCGGATGGTGTTCAGCTGACATGGAAATGACGTCAAGATGATGTCATTTATGCGAAAATATGATGTGTCAATGACCATGTGGTTATCCATGGTTTAGTATAATTAAGATATAAACAAACCCTCTCTTCAAAATTCAATCAATGCTTCAAAGATTTTGTTTAACCCTACGGGAAAAACTGCTGATGCATTAAGGAAGAGGTTCTATATTATTTTTATAATAGCGTTATATATGGTTATGTTAATATATATATATATGGATTTAAGTCTGATGTAATAAATTAATTAGTATTTAGCCTTAAACCAGTAATATTTATATGTTTGTATAATCGTGCAAAAAAAATGTTTGGTTAGGGTTGCTGAAAATCCTGAAGCACCCACCCTTCGATTGAATCAGCTTCAAGAATTGACCAATGTTTAAGTGGATGATGATTTTTTGAATCTCACTCAAATGGTTACTATTGAGTCTCTCAAGGAGCATAAAGAGGTAATACATATCATTTAAGCGTTGTGCAATTATACAATTGTATTAAATTTTAATTATCATTATAATTAAAAAAATTATTCATTAACTTGAAAATACCCAACATACATATATATATATATATATATATATATATATCTGTATAAATAACAATTGCAAATAATCTCATTAATTATTTTAACAAGTGTCACTCATATAAAATTTTCCCAATAAATGCTATTTCCAACTCACCAATAATTTAATTATTTATTATATTTATATCATTTTATATATATGTTTGTTATTTTAATTGGAATAATTAAGAAAAAAGTTTTTAAATGTGTAACGTTCCAGTATATTTATGAAATTTAATTGAAAATAAAAAACATTTTTTTTAGTTGTAACTCTCCAAAAAAATATAGGTATAAATATCTAAGGTTGGGTGATGGGTTGAGTCACTATCCACACCATCACGTCATCTTCACTAAGCACCATATGTTCATCACTGTTCGTTTTAATTTACTTGGCGAGTTCATCTTCACCATTTGGAAATTTCATGTTGAAGAAGGTGAATACTTTTGCATGTGAATGTTCGGTGTTGGGTTTAGTCACCATTGAGCTACATTCTTGAGATAGCAGTTGAATATAAGTGTCTTGAAGATTCAGATAGTGTGTAGTAGTAAATTTGTAAATGGGTGTTTCTGAAATTCATCTTATTGCTATTAGATAATGATTTGACATGTTGTCAAGTAGGTTTTCCATAATATGTATGTTGTGTTTAATCTTTTTTTCACTCATGAAATGTAAATCACCATATCAAATGTAATGTAAATCACCAAATGGAAATTTCAGGTTGAAGGAGTTGATTACTAATGGATTAGAACATTGGGAATTGGGTTGAATCACATATGAGCTACATGGTTGAGTTACAAATTGAATATAAGGGTTTTTGGAGATTCAGATAGAGTGTAGCAGAAATTTTGGTCGAGTATGGTAGATTGAGGAATAATTTTTTTGTGTTTTAACTTTTGTCACTCATGTAATCTAAATCACCATATGAATGTTTTTTTCTATTTTAGAATCGAACTATTGAATATTTTTTAGGGTATAACGAGGCTTTTTGTTTTTTAGCATCAAACAATTAATTTATTTGATGTGATTTTTTTAGCAATATTTATACAAAGCAATTTGTAACGTATTTTGGAAAGTTTGTCATCCTTTATCTTTATTTATTATTTTATACTAATTTAAGTTTATACCACCTTTCCTTCCCTATATGTGAAATGGGGGCATTATAATATGATGATATTGAGATTGAATTAACTCCAGTTATGTAAAAATGTGAAGCTGCACTAATTGAATCGGTAACACAATAAGAACTGGATGTTGACAAATAAAATGTGATGTTCTGTTCAATATATTCAAGTGTTAATGGAATCGAAAATTTAACTAATAATCGAGGAAATAAATTAAACATATAATTTGTCCTTGTGATCTTTTAGTAATACATTACAAATTATAACGGGAAACATTTAAATGTTACAGGTCAATTGAAATTCATTGTATCAAGTGTAACATAACCAAATAAATTGTAACGGACCCATATAAATTTGTAACGTATCATCGATATTAAATCTATAAATACCTATAATACGTTTTAAACTATATATAAATGCTACTAATTGTAACTATTACTAATAGCTTTAAGGCTAGAATAAAAATAGTTACAATATGCATCCATATTGTAGTGGACAGTTACAATATGCCAATAGGTATAATGCTAGAATAAAAGTAGTTACACTATGCTAATAGGTTTAAGGCTATAATATAAATTAGGTATTTGTAGGTTTAATATCGATGATACAATATGCTAATTTGTTTGAAGGTTTACAATTATTAACATTGTTTGGAGGGAAGTTTTACTGAGATATAACGTTTTATAACTTTCACAAAATAATTGATATATAATTAATTTAGATATGAATATAATAAACGTCACATTACCATTTATATAAAGTAACATTTACATTAGGATAAATACAAGTAGACCCTTCTAAGAAAAACGTTTGCATTAAGAAAAACGGTTACATGAAACATTAAACCAAAAATATTAAAATTTAGAACGTTTATTTTCGTTTGGCATGTAACGTTTACATTAAGAAAAACATTTACGTTATTATAATAATGAGTTTAAAAGAACAATTTGAACGTTTACTTTGATATAATAATTAATAATAGCACATGTAACGTTTATGTTATTATAATTAGGCTTAAATATGTATTCTGCCCCTGCAAATATCACCATAATCCAGTTATACCCCTGTAAAAATAAAAACTTTAAAATTACCCTTGCAAATATAAATCGCTTACGGTTATGCCCCTCGGTCAGCTTCCCATCCAAAAAAATAATTTAAATAAGGTTTAAATATATGTTCTGCACCTGCAAATATCACCATAATCTAGTTATGCCCCTGCAAATATCAGCATCATAGAAAAATTAAAGATTTTGACAGGGGTATAACTGGATTATAGTGATATTTGCAGGAGCATAACTGGATTATGGTGATATTTGCAGGGGTACAACATATATTTAAACCTTATTTAAATTCTTTTTTTGATGAGAAACTGACCGAGGGGCATAACCGTAAGCGATTTATATTTGCAAGGGTAATTTTAAAGTTTTTATTTTTACAGGGGTATAACTGGATTAAGGTGATATTTGCAGGGGCAAAACATATATTTAAGCCTTATAATTATAATAATCAGTTTTTTATGACAAACGGCTCCAATAAAATGAAATGCAACGTTTATAATATTAATTAATTTGATCAAATACTGAATCAGGAGATATAATTATTAGATTAGTTTGAAATACAATGTTTTTCAAAATTGTAACTATGGTTTCAAATTGATCTCAAATTTTAAAATTTGTGTTAGCAAATTTTAAAATTTGTGTTAGCAAATTTTGAAATTTTTCATTTTTCCCTCTTATGAAGAGACACACCCATCTATAAATAGGATCATTACAACCAACTATTCACCACTACCAACATTCCTCATAGCCAAACGAGTGGGTCCTCTATATACAAAATTCTACCGAGATTCATTCCTATCCCCTTTGATAAAATGCCTCCCAAGTATGACTTGATTTCTGACATCAATGCCAAAAATGGCAAATGCAACCTACTCGTGGGCATCACAAGGAAATGGGAAGTCCCGATCTGAACAATACCAGACATTGTGCAAGGAAATGGGAATTCTTTTTATTGATAGAGAGGTTAATATTATGCACTTTATAATTTCTTTTTACATGTTCTATTGTTTTTTTTTTCCATTATACTTATCATATTGCTCATGATCTTTTTTTATTTACTAGGGATGGTCAATTGCGAATAATTAGGATCTCAATAATTTTGACAAATACAAACATTTTATATATTTGATGCCTTTTGCGATTGTTATTTTCTCCTAATTTTGTTATATCATTTATGTTTTCTGCAGGGGAACAAGATACATGCAACTGTGCGAAAATCACTTATTTACAAATTTGAGGCTGATTTGAATGAAGGGGATGTTTATAACATACAAATTTTGATGTTGTTTCTACAGCTGGTGCATACCGTACAACTGTTCACAAATTTAAAAATAGTTTTCAGTATAATACTAGGGTCCAAAGGGTCTCTAATATTCAAATCAACATGGTCCCAATGACTTATACTTCTCCTGCTGATGTTTCCAAAAGTGATTTCAACACTGACTATTTAATTGGTTAGTACATCAATACATTATCACGATATCATGCTATTGTATATATACATTATATTGAAAACTGAATATTAATATTTGTTATGTATACATGCCTACAGACCTTAAAGGTGTGCTGACCGGAATCGGAAAAGAAAGGGAGTATGAGAAAAATGGTACAAAGTCAAAGGTCGTGACAATAGAATTGGATAACAATAGGTGCGATTCCTTTTATTTTTATTTGCATTTATATTTGTATATTTTTTTAAAACATTTGGGCGCAACCATTTATTAAAATATAGTTTTGTTGCTTTGATCTTAGATTCCGGTTCCAAATATCTCTATTTGGATCATATGTCGATGAACTTAATGCATTTGTTTCTTTCGAAGATGCTGCTAATGCTATTGTTGCTGTTCTGTTAGTGAAGTGTAAGGATTTTAATGTTTGTGTTTTTTTTCCTTCTTTTTTTTTGTATATTGTTTATAGGACAAAGTCCACCTTGCTTATTTTCGTATTATATGTTTTGGTTAACATTGTTAATGTGTTATGTTTATAAACTGGCAAACCATCACTTCAAAATTCAATAAATGCATCAAAGATTCTGTTTAACCCTGCGGGAGAAACTGCAGACGCCTTAAGGAAGAGGTTATACATCATTTTATAATATAGTTATATATGGATATATATTTAATTTTGATGTAATAAAATACTTAAAATTTAATATTATCAGCCTATTATTTAAATATGTTTAAAATTGTTGATAAATATATATTAATAGGCTTGCTGAAAATCCCGAAGCACACACCTTGCGATTGAATCAGCTTCAAAAATCACCCAATGCTGAAGTGGATGATAATTTTTTGAACCTCACTCAAATGGTTACTATTGATTTGCTGAAGGAGCATAAAGAGGTAGTACATATGATTTTAGATGATTCGATACACATGGTATTCAAAATTTTTGGAATGATTTAAAAAAAACCAATATATATTTACAATAATATTACAATTTCAATTGAATATTTCAGGAGGCTGTGTTTGTTATCTGTTGGAATATATAGTGTTATTGATGAAGATCAATGGTGGTATACTGCATGTCGCTGCAACAAACAGGTGTATCCAGACTCAAACATGTATTTTTGTGAAAAGTGCAATTGTCATGTTGTCAATGTTGTCCAGAGGTAACTTTTTTGCATGACTAAATCATACAAATATGTTTTAATATTCATTACCTTTATCAAGAAAATTTTATTTTAATTTAATATTTTAACAAGTGTCTCACAATTATATTAGTTTGGCAATAAATGATCTCATAAAAATAATACGTTTTCAAATAAAAAAATACGCATTAATTATTTTTAATAAACTGAAAACGTTTTAAAATATATTTTAATTTTATAACTATGTATATACTTTATTGTTAGACTATAACGTTTAAGACGTTTCCACCATGATAAATATATATATATATATGTAACAATTTTATTTTTTTTATATTAATTATATCGCAATTATTTATAATGTTTATATCATGTAACATTTTATTACCTGTAATTCTTTATTTTTCACAGACATATCGTCTACAGTTACGTGTTATTGACAACACTAGGTTGGCTAATTTTGTGCTATTCGATCGAGAGGCATCTGCTCTGACCAACAGGACCTGCGCAGAACTAGTCAAATCCTGGCCACGTATGACCAATGTACATTTGACTTCAATTAACAAAATATAATTAATTAGAGAAGGAGAGTACTTAAATATCAACAAAAAAACAAATAAGTAACATAAAATAATCGAAGGATAGTACTGCAATTGAAAAAAATCAATTTACTCAAAGGATAAAGTGGATTTCTAAAAACAGAATATAACTAATTGCAAAAGAAAATTCAATTTTTGTAAAGTATCAAAAAATAATTAAAGAATGAGAGTCCTGAAATCAACAAATTCAACTAATAACCTGTACAAACCCTAATAAATCAAAATAACATGATGTACAAACAGAATTTCAAGGAATTTTAGAGTAATGAAATTACAAACCCTAAAAAATAAAAGAGATAAGTTGTAATCGTAGTCCAGAAACATCTCTCAAAGCTTGAAACGTGTGAGATAGTAACGATTTGGTATTAGCTTTATATATAGATGAAACGAATGAAAATAGAAACAGATTTCGTGAATTTGTACCTTATGATGCGATTTGAAGCCAATATCACGGAAATGGCCTAATTACGTGTTGATATTGCTGAAATATTAATTGCAATTCTTCGAAATCGCGACAAATCCTCCAGAATCGATTTAAGTATAACGCCCAGAGGATAAAAACAATTGCGATGAAGATCTCAGGTAGATATTTGGAGAATGATCCATGCGATTTCCACGATTGCTGCTGCCGTTTCTTGAGTCTGCAACTTGAGAGGGGTTTTCCAGTTCTGCATATGTTTACCGGGTCAGAACTAGGTTAACCCGAAAATAGATGTGTCTTTGCGTTTTCCTTTTCCTTTTCTTTTTTTAAATTCTAAAATTATTTTCTAATTGTAATGTTATACGCATGGTAAGGAGATATGCGTTATTATATATATATTTATATATTTATATATAAGCATATTTTAAAATATTTTTGTTATATATATAAAAATAGGTTTACCTGATGATGCGTTTTTATAGTTATATAAATATTTTATAATTGCAATGTTCATATGCGATATTAATTTACAATCTAAAAGATGCTGATAATGCAACATATTTTGTTGATTCTTGCAACAACTCATAACAAATGAATTAAATATATTTTAAAATTAAACAATCAATAAACTAATTTCAATATAACTTTAAATATAATTTAAATACATTGAATTGAGCTAAATTATTAGAATCAATCTATGTGAGTTTATTTGGTTCATAATTGGGGAAAAATTAGTTTGGTGGCTTAAAACATATGTGTTATGGTGGAGTTTATTTGTAAGAACCCGTAATGAGTTCATAGGTGGATATGCTTATAAAACTTTAACGATTTAGTCAAATTCCACCATATAGTTTTTGCTAGAATATATACCCTAAAAAAGGCATATCGTCTGACAAATAAAAATTATATACCCAGCATATATATTTTTTTCATAACATAATGTCAATGAAGTCTACCTAAATTGATTTTTTTAGTAACGAATCAGTTATTATTCATAATCTGTTGACATACTAGGATATTGGTAGTGCATTTTTTACACCCTTTACATAGGCAATACATTAAAAAAATCTACAGACATTTTTTTTCCCGACTAATACATAAAATTTTGAATGCTCAATAGATTTTAAAAGTCCAAAATATTATATATTACATACTACAAATATTTAGTTGTTTTTGTTAACCAATAAGGCACGAGTGACAAATACTAATAAACGTAATATATGAAACGATATATTGTACTAACGTCAAAATACAAAGATAGAAATGTCAAACATAAATCAAATAACCAATACTACATATAAATGGGTGGATGAGTAAATTAATAACTTAATAAATTATATTTTTTTAATGACCAATGTAACCCTAAATGTTTCCCATGCATCGCACGGGCCGGTATATTAGTAACTTGAACAATTCAATAAATTGACATTTTTTAGGTTCAAATACATCTGTTCATTTTTTGAACCTCATTATTTCCATTCCATTTCAATGGCCTTATACATGTGTACTTTAAGTTTTCTCCATCGAAACTCCATTTGAAATGAAAAATTTTGATTTTTGACTAGCAAGTAAAAGTAACTCACTTTGTACTCGAAATTCTCAAAAACTAACCGTTTTTAAAATTAACTCCCATCATGGTGGGTGCCTTCCCATGTTGTGATAATTTTATGTAGACATCTTTTGGTTATCAAAATATTTTAATAATATACTAAAACTTTATTCTTTTATTTTCATAAACTGCTAGCAAATGGTACTGTATTATTGCTATTGTATTATTATTTTGAAATGTATGATTTTTATAATGAGTTATAAGTACTCATGGTTTAGAAAAAGAAGGCTAGCTGAAAAATACAAAACATGTTCTAGTCTCAGCCTGTGACTTGTTTAATTATGAAATCAATATTTTTACGTGACAAACCATGTATTTTAATAAAGTCCACCTCCCTTGTCATTTGGAGTAAAAACGCAGGTTTATCAAACCTTAACCTCCAAAGTTCACACTTTGCTTTCTCCTTCGTTTGACCGCTTGTACCTACAAAAATCCACCACCCAACTTGAAATTGACACCTGAACACGATTTCACTGTCTTTTCACCCAACTATTGTGCGGTTTGACCATTTCCTCACTACATTGCCGACTTTATATCACTTTTCCCGACCACCACTGTTATACCCTAATTTTGCATGTTAGAATAATGCAAAATGTTGAGAATGAAGCCAAACCTCCTTCTCCTTGTTCCTTTTCCCTTTTTTGGCACCAACAACGTAGCTTTTTTGCAGCACCAGCAGCACCACCACCTTTGTGCTCTTTGTTTTGGCTTTTTAGAATTTGTCTCCAAGAGATTTGCTCCTCTTCTTTTACACCATACCTACACCATAATATTTTGACTATAATTACTGTGGACAGAAACACACACAACTGATACCACTTAAAAAAAACCTTTCGAATTAGAATGCTTTTTCACTTGAAGTAAAGTAGAGAGCAACTCAGAGAGGTAGAAAAAGAAGGGCTGAAGTCTGAAACGGTAGGTTGGTTCTCAAATCCCTACTTGTTCACAACATGCTCTAGTTTTTATTCTCTCTTAATTGCTTATTATTTGCTTGTATATAGTCTCAATTAGTTTATGTTTCAACAATATCAAATACAAGTTTTTTTCTTACCCAGTATATAATTTTTTTTTTTTAAAATGGGACTTGAATGTTGTTTAAGAAACAAAAAGGAAGAGAGGAAGAAACACAAACAAAAATTAGAAGAAAGTATGAGAGGAAGAGAATAGATAGAATGAATAAAAATGAGAGGGAGAAGAAGAAAGAACCATTCACCACCAAATTACGACCGTCAGAGCGCCGCCGAAACACTGCAGGAGCACCGCCTTGGTCAGCTATTACCACGTTCGAAAACAAACACCCACCATCCAGGGACGACCTCACACCTTATCGGGAAAAAAACTTACTGGTTTCAATGGCTTGACCACTACACCGTTTGGCCATCTTGAATTGATGGTCACTTCGGCGAGGACAACGCTGAAAAACCATTGTCCAGGTCGGTGAAGACTCCCTTCCTGGATCTTCCCTGTAAATCTATATACCAGTATATCATAGGTCGACCGACGCTCGACAGGTTTGGGGCTATTTCATCCACTGTCCACCTAAAGATTAAATTGTATTCAACAACAAATGAAGTCGTCCCATTGCAAGCAGATCTCCAGTCGGCAAGGAGATGCCATTTCATGAGCCTCAAAACCCAGCAAGAGACTAAGAATGAAAAAGTGAGTGCGAGCAGATCAAGGCAAGGCAATCAGATAGATCATGACCCATCTTGGGTCAAGTAGCAATTTACCTCGATGGAACATTCCCAAACTAATGACAAAGTTGAAGCTGTAAACAGGGTGATTCTTTGAGGTCTGCATAGGCGACTTGACGATGCAAAAGGGAACTAGGCCGAGGAACTGCCCTACGTAGTTTGTGAAGTCAATAGGTGTCACAAGGAAGGGGCTTGGAATTGTGACCCGTTTAAAACTAACCTGAAACAAGATAACTAAATTCACAAGTACGATTAGATATTGTGGGACTGGGTGCTTTAGTTGAAAAGGGTGAGTGAAAACAATCTTCTCAACTATGATAGTGAGTAGAGAAGGTTTGATTTAAATTGTCTTCTCAACTATGAGATTGAGTTGAGAAGGGTCTGTGGTTTCATTTCCCATAACTCAGCTATAAATACAGAGAGTAAGTTGATTTTCAATATAGCTTTTCTTGGCAAGAGATTTGTGTTTAAAAGGATGTTCTTAAGTGTAAAAGACTTATGAAGATTTCTGAGTATCTACTAACTAGAGATACACATAAGAAGGGTTGAAAACAATATGTTAGTTAAAACAATATATAGCAGAGAAGAGTCAGCATAGGCTATCTTCTCAGTTTTCAAAACCTTCTCCAAATGGAGAGTTTTATACCACAATGTAAATAACTTAGAAATAGCAGTAAATAACACAATGATGTATAGTGGTTCACCCAAAAGCCTGGGCTACGTCTACTCCTCACCGCCCGTGAGTATTTCCACTATTTTCCAAATAGTTACAAGTTTTACAGCCTCTTGGTAGTTTTCTTCACACAGCTCTACCTACTGTTCTCACACCTAATACAAGCCTTCTAATCTATTAGTCAGCTTCTGACGCAGAAGTAACTCACTTCTCAAGCCCTACAACTTTACATGTTACTTGAGAAGGTTTCTAACAAGTTCTCTATTTAGCGTGTGGGATTTCTAGAGCTTTGTTGATACGAATGGTGTTTCAACAAAAACTACAACACAAGCAAAAATACATACTCAGAGATAAAATGAATCCCTACAGTTATGAAGTGGCTGGTATGGATGAGAGAAACTTGACACTTGAGAATTATGGAAGATTAGAGGTCAATGTACTCTCACACGGTTCAGCATTGATCTAATGTGTTTACTTATAGCTTAATGTATGTGTATTAACCTATGGTCCATAGAAAAGTGTCGTTGCCAAAAGATTATAGTTGTTTATAGCCGTTGGAGAGCTTTTCTCATAAAGACAGCTGTGTTTCTGCACTTCTGCAGAAGACATCAGTTTTACAACTATCATGACTCTTCTGAGGATGACCTTTCTTCTGATTCTTCTCTTGTTGACACAGATTGTAATGACCCTTCTCATGATGATATTTACCAAGTTTATCCATCTGGTCTTGTACTTTGATCATGCCAAGAGAGGTCTTCTTCTTTGTTTGTCTTGTTCAGCATTTTTGTTATTATTTCATGTCTTCTCAATATGGATGCTTCTCATAAGCATATGTCTTCTTGAAAATAGGCTAATATATCCTATTATTATTTTTCACTCAAGAAGATAAATTAGTAGCATATGAAATCAGATAACTTAAGCTTCTCACATTTGAAGTTTGTTAACCATCAAAACTAAGCAGGGATTTTGCCTCAACAATGTCCCCCTTTTTGATGTTTGACAAACTCTTTCGAGATGGATTAAGTTTTCTAATATGTTTTAAAAAAATTCTAAGGCATAATCATTGTACTTCCCCTGAGAATTTGCATATAAGATTAATAGTTAAATTTGCACAAATTTCAGATATCAAACAAGAACATATATTTTCATTTAGCTCATCAAAAGAATCATTGATATGATTACAAGAGATTATGTTCTTAGCAATTTGCCTAGGAAAATTAAAAACAAGTGAGAAGAATACTTCTCAAAAAGTGTCTAGCATACACAGATATTTGCTAATACATAGCATTCAAAAAAAATTCTAAGACCGTAAACTTAATCTACTCTTCTCCCCCTTTTGGCACACCTCAGAAAGGTGGAGGAAGACAGAGACATTAAGAGGCTACATCGATGGGGAAGACTTATCAGAAGAGGAGCAAGTAGCAGGTCTTGGAATATTTGGAAACCGAGGTGGAGGACCAAATTATGGAGTGGAAAGAGTTAGAGCAAGTGTCGTCATCGCGTGCTGCGGTATCCAGTTTTGATACTGCTCATCTCTAGCAGCTTGTGCTCTCTAACCTTGTTGAAGAATAGCTTAACCTTCAAGCACACTCTTCAACAATGCTTTCATTCTTCTCATCATCTTCTCCATTTTAGACATGTGGGACACAAGAGCTTCGGGTGAAGAAAGGCTTTTCTCTTTAGATTCCTCAGCTACTTTCTCATCTGCCACACCAGAAGGTTGGCCAGCATTGAAGAAAGAGGAATCCAGAGACTAAAATTTTGATGGCATGTATGAAGGGTGAGATTGGGTGTTAATTTAACGAAATTTTAGTTGAGGGGAGTCATCCAAGGGAGATTGGTTCAGATTTAGAAACTAGATGATGTTGGAGGAGGTTAGGGTGTTGCCAGTTTTGAGTGGAGAAGCAATGCCATGTTCTAGGTTGATGGCAGCTAGGAGTTGATCAAGGTCGTGTGAAGTAACTCGTGAGATAGAGGGATTAGGTGATGGTTCCATTTGAGGAGAAGTTACTATGGGAAGTGTTTGAGGTGAGAAAGGTGGCACTGAGAAGGGTAGTGTTGAGGTAGGTGAGAAAGGTGGAAGAGTTGGCATCTGTTCATTGAACAGATAGGGAAGAGGAGTTTGGGTCATAGGTGAGGAGGTGTTTTGGTCAGGCTCCCCTTGTAGTGATGCTGGTATGTTTTGGTTTAGGGGTTCAGAAACATTACCACTAAGCTCTTCATGTGCAGACTCAACTTTCTCTGCGCTCAGTTGATCCTTCTCAGGTTCTACAACAGCTTGAGTTGGTACAATAGTCCCACCAGCTTCATTTGCAGCCTCTTGGATTTGTTCTCCTGTGGATTCAACATTCAAATTGAATGGTGTGATGCTTGAAGCACCACAGTTCTCTCAAAATAATTTCCACTAGAAGAGTTGAGATGCAAATCCTCAGTTTTTTCTCCTGAATCTTCCCCGCCAGAAATCTTCTTTGGTGTGATCCCTAGGAGCATCTGTCTCATCAAATTGTTGCACTAGATTGCTTGTTACCTCTTGATTAGCACGCTTCCAGACAGTTCTCTCTTTAGTTCTAGTGTAGACCTTCAATAGCAGTGCCATCACCTTTAATTCTTAGGAGGAGTTCTCAGGTGCTTCACTCTTGTCTGTAATGGTTCTCACATATCAGAACCTTCTGATGCATCCTTCTCTTGAAGAGGAACATTTTCTCAGAGTCTTCCATTTCATTCTCTTGTGACACAACTTTCTCAGCAGTTTCTTCTAAATTCCGATCCTTCTCAGGATCATCCATTTCAGTCCCGTGACCCTTCTCAGGGTTAATTTCCATCTCAGGACCCTTCTCAAATTCACTATCCTTCTCTTGAGGTAAAGGGTCGTTTTTCTTCTTGCTCTTTGTCTCCCTTTTCATGACTTCAACAAGAGTTTCTTCTGTTTATGTGTCAGCAGCTACACTTGAAAGTGGCTTTGTTTTTTGTTTCTTCTTCTTCCTATCCTTCTTGTCTTCCTCAAGAGTAGTAACCTCAATGCCCATGAGTTTGAGATTCTCTGCAGTGAAGGCTTTCTTCTCTATAACTCCATCTTCAGCAGACATGTCAATCAGATAAGGATTGAATACTCTTGTGAGGGCTTTGCCATATGGAAGCGAGGTTGAGGCTTTACCAGTCCTAATGGAATTTATCTTGTGATGTATCACGAGAAAAGGTAGGTTAACCGGTGTTTTCTGGATAAGATTGTATAGGAGGATGCAATCACCAATGGTTACTTTGCCAAATGAGTCTTCCCTAAGAAGAAGTATGGGAACATATGTGGTGAATGATTCTCACCATGTCTTTGAGATTTGGTTCTATTCCAGGAAGAGAAGGGTCTTTGATGTGAATATATGGCTTGACAGGAATAATTTTTTTTGATGATTGACAAAAGATGTTACAAAATATCAAAGATGCAAAAAGCGGAAAAGGAGATCAAGCTTTCAAGTCAAGAGTTGTTTGGTTTACTATTTGTATTGTATGCCTTAGGATATTTGTGTAAGTGGAAATAAAGCTCTCTAAAATAAAATAAATCACACACTCACATTACTTTTCATAAAAATATGTTTTGCATGAAAATATTTATAATTAATTAGATTAACCAAATATGTGGAAGGATTATTTTTTCATATTTTTAATTGATCAGATAATCAGTTAGGCCTTTTAAATATGCTACACACGTTTTATGGCCAAAACCAATTACCATGTTTTCTATAATCTACTTTGTTGTGAATTAAAATGCATGCATATGACATTGAAAAGCATTTCAGTATGCATATGATATGTTCCAACGGACATATAGTTTTTAACCATTAATATTATTGGATATGACATCTTTCACATTTCCAACGGATATAATTTTTGATATGGTATAGGCAATAGATATTTGCATAACAATGAATCCAATTCATTGCTTTTTGTATTCTTACCGTTTGAAAACAATTACATATGGAAAATTTTTTTTCCAACGGACCACTTTTTAAATCACATCATATTTGATAATTAAGCGGTTATCTAAAATAAAAAAAAAATTTAATAATTAAGCCAATCTTTTAATTTGTCACCGTTGGAATTTTAATTAGTTTGAATTATTTTTTAGTTAGTCTCTTTCATTCCATCTTCTCTATAAATAGGTTACTTGTGGTTGCTCTTACACAACAACTCATTTTTGCATCAAAGCTATGTCAAAATTATATTCTCTTTAAATCCTGTTTTTCCACTAGTGAATATTGGATATGGCATCTTTCATATTTCCAACGGACATAATTTTTGATATGGTATAGGCAATAGATATTTGCATAACAATGAATCCAATTCATTGCTTTTTGTATTCTTACCGTTTGAAAACAATTACATATGGAAATTTTTTTTTCCAACGGACCACTTTTTAAATCACATCATATTTGATAATTAAGCCAATCTTTTATTTTGTTACCGTTGGAATTTTAATTAGTTTGAATTATTTTTTATTTAGTCTCTTTCATTCCATCTTCTCTATAAATAGGTAACTTGTGGTTGCTCTTACACAACAACTCATTTTTGCATCAAAGCTATGTCAAAATTCTATTCTCATCACTCTCATCTACTTTCCACTTGCTAATATTTTATTTGAGAGCTTTATACTCCACTTAGTTTGAGTTGTATACTTGTGCTTCAATTTGTTCATTATCTACACTATTGAGTGTATTCTCTTAATCATTTTTATTTCTTAGTTTTTGGGTGTGATCCCAAGTTATTCAAGAGAGGTGATATCATCTCTTTGTTTTGAGGCTCTTCTACATAGGGCGGTGATATCCCAGATCTGTGTGAAGGGGGTGCTCTTTGGTTGTAAAGGTTTCTAGATGAACTTGTTTTAAAAGCTAGTGATTGATTAAAATCCCTTAGAGTTTTTCCTTGGGGACTAGACGTAGGCCTCAGGAGTGGCCGAACTAGGATAAATTTCCGCCTGTCAATTTCCTTTCCCTCTCTTTTATTTTCCTTTGCAAGATATTTTCATTGTTATTTATTTCAACTTATTTATTTATTTATTTATTGTGTTTTATTTTAATTCAAACCTTTTCTAAACACTTTATTTTATTTGAATAATTTTTATTTAAGTGTTTTTTTAATCGCTATTTTTAAGTTCACAATTCACCCCCCCCCCCCCCCCCCCCCTCTCTCGTGTTAATTTGAAGTCACTTGGTCAATAGTGGTATCAGAGCCCAAGTTCAGCTCGGTGGGGGAGCGGCGAGCGGGATCCTGGTTTGGAGCCCATGCTAGCGATGTGGGTGACTCACACTTGAGGGGGAGATTGTTGAAAATTCAAGTGTGAGTGGTTAGTCCTACATCGGCTAGGAATGAGCTATATGAAGGACATATAAGAGAGGGGACTCATATATCTAATGCCTTAATCTTTTGGGTTGAGATGTGGCGTCCAAGTCTCTTGGTGGTCCGGTTCATTGGATAGCTCGGTGTTTCTCCCGGTGCTCCCCCGGACTCCCCAACATTTGAGAAGGGTGGTTATTTATTCTTCTTGAGAGACGCCAATCTTCTCATACCAGTTTTCGTCATAGATTATTGTTCCCTCATCTGGTATTCTTAGAGCTCTTCCAAGTGAGATTTTTGTCACCACTATTTCCATTTTGTTGACCAACGTGGTGATTCTTGGAGGATCATATTTAATGGAATTCATAAAGCTCTCTGACCTTTTCCTTGTAAACAAGATCATCTAGTGTGATGAACTCGTCCCATTTCTGTTGAGTGAGAAAGGAAGTGATTTTCCATCCACACTTCTCAATGTAAGCAGGAATGTAGACAGTTCCTGAGACAATTGGGTTTTGAAGCCCGTTTTGACCATTCTGATTCCTTTCTCTTCTTGCTTGCTTGACCCTTCTTAACTCGTCTAGTTTGAGGAGATTCAACCTTCTGTTTACCCTTTTCCTCAGTCTTCTTCTTCTTCTGTTCTGTTTCTCTGTTCTGTTCTGCTCTGTTCTAGGTTCACAAGAGGCTCTTTCCATTTCAACATTAATAGGTGCCTCCAGTGATGTTTTTAGAGGAGGTGCTAGACATCATCCTCATTGATCTTCTTGGATTTCCACTAGGTCCGTGTTTCATCTTTGTTGGTCGTGATTTGAGTGGCTTTACAGTAACAGAGTCTTGCAATGGAGAAACTAGAATGAAGTTGGGAGTGAGTTCGTTTGAGGTTCAGAGTGAGTTGAAGCAGGACCGGGGTTCTTAGTTCTTACCATTTGAAGTTTTAGGAATTTTGAGAGAAGATAGAGAAAGATAGTGCAAGGAAATGACTGTTTCGTAAGTTATGGGAGAGAGAAGATAAAGTGATGTCTTTAATCACTTTGGGCCAGTTATTGACCAACGGTTAACGGAGATATTATCTATTGAATAACCGTGAGGACACGATTCATTGAGGCGAGAGAGAGAATAGCGGTTGTAACTGCTAGGATCCTATTTTTGAGTTTTTATATATTCTAATCAAACACAAAGGATTAACTACATGGAAAATAAGATAAACAATAACATAATCGATAATATTAAAGGAGACAAATAAAACAAAATTTTTTGTTTGTGTTTTTACGGTCATATGCAACTGATGACCCTTCTCAAGAGTTGAGAAGGTTGAGGGTTATGACCCTTCTCATTGCTGAGAAGGTTGTTGGTCTTGACCCTTCTCATCTGAAGGGGTTTTAATGATATGAAACATGCTTTTAATAAAACTAAAACTTTCCTCTAAGAGGGTTTTGTGAAAATTTCTCTAATGAAATGATTCTTGATATCAATATGTTTTGATAATGGGATTCTTAGATAGATCACACTACGCCAGATGTTGGAAAAAAGAGCGCATCCATTAGCAGCGCTTCCTTATTAAACGCTACGCAATGTTAGGAATGGGCAGCGCTTGGGATAAAAGCGCTACTTATAGGAGAAAAAGGTCCTCCAATGAGCAGCGCTTGAAATGAAACGCTGCCTAATGCTGAGAACGTGCTGGGTGATGGGCAGCGCTTTATAGGCAAACGCTGCCTATTGCTAAGAACACGCTGGGTGATGGGCAGCGTTTAGCAGGCAAACGCTGCCTATTGCTAAGAACACGCTGGTGATGGGCAGCGCTTTTTATCAAATGTTGCCTATTAAGAAAACACAGAACTAAATGAGTAGCACTTTTATCCAAAGCGCTACCAATTGAGAAAACACTGAAGACACATTTCCTTTCATCTGAATAATTCCTCTCACACCCTTCTCTGTCTTCTCTCTCTCACGAACCCAACCCTCTCTTTTTTTCTCCCTCACTTCACAAGATTCTTCTCTTCTACTCTTCAACACCAACCCACAAAAGAACCATTCCCCTTCTTCAGCACAAACACAATTTCGTCTTTCCCTTATCAAATTTTCGAAAATAAAAAATTACTTACCATTGCATTTGTTTCTTCTTTTTTTTTGACAAACTTACAGAGCTGGGTATTATCAGGGTTTGCATCTATGAACTCTAGAGTAACATGGGGAGGAAAAAAGCCGAAAGCGAAGGCAAACGAGGACGAAGAAGTTGGTGAACTAAACAAGGATCTCGATGGTGTTTCCACACGGCTGCTTGTGTTGAGCAGCAACGATGCTAACCAAGATCTGAGTCTCAAGATCGTCGAAGAGCCCCTGCGGATGCGTGAGACGAAGCTCTCCCTGAACGATGTCGTTTTGAACGGTATCAATTTGATTCAATATTTGCTTTTAAAAGCTTTTAATTAAAAATTTGTTGGGTGTTTTTCAGCTGAGAATCATCTCTATTTAATTGGTAAAAAATGAATCAAACCTTAATACCCACTCAAAATTACAATTTTGTTTAGGATTTATTGATTTTTCAAGGCTTCTCCTTTTTCTGGAGGTTATTATAGCTGCATTTTAATATTTGCTTTTAAAAGCTTTTAATTAAAAAAATGTTGGGTGTTTTTAGCTGCATTTCAATATGTGTGATATATAAAGCACTAATCAAATTTGTGTGATAAAGCACTTATGAAAAAAATAACAAATGCAATGCTAAGTAGCTTTATATTTTATATAATTAAGGGTTTCAACTTTCAACAACAAATTCTGTTACTTTTTCAAGTTTGAGGTCATGTTTTTTATAAATATGTTAGGTGTTAGCAATGAATTTATGATGTTGTTTATGCTCTCTGGATTCTTGTACATGGGAATTATACTCAGTTGCCTGAAGGCATCATGGTGTCTACTCTTTCATTGGTTATAAGATTTTTGGTGCTGATTCATGTACAATAAAATGAGTTTCTTTCCTACTACTCCAAATCATCAAGGTAAGTCCCTCTCTTTCTTTTGGATTTAATATGAATGATGATAATGCTTTGGCCTAAGATTTGTTTTATTTTTATGCGGGAAGGAGAGCTTGTTTTCTAAAATCAAAACAAGAAAATGTCATGGTATGTTCAATTTGATTAATCTTGTGGTTTTAGTTTCTTATCTTTAGGGTAAAACTATAGGTGAGAGAATACATTCTTCAAATTGGATATTCGAATGTTAAGAAAGTAGCCCTATTGCTGTAGATGTTGTTGTTATTTAATTGATTTAACTGATGTTATGAGATTGCTGGTTATGCAAGTAATAGTTTTTATTTTATTTTATTTTTCTCATGTGTTTTCGGTTCTTCTAATTTTTGAAACAGGTTGGAATAAGTACAAGTCGAATTCATGGTGTAATGACTCAAAGAGTGGTGAAATGTTTTTTTTTGCCAAGCTAATCTTTGGAGGAATGGAGTAATGACTGGTGTTAGTACACTATTTTTTATTTATAAGTAATCTTAGTATAATGTAATTTTTGTTATGTAAAGGTCATTGTGGCCCATTTGCTTCAACCTTATTTATGGACAAAGTTGTAATTTTCATGGTTTTGGCTTCTCTTAAGCCTTTACCTAACTTCATTAATAAAAGTTCTATTTAATTTTTTTAATATGAGTTTTCTAAATTTATGGCCAGGAAATTATCAAATATAAAAAGGAAAATACATAAAAATAGAAAAATAAAATAAAAAAAATTATACAATGGGCAGCGCTTGCTGGGAGAAGCGCTGCTCATTCACCTAGTGCGTTTAGCAATAGGCAGCGTTTTGTAATATGAAGCGCTGCCCATTGCTAAACGCGCTAGGTGAATGAGCAGCGCTTCTCCCTGCAAGCGCTGCCCATTCACTTTGTGCTTTTAACAATGGGCAGCGCTTCCTTTCACAAAACGCTGCCTATTGCTAAACGCGCTGGCTGAATGAGCAGCGCTTCTCCCTGCAAATGCTGCCTATGACTACCAATGAGCAGCGCTTCTTAAACGCTGCCCATTTTGGGCGTGGAATCAGCAGCGCCAAATTTAGCAGCGCTCAGAAACGCTGCCCATGACCAAAAAAAAACGCTGCCATCCCCAAATCTGTTGTAGTGTCAATAGAACTTGTATTGTCACAAAATATTGGAATACCTAGGTAACTTAAAGAGAAATCTTCAAGTTGGTTCTTGATCCAGAGAATTTGAGAACAGCAGGCAGCAGCTGAGACATATTCAACTTCTGTTGTTGAAAGGGCAATTGTACTTTATTTTTTCTACATGGCTATGAGATGAGTGATACCCCAAGTAGTTGACAGGAACCACTTGTGCTTTTTCTTTCCATTTTATCTCCAACATAGTCAGCATCACAGTACTCAATAAGCTCAAAATGTGTTTTCTTTTTGTACCAAAGACCAAGATTAGGTGTTCCAATAAGATATCTAAAGATCCTTTTGACAACAGTAAGGTGAGAGTCTTTTGGAGCAGTTTTAAATCTAGCACATAGTCCTACAGAGAAGACTATATTTGGTCTACTTGCAGTGAGGTATAATATAGAACCTATCAAGCCTCTATACTCCTTTTCAGAAACAGGCTTACCCTTCTCATCTTTATCAATGCTTGCAGAAGGGTGCATTGGAGTGGCCATAGATTTTGCATCACTCATTTTATTCTTCATAAGAAGGTCTCTGATATACTTCTCTTGAGAGATAAAAATACTCTTCTTAAGTTGCTTAATTTGTAAACCAAGAAAGTACCTTAGTTCACCCATTAGACTCATTTCAAATGACTCTTCATTAGTTTTACAATGTCATTGCAAAGCTTTTCATTTGTGGCTCCAAAGATGATGTTATCAACATAAATTTGAACAATCAATAATTCATCTTTGAGGGTTTTTCAAAAAATAGTAACATCAATTTTTCCTCTTGAAAAACTATTTTTGATCAGAAAGGTGCTAAGTCTCTCATAACATGATCTGGATATTTTTGATCAATAAAACTAGGAGGCTGGGGTACAAACACTTCCTCATTTAGAAATCCATCTAGAACAGCACTTTTGATATCCACTTGGAAGATTTTGAAATCTTTGTGAGCAGCATAAGCAAGAAGTATTCTAATAGCTTCTAATCTAGCAGAAGGAGCAAATGTTTCATCAAAGTCAATACCTTTCTGTTGATTATAGCCTTGAGGAACTAACCCATTTTGTGCCAATAACAGATTGGTGCTATGGAGATGGGACTAAGTTCCATACCTCATTCTTCTCAAACAAAGCAAGCTCCTCATGCATTGCTTCTATCTAAGATTCATTAGCAATTGCTTCATTTATATTTTTTAGTTCTATTGCTGAGATCAAAGCTCTGTGAGAAGCTTCTCTTCTAAATGATCTTCTGGTCCAAACTGGTTCTGAAGTTTCACCAATTATTTTCTCTTGAGGATTGTGAGTCACCAATATCCAACTCCTTGGTAGCTCAGAGGCTTGAGTTGGTTGATTTTGAGGGTTGTTTGAATGTTGAGAAGGGTTGGGTACTGACTCCTTGGTAACTCATTGATCAATGTTCTAGCCATTTCTTGCAATGTTCTATTTTTTCTTTCAACTACACCATTTTGTTGAGGAGTTATTGGACAAGAGAAATTGTGAGACACACCATTCTCTTCAAGAAACATTTTAAACATAGCATTTTCAAATTCTCCTCCATGGCCACTTCTGATTGTAACAATGTTAGAACCCTTCTCATTTTGAACTTTCTTAAAGAATATTTTGAAGCTTTCAAATGCCTCATCTTTGGGTTTTAGAAAAATAAACCAAGTGAACCTAGCTAGAGTAATCATCAACTATAACAAAGCCATATCTTTTTCCACTTAGGCTAGGATGCTTGGTAGGACCAAATAGATCCATGTGCAGAAGTTCTAAAGGTTTTTGAGTGGAAATCATGTTGATGGATATAAAAGATGATTTCACATGCTTTACTTGAATGCATGATTCACATGAATTATCCTTCTCATACTTTATTTTCTGAAGCCCACTGACTAAATCAAGTTTGTACAATTTTGTAAGGTTTTCATGCTAATATGACCAAATCTCCTCCGCCACATCCATTTGTCATCTTCTTTTGAAATTAGACACATTTGATTAGGTAAATCATCAAGACAAATGCTATAGAGATTGTTTGTTCTATGACCAATAAAAATTGTTTTTCCAGACTCTAAACTATTTATTCTACATGCATCAAATTTAAAAGTCACACCATGTCCAGAATCACATAACTGACTCACACTAAGTAAGTTATGCTTTAATACTTTAACAAATTAAACATTTTGAATCTAAGCAAAGTTTATTTTATCTACTGTACCTACTCCTTTGATTAAGCCTTTGTCATTATTACCAAATATGACAAGTCCTCCATCAAAGCTCTCCATGGAGAGGAACTTATCATTCTCCCCTCTCATGTGCCTTGAGTATCCACTTTCTAGGAACCACAGTTTTCTTTTTGATGCTATGAGGCATGCCTGTATCAGAGTTAGACAAAGATTTAGGTACCCATTTGTCTCTGGATCCTTGAGGGTTAGTTTTCATCTTTATCGAATCTTTCTGCTTGTTTCTACAAACAGAAATGTGATGTCTAATTTGTTTGCATTTTAAGCATTTAGCTTTGGGTTTTCTGTTTTTGATAGAGTTACCCTTCTTACATATCTGATCCTTCTCAAGAGGCGTTAGAATCACTTGAGAAGCTTCAAGATTCTGTGCACAGATCATAAGCTCATTTGTTAAATCACTAACTTGTTTTCTCAAAGTTGTATTTTCATTTTCTAGTTCTAATTTAGAAACAATTGGTTTTTCTGCTATTTTTAAGTTGAGAAGCTTGAACTGTTCTGACAATTTGAAATGGGATTGTTGTAAAGTGTGAATTGTTTTTCCCTTTCTTTCATTTTGTGTTTTTTGTTCCCCATTTTCCGTTTTCAAAATACACAATCGATCTTTGAAAAACATGCATTTTTGAGAGAGAATATTTGAATCATATAACAGACTATCAAAGGAGGATTCAACTTCTTTACAAAATTCACATTTTGAAGGTTCAAAAATATATACCTTTTCTTGCTCAGTTCCTGCCATGAGACATAGATTGGCTGTTTCCTTTTCATGCTCACTTGAAACATCCCAGGTAGCCATTAACGATTTCTTCTTTGGTGAGAATCTTCTTGGTCTCTTTTTGTTAAGAATAGGGCAATCTAGTTTCATGTGACCAGCTTTCTTGCATTCATAACAACTGGTTTTTTACTTGCTTCCTTCTCCTTTGAAAGTATCTCTTCTGAATTGAGGTTTTCCTCTTCTTTTGTTGTTCAGCCATCTATTGATTCTTTTAGAGATAAGAGCTAGTTCTTCTCCTTCTTATCATCTTTAGTTTCTTTCTCTTCGTCCATTTGTTCCCTACTATCATGTCATATTCTGCTCTTCCCAAAGCACAAGTTAGATAGTACTTTGCTTAAGCGTGTTGTAGTACATGATGCTTCTCATCAGCGTCCAATCCTCTTTTCATTTAGGAATAAGAGTGTTTGGTTCTGGATCTGCAACTTTGGGAACATATGGTCCATTTTCAACAATGTCTCATATGTCAGTATCCTGTGATTCTAGGAACAACTTCATTTGACTTTTCCAATAGTAGTAATGTTCACCATTGAACCCAGGGGGCCTGTTGATGAAGCACCTCCTAGAAGGAAGGCAACATAATTTGGTTTGGCCATGACTTCTTCGATGATCTTTTCCTCTCACACTGTTTAGTGTGCTCAACCCAGAGGCAGGGCTCTGATACCAATTGAAGTCAATAAGTGTCACAAGGAAGGGGGTTGGAATTGTGACCTTTTTAAAATTAACATGAAACAAGATAACGAAGTATACAAGTATGATTAGATATTGTGGGAGTGAGTGCTTTAGTTGAGAAGGGTGAGTGAAAACAATCTTCTCAACTATGATAGTGAGTAGAGAGGTTTGATTTAAACTGTCTTCTATACTATGTGATTGAGTTGAGAAGGGTCAGTAGTTTCATTTCTCATAACTCAACTATAAATACAGTGAGTAAGTTGATTTTCAATATAGCTTTTGTAGGCAAGAGATTTGTGTTTAAAAGGATATGCTTTAGTGTAAAAGACTAAAGAAGATTTTTGAGAAGAGTAAGCATAGGTTATGTTCTCAGTTTTCAAAACCTTCTCCAAATGGAGAGTTTTATACCATAGTGTAAACAACTTAGAAAAAGCAGTATATAACACAATGATGTATAGTGGTTCACCCAAAACCCTGGGCTATGTCTACTCCTCACCCCCTATGAGTATTTCCACTATTTTCCAAATAGTTACAACTTTTACTGCCTTTTCGGCTAAAAGTTCTGTTGGTAGTTTTCTTCACACAACTCTACCTACTGTACTCACACCTAATAAAATCCTTCTGATCTATTAGGCAGCTTCAAACACGGAAGCAACTCACTTCTCAAGCCCTACAGCAACACATGCTACTTGAGAAGGTTTCTAACATATTCTCTATTTAGTCTGTGGGTTTGTCGGATTTCTAGAGCTTGGTTGATACAAATGGTGTTTCAACAGAAACTACAACACAAGAAAAAATACATACTCAGAGATAAGATGAATCCCTACAGTTATGAAGTGGATGTGTATGGATGAGAGGAAACTTGACACTTAAGAAGATTGGAAGATTAGAGCTCAACGTACTCTCACACGAGGTCTTCTTCTTTGTTTGTCTTGTTCAACATTTTTTGTTATTGTTTCAAGTCTTCTCAATATGGATGCTTCTCATAAGCAAATGTTATCTTGAGAATAGGATAATTTATCCTGTTCTTATTTTTCACTCAAGAAGAAATATTAGTAGCATATGAAATCAGATAAGTTAACCTTCTCACATTTGAAGTTTATTAATTAACAAAATTAAGAATGGATTTTGCGTCAACACTATGGGTGTACCGGACGACTCCACACTCCTCTAGAGGGATTCCTTGTCTGTAGAAATTGGGGAGCTGATTCGGAGGACTACCAACCCTAAATCGACGGAAACGAACGAACATATCCTTCGAGAAGAACTGATCAAGCAAAGAATGGCAACACCGTTCAATGTTCGAGTCTTCCCTAGAGAATTGCAAGTGGGAGATCTCGTCCTCAAAAAAGAAGACGTCGGCTAGAAGAATGCCGCCCAAGGAAAGTTCGCCCCCAACTGGGAGGGCACATATCAAATTGCCTCTATGAATGGGAAGGCTGCTCACCAACTTGAGACCATGAGAAAAGGGGCGATCCCCAGAACCTGGAATGCTACAAAGTTCAGAAAGAATTTCGTTTCAGACATTTGCCTTACTTTGATGTGAGTCGGCGTCGGATAAATGGTTCACCCCTTTACCCCGAGCTTCATGAATGTTTGCTCGAGCACGTTCTCTCTTTTCTGAGGCAAGGCCTGTAGGATCAATCGAACCACCCTGAGGAAGGAGCAGTGTTTGCACCTCGTCGGTGGGGTGAGTTACCACCATAAACAAGCGATTGACTCACTTACTGGCTCAGTGTTCTTCATTTTAGGAGCAGTTGCCTTTTTTGATGCTGATGGTGGCTCCATACTTAGGTTTCTGCCAGAGCGTAGGTGCATACGCCAACTATAATCCAGTCCAGGCGAATCAAACAGAATCGTTTGCTCACCTATTCCTGTCCCACCAGGCGTGCCAATTTTTGTTGTCGTCAAACTCTTAGGTCCTAGCCGTGGGGTCGGCCAGAGGTTTGGACGGTCTTTCATTCCTCGTTTCTTCAAGCAATTGCATTGAGGAGAGAACTCTGCTCATCAACTGTGGGTTTCCTTGACTACTGGCTAACGTAGAGTTTGATTGATTGGATGTGTGTTTGTACAATTACTCTATTGCTATATATATATATATATACACACAGGCCCTCGTCTGCCACTATGTTAGCCAACATTTGCCTGCCGTTGGATTGATCTAAGATCAACGGTTCTCATTGTTTCCTAGGCCCTCAACAAGGCGGAGTAACTACCCACGATCCCGTTGGCACAGTTAGTGGGGTAAGTGCTCGTCGTTCCTTATTTTCCGACCTCGCTCTTCCACTTGAATTCAACCGCTCTCACGTTCTATCTTCGTGTCGTGTCTTACCTTCCAAGCAACGCCCGCCTTGCCTTGGCCACCGATGGCTCGGCTGCTCTGGCCCCTTTAGGTAATAGCTTAAGCACCCGAGCACCTGAGCCTTGGCACTCTATAGGCTGGGGCTATCACTTTTCCTCGGCTTAGCACATTGGCCCTCGGGCGTAACCCTACCTCGGGGAGTTTTGTCGTTTAATGTGCCCCGAGGACCTCTTTTGACTACACTCTTTCTGGCAAATACCCCTTTTTAACTCTGTCGTGTGGCTTGCCTTCACACCATAATTCTTTTTTTCTTCCTTTTTCCCCTCGGCCCACGACTTAATTATTTTTGGGTGTTAACAATTGCCCGCCTTTTTGTGCTGTCGTGCGGCCTTGAGGACATGATTGACGGTACAAAAACCCCTTTTTGTTTTTCACTAGGGCGCCGGTGTGTGGCGTACCACCCTGACAATGTTTTCCATTGCTTTTTAAATCCATTTTTCTACTCCGCGCATACTTTCCCATAGAGTAGGATAATATGCTTTGAGATATTTGTCATTTATCTTTGTTTCAAATTCTTCTCCGTCTAGAGTGATTAGACGATATGCTCCACCGTGGTGTACTTCACTAACGATGTAGGGTCCGTCCCAATTCGGGGACCACTTGCCCAACTTGGGGTCTTTCCTCCCGAGTGGCAAAATGGCCTTCCACACGAGGTCACCGTCAACAAACTTCTTTGATTTGACTTGTTTGTTAGAGGCTCAGGCCGTTTTAGCTTTATTAATTTCTATTCTGCTGAGGGCAGCAAGCCTGTCATCATCCACCGAGTCCAACTCCATCAACATGGCTTGTTGGTACTCATCCATACTAAGAGAGTGCTGCCGAGCTATTCTCAGCGAAGCTACGCTGATTTCCAGTGGTAGCACAACATCCTACCCGTAGACCAAACGATAGGGAGTTGCCCCCGTGGCCGTGGACATAGAATTTCTAATGGCCCAAAGGACCTCGTTGAGGATCTCATGCCACCGTCGAGGCTTATCCTCCATGTTCTTTTTGATGAGTTCAATGATAATCTTGTTGGTGGTCTCCGCTTGTCCATTAGCTTGAGCATAGTAAGGAGATGAATATCTCATTTTAATGTCGTACTCCTGGGCAAAGGCCACCACTCGTTCCCCGGTGAACATTCTACCTTGATCGGCTGTGATGGTCTCACCGATACCAAACATAAATATGATTTGATTTTCTATGAACCTAATCACCACGGCCTGATCAACGTTTCCTAGAGGCATGGCTTCCACCCATTTAGTGAAGTAATCAATGGCGACAATAATAAAGTTGTTCCCTTTTGAGCTCGAGGGGTATATCTTGCCAATTATATCCATGGCCCACCCTCTAAATGGCCAAGGTTTGACAATGGAATGCAGCTCATCCGCTGGCACCCTTTGGATTGATCCATGCAACTGGCAAGCCTCGCATCCCTTGGCAAGCCTCGCATCGTCAGCCAATAGTACCCATGCCTGTAGATGAGCAACTTCATGATGGGGCCAGACCTATGGGCACCACAGACTCCTGCATGGATTTGTGCCATCACCATATAAGCATCCTTCATCTTGTGGCATTTTAATAATACCATGTTAGTGCTTCTTTTGTATAGGTCATCCCCTATCAAGATATACTTCAGTGCCCTTTGTTTGACCTTGAAGTCGGTATCAGCCGTTGGGTTACGGAGGTACCTCGTCAATACCCCAATCCAGGCATCGGCGGGCTCCTCTTCAGTGGGAGTGACGGTACCTTGATGCAGTACCTCGACCACTCGCTCTTTATAACCCGAGGTCAGTTGGGCCAAGTCATTCGCTTCTTGGTTCTCATTCCTGGGGACATACGTGATGACGACGTCGGCGAACAACTTTAGCAGGTCGTGAGTCGAGGCCCTCAGCTCTTTGAGCTTTGCATTGTAGCACTTGTACTCCCCAGTGATTTGCTTGATCACTAGTTGTGAGTCACCACTTATCTCCACTTAGTGGGCCTTCATGCCGGCCAAGATGTCAAGTCCCATGACCAAGGCTTCGTATTCGGCCTGATTATTGGATGCTTGATCTCCTATCCGGCACATTAACTTCCACGTTTGGCAGCAAGGGCTGGTGATGACTACTCCAACCCCGGCCCTTGTCAGGGTGCTCGACCCAGGGCTTAAGGCCTAAGTAATTGACAGATTCGGCCAGACCATCGTGCACTTCTACACATGGATGCTGAGCCAAGAAGTCTGCCAAGGCTTGCCCTTTTACGGCTCTCAAAGGTATGTAAATTAAGGCAAACGCGTTCCACTTAATGGCCCACTTAACAAGACTTCCCTGTAAGACAGGCCTATTAAGGAGGTATCCGACAATATCAACTTTGCAGACAACCAAAACTTCCTTAGGCAAAAGATAGTATTCTAGTTTTTTACAAGCATTAAACAAGGAGAAACAAAGCTTTTCAATAGGAGAGTATCTAGTCTCGACATCATTGAGAATCCTACTGAGATAATATATAGCACGTTGGGCGACGTTATCATCGTCTTGAGCTAACAAGAAGCCGATTGCTTGATCCTCGGCCGTAATGTACAACTTCAAAGGCTTCCTAGGCTGCGGAGGTACCAGGAAAGGGGGGTTGGTCAAGGCAGCCTTTACTTGATCAAAGGCCTCTTGTTGTTTGGCTCCCGATATCATTTCCTCGTCATTCTTCATTTTTAACAGAGGCGAGAAGGCTTTTAGCTTGCCTGTAGAGTTAGCAATGAATCTTCTTAGGAAATTGATCTTGCGTAGCAAACTCTGCAGCTCCTTCTTTGTTCTGCGAGGTCTCGCGTCCAGGATAGCTCGAGCTTTGTTTCTATCCACTTCAATACCCTGGTTATGCACCAAGAAGCCTAGAAAGTTGCCTGCAGACACGCTAAAAGCACATTTAACAGGACTCATCTTAAGATTTTGGAGTCTCATCTGTTTTAAAGCTTGTTCAAGATCCGCCAAGTGGGCCTCAAAGCTTTTGGATTTGGCTACCAGATCGTCAATGTACACCTCCATGTTTTTACCAATGAGGTCATGGAAGATGGTATTCATTGCCCTTTGGTAAGTTGCCCCAGCATTCTTGAGGCAAAAACGCATCACGAGCCACTCAAAGATACCTAAGGCGCCTGGGCACCTAAAGGCAGTCTTATGGGTGTCAACCTCGCCCACATAAATCTGGTTGTAACCAGAATAGCCATCCATAAAAGTCAGGATGGCATAGTTTGTCGCAACATCGACAAGCATATCAGCCACAGGCATACCGTACTCATCCTCTAGAGTGGCCAAGTTCAGATCTCTCTAATGAATACAAACTCTGACATGGCCATTCTTTTTTATCACAGGGACTATATTAGATAGCCATTCTACGTATCTGGCAGTTCTGATGAACCCTGCCTTTAGGAGTCTTTCCACTTCAGCTTTATCTACGGCATTAGTTGTGGGTTGAACCTCCTCGGCGGTTGCTTTTGGGGCTTGCAACCTTCCTTGATGGGGAACATATGCTCCACCAAGGCTCTATCAAGGCCTGGCATCTCATGGTAATCCCATGCAAATCAGTCACGGTAGTTCCGTATCAAAGCTACCACTTGATAACATTGCTGCGGTTAGAGTTTACCACTAACTTTGGTCATCCTCGGTTCACTCTCGGTTCCCAAATCTACCTCTACCAGGGGGTCCTGAGCTTCAAAGGTAGGTATCTTCCTCGGGATGGGCTCTATGTAGGGAGGTTCAGCTAACGTCTTGTAACCAAGGTCATCCGAAGCCTCTAGGGATGAGTGTTCCAAGTTTTCATCTTCTCCATACATGGCACTGAACATAGCCTCTTTAATGCTGGACTCTATCTGGAATCGTTGCAGTCGGCCCAGCAGGCTTTGTACCTCTGAAGGGAGACTAATCATTATTCTCATTGCTAGGACGTGGGTCGGCCAACATTTTGAATTCAAAGTCCTTCTTGGTCCAGTCACATGACTCTATACCACCTTCCTCATAGTCCTCGGGGATAGAAATAGGACGCAGGTTAGGGGAGTAGAACACAGCCTCGAACATTTTCACCTCGGTTGGGAAAGGGTTAGGGTCAGCCTCTACTATCTCCACCTTATCTTCTATCAATATCAGGAGCTTCTGGTGCAAGGTGGAGGGGACACATTCACTTGTATGAATCCATTCCCTGCCAAGGATCACCAAGTATGAGGGTTTGCCTTCAATGACGAAGAATGCCGAACGAGTTTCCTTAGACCCAACTGTTACATCGGCCACCAACACTCCCAATACATGAGATGGGTGACCCATGAAACTAGTCATGGTCATGGCTGTTGGAATGAGATCTTCGGCGTTCTTCCCCAACCTCTTCATGGTTGACAGTGGCATAATATTCAGCACGACACCACCATCCACGAAGACCCTATTGAACAACTTCCCGTTGAGATGGGCTTTGATGTACAATGGCTTCAGGTGTCTGGTCATGTCTGCGGTTGGCTTCTCAAACAACAAGCCTTCTGTTACAGGTCCCTCGGCTTCTGTCAAGGCGGCCCATTCTGCCTCCTCGGCGAAGACGTCTCCCTCGAGGGTCCTTGGTTGATCCCTGACTCCCCAGAATTCTGGTGGAAGGAGGCCTACCATTTCTATATCAGCACAGAACTCCCCATATGTTCCATCCATCAAATCGTCCAGTATTGACTCGGTCATGAAGTTTCCATCAAAATCCAGAGGGCCGAAGGGGTTTTCTTCCTCTTCCCCCAGGAGGTCATCTTCTTGCAACTCTTGCTCTGTCATTGTCCCCTCGAACTGGGACTCGTTGGGACTGCCTGGGGCTATGAGGCCCATAAAGGCATTCTATCACTGCCTTTGTGAGCGGGCTATGAGGCGCATCCACCATACCCACCATTATCTTGGTCATCTCCCTCTTGGTCAACAGGTGGCTCGGGAAATTTCTCCGAGGCTATCTCCTCGGTTGGCTTTGGGAAGGCTTGTTTCAAAGTCGTAGCAACAGATGTTGTGGGGATGGTTTGGGTATTCCCGTCTCTAGCCAAGGTGAGCATCTGGAGAGTTTCCCTCATCCTATTGAAAGCTCTAGCCCTCTGTAACCTCCTCTACTGCGAGCGAGATTTGAAGGCCACCCTAGGGGTCGGCATTTCAACGGCCGCCTGGGTCATCCATTGATCCTGCAGTACATCCGAAGAAGGATTCACTGTTCTGGTCGCACTCAATTCTCGGTCATTGAGGACCATAATATCTACCGACGTCGAGCTCTGCGCCTGGGTTACCTGCACCACCTTCCTTTCTTTTTTGGGGTGAGTCCCTTCCCCCGAGGTTGGCAGGGTGGCTTACTCAATAGCATCATTGGCGGGCCTACCATGCCCCCCAGGTGGGACGCGATGGAGTCTTTCCCTCAAGTCCCTAGGTTTGGGCAAGTGTCTCTCAGGATTGAGTTAGGACAAATGCAACTCCCTGAGTTCGTGGACAAGCCTCCCCGGCTTAGGGAGTTTCTTTTGAGGTCCTTGAGGCCGACAAGGCCATACGTTCTGCAACTGTCGATCCCCTGAGAGGTGAGCCCAAGCGGTCGAACACAGACGTTTTCCTTTCTGGGGAAGTCTCCTTTTTAGGGACCCACACATACTTCTTCTTTCCTTTCCCGTGGTCGCTTCCTGAGAAGGAGACCATATTGACATTTATGCTGGGGAAAGGATCAGTGTCTACCATCATTTCTGGTGCCCCCTTGTCGGCCATTTTGAATCTCTCTTTTCTGATGGCCTCTTGAATTGCTCCGCAGAAGATAATATAATTGGAAGTGGCATGATTAAAGGAATTATGCCACTTGCAGTATTTCTTCCCCTTTATTTCCTCAGGAGGGGGAATCTTATGGCCGTCAAAGAGTTTGATCTGCTTGTCTTTGAGGAGGTAGTCAAAGATTTGGTCAGCCTTAGAGATGTCAAAGGAATATTCAACCATTTCCTCGTCCTTCTCCTTGCCCTTGGCAGGTTTAAGAGCCGGACAGAGGTAGGCTTTTCCCTAAACTGTCTCGGCTACTAGGATGTCTGCCGTGTAGTCGGCAGATTCATCATAGTCTGAATCCTCGGCTGCATCCACCACTGATACCAATTGTGGTCCTCTGCCTCTAGTAGCTCTCTTCCTCTCTCTTTCTTGCACAAACTGTACAATTTGAACTACCCTGGAAGCTAAGCCATTGAGGTCGCTACAAGCTTGTCCAACAAGCTTCTCCTTCAATTGAGGGTGCATTCCACAGACGGCCATGGAGGTAAGTTGGTATTTTGGGAAAGGGACTGAGCACTTTTCGGCCAACTTTCTAAATCTCTCAACGAAGTCTGTCACTGCCGTAGTTTCATGAGATCGGCTGCGGTAACTTCAGGCTATGGCCAATAAAATCTGTCATGGAAGCACCTTTCCATGTCTGCCCAAGTCTGTATAGAATCAGGTGGGAGAGAGGAGTACCATGAGAAGGCAGTCCCTGTCAAAGACAAAGGGAACAACTGCAACTTGTGATACTTATTCTGGTTTCCTTCTCCACATTGGGCCGTGAATCGGCCGATGTGCTCCATAGTAGACTTGCCATCATCCCCAAAAAATGTGGCGAAGTCAGGGATTTTAAATCCTCTAGGCAGAGGCACCAATCTGTCCACCCACTCGGGGTAAGGCTTCCTGTACACTGGACGATCGAGCGGTTTCAACTGAACACCGAAGAACTTATTGATGGTGTCCGCGATGATATTAGGGTCCAAGAGTTGGGGCCCCGATGGTCTCTCAGGTGGAGGCTTTGGTCGCCATAATTTATCTGGGGGACCCTGCGCCCCGGGCTACGGTGGTAACTGAGGTGGAGCATCTGTCAATGGCTTCCCAAGTACTACTTGGGCCATGTTAACATGGCTTGTTCCTGGTACAGAAGCCTGCGCGCCTCGGTGAGGTGAAATTTGATTCCATGGCTGCTCGACCAGAGCCACATTCGTCTGTGTCTGTATGTAGGAACCCGCCGGGTAGGTACTGAGTGCTCCGGGTTATGGCTGACTAGGAGGTACGCTTGTCGAGCCAGGTGGATTTTGGACCCATGGCTGCTGACTCGGGAAATACCTACCGTTCTTGCCATTCCATGATTCTAGGGCGAAGGCTTGCCCACCTGCGTAAGCCGGGTAGTTAGCCGCGGTAGAGCACACATAGGATCATCCTTGCGACAGACCCACCAAGCCTGCTGCCTCGGGCGGCCTTCTGGTCAATTGCACTTGTCCCAGTCACGGCCCCACTCGGTGGACTCTGATGCATGCCTCCTATAAGATTATAAGAGGATGCCTGCTGAGGTCCAACAGGGTTGGTGTATGGCAAGGCCTGATGCGTTCCTCCCATAGAAGGTTGTCCTCCCTGTGATTGGTCGGAGATAACGTAGTTCATAGTGCTACTGGCTTGCGTTGCACGTTTTTGCTCCACTTCCTTGGCCTGTTGTATTTCGTTATGCACCAGAAGTTTAACTATGTCAGCCAATTGGTGGGACAATTGATACATGATGTCATGTATCCCCATGTCGATTTGCTGCCGGATAAACGACGTGGTCAAGACCAAAGGTTCCTCATAATGTTGAGGAGAACCTTCGTTAGACTCAATATTAACCTCAAGTGGGGTTGCCTCCGAAACACTTATTGGCTCAGTGTTCATCGTTTTAGGAGCAGTTGCCTTTTTTGATGCCGGTGGTGGATCCATACTTAGGTTTCTGCCAGAGCATATGTGCATATGCCAACTGTTATCCAGTCCAGGCGAATCAAACGGAATCGTTTGCTCACCTATTCCTGTCCCACCAGGCGTGCCAATTTTTGTTGTCTTCAAACTCTTAGGTCCTAACCGTGGGGTCGACCAGAGGTTTGGACAGTCTTCGATTCCTCGTTTCTTTAAGCAATTGCGTTGAGGAGGGAACTCTGCTCCTCAACTGTGGGTTTCCTGACTCCTCTAGAAAGGGTCAGGCAAGATGAGAGGGACGCGAGTGTTGGATTGTACTACTGGCTAGTGCATAAAGTAAAAAGGATAAAATGCGATAAAGGAAAATAAATTGAAATAAACGTAGGCTGGGGCTATCACTTTCTCTCGGCTTAGCTCATCGGCCTCGGGCGTAACCCTCCCTCGGGGAGTTTTGTCGTTTCGTGTGCCCCGAGGATCTCTTTTGAATTCACTCTTTCTGGCAAATACCCCTTTTTAACTCTGTCGTGTGGCTTTCCTTCACACCATAATTTTTCTTCTTTTTACCTTTTAGCCCTATGCCCATGACTTAATTATTTTTGGGTGTTAACAGAATGATACTGAATTTACGCAAAAAAAAAATTGATCAAAAATAGAGCATGCATATAAACCTACCTAAAACAACCCTATGGGCCTTATCAGACCTAGCCTTAACGATCGGCGTGAATTTGATTAGTTTTGGATTGGTGGGAAGATGGGTGAACATATTTCGAAGTAACCGATTAATGTCTCTTTGTCATTAGCGATAAGTCACTCTTCTTTGATAAAATAGGGGGCCGTCATCCTATTGTAATGAGAGTTTGACCACTCTATTAAGAATTTAGAACCAGTCACATCCCCTTTTTCATCCAAAGTCGCAACCATCTCCACAACGTCCAAACTGACCGAAGCGATCCAAAGGTAACCGGATTTCCATGGCTTCTAAGCGTCAGAGTATGCCTTGATAAACTTGCATTTTGAGTGGCCCTTCAAGCTAAGATTCTCGCCACAAAGACTTACCTCAAAGATTGTAAAAAATAGCTTCCGCGAGCAAGGTCTCTCCATCTCTCCCATCAACATCTCGTGTTGAAATAAGGTAGAGGGCGGCTGGACCCTCATCCACAGTAAGCCAGTTGTGTACATCGTAAATTTTAGCTCCCAAGGAAAGGTCGCTATTCACTCATTCTGATGAACCCTTCGACGAGCCACTCTTGGTCTTTAGCACCGAAGGGAGGAACATGCTGAGTAAGTCGCTCCTAGGTCGCAAGACTGGTTGGATCTCGCGAAGCGACTCAGAAACTCAAGAGTAGTCAACCGCCAACGACACCCCTTCCCCTGCTCTCTCAGGTACCACATTACCTGTCACTGGAGCGGCGTTATCAATTACAACTTCATCCCCAAAAACCATATTTTCCACCACGTGTAGAATCTGCTCGAACTCAGTGTCACCCTGGGGTTCAATCAGATAATCAATCGACTCTGGAGAAGTTGACGACCTAGAGGAGGTTGACCTCATAGAACAGCTCTAAGTAAATAATCCCGAAGAACGGATTGACTCCTCTGAGCTAGACCCCTCCCCGTCGTCGGACATGGCCTAGGAATTCGATCTACCAACAAATTGTTGGGCTAGATGGACCGACTGTTAACCAGACACAAGTGCAGTCTGCATGGTCTGCGCCAGATTCTAAACCTGCAAATGGGGGCAAGTGGCCAGGGCTCGCTACAAGGAATTACTCGAGGGGGCGAATAGATCGATCTCGAACCTAACACCCCCTCCTGCCGATATAATGAAAAAGAAAGAAAAGTAGAAACCATAAAGACGACAATAGAGGCACAAGAACTAATCAAAAAAGGGAAGAACCTCCCCAAAATCTCGCCGAAAAACTAATCGACCCTAGCGGAAAAAGAACCCCTTATATAGTGAGCCTTCCACCAGATCGTGGGCTGAATAAAAAATGACGTGACCCTCCTTACCACACATTAAATGCACGCCTCAGGATTCAAAGTAATGATGGCTGTTCATAATTACACAACTCCTCGAAGAACTAAAATGTCACGTCAGTCAAATCAATCATTCATGGCGCAGATTTCAAGAATGCACGTAAAAATCCAAACGCGCCCGACCAAGATGGTCGGGGCATCCATTCCAGGATCGATCATCCAATACCAGGCCCCTCGCCCGAATATTAGAGGATGGGGGCAGCGAACTCAAGCCTAAACCCACCCTATGGGCGAATTTGTCTTAGGAGGAAACTGTTCCGAACTGGATCGATGACCCCATACTCCTACTGGGCTAGGACCGGCCCAAGACATGCCCTCCGCTCATGCCACCACGCGAAATACACTAAGACTGGTCTCAACGACTCTGATCAACTCACTTAAATCCAACGGCAGGACAGCGTCGCTTACCTCTATAAATACTTGTCAACCCCCACTGACAGATACACTTTTTTTCCATCCTTTCATACCTCGCTGTGACTTTTGCTCCCTGATTTGGGCGTCAGAGTGTATTTGCAGGTACAATCTAACTTCGGCTCTGCTCCTGAATTCACTATCTAATGGACGACCTGATACCTGATCGACCTCACCAAGGACCCTCCAGGTACGATTCAAGAAGAAAGAGAGAAAACTAGAAGGGAGGAGCACTTGAGGAAGTACTATAAAAACAGTAGAGAGGAGTAATACAAATAAAAATTAGAAACAAAGTATGAGAGGAAGAGAAGAGATAGTATGAATTAAATGAGAGGGAGAAAAAGAAAGAACCTTACACCACCAAATTACGACCGTCGAAGCACCGTCGAAGCGTAGTCGAAACACTGCGGGAGCACCACAACGGTCACCTACCACGATCTTCGAAAACAAACCCCCACCATCTCTCCCATCACCACCACCAAAAATCCGACTTCACAACCACCAAAAACTCATACCTCTTAACACCACCACATAACCCTTACTTCTTTGGAGTAGTAGAACATATGGTCCTGTTACAAGAGAAATTGTAGCTAGGGGCACCAAGTCAGCCTCAGACGCCCTAGAAGAAGCTTCCAAAGCCAGGGAAACTTGTCCATGACCTCAGGGAGTTACATTTGTCCAAGCTCAATCCTTAGAGGCACATGCCTAAACCTACAGACTTGAGGGAAAGACTCCAACACGTACCGCATGGGGGGCATGGTAGGACAGCCAATGATCCTGTTGGAGGTTCATGTGCAGGATAGGAGATCTAGCCTCCAATAATCAGGCCGACTATGAAGCCTTGATCATAGGACTTGACATCCTAGCCGCCATGAAGGCCCAATACGTGGAAATAAAGGGTGACACACAAAACCAGAACTTGGGGATCTAGAATGGAAGCTTTTGTACTTGCATGTAGGAATCACTAGTGGAAAAAGGACATTAAACAGCACCATTTAACATCGGTTGTTTGAACAGCCGATGTTAAATGTTGAACCGGTGGCAATTTTGCAATTGAACCAACAACTTTGTTTTTTCCCAATCCATCGTGCGAATTCAGTCCTTCGTTGCAGAACGCTCTTTGCCCTAAGCTCACTTATTCTTCCCCATTGCAAAACACAAAACCCCATTGCAATAGAAACGAAGCTTATCATACCCATGTTAGCCAAAACCTTCTTCCCTAGCTTTTTCCCTTCTCCTGAATCTTCTGACCTTCGCCCCTGACCTGAAGAAAAGAAGGAAACAACGCTAACTGTCGCCCCTGAAAACCCTAGCATCCGCTTCTGGAAATCCTCAACTCCATTTTCGTCTCAACCACACACATAAGGTGATTTTTCTTCTCCCTCACTGAAATCTCCAACTGAAATCATTCTATCTTTATTTTTTTAAAATATTCTGATGAATGATTGCCTCCCCTCGGTTTTTATTTTTTTTCACCTGCTGAAAGGAATTTTGGTGCGATTAGGGTTTTGAGCAATTTGGGATCTTCTCTATGTTGTTTGTTCTGAAAGGTATTTGTTGATGATGGGTTTTTTAAATTGTTTTCTTTTCTTGTTTGACTTGCTTCTATTTTTGTTTGCCACATATTGTTGCTTTCATGAAGTTTTCTTATTATTTTGGCTAAATACAACTTTTGGTCCTTTATCTTTGCTCTAAGTTTCACTTTGGTCCTTTATCTTTTTTTGGTCCGTTTTGGTCCCTCATCTTTCATTTTCGTTTCATTTTGGTCCCTGCCGTTAGTTTTTGTTAATGGACGCCACGCTAGCAATTAACTGCTGACATGCCATCTTAAATTCATTAAATGACGTGGCAAAACATGTATTATTTAATTCCAAAACATTTTACACATAAGCAATTTAGTTTTTTAAATTTTACACATATTACTATTTTCTTGTGTTCTCTTTTATCCGAGTTAGTTTGATTTAGTATTATTGCTGCTGCAAGAATATATGGATCATTCCCATTGATTCTGCAAGAAATCATGGATCCAAGATCCAGGTTTCCTTCATTTGCTTGGCTTGAATCATTATAAATAGTTTTTCATATTTATGTTTTTCATGATGCTTGTGAGGATAAATAACAGTGCCACTGTCAAATGATTTTTGCAGCTAATGGCTTTTGGGATCCAAATATTTTTTCTGACTAACTTTATGTTGTTTTTTGTTCATTTATCTCCATATATTTTAGGTGTACTTATGTTTAATTGATAATAGAGCATCTAAGCATTGTGTCCACTTACAAGTTTATTGACACTTAGTTTACGTGCTTCGCTTGAAAGGTGATTGTGATATTGCTGATACAGGTTGAGTGTTTTTTCAGACATTCAATTTCACTAAAAAGTTAAATACTATTAAGGGTTGAACAAGACAAGAACCCATTATTGAGCGACGTGACCACTTCTTGAAAATTTCAACCGGTTTGTCACTTTGAAAGAGACTGATAACCAGGTGACTTCTGCTATACAACTTCAACTTGTCCATTTTTAGTAATCTAATAAGGTTTGGAACTATGAGCCATAAACTGATGAGTATTTGGTTTGGCTAGCAGGGTTTAATCATATGTTTTATTAATATTGTGACATGCTACTGAATCAGTTATTATTCTGAGAGGTGGAGTAATAAGCTCTTTGTTCCGGATTGGGCCAAGAGACCCAATCCGCTGGGCAAATGGCCCAATAATGGCCGAACATCTTACTAATCCGGTCCAAACAAGGCAAGCATCTACGCCGAACCCGAATCAACGACCCCGACATCTCACCCGGATCCGACGGCCCCGAGCCGGTTTAGGAGCACACCGCTCCCGTACCCGCGTCTATAAATACGACACTGCCCCACGGAATCAGGTACACTTCTCTCACAAACTTCTGATTGCTCACTTTGGCATCGGAGTGTCTGCAGGTACCCAAC
Source organism: Astragalus glycyphyllos (assembly GCA_963573325.1). Lineage (NCBI taxonomy): Eukaryota > Viridiplantae > Streptophyta > Magnoliopsida > Fabales > Fabaceae > Astragalus > Astragalus glycyphyllos. Next base: position 17,547,593 of record OY754307.1, read on the forward strand.
CCTTCCGAGTTCGACCTCGGGAGCCGGCGACGCTGACATGACTCACCTTGGAGGACTCCGACTCTGAAGACTCTCATCCGACCTCGGGCCAAGGAGAAGACAACAGAGACAGCAAACAACCATCATTGACTCAAGTATTCAAGACCCGGACACATCTTACTGAACATTGGCGACCACTGTGGGAGTTGATCGTCATCTCTCACCTAATCAAAGTCTTCTTCCATGGCTCCTCGAGGAAGACCTCCGACTCGCAGTCAGCCTCGCCCGCAAAGCGTCATCGAAGCCGGGCCGGTCCGGGTCCAAACCCCAGAAGGCCACGTACAAGATTTACCCATCGAGCCAGTGCACTCCATCCCACTCCTCTCACCTCCACCAACCGTCGAGGTCGTCCCTGTGCCGATCCAGGCAGTCAATCAGATCCTTGATCTCCTGGACATGCGAAGCCGCGATATTGCCCAACAACAACTACGACTCACCCAAATGGAAAAATAAGTCGCCGCTGTCCGAGACAACACCGCGGCAGCATCGGCCTTACCTCATGACAAGTCTCTGATCCAGAACGTCGTTCTCTCAAAGGCATCGCTCTCCACCACGAAGGAAGACCGGCTATCAGCGCCATGCCCATCGATCCCTACCGCGCAGGGGTGATCAACGCCACGGCTCGTGATCGCCTCCGACTCCTCCGACTTCAAGTCCCAGTCAAACATCCTCTTACGGTTCATCATCCTCCCGTAGCGTTTCTCCGCGTCGGAAGCGTTCCTCGCGCAAGAAGGATCTCCCCTCACATCGGGACCACGCTCCTCGCGGCACAAGATAGACTCCTTTCATTCGGGATATCGACACTTATAAGATACCAAGGTCACTCGAAAAGCCGCCACAGCTCAACATGTACGACGGAACCGGCGATTCAGACGAACACGTCGACACATTCGACTTGATGACGCAGTATCACAATGTGTCCGATGATGTAAAATGCAAAATCTTTACGCTCTCGTTAAGTAAGGCAGCCCTTTCGTGGTTTCAGGATCTCAAACCCGACTCCATCCACTAATGGGAGCAGCTGGTTTGGGTATTCTCTGCCCGCTTCACTGCCTCCCGAATGAAACCAAAATTTGCCGACGTACTCAAAGCCGTAAAGCAAGGAGGTTCAACAAAGAGGCAAATGACGTAAGGGACCTCGGGGACGACATCTGTAACACCCCAATATTTCTAACATGTAGATATACTGAAATGCACAACTTAGCTAAAATCAGAGGACACAATCCCTGTTAGATATTGAATTGATAAATTTATTTTATATTAAGTTATTTATGCATCTAAACCTAAATAATTGACTAAAATCAAGTAAAATAATTATTAAATATAGTTTTATAAATAAAATAACAACATTCAAAGTTTCATGGAGGGTTACACTTAAGACTAGCATTTTGTATGTATATTGGTATGTTTGATGTGTTTGTTCAGTGCACCTGCAGTTGATGCTTCTGCACCGAAAAAAAACAGTGCACCTGCACCAAAGAACAGGCAGAAACAGGACAAGTGCAACTGCACCAGAATATAACAGTGCACCTGCACTGGATGCTCCTGCACTGAAGACAGACAACAATACATGAAGTACCTCAAGACCATACCAATGCACCAGCACTTCAATGATGACATCATGCTTAGTCATGAAGCACATGGAGCACATGCCAACATGCAAATTTCGGCTCCCACAATTGAAGATCACTTTGAAGAGTCATTCACATAGGACACTTGGCCATCCATAATTGGACCTCCCTTTGTGTTTGAGTGTGGGAATCAAATTGCTTTATGAAGATCTGAAAAGTAACCATAGTTAACCCCTTTGGTTAACTTAATCTCCAAGGAAAGGCTCACTTTTGAAGGTTATATAAAGACTCACACTTCTCACTTGAAGACATCTATCATATATCATCTCATATCTCTCATATATCATATTTTACATTCTAGTTTTAGACAGTTGTTAGTTGTAAGAAGGTAAGGAAGGACTTGACAACTTCTCCCTTCACTTCTTTATAGAATTAGTATAGTGCAGGGAATCAGTGCACCTACATTGCTTGGCAAACTTATGCAAAAGAACTTCAGTTTGTGTAAACTCTACCCTATTGTCTTCTTTTGTAATTTCAATTATATCAACATGTTGTATTTCACATATCTTTGTCTTGCAATGCCTAACATGAGCTAAATTTATTTGGTTGAGATGTTCTAACCTTATAATGATCTTTTAAGTAAGTGATTGTGTTCTTATGTGGTGTATGCATTTTAGTTCTTGTGTAATACTTCTTTCAACACTTGTTTTAGGGTTGATCGCTTAAAATAAGTAGACTTGTTTTAATAAAGTCTTTGTTAACTTGTTTAATAAAGAAACCTTTGTTAAAGCCATGTTAAGTCCTAGACATAGGATAACATAGTCCTTAGGGTGATTCAGTGGGTACTTCAAATACAGGAGTGAACCTATTTAGCATGCCTAGACATCGGAAGCTTGTAATGAAACTCTGAAGATAGTGACTGAAAAGCACGTTTCTGATGCAATTGCATTCAGTGCAACTGCACCACATAAAAGCACAAAACTCTTGAAAGTGACTTATTGATTCTGTCTATCTATTAATTGCTTATTTACATTCTGTTTTCTTATCATCATCATCCAAAATTGTGAGTAGGATAGTTTGCACCAATTTTTATAAACTTAAGCTACAAGAATTAATCCAATCCCTGTGGGTTCGATCTTTTATACTACTTGTTTGTGACTGTGTATACTTGCACACTTTTCCACACACCATGATAAATTTTTCCGATAATAATTCATATTATCTCAAAGCAACCTGTCTTAAAATCCATTGAACTTAAACATAGTTCATAACATAATAGGATATCAAGCCCTATTGTTCAATATCTTAACCAGAGAAGCAGAGAAGGTTTATACAACTTATATCAAGTACAATTTACATCATCATAACAGAAGCAACAGGAAAAACATAAACAGAAGGTAAGACAATAAGTCTTTAACATCTCCACAGACACGCCACCTACTTGTGTTGCCTAGCCTTCTTCTTTCCCTGTTTCTCTGCAAAAACAACAATAATGATAGGGTGAGATAACATATCTCAGTGAGTTCTACCGTGACCCCTAACATTCACTCGGTTCAATTATAAAACCATAGCATTCGTAGTTTAATTTATAAACTACTAGCTTCTTTTATTAATCGAAACACCGACCGCCTTACAATTGCTAATCCCGGTGAATCGTGCAACTATTATTAGCATAACATCGGCCGCCATACAATTGCTTACTCCCGATGAACCCCCGCTAGTACTTTCCCTAACGGATACTGGGCCTAGGTTAAGGGCTCATGACCTTCCCCGCCTAGTATGCTATTCAATGGGTCGTCACCCAAAATAGAGATATCTTATATGTCGTACTCGCATTGGGCCGCCTTATAAGTTTGATATAATATATTTATATCTTATCCACAACAATCATAGATGCAATCAAAAGTACATTTAGTTCGGTTTGTCTTTCAAAAACAATTGCTCACACGTGCACTAAGTTTGGTTTTCCAAATCATTTGTAGTTCGAGACAATTCGGTTTAAAACATGCCATTCATAAGCATTTTGCAAAGTATTACGGTTAATTTATCATTTTATAGGGTTGGGGAAGGAATTGGAATGGTTTTGGGAACATTTTGATTTTAGTAAAATAATCTGTGGATAGATTCACATTTATGGGAATCAATTCACAGAATGGGAACAGGCTCCCAATTTGTGAACAGATTCACAGTCCTGGGAATCAATTCACAGAATGGGAACAGGTTCCCAATTTGTGAACAGATTCACAGTCTGTGAACAGATTCACGTTCTGTGAATTGGTTCACAGCTTTGCTGTCTGTACAAAACTCAATTTTTCGTATCATTTCACCATTCGGTTCATTTCCGATACTCATTCCAATCATTCCCTAACTTAAACATACATTATAACTGTAACACAACCAATCCAAATATGACAACAACCACAATATTAATGTATAACAACAATTCCTCGTTCGTTCTGAGACTCGATAATGCATAGCTTTCGAAATACGATTTTTAACTCCAAAAATTATGAAACGAGACAGAGTATCACAAACCAAAAATTTTGAAACAATCAATATCGAAAATAAAATCCCTAAACGTGAGTAAAACTCACCCGGAATGACGAAGTCACTAACAACCGAAATTCACGAAATGTACGAAACCACGTAACCGCTCGAACTATCCCCGTAAGAACTCCGATGCTCCCACGAACTCGAATATACTCCAATTTCGAATCCTAGGATCCTTTGCTACTGAGATAGCTTCTACTTTGCTCCAAACCACAATATAATTTCAGTTCCATTCTCACTCTAGTTCCAAATGTACATGCAACCACTCACAAGGTTCCATCTTCACCAAGAGTCAATTTTTGAGCTTCAAGGTTTAACAATGGTAAAATGAGAAGAAGAGGGAGTGAGCTTCTGAAATTTGTACCAATAGAAAGAGAATCGAAAATGGAGTGAAATGAAGATGGAGACACTTACATGCAATGGAAAAATCTCAAGCTTTCTCCCTCCTTCTTCCTTCTCTCTCTCTTCGCCTCCCTTCTATCTCTCTCTCTCTTGATTTTCTAAATTTTCTAAGTGTGTTGCTGAAACTGATGAGGACAGATCTTAATGAGTCTGTGTGGGAGCTGAGGGTGTGTCTTTAAAAGGATGCAAAAAGACTAAAATGCCCTTGGCTCCCTAATTCTCACTTAACCCAATTCTAATCAATCAAGCACTCATCAATTCATATAACTTAGTAATTAACTACCATTCCCATGGTTCTATCTTGTCTAGGATTCAATCTATTATTTCATCGAATAATAAATCTTCAATATGAGGTGAAATGACGATTTTACCCTTGCGCTCTAATTCCCACTTCATCCAATTTTTATCCAAACAGTCCCATAATTCACAATTATGCAATTAAGCCATATGATCTAGCAATAATATACATATGTATAGATTGCTTTCGTGACCATCTCATATCAGAGACTTGATTTATCATTTAATCGAATCATAAAATGCTAGTTAATTTCGTAAACCGAAATTAACGAAACTAGGGATGTTACAACATCAGGCTGATGTTCATGAGGCACAGGCTCCAAAAGAAGAGCCTATTCCAAGTTGATGTCGGGATACGTCGACCCCGAAACCTCGAAGATTTCCTGAAACACGCTTAGAGGTTTATTGACTATGAAGAGGACGACCTCGCAGACGAGGCAAATCAGGAATCCGCCCCGGCCAAGGGAGCAGAGAAGGGGAAGGCCCCCGAGAAAGACTCAGTGGGATCCCACAAGGAGAGACGACCCCGGTTCACCAAGTACACCGAGCTCAACTAGGTTAAGTCAAAAATCCTCGCTGAATGTGCGAATACCGAGTTCAAGGACCGAAAGTGGCCAGCTCCCCTGGTTCAAAGGGACAGCACCGACAAGAAGAAATACTGCTGCTACCATCGCAGTCACGGGCATGACAACAACCAATGTTGGGTTCTCCGGGATGACATTGAAGACCTCATACAGAAAGGGAGACTCGCCAATTATGTAAAGAACGGGGAAGAGGAACGTAAAAGGTCTCGTTCTCCCTTGGAGGCAAGCCAGGAACCGAATCGGCAATGTCGCCGAAGGCGGACTCCGACGGTTCAGAAGAGGAGCCGAAACAACAACGGACGAGAACTGTAGTTGCAGTTGTTAGGGGAGGCCACTCCGTCGACTCCAGCGAGACTAAGAGGACGCTGAAGAGGAAGTGGAAGGAGATCCTAAGCATCGCTAACGCACCTAGGGCCGCCAACCTCTCCAACAGACCGCCAATGGTCTTTTCCGACCAGGACCTTTCCGTCCTCGGACCAAACAGGTACGTCCCGCTTATCATCTCGGCGGTAATGGCCGACGCGCTGGTTTTGCAGATCTTGGTAGATCAAGGAAGTTTCGTCGACATCATGTTTGAAGACCTGCTGCCAAAAATAAAAATTGCCAAAACCGAACTCGCCCCTTACAACGGCGACGACTTAACTGGTTTCAATGGTTCGAAGACGCCGCCCATTGAATACCTTGAGTTGATGGTCACCTATGGGTATGGTGAACTGTCCCGAGCGATAAAGACCCGGTTCATGGTATTACCCTACAGGTCCCCCAACAACTGCATAATTGGAAGACCGACCCTGGGAAAATTGGAGGCGGTGGCATCCACTGTCCACCTAAAAATGAAGTTTTACTCGGCTAAGACCAGAGCATAAAAAGACCAGAGCGGAGAAGGAACGGGGAGGTAAGAAAATAGTGTCAGACGTCAATCTCGTCGAACTCACATCACACGCCGACTACAAGACGACGTGATGAAGTCACCAGGGCATCCCCTCTGAACTCAACTCCTATTCACAAGTAATAGACTTGCCACTCACAAAATCCCAGAGGCATTCCCAGAGACTAGCCTCGTTTTTAAAAACACGCCGACCCCCCCCCCCCCCTTACTATCTCGAATACTCTACTATCCCGAATAATTGTACTCCTAATCGGACTCCGATACCCGTGACTAAATTGATTCTTTTTAGTAACAACGGTGCTGCAAAATAATCTTCAGGAACTCTACCATTTCCAAAAGAACGCTGATCGAGGTCAAGACACGGCCCTTGTACCCGATCTCGTGCGAGCTTCTTCACTCTGCGTTTGATCGAAGTTACCGCACTTGGCGAACATGACTGAATGAAGTCTCACCTGATCAGCTCACGGCCTTGGGCCGACCTCTTTTGTTCGAAGGGTCGCCCCGACGTGCCTCCAATGGCCTCTATGACGAGGATAGCCTCTATAACAAGGATGGCCTCTTCAACGAGGATGGGCCCGTCACGGCTCACCAGCCTCCACCGCGAGGTCGGCCTTTCGAGGCTCACTGACCTCTTCCACGAGGTCGGGCCTATCGTGGCTCACTAAGCATTCTTACAAGGGCGAACCTCAAGCGTTCCAACCCTCCAGAGCCGACGCTTGCTCTCGCACAAGCCTAGGCGCCACGCTTGCTCTTGCTCTCGCAAACTTGAGATCCAAATTTCCAGGTTAGTAACTCTAAGACAATCCATTCATTTACAAACCTCTGGCCCCGGGGGGCGTCATGTCCACTTGCAACAACCCTTGGCTCGGCTCTCTGGATCGGGCAGGTGCTCCGGGACAAGGGCGTTGCTAACTAAATTGACAAGTCAAAAATAAAGGATGAACGACAGAATATCTAAATACATTCAATTCACATTCACAGAGGCATACACCGTCAATTCATTGATAGATACAAATTTGGGCCAACCCTAGTCATTCCCAAGTTCGCCGCAAAAGCCAAAATAAAACAAAGTACAAAGATCAAAAGCTAACGAGGGTACACGACCTCATCCTCTCCTTCTTCATCAGCTGTCGGCCTAAGCACCCTCCCTCCAACGACCACATTCCTACAGTCCACCAAAGACACCTCGACCCCGGGATGAAGCACTCCCACTTGAGCCAGGGCAGTAGCAAAGGATCAGGCCGCTAGGGCATCTCTGACAGAGGGCGGGCCAGACCTACGAGCTTGCTCACTCTCTGCTTCGTTCCTTTTAGCCTCTTCCTTCTCGGAGGCAACAGTTTGGCCCAGCCTGTCAATCTCACCCCTCATTATTTCCTCCTCCGCTATGAGATTTCCGGCCTCAGTCTCTAAGCCAGGAAGCCGCTCCGCCGCTGTGGATGCCTCGCCGAGCTTGATTATATCCTCTCTCAACGCTTTAGCCCCGGCCACAATCTCGGCCAAAGCCGCCACCTTAGCCTGCATCTTTTCCCTCTCCATCTGAAGTCGGTCGGCCTCCTCCCGAGCCCCTATAAAGTGAAAGCGAGAGAACCATTAAAACAACAACTGATCATACCTAAGAAAAAATGTTGCAAACACGGTAACTTTACCTTGCTCCTAGTTTAGGGCCTCGGCGTCCCGTAGGACTCTTCGGTTTAGGGGAGGAAACGACATCAGTCTCGGGAACAGAAGTGCCCTTGTGCCTCTTCAGCACCAGATTCGAGCCCTTGGACTTCCTCTTTAGCCCCCTTCTCTCATTCTGCACTTCAGACTCTGGCTCGGGTGGAACCACTGGGGAAGTCTCAACGGCCGCTCCGGACTCGACATTAGCAAACAGCTTCGACTTCGTGAAAGAATCTGAAAGAAAAAGGAAAATGGATTGTGAGAAACATGTGAGGGCCTCGACTAAGTGAGGCCGGGGAAATACCAAGGGAACTTACCAAACACGGCGTCAAGAGCCGCCGGCGACTGGGCCTCGGGCTCGAGAATCTTTTTGCATGATATCTTCTTGGGCTCAGTGATGAAACTCTCCACCCAATCAGACAAGAATGTCGCAGTCCGAGCTTCTTCTTAGCTCAGATCTGCTTCCCCTACCATATACTCCTTCGTCCGCTTATCATAATGAGCCCGACATCATTGAAGGGGGAACTCCAAAGCAAGACGACCCTCCTCATTCAGCTTGGCTATTTCCTCCTTGGCGGCCTCGTTCATTGGCACCACCTGCACGAAACTATACTTGTAGTCCCTTACTGAGTCACTCACCGGCTCGAAGTAACACCTATTCTTGTTCCCGCGTAGGCCGACCGGGCCTAGGCCCCCGAGTTGGTCGGGATCGGGTTGGCGAAAAACATCAAAAATGTGAAAGAACACCCTCATCCTGCAGTTGCGCCCCAGGGCTTGCATGACCAGCTCGAAGGTATTCATAAACCGCCATGCGTTCCGCAGGAGTTGCGCCGGTGAGACCTGCAAGCGGCGAAGGACCCTCTTCTTAAACTCGGAGAGCGGGAACCTCAACCCCATCTCTTCGAAACAAGCAACGTGAATGAAGAATCTCAGGTCAGGAAGGGGGGAGCACATTGTATCATCATCCGAGGGAACCTCGATCCTCCACTCCTGACCTTCGGCCCCCAAGTACTTCTCGAGCTCGGCAAGGGACTCCAGCTCCCGCCCTCCAGTGCGTCTGATACTGTAGTGAGACAAGGCATTTTGAATATTACCTTGGACCCAACCATACGGATCCGCCTCGACGTCTGCCCCGGGAATTGCCTCCTTCCCGATGCCCACTGCGCCATCATGAGCAGGATTTGGGTCGGAAACCCCTCGTCCATAATATCTACACTTTCGCTCCCCGAGGAACTATCAAAGGAGCTACCCGACTTAGAACTTGAAGATCTCCCCTTCGAAGACTCGGGGGCCCTGGGAATTCTCTGGCGGTGTCATCACCCATTCGGAGGACCTCTACTCATCTATATCAGCGTCACCTTCGGCCGACCTCATCAAAGGTGGTTTCTGGGAAGAGGCATTATTATTCTCGGACCTTCCTTAACGTTAACCATTTCACTGAATCGGGGGGCGCCAAACTCAGAAATAAGAAGAAAGTTGACGTCAGACTACCAAGCGCGGACTCTGAATCAACCACTATGGGGTCGGAAGATCAGAGATGAAAAAGATAAATCTGTCAGTAAAATAAGCCAAGTCCACTATTTATAAGGATAGGAAACCCGGCATGCGAAACGATGCGGCCAATCCCAGAGGAATTAATGAGCAGGCACGAGAATCAATGCAACTACTTATGACAAGATGCGTCGTCCTCTTCAAAACGTCGCCTCTCTCTGACACCAAAGGCGTGTGAGCACACCGCGCTACCCAATCCAAAGTCCCACCTTCACCAAGGGGATCCGACCCAGGAGTGCCTCCGAAATACCTAAGCCGACAATCAAGCCGTGGCCGCACTAACCGACCTCGACTTGGGGAGAAACGGTTTCAGACTAGGCCAAGAGGCCCAATCCGCTTGGCAAATGGCCCAATAATGGCCCAACATCTTACTAATCTGGTCCAAACAAGGCAAGCATCTACGCGCGAACCCGAATCAACGACCCAGATCATCTCACTCTGATCCGACGACCCCGAGCTGATTTAGGAGCACACTGCTCCCGTACCCGCGTCTATAAATATGACACTGCCCCACGGAATCAGGTATGCTTCTCTCACTTGTACCTCTCACTGACTTCTGATTGCGACTTTGGCATCGGAGTGCCTGCAGGTACCCAACCATTCCGAGTTCGACCTCGAGAGCCGGCAATGGTGACATGACTCACCTCGGAGGACTCCAACTCTTAAGATTCTTCCAACTCTGAAGACTCTCATCCGACCTCGAGCCAAGGAGAAGACAACAGAGACAGCAAACAATCATCATTGACTCAAGGATTCAAGACTCGGAGTCACCTTACTGAGCACTCTTGTTAACCTACTGATTTTAAGACATGGGATGGACCAAAACCCATCTCGATTTGGAATCCAGGTATAAGTTCAATTCAATAAATCTAATATGCCTCGTAAATTGATAAAATCGTTTGAGTGAAAAGTGAAGAATTGAAGGTGGGGCTGGAAAAGTTGGAAGATATAGCATAGAGGAAAGCATATCAAGAACTTGTGAAGGACATAGAACCAAAGTTGGAAGATATAACTCATCTCTTATTGTTGCAGAGTCTATGGTTTACCATGAAGTAGCATTCTGAGTTGTGATACCTAATATGATAAGGAACATGAAGGTTCCAAAGGGTAAGGTACTGAGAAAAATGAAGTATACACATGAAAGTAAGATGCTGAGCTCTAAAATGATAGAGCAATATCTCTACATTACTCTCTACAAAATATAACTCCACTATGCTATTTTCATTTCTTTAAGTATATATTCCTGTTCACATATTCTATTGATTTCCAGCACCCTGTCAAATTGGCTTTAGCATATTAATGAATATATGATAGCAAGCTACTAAGCGTTTGGATCATTCATGGTGTAGAACTCATTTGATTAGTTTGAGATTGATAGCTATATCACTGATCCCCTTTGGCTTATTTGTGCAGCACCAAAACCAGAGGAAGAGACACCAATCCAATTTGGATTCATGAATAAGGACTTTTCAACACTGCCTATTGTAAAGTTAGGATACTAATTATAACATGTATCTACTGTATGTCCTGTCTTGTTGACGTAGGTGCACACCTTGCTTCCATTTCTGTTGCCATATCCTGAACTATATCCTCTTCTTGGTTTGAATTTCCCTCTTCTAGCATCAACATTGTTCACCAGTGATTTCTCTTCATTACTAGGAAACTGCCTCTCATGTTGTATAACAAGAGAGAAAATCCACAAGAACCAAGCAGGCACCTGCACATCTATCTGAGTATCTATATGGCAACATCTCAAACAAGCATACCAGCTCATCATCTTCAGGTATTGATTATCCTATCTCTGACTATCATTCTTTCTCTAATTTGTCCACTACTCAACAAGCTTTTTCTGTGTCTATAAGTTCTGTTGTTGAGCCACAATCCTTTGAGGAAGCCTCTAAATATTCTTGTTGGAATGATGCTATGAAAAATGAATTGGAGGCATTAAGAAAGAATGAAACATGGGAAATAGTTGAGTTACCTCCTAATGTGAGACCTATTGGAAGCAAATGGGTGTACAAAGTTAAACATAGAGCTGATGGGAGCATTGAGAGGTACAAAGCTAGATTGGTTGCAAAGAGATACAATCAAATAGAGGGCTTAGATTTCTTTGATACTTTTAGCGCTGTGGCCAAACTCACCACTGTTAGATTGCTGCTTGCTGTTGCTGCCATGAATAACTGGCATCTTCATCAATTAATTAGATGTCAACAATGCTTTCTTACTTGGAGATTTAACTGAAAATGTGTATATGGAGATACCTAAGGGAATATCATGTAATGGACAGAACCAAGTATGCAAATTGAAGAAATCAGTATATGGATTAAAGCAAGCAAGCAGAAAATGATATGAAAAACTCACTAATTTGTTGCTGGAACAAGGATACAAATATTCTAATTCTGATCACTCTCTTATCACTCAGGAGACAAATGGCAATTTCATAGCATCACTTGTTTATGTAGATAATGTTATATTAACAGGAAATTCTATAGAGGAGTTCAAAAGAATTAAGAGTATTCTGGATGATGCTTTCAAGATAAAGGACTTAGGTTCTTTGAAATACTTTCTAGGATTAGAGGTATGTCAATCAAAGTCTGGAATAACGATTTGTCAAAGGAAGTATTGTTTAGACTTGTTACATGAGACAGGGCATCTTGCATCCTAGCCTGCTTCCACACACTTGGAGCCTAATGTAAAAATTTGCAAAGATTCTGCAGAGTTATTCAAGGATACTATGCTGTACAGAAAGTTAATTGGCAAGCTCTTGTACTTGACCAATACTAGACCTGATATTACATTTGCTACACAACAGCTTAGTCAACATGTAAATGCTCCTACTGTGACACATTTCAATGCAGCTTGCAGAGTTCTGAGGTATTTAAAAGGCACATCAGGAAGAGGGTTAATGTTCCCAAGGGATTCCATAATACAGTTGTTTGGTTTCTCTGATGCAGATTTGGCTAATTGCATTGACACAAGAAAATCTGTAACTGGCTATTGTTTCATTTTAGGATCATCTCTTGTATCTTGGAGGACAAAGAAACAACAAACTGTCTCTAGGTCCTCATCTGAGGCAGAATATCGTGCATTGTCTACTGCAGCATGTGAATTACAATGGCTCTTATACTTGCTTGAGGAATTGAAAGTCAAGAGTGAGAGACTGACTGCCTGTACTTTATTGTGACAATCAAAGTGCTATGCACATTGCAGCAAATCCTGTGTTTCATGAAAGGACAAAACACTTGGAGATTGATTGCCATTTCGTGAGAGAAAAGCTACAAAGTGGTGTTTTGAAGTTGCTGCCTGTTTCCTCTAAGGCACAGCTTGCTGATTTCTTCACAAAAGCCTTAGCTCCTACTCCTTTTTCGAATTTCATTTCCAAGCTACGCATGATCAACATCTATCATGCTCCAGCTTGTGAGGGGCTGTTAAAATTGGAGGAAAAAGGAAAGAATAATGTGAAGCATACAGAGAGTACAGAATTTGGTGTCTCACACTTAGTCACTCACAAGGACAATGCTGAGAAAATTGGTACACATGAGACAAAGGAAGTGTGTGTAGATACAGGACAAATTTGATGCGCATATTTTGGAATCTTGGAGTGAGCACATGGGAGAGAGAATTGGCTGGTGGTGAGCTGGCTCTTTTGCACTGAGGTGCAGAAGATTTTTCTGTTATTTGCTTATTTGCTTTCTAGAAGCTTTCCCTTAGTTTTCCCTATTGTACAATAAGATTCCATTTAGTGTATGGTGCTCCCTAGTACTTGCCATATATACTTGTACTATTTCCATACAAATCATCAATGAATCATCATTATTCTTGATCAAATTCGTTTCAGCTTTTTACTGTTTTATTGCCTTTATGGCTTCTATTATCTGCTGCTGCTGTTATATCAGCATTGTTTTCTGCAAATTTTAATACTAATTAGAATTGGAATTTTTGAAACATTGGTTGCAAAATATTCAGTATAATTTTAGTGTGTTTTCCTTCTTTTTGTAGTGTGTTTAACAAGGAATGAATACATGTGTTAATAGTTGAATAGGAAGGTAAATTTTTGATGGGTTCTTGTAGTGTGTTTAATAGTTATAAAATATGTTCCATAAAATAACAATATGTTGCAATAAAAAATTGCCCTTTGCTTTTATGTAGATAGTTATACTTATAGTTATTGATGGTTTCTTAATTTGTCATTTCTTTTAGTCATTGCTTAAATGGCTAAGTTCTTCAGAAACCAACGTATGCCAGAAAATAGGGTTTCTGTTAGCATTTCAAGTCATATTGATTTCCTGATGGTATATAAGTTTCTAACTGTATATTGCGTTTCTATTTTGATAGGCAAATATTGCTGCATGAACAATCGTGGAGCAGGCAATCAAAGAGGTCGATGAAGAAGAGAGTACTTCTTGGAGTCTTTCCTGGATTAAGGCTTATTTTGGTTTATCTGCACTAGTTATAGAGTTTTTGTATAAGTTTATGTTAAAGGTAGTATAGTCTTTTAATCTCTAGTATATATTTCTTTGTGACTCTATTGTAAACTGAACCTTTTGCTAATCTTATTGAAACCCTAGCCCCCTTTTGTTCTTCTCCTCTTCTCTTCTTCTTTATGGATACCTATTGTTAACATGGTATAGTACCCTTTCACCACTCCCTCGATAATCATTCACATCACCCGATATTACGGTACTTCAAACTGAATACTAATCGGTGACACCGAGCACGAATCTGATATTTTCGATTTTGCAGCAGCGGACGCTAACTCAGAGCATAGAGATGAAGTCATTACTAATTAATAATGAGTGAGTTTTACAGTGGCATGTGCGTTGGTGACTTTTGGATTTGTTGGAGAATTGATTTATTTTCAATTATTAGCATCTTTTCTTGTGGCAATTTGGTATTGCATTGGAGGCAAAGATACATCGCTTTTGAACAAGTGCTATTTGATTCTCTTCTCTCTTAATAGTTTGTGCTTGTTGGTCTATTGAATTTGTGATTGTTTGACATGGGCGGAGACAAAGATTATTCTCTTCGATTTATTAGTGGTCTCTGGAAAGCTCAATTTTTAAAATTAGTTAAAGGAGGTCAAAAGAATTTAAAGACCCTATCATCCAATGTTGTTGCTACTGCTGCCATGTCTGCTTCCTCTATTAAAGGTTTGAACTCCTCTAGTTTGTCAGGTATATCTTCTCTCATGTGGATCCTTGATTCCGGAGCATCACACCATATGTCATATGATCATAAGTCTTTTGTTTCCTTAAACCCTAATACATCTGTATCTGTCATGACTGCTGACGGCACTCTTATGCCATTAGCAGGCACTGGGAACGTTTCAACATGTAATTTTTTTTTATTTGATGTTTATTACATTCCAAATCTCACATTGAGTCTTGCTTCTGTTAGCCATTTGTGTGATTCCAGTTATGACGTTAATTTCTCTAAAACTCATTGCAATGTACAAGATCCTCAATCAGGGAGGTTGGTTGGGACAGGTCGTAGACATGGGGGACTCTTTGTCTTGGATGAGCCGAGAGTTCCAAATACTGCAGCCTCTACTTCCACCGTTGATTTGTCATCTTTTCGTTTGAATTCATCATCTTCTAGTTTTTATTTATGGCATTCTCGTCTTGGACATGTTTTTGCATCTAGATTAAAATATTTAGCTTCGAGCTTTAGGAAAGTTGCAAACTAGTGGTATTCAGATTGTTGTGGTTGAAAACTTGCAAAATTTTCAGCTTTGCCTTTTAGTAAAAGTAATTTTGTTTCCTAAGCACCATTTGACTTAGTTCATTCTGATGTTTGGAGTCCATCACCACTTCCTACTAAAGGTGGATCTAGATATTATGTCTCATTTATTGATGATTTTACTCGTTATTGTTGGGTTTTTCTTATGAAAAATTGTTCTGAATTCTATGATATTTATCATATGTTTCGTGCTATGGTTAAAACCCAACATAATGCTGTTATAAAATGTTTCCGTTGTGATCTAGGTGGTGAATATACCTCAAATAAATTCTCTAAGTTACTTGCTTTTGATGGTATATTCACCAGACTTCTTGTACCGATACTCCTCAACCGAAGGGCATGGCAGGGGTTGAATGTTTTGTTGGGTGTCCATGATAGGGTCTTTCAGGCATAGATCACTTTGTCCTTTATGGTGAGTTGGTCTCGGGAAGAAAACTAGAGAAGGTAAAATATATCATATTGCTAGCTTTAGTGTGGTGCATGTATTTGGGTAGAAAGGAACAACATTGTGTTCAAAGGCGGGGTTTTGTCGTAGTCAAATTTACTTAACAAAATCAAAGGCATCTCATGGGGTTCAATTGTATGTTTGGTGGGAGTGGGTGTAATATTTCTGATTGGTGGGCTAATCGTCCTTTATGTTTGAGGAATTTGTAATTTTTGTCATCACTAGGCTCCTAAGGTCTTTTTCCAATAGATTTTGAATTAGTGAGGTTTTAACAAAGCATCAATAAAATATTTTGCTTATAAAAAGTCCACTTAATAGTAAAATATTATTTGTTTTTATTATTTATATATAAAGCACTAGTGATAAAGCCAACTCATAGTGGTAGAGAAGCTATCCTAGTTCCTTCATATCTGTTTATTATTATCTTGCATCTTCCTTCTTAGGCAATCACCTTCTCTCTTTAGTAGCATTGTTTAATTCATCAAACTTCTCAAATACCATAAGGAAACTAGTTAGAAAGTATGTTAAGAAAAGAAACATAGTTCACAGACAACTTTTTTACATAAGGATAGATGTAGCACTACTGAGAATGAATTAAGAAGAATGCTAAGCCTAAACTTCAATTTCTACAAGATGAACACGTTTTAAAGACCATGGCTTGTTTGGCTACCATGATGCGACAAAATACCCAAAATATTTGACCAAATTAGGGAGGGGCATTGAATTTGGAAATTGGAAAAATGGGGGACTATATTCGTGATAAAAAGTTTGTGAACTAAAATCGTGAGTTAGTCATAATATGGGGACCAAAACTATAATTAAACCCATCTTCTATTAGCAAAAGTTAACTACTTATTGTCATATTTAATGCTATTTTCCATATATAACCTTCATTTAATTGAGTTGTTAGACAATGTAAAATAAGAAATTTTCTCCATTAAATATTGAAAAGCGTTAATTTAATAAATTTGTTTAACTTTTTGTATGAAAACTAGACAGAAAGTTGTTTTCTTGCTTAATCATAACATAGACTTATCAGAGTTAGTTTGTGTTCTGCACTGTACTTTCGGCCTTGAAGGGTGGTCCGAGGTAGTTAGTGGTTGATGTCCTTAGTCAATGATCGTATCCGATCCTAGCTGGTGTTGTACCTGCAAAGTCACTCCGATGCTAAAGTCAGTGTAGTAGTCTTAACAAAGTAATAAATGTGAGAATGCTTACCATTAATGGGGCAATAAATCTTGTATTTATAGAGTGTGATGAGGTTTGCTTCAATGAATTAGGACCGTCCGATCTTGATGTTCGATCTGAGCCCTTGATGTTTGGATTTGGCCCTTTGATGTTGGGTCTTTGTGGGGTGCGAATAGATGCGAAAGAAGGGGGTGTATATGGTTTAAAAGACTCACCATAACAGTTTGTAAGTTAAAGAATGTTAGTTTTCGGGTTACTAATTAGTTGCATGCATCTCTAACCATTTATGTTAGACAGTTATTAGATAGTTAGTTCCCAACTACATTGTATATAAAGAATTGAGCTCTTCCACTGTACATTTTTGTATTCAATTTTCTGAATCAATATAGTCAATTTATATCAATTTTCTCTTGGTTATCCCTCTAACATACAGTATCAATAGAGTGAATTTCAGTATGGCCTTTATCTCATTTCATCTTCCAACACTGCACACACATGTTCACCTA
This sequence comes from Astragalus glycyphyllos, assembly GCA_963573325.1. Lineage (NCBI taxonomy): Eukaryota > Viridiplantae > Streptophyta > Magnoliopsida > Fabales > Fabaceae > Astragalus > Astragalus glycyphyllos. The sequence goes on from OY754307.1 coordinate 17,565,013, forward strand.
GCAATGTTGTTTGTTCTTCTGCAAACACTACACACACAAGTCCACTCGATAATGCCATTAAGGATACACTCACTTTATGGCACTCTAGATTAGGGCACATATCAAACAAACAAAGTGATTCACAGTTTCTCTAATAGGAATTCAATATATTAATAGAATTATTTTATTTCCAGATATTGTCATGCTTGTCCCTTTATAAATTTTGTCGTTTATCTTTTGTGACAAAATTCCTCCAATCTCTTTGATCTTGTGCACTGTGATATTTAGGGTCCATATCAGCATGCATTACATGATGGTATAAGTCTAAAGTTAATGCCTTTATTAAACATTTTTTTTCCTATGTTAGCACTCACTTTGACAGAAAAATCAAGAAACTACATCTTTAAACTATAAATCTTGAGAGTCTCCATGTGGGCCCTCCTACCATTTTGGCGCCAAATCTCTCCCTCCCTCCTACCGTTCAAGTACTCAGAGTCCATTTCTCAATAACCGATTTAGTGAGAAATAATAATTTCGTGACAAATATGTACACACTCTATTTTAGTTTTTAAGTCCGCAATTGCCTTTATTAAATAAATATTTTTTTAGTTTATACTTACCTTCAATTTAAACAAAGTTTTCTCATGTTGCAATTTAAAAAACAAATTTTACCCAATAACAATTCTATATTAACTAGAGCTTTTACCCCGTGCCAATGCCACCTATTTAAGAGAAAGGTCAGCTATAAACCTATAAAACTTGGATATTTTCTCTAGCATGTGAATAGCTACGGCCTATAATAAGTTGACACTAACTAGAAAACTCTGTTTTGTTCATAGGATTACAAGGTGGGTTGATGAAGATGAAGACAAAGTTAAAGCTAAGGGGACAAAAGTTTGCAGTATCATTCTTTGAGAGTAGAGTGATGACATCTTATATCATTCTTTTTCTTGTGTTGAATTTGTAACGAGTAGAGTTTGATTTGTCTTCAGATTGTTTTCTTTGGGGCGAGTAAAGGGTTTGGTAGGGGTTAAATTTTGAAAGCCGTTGATTGGAATCATATTTAAATTTGTAAATAAGTTTAAATGGGTTTGTCATCAAGAAACCCACTTTGGGTCAGGCTCAGTAATTGGGAAGTTGATAAAATGTGTCACTTACTAAATGCTTGGCATTTTTAGTACTCTAAAATCACTTTCTTTATGTTTTGAGAAACATTTTATGTTGATGTATACTCTTTGTGTGAATAAGACTGAGCAATCATACTTAAAGACCAAAATCACTGCTATAATGAATCTTTTTGCTTGAAGGTCCTGCACTTTTTGATTTCACTTATGTATCTCAAGGGCATTTCAATATTCATGATCCTTGACAACTATTGTTGATCGTCGTTGACGACGTGTTATGCGTAATCAATGACCTTCCATCCAAGTGGAGTATCTTAATCAAAATGCTTATGGTGGAAATGTTAACGGTGCTTATGCCGATGGTGGGTATGCTAACAACCTAATAGCAACACAACGTGTCTTATATTAAGACCAAGACTACTGAGATTATGAATCTCTTTGGTGTTGATGGTTTGATTGGAACACCTACTAGGAGTGAGGTCGTTTTAACCTATGTTTCAAAGGGTTGCTTCAAAATCCATTGTCCAATGACTGCTGCACGTGTTCGTATTAGAATAATGCGCAATCAGCCGTCTCCAATTTAGATGCTCTACCCTCATCGAGGCTGTCGTCCCATTCATAGGACTAACTCTTCTCATCATGAAGAAGTTGGACAAAGTGCTCACAATCCTATTATTATGTAATGACTTTTTTTAGTGGTATGTACCTTCAAGACATTTTATCTTTGTTTTGTTTATTTTGCTCTATCTTCAAACCTTTGTTGAAACTTTTATTGCTGTGGGAATGTAATATTTAGATCTTGTGTTGCAACTTCTGTTTTTTTTTTCGTGTAACACGGCTAGTTCAAACAATTAAAAGAACTACAGCTGCATGAGTTCTTCAATCCATTGGAACTAAGCATCAATTCTCATGCCATACTCTCCTGAACATAATTCAATGGTAAAGCGCAAACATCAACATCTCTTGAATGTGGCAAGGTCCATCACGTTCCAATCCAAGGTACCTATTCACTTTGAGGGTGAGTGTTTGCTCACTGCAATTTTCCTTATAAATAGACTACTCTCTCCTTCATTGAACAACAACTCACCTTATAAACTCTTTTACAATCAGCACTAAACTGCACAAACCATAAAGTCTTTGATATCACCTTTGCTATCAACAAGCTAAAGCCATTCATGGACAATCCACAAGTCCCTCGTTTGGCTGTATTCCACTACCTATGTGGATGCTGACTAGGGTGGCTTCCCGGTTACCCGTCGTTCCACTATTGGGTTTGTAGTCTTCCTTGATGGTTCAATCGTGTCTGTGGAGGTTACCATTTAACAATAGTGTGTATTTGATTCTATAGGTACTAAATTAATTTTGTAAAATTGATTTTGATTAAATGTGAATTAAATGTAAAATGATTTTTTTGGCAAACAAATTGAAGGAATCTCCTTAAAACCTTCTAATGCAAAATTCTGCTTAGGGAAAAAATATCAAGAAGGAAAAAGAGTATGCCCCCAGAATTTAATAATAAAAAAACCGAGGAAAAGCAATAGAAATAAGAAGGGGAGACATAAACCCAAAACCTTTACGCAAAACAGTCCGTTTTTAAACCTAAAATATGGTAGACCTATCTCATAAGGATAAAAGTCATCCCTAAAAGAATTGTGGATAGTCTTCCACCATTCAAACCAAGACAAGCTAACCCCATGTGAAGCAATTTTATCAACATAGTGATTCCCTTCCTTAAAAATATGAGAACGTTTGAAGGTCCATGCAATTAAGCCAAGGAGTTTGGAGTTTCCATCTAAAATTATTTATGTTTGGGTAAATTCACAATGATCTAAACTATAAATTTGAGGCTAAAATACTTGTTTTGAGGCAAAAGCTCCAAATCCCAACTTCAAGTTATAACCTATTCTAAATGCAAAATCAATTTTACTCAAAAACACTCAAACTTTTGTCAAAATAAATTTTATATCTCTAAAATAACGTTTGCTAATCTAAACATACACTAGTATTGATCAAACATAAAGTGTATGGTAAAGAATAGGGGCAACAGAAGAAAATCAAAGGCCTCAAGTAAAGTGGAAGACGAGTAGTGGGGTTTTTTCTTTTCTAGACCACCAACCTTTTCCTTAGTGCACAAAAAATTACAACGGCTTGGTCGTACCACTCTATAAACACCATTGCTTGTCAAATAGTAAATGTCATTGTTGTTATCTTCTGCTAGTGAGTAGACATACCCAAGTGAAGGAGTACTATTCCTCTGCAAGAAAGAACAAGGCATTGGGGAATCATGTGCACATCTAGAAGAAATCTCAGCACTTGTAAAGTTCCCACTGCTTTCAGGACTTTCTGTACCCACCAGCATTGACCCTGTGTACAAATCTGTGTACAAATACCTAAAACATAAACAAACAATATGTTATTTTAAATTTCAATTTTGAGAGGCAAATTCTCTACGCAAATGTGTGAGTATAACGTTGAGCTTTTCTTGTACTTAAATACAAGAATTAAATGACTAAGCAATGTAGTCTTTGAAATTGTTAGGTCAAGTGATTCAACTATTAAAATTACCACTGACATTTTCAAAATGAAAATATTCGATTTCACAACTCTTTTGAAAAAATTTCAGGGACTAAGTCGAACGAGAAAAAAGACTAATTTGTTCGAATTTTTTAAATTCACAAATCATTTTAATCTTTTCGTTAATTTCAAAGACCAAATATTCCAAACATTTCAATTTCAAGAGATAAAATGGTGCATACAAGGAAAGTGGCAAATCAACCTTCCATATATGCATGGATCAGTCCTGGATCGATAAAAATATCCACCAACTATGGATGCAGATCCTGAGTTCTTATCATTTCCAGAATGATTGTAGCCAAATACAGGGTAGATTGGGTGTATAGAATTGGCAGAAGTATTTCCTCCAGGAGACTCTAATGGATGAAAAAGAAAAGGACCCTCGTATACCCGCCAACCATAATTTTTGCCCTTTTTAACCACATCAATCTCCTCATATCGATCCTATCAAAAAGAAGAAACAAAGTCTTGTTCACAAGTGACAAATGAAAAATTAGAAAAATATTTATTATAAAATTAAGGCTTAAATACAGTTTTGGTCCCCCAAGTTTCACCAACTCACGATTTTGATCCCCAAGTTTTAATTTCATGAATTTGATCCCCCAAGTTTCCCAATTTGTAAAATCAGGGTCCCCCACTAATCACGAATTTAGGTGTTTCAAATATTCTGCTCTCTCACTGAAGAACCAACGAAGAAGAAGATGAAAAACTCTCTGCTCTCTCTATCTGCTTCCTTGATTCGTTTAATCTGATAGTTTAAGTGTTTTTTTTTTAATTTCTAATTTCTTAAATATAATATAAATATATATATATATATATAAACAAAATGTTAAAATAAAAATAACAATTTTTAATATAAAAAAGCCACTTTGGCATTTGGTATGCCAGCGTTGCTGCCACGTAGTTTAAGTGGCGGACATGTCAGCATCAACTTTTCGTGATTAGTGGGGGACCCTGATTTTACAAATTGGGAAACTTGGGGATTAAATTCGTGAAATTAAAACTTGGGGGATCAAAATCGCGAGTTGGTAAACTTGGGGGACCAAAACTATATTTAAGCCTAAAATTAATAGAGCGAGCCCCTAGATAAGGGATTCCACTAGGTGGGATATGAAGAGGATAGATTAATAGCAAACTTACTTATCAACATGTAATATTTTAATAATTAAAAGATTAATTAATATTACTTTGTGAAAACATTTTTTGTTTTCATTTTAAAAATTGTGTTCATTTTCATTTGCTAATAAGAAGATGAGATACTCTTGAAGTGAACAATTGCGATGAGGACAAGATGAAAGGCTGGCTAGAGAAGATGTATTTCTAGAAATAATGAAAGGAGTTTTGTTAACATTTTCATTATTTCCAGAAAAGCAAATAGTTGTTCACTTCAAGGGTCTCTTATATTCTCTATATCAAGTTAAAAGTAACAAAAATTTTAAAAAATGGAAATGCAAAATGTTTTCAAAGTAAACTGTATTTTTTTTTTCAAAAAAAAAATAAGGATCGTTGAACCTGTCCAGCATCTCCACAGAGAAAATAAGATGGTCTCTCAGAGTCAAAGCTACAGCGCCAAGGATCCTTGAAACCAATAGCCCATATCTCAGGCTCAAGCTCCTTATCATTAACATATGGATTATCATTTGGTATAGAATAGTTTCCCCATAAATTCATATCATCTATTTCTTTGGTACCTGCAACAATGTCAATGTGAAGAGTAATCATTAGAACTCCATATTTAAATGGTATTGTGAGTGTGACACAACCACAAAGTAGTTGGTCTAAGAACACAACATAATCCACTAAAAGGGACTGTGAGAAAATTCAACCAAGGACATTTAGTTCCATGTTTGTATCATTAATTATGTCTTTATATTGGTATTATGCCCTATTAGGAAGAATATTGGGCTGTCTTCGTGATCAAAGTTTTAAATCGCGGTCTCAGTCACACTGTGATCCTTGATATTGTAAACAATTGTTGCCAAATACAGCAGATGCAGCCACAGTCGTGGTCGTGTTGCGGTTGTGGAGGCATAAAAAATCATGACCTCGTGTTAGTGTAATGTTTGAATGAGAATTGAGTGAGAGGACTTACTAGGTATGTTGTCTACATCAATTCTCAAAATCTTTCCGAGTAAAGATCTTTTGTTTTGAGCAAAGTTGTCAGGATCGTCACGATTAGAGCCATCCGACAACACAAGGTATAAGTAACCATCTGCAGGTCCAAAGAGAATCTGACCAGCATGACCTCCAATATGGGGAACACCAATTGAGAATATTCTTCTCCCTTCTAATGGATTGGCACTTTCTGCCTATAAATAAGTCACAAGTAAATTACATATCAAAAACAGCGTATTTGAGTATATTAGAAAAGTGGCGTCAATAGTAACATACCAAAGAAGGCTTTGATGATGTGCCATTGACTGTAAATTCAGCTACTACACAGTGATATTGGCAAGGGAAGATACCATGATCAGAACCAATTTTTGAAGGATCACAATTTACATTAGAGTTACAAGCACACCTACCAGAACATGTAGGATTTTTCATCTGATCACAATTATAAGAGAGAGAAAAACGACCATTTTGCGAAAAATTTGGAGGAAATGCAATACTCATTAAACCATGACTAGAATCAAAGAGAAGACTATCACTAATGTCAAGGAAGGTTTTGGATTCATCAATTCCTAAAATCTCATTAGATCCCTCAACAGGAATCTTTGCCAACCAGATCCTGCCTTGCCTATCAGCAAAAAACGCGCGGTTCGAACCATCAGGATGTGGAGCCATGTCAATGTAAGATCCATCTCCAATTTTCTCCAAACATAGACCCTTTGGAAGAAGGGAAGTTTTTTGTTCATTGTTCAATGAAATTGGTTCACCATGTAAGCATGCTTTTTTTTCCTTTGAAGAGCCACCAAAAGTGTCACAAAAGCACAGTTCCTTGGCAATTTTTTCTTGCAAGAAAGATTCAAACAGAGAATTAACAATGGAAACATTTCCACATGTTTCCATTACCTTTGTGCATAAATTTAGAGGAAATGTGCTGTGGCATAAAATGGAAATAGCTCTATTAATGTCTGAGGTAACTTGGAAGAATTTAGCAGAAAATTGCTCATCACTTATCTGCAAATTAATGACAACAGATATTTTAAGAATCAAACTATTTATAGCTTAAAAAACAAAATCAACATTTCAAACTAAGAAGTGCTTGAGAAGAAAACAAATGAGATAGAATGCTTACTGCAGAGCATAAAATGGATTTGAGAAGAGAAGCACACTTTGGTTCTGTGGCATTAAACTCTTGAAATTGTGTCTGCAAATACTTTGCTTCTTCAGTAGTGTCACAACAAGCCTTTTCATTCTTAGATGAGAGTTTAAGGGGAGATGAAACTTCAGAAGGGATTCCTGTTCCAACAACAATAGCTCAACTCAGTGGTGATGATAAATTAATTAAATATATATCTAGAATAGAAGAGTTAAAATGAATTGACTAATTTCCATAAAGAGAAACAAACCAGACCCAGTTGAGTTGTGTGGCAAACAGTACCTGATGAAGAGAACTTGAGAAGATGTGACATGAACAAGAGTAAGAGAATAAGACCAATGTAACTCATTGCACCAATATTTGAAAAGAAGTATAAAATAAGAGTGAGAAAAGAGAAACTAATGTCAACAATATTATAACTGTATGCTTAAGATTCTCATCTTTTGTCTGTGTATATATATTAGAAATTTAATCTTACATAGATTAGTTCATTCATGTGTATGTGTTGATTCAGTTGTTACTCTACGTTATCTTTCTTAAAATTCTCATTAGCATTATTGTTTATTTCATCAAACTTCTCAAACACCATATGGAAACTAATTAAAAAGTATGTTAAGAAATGAAACATAGTTCACAGACAATATTTTTATATACATGGATAGATGCAGCACTACCGAGAAAGCCAAAGCCTGTTTTTGCCTACCTTTCTGCGAAAACACACCCAAATGGATGGATGGAAAGGGTACTTATATTATTTGAAAAAGGATTACTTTGTATCAACAGTGTGCATTTCTCAGTGCGTCCAAGAATAGATGTACTAATTTATATATAAAAAAATGTATTAATTGGATCTAGTATACAATAAAAACCTGAAACAAACCAATAGTAGTTTCTTTGTCAAGTATATACTCCATGCACATGTTATGTTCAAAACATGTACAGTAGAATAACATCATAAATCATAAATAAAATTTACAATAGAATATGAACTCCTGCCATTGCAAGAGATTTGAGCATTTACAGGCATTATTATGAAGTAACCTGATATGTACAAATTACAATGAATATAGGGTAAGAAACTCCCCTTTTAAAAAATTGATGAAATAGTTTACAGTATACACAATGTCACTTGCTCAGCTCATAAACTATGATATTAGCAAGTAAAAGTGTGCAGCAAGCAGATTCTAGTTCAGAATAGTTTTTCTGGTTGGCTACCCAAGGAAACCGGCATCTTGCCTCAAACTTGGTTATCTTTTATTTTTGGTCCAATCATACATGCTTATCTGAAAAAGTTCAAAAACTAACCTAGTGAGAATTAAATCTTTGTGAGTCCATGTAGTAATAAAACACATATATAAGTTCCAATAATAGCAATAACTTCAAAACTATAATATATAATTTGATATCACAATTCACAATACAATGCATATAGGCAGTGCCTTATTCTTATAGAAGAAAGAATAGTATATATACACATACTGTTCCAATAACTTCACATACTTTTACAGTTTGAAAGTTAACAATAGTCTCAGTATCCACCATATCTAGTTATACATCCGAACTAATCTCCTTTATATTTATAAATATGCTTTACAAGACTCTAAAAATACATAACAATAATAGCAAGTAAAACTATACATTATAATATATTTTAAATATTTCCTCAGTTGAAAAATCAATCTAAGATTTTCTCTCCAGTGCAAAGTGCTATATTTTTTTAGCACCGAGAGTCTACAACAAAGTTAGCAAAAATAAGTTTTGCGCGCAGCACTATTTTTTAGCACTGGCTCATAATTCTGCAGATGGGTTGCTCCCAGCTTGGTTTCGTTCAATCCCTACACAACCAAGATACTCTAACAAAAAGTGAAACTTCTTTAATACAATTAAAAACATGAATTCAATTACCTTTAAATTTCCTAAGCCGAAACACTGAATTATAATTCCCGTTTTCTTACCGACGTTCATTTGGCTACACTCATCAAACTTTAAGATAGAAAATTAAAATAACAGCATCTATTCCTTTCAATAGAAGATCACTAGCTATTTAGAACAAAATTCACAACAGCAATCAACCAAATTCTCTCTGCATTATACCATAAAGTCCAGCAGCAATCAACCATTAGAAACACAATAAAAGAACCACAAATGATAACTGAATGAATAGTGGACTACAATCTTAGCATACAAAATAAGTAATATTCATAACTCATATCAGCTCTTATAGATAACCTCTAGAAGATTGCAATAATTAATTTATGCCAAACAGAATATAGAAATCAAGATCAGTTTCCTCAGCCATTACCTTGTGCTAAATTGCTGCCAAACACAGTTTCCATCATCGCGCATAATGTTTTAATCTTTTAAGCACAACTTTCTTATAAAACCTTCGTGTCCGGAAGTATAATGCCAGACCAACCAAAAATGCCAGAAAAGTCACACCAGCTAGGATCAGAAACGACAACATGAAGCAGTGGATACCAAAGCATGAGTTATCTTCTCTACCGGATTCCTTGTCATAAATATATCCAACAACTTTCACAGAAAGCAAATAAGAACCAAGGGGACTCGATGCAGCAATAGTGTTGAAAATGGTACCCGTGTGCTTCACACCAAATATCTCAGAAGTGATTGTTGGCATTAAGGACCAATGTGCCCCATAGCATACACCCACCAAGATGGGACCCAAATACAAATTTCCAGGGAAACCAGAAGCTATTATTAAATGACCAAGAATCATAATCCCCAGAGTTACAACCATCAACAGGGGTCTTGGCCAACCTCTTTTGTGCATGATATAATCCGATACATGGCCGCCACCAAAACGGCCAAGAAAATTCCACATACTCCATAGCGACACCATGTTACTAATCTCAATAGTGCTATACCCAAAAGATTGCCCTATTTGGCTCATATTATTTATAGTAGCCATCCCAGAACCTAAACCCGATATCATGGTCACAAACAGCATCCAAAATTCAACTGTACACATAGCTTGAAGCAGGTTCTTTTCTTCTTCAAGTGGCAACACCTCATCTGAGGTAACCTGTCCCTGCCCTTCCTCTCGAGGCAGCTCTCGGTATTCCGTTGAAGGTGAGCTCTCAATGGAGTAGGTTTGTGAAAATATCCTCGACTCCTCCCATTGAGCTTTCACAGCAATGCCAAAAGGTGATGCTAGTAGAACCATAAGAATAACAAATGTAAGAATCCGTGCCCAATATGGTAAGCTCACAAAGTTCTGTAAAATTATCATGAACATTAGATACACAACAATGATCACCGTGACAAAAGAGAAACCATCCAAATGCTTCTTGTAATCGCCGTCGTGCACTTCATAGATCCTCAACAGAAACATTAACAAGACACAGATGAATGCAGGTAAGCAAGCAATCATCAGTAGGTAGGTGGTTGGGTCACCATCACAAAATGTGTGATAAAACTGAATCAGGATAGCTCCACTAAGCCCAATAAATCCCTGAATAATGAAAATGCAATTTACTCAGTTTTCTTATGTTGGTGAAAACATCGATCAGTTTGGTCTTTGAAATTGTAGGATGTGACACTTTAGTTCCTAAGATTAACCAAATTTCAAAATGGGACTATATTATTCCCTTCTTGTCGACAAGGACCAAGATTTTAAATTGCAGACATAGAAACACTATCGCGTCCCTATCTTTAATATTGCAGTTGTAAGGATAAGTTAAGCCCACAATCCTTAGATAATATCGTAGCTGATATAATATCCTTTAAGCCACATGCTATCTAGTGCGGGGCGTGCCAGAGTGTTTGAGAGTTTCACATCAGAAGTGATACGGCTCAAAAAGTCTTTATAAGTATGATACATCCCTCACTTTACAAGCTAATTTTGTAACAGTATCACTTCAATCGCGATCCAGGCGACACCAAAAACCATGATCTCGCAACTCAAATCTTTTCTAAAACCTTGACAAAAGGTCAATTCTTCCTTATAGACATGCAAAGTTGATTAAACGATCAAATTTTCAATTTCAATTCTAAGAATCATTTTGAACTAAATTATTAATTTACTAATTGAGAGAGTATTTAATACCTTCGTAATGCCGATGATGGTACCACTATACTGAGGAAAATTACGCAAACCAGTAACAACATTAGTAGTATTCAAAAAAGTTTGACCATTAGCAGCAAGCCAAGCAAAAAAGCACATAAGAGGAACAGGAGGTCGTTGAATCAATCCAACAACAGAAGCCCAAATAAAGAAGAAACCAACGAAGCATTGAACAGCACCGGCGGCAACAACAATCCAAGGACCACCGAGAGAACTCCATTTCGACTTGGAAGAAGGGAGAGAGCGATTATACGGTGTGACGGCGGAGTAGAGAAGACCGGAGAGAACGCCGAAGTTAGCACCGATGTCTTTGAAAACGGAAACGGTGTCAAGTGTTGATTGATCGTAACCTTGTGTTGATTTGAGAAGAGGAGAGTAGATAGAGAAGGTGTACGATGCACCGCAACTCCATTGGATCCATATTGATGCTGCTACCCCTGTCCACCTATTTGCTATCCAATCCATTTATGATGATGATTATGATGGAGATGACTTTGGATAATGATGATTATGATGATGATTGATGATTAATGGTTAATCAACATTTAAGTCAAAATATAGTATCACAAATATCACGTGTGATTAAATACTTGCTTATTTTTTTGACAGCTACTTGCTTATTGACAGGTTGTGTTTTTGTTAATACCAAAAACAGCTGTCTTTTTTAAACGCAACTAGTTGACTTGTTTTTAGATAAACACAATTAGTTGACTTGTTCAATGTGCTTTATAAAAGCCAAATATTTGTCTTCTTAATAGTTGTTATTAAATAATTAAATTAAACTGCAAATGGAAATAGGATATTGATATACTTATGGTATAAACCGGTTAGTTAGTGTTGTACCAAAAACAAAAAATCGGTTAGTTAGTGTTATTTTATGGACTTGCCAAATGTCAGTCTAAAATGATTTAACACGTCTTCAAATAATATATGTAAAGGCTTAAATGCACTTTTGTTCCCCTATTTTTCTAAATGTGTAATTTTGACCCCTTTATTTTATTTTAGGTAATTTTGGTCCCTCTATTTTACTAAATGCGTAATTTTGATCTCCCTACTTATTTTTGTGCAATTTTGGTCCTTTTATTTTCCAAATTTATGCAATGTTGACCAAATTAGAATTTTCAACTCTCAGATGCTGATGTCCCCCTATTTTAATATTTTAATTTATATTTTAAAATATAAACTGTAAAAATAGTTTATTTATTTTAAATAAATTAATAGTTTTTAATTTTAAATAAATATTTAACTATTTAAAAATATAAAATAGCTTATTTTTATATAATTAAACACTTTTATGTTTTTTAAATAAATATTTAATTATACTGAAAATATAAAATATAAAAATAGTTTATTTATTTTAAATAATTTAATAAATTTCTATTTTTAAATAAATAGTAAACTATTTAAAAATATAAAATATAAAAATAGCTTATTTATTTTATGTAATTAAATAATTTTCTATTTTTTAAATAAATATTTAACCATTGAAAATATAAAATACAAAAATAGTTTATTCATACAAAAATTAATTGAAAAATAGGGGGACCAAAATTGCACGTTTAGTAAACTAGGGGGACCAAAATTGCTCAAAATAAAATAAGGGAATCAAAGTTGCACATTTAGGAAAATAGAGGGACCAAAAGTGCATGTAAGCCATATGTAAATTATGCATGTTTTTTGTTTGAATATATGCAAATTACAAATGTTTATATAAAGCATTTTGCCATTTTCTAAACACGGACTTTCTTTTTAAAAGAAGGGTAAAATATGTTTTTGGTCCTTACAAAATTAGGTCCTTCTAAGTTTAGTCCTTACATTAACGAAATAGGTATTTTGGTTCCCATCTTATTTTTCCGTTTCCAATATTAGTCATTGACGTTAATTATACTAACAGAAGTCCAAATCAGCACTGCCACATAATCATTTTAGATGACATGGCATCCACATGTCAATTAGTACTGTTCATCTCCTTCTTTACCCGGTTTTTGGAAACAGGTTGTTTTGACCCGCGATGGAACCCGATTCGTTCTAGTGTTTCGGGTCACCATTTTCTACGATTTTGAAGGTGTTTTAACCGCGATTGAAATATAAGAGGAAGCCCCGTATTAATTTCGAGAATGATTCAACCATTTGTGATAAATTTCAAATCTAAGACAATTTCAACCCGTTTTAGAGATAGAATGCAATCTGCAGTTATAGGCCACGAAAATCAGTAATTTTAAATGGGTTCTATTCCTGATTTATAACCACCAAGATGATTTTCAAAATCATCCAACCAATTTTGAGATTTTTGGATTCAAAAAGTAGTTGAAAGTTTGAAAGTCTGTGAGAAATTTTGAAGTGGGAGTGAGACGAAAATGGTGGCCTGAAAAAGAAAGAAAGTGAAACAAAAGAAGGGGAGAAAGAGGGTGATCCGTAGGAGCATGAAAGAAGGGAAGTAAATGGCCTAGAAGTTTGGTTGCTGAGAGGAAGAAAACGTAAGAGCAGGAAAGAGAGAATGGGTGAGTGAGATGAATTCATTTTTTTCTTTTGGATTTGTGAATAGTGTGTTAATTGACATGTGGATGCCATGTCATCTAAAATGATTATGTGGCAATGCTGATTTAGACTTCTGTTAGTCTAATTAACGTCAAGGACTAATATTGGAAACGGAAAAATAAGATGGGGACCAAAATACCTATTTCGTTAATGTAAGGACTAAACTTAGAATGACCCAATTTTGTAGGGACCAAAAACATATTTTACCCTTAAAAGAAAGGTTTGATGATATCACTCTTTTGCCTCACAAAATTTGCACAAACACTTTTTATACTAATTAGATGTTGAGCTTGCAAAGTGTGTGCTCCCCTTAACTTAGATAGCCAAGAGGCAACTGCATATAAACCTCTTCTTAAAGGTCCCCGTTAAGAAGCATTATTTACATCCAACTGGAGAAGATGACGGTTGAATTGAGATGTCAATTAGAAAAAAATTCATACAAAAGTCAGTTTTGCCACTCGAGAAAAAGTGTCCAAAAAGTCTATGCTTGCCTGTTCGGTAAAACCCTGAGCCACCAATCGTGCTTTGTATCTATCTAAGGAACCATTACATCCCATCGCGCGTTTTCCTGGAGGAAGAGGCATTAGTGACCATTTATCATAAGCTTACAATGTTGCCAACTCCTCTACCATGGTTTTTTGCCACTGAGGAAGCTTTATAGCTTGATGAGAGTGTTTGGACTCAATGATAGAGGAGACATTGAGAACAAAAAATCTCTATATGGTGTGGACAATAATTGGTCATAAGTAAGATAGGGTTGGACAAGGTGTAGGACTGAGTTACAATCTTATAGTTGAAAATGTGCAGGTGGTCTATGAGATCTAGAGAATCTTCTGATGACTGGAGTAGGTGATGCATCAGTAGAATCAATGATAGGTACTGGCAAGGGTGAATCTGGTAATTAGATGTAGCAGGCAAATCAGTAATCGGCAAAGGTACGAAAGAGTTATCTGGTGACTCAGGTTCAGGCATGGAGAGTGGTTGGTCAGTAATATCAATATTTGATGTGGGAAGGAGGGAATCAGGAAAGAGGATGTCTGAGGGAGGGTTCGGGTGAGTTTTGTGATAGGCAAATGTTGTCTCACAAAAGAACACATCCCTGGAAACTATAAATTTGTTAGTTTAGGGATCAAAGAGTTTATAGTCGTTGACATCTAAGGGATAGCCAAAAAAATACAAGGTGTGGCTCTTGGTGAAAATTTGTGCCTTTGTGAAGGGATGTTTGATGAAAAAGCTAGGTAACCAAAAATTCTTAGAGAATTGTGATCAGGAGCAGTGTGATATAAAAGTTCATTGGGAGACATATCTTTGAGTGAAGGAGAGGGCAATTTGTTGATCAAATGTGCTGAATTGGCTACGCATTCTCCCCAAAATTGAAGAGGAATCTTAGACTGAAAATAGACGGCTCTATCAACATTTTAGAGATGATGGTGCTTCCTTTCCATAACTGGGTTTTGTTGTGGTCTATGTGGGCAGGACAATTGATGTAGAGCACCCTCATTTTGCAAAAAAGAATCTAGAGTAAGCTCCTTGGCATTGGCTGTTTTGATTGCCTTAATCTGTTGGTTGAATTGAGTTTTGACAAACTTGAAGAAGCATTGAATGAGGCGTGTCGCTTGGATTTGGACTTAAGCAAGTGAATCCATGCGAACCTTGTGTAGTCATCACCCATTGTTAAGAAGTAATGCTTGCCATCATGAATGGACTTATGGAAGGGCCCCTAGACATCATAGTGTACCTTATCAAAAGGAGATGCGCAATGATTGTTATTAGCATGAAATGGTAAACGATGCATTTTGGATAAAGGATAAATGGAACAAGAAGGGTTATTGCATTCAATTGAATCGACTACAAAAAGTTTATTCAACAAAGATTTCGATATATGATCATACAAATGACCAAACCTAGAATGCCAAAAATGCACAGATGAGACGGGGACACCATTACAAATAGAAGAGCTGTGTAATGTAGAAACAGAATTACAAATGGAAAAATTAATAGAACTAGGAACATAGAGGTATAATCGATTTTAATGCTCACTCTTTCCAATCACCTTCAGTTGGTGTTTGTCCTTAATCAAGGAGATATGATAACTAGGATCTTGTTATAGGCTACCAATGATATTAACATGGAATTTAGGAATGCACAAAACATCGGTAAGTGTTAAAGTAGAATTGACAATAACCTGACCAATGGCTTTGACTGGAACTTTGAAATTGTTTGGAAGAGTAACAAATGAGCTACGCAATCTAGTGTGTATAGAGAAAAGGGACAAGTCAGTCCATATGTGTGCAATTGCACCAGAATCAACGATCCATTTTTCTATTGCATAAAGGAAAGACATAATTGTGCAAATTGAGTAAAATGCATCATACCAAGGTCCTGTTGATCAGAAATTGTGAGAGAAGCCTTAGCCATTTAAGTCTGCATGTATGCAATTAGATGCTCGTATTGTTGGCGATTCACCTGAGTATCATTGTCGGTGCCTGCAGTGACTTGCTGAATAGTTTGTTGAGGGGTGGATTCTTTGGTTTCTTGTATCCAGGGAAAAAACATGTTGCAACGACATGTTACCCTTAAACAGGCTGATTATCTGGCTGTTATTGGGATGACGTGTCTCTTACACATGCTTATGTGGCATTAAAAAATTGCTGAGTCATTTTTAAAAAATTATTTTTAATAGAAAAAATTGAAATCACGCTGAAAGATGATGAACAAGAACGAAGAAGAAGAAGAAGAAGAAAGAAGCTTGAAGCTAGATTCATGGTTGTTATTCAGCAAAGAAGAACAGCAACGAAGCTTGAAGCCCATAATCGAACAACAACAACAACAACAACAACAATCAAACAACAATAGGAACAAAATAATTTCATCTTGACAAATCTTCTTCCCCATGAAACGAAATCCCTAAATTGATTATATGCATCCGTTTTGCATCATGACGGAGAGATTGAAATCCCTAAATCGATTTCCCCAAAACAAAAACAAAATCCCTAAATCGACTTCCCCCAAAAACGAAATCAAAACGCAAACAAAATGCAAAAAAAAAAAACAGATTCATGGAATGTAAAACGAAAACAAAACGCAAACGAAATCCATCTCTAAATTCGAAAATGCAAACAAAAATAAAGTTCCACATTCTTCAAACCCAGAAAGTATTCCCTTTCTAGATCTGTTTTTTTGTTTCAATTCATTTTTAATAAAAATTAATTTTAAAAAATGATTTAACACGTTGGACTTTTGAAACTAGCCTATGTGGCATGCCCATTTAGCAATTTAAAAGCCACATCAGACACTATTTAAAAGTGTTAGCGTTAAAATGTTAAATAGGACAGTGCAAAGTTTTTTAAAGTTAATGGACCTATTCATTACCATGAAAATATAAGGGACCTAATTGAAAACAAAAAATAAGTTAAGGGACCTCGGATGATATTTCGCCTAAATACTACTATTAAAAAGTTATATAAGTGTGATCTGTACACGTTCTTAATTGGGGTTTCTCCATTGCGAATGCTCTACTGAACAACATCAAATGTATATGTGTCATTTCCACGAGAGAACCCAAAGGCCAAAACCTTATATTAGAAAACAACCTAAGAGAACCCAAAAAGCAGGATCAGAAAACAAATGTACTCGAGTTTCTATCTGAGTTCAAAGTGGGTATCAATAGTGGCAAGCATATGGATTCAGTGCAGCAGTGGATCATTATACACTTTCTCCATCTATTCCCAAACTCTTAAGTCAACGCAACACTACCATCAGTCAACACTCGACATAATATCTGTCTTCAGGGACATTGGAGCCAACGTTGGTGTTCTTTCCGATCTGTTATATGATTTCGTTGCCAGCAGAACATCAATCGGGTCGTGGTTGGTCCATTTGTTGGGCTCGGCCCAATGCTTCTTGAGCTATTTCTTCATGTGGGCTGTCGTCACCGAACTCCTTCTGCCTTCGTACAACCCCCTACTCAGTGGACACCCCAAAACGTGTAAAAAGATCAAAATGTCATTAATGAATCTTGTGTTCCGAACTAGTAAACAATGCACAAACACCCCCTTTTTTCCTTTCAGTTATATTAGAAAAGGTTCGGAGCAGCGTGCTCCAAATCAATTCGGGCTAGCATGGTCCGAACCAGTAAACAACACACAGAAACACCCATTTTTTCCTCTCAGTTATGTTAGAAGAGGTCAAGAGCAGCGTGCTCTGAACCAGTTCGGACTAGCGTGGTCCGAACAAGAAAAACCAATTATATTTAAAAACGGGTATTTTGGGGATTTTAAAAGTGAGAAGGTATCTACTGAATAGTTAGGAGGTTGTACCAAAGATTGGCCTCCACCGGTGCCTGTTCCACTCATGTGCTTCAGCGGGCATAATTTTCACAACATGTCATGCTCAGAGCGGGCATCTTGAAGGTTTTATTTCCTTAATTCTTTTTATCAAAAAATAGGAATCAATATTTGAATAGGAATTTATCAAAAAAAAGGGAAGAAATATTTGAATGAATCATTCAAAGCTTTCAAAAATTGAAATTGAAAATTCCTATCATATAATTTCTCTCTTAGGAGGACAATTTAATAATTGAAATTATTAGGAACAATATATAATTTGAAAATGAAAATGAAATTAAAATTAAAAATATACTTCTTTTACATTCTGGAAAAATCTTCTGTTTTTATTTTCTAAAACTTGTACTGATTTTAAATTACTAAGAAAAAGATGAAATATTTTTATTTTCTAAAATTTGTATCTCTTTTAAATTGCTAATAAAAACATGAAAGAATTTTGTAGTGAACAATTATAATAGAAAGAAGATGAAAGACTAGTTAAAGATAATGTGTTTCTAAATATAATTAAAACAATATTTTTGCCATTTTCAATTTTTTTGATTGTATTGAATTTGTTTAGTTGCATGTCCTCACTTTTGGTTGCCTTGGCAATTTCAGCAATATGAGGATGTTGGCTCTCGGGTGTGAATAGTGGTAGTGTCTAGTGTGTGTGCATGGTTTTTATTTGTCATTTCATCTAGTAGACCAAAAATATGAATTTTTTTAGTTGCATGAAAACAAACCCTTATTTGAAATAACTGAAACAATGTGGCTAGGTCAAAATTGTCACCGGTTCAAAAGCAGAATTTGTAAATAAAATTTTTCCCTCAATACTTTATGAAATCAGATGGCTCTTGTGCCTATTTTGGAGGATTTTGTGTCTAGTTTCTAAAGTAACAAAAATGAACTACAAATGAGGTTTGTGCAGTGAGTTACGAAGAAAATACCAGAGACTGCTCAAAATAGTTTTCTGCTGAGTTTGTTGTGAGTATCTTCAACTCGCATAATCAGGAACCACAAATTTAAGCTCCAAACCCAATAACCTTGCTTATACCAATTATGAGCTTCCTCTAGCTACATTTGAGCTCCCTACTTCAGTTTTGAAGTATCATCCGACCTTCTAATGAAGCATGCAACTCGAAAGTTCAAGAGGAAGAAAGAAAATTGAGTAAACTCTGTTTTGGTAGCTTCTAGTTGAAGAGGTTTCTATTATTGAATCGTTATATTTGAGTGAAGGGAGGGTAATATCTTGGTTACAATATGGGCTCGTTTAGTAAAGTCTAACTCATACTTACACCTCCCCCTCTAATGTATTTCACTTGATTCTTCTAATAACACCACACAAAATGTCAATTTTAACCAAATCCTAACATAAAAATAGAATAAGACATACAAGTACTGTTAATAAAGCATTTGTGTTCTAGTCAAAGTAATTCCAACTAATTTGTGAATAATTTATTATGATTTAAATGTGTGTCTATATATATACATATACTCATATAGAGGTCTGCATTAGTTTGTGAAAAAGGAAAAAGTTTTGGCCTTTTGGGATTACACCAGACTACTTCGAAAGGTGTATAAGAAAGACTTCAAAGTAAAGCCCAAAGAGTTTGACTATTATTCTTAATGTCTCCTACAGAGAAATAGAATTGAAGCAATAGTCTAAGTCTTCATCATCTTCAAAATCAGAATTAGAGAATTCTGCATTGTCATCAGAATCTTCATAACCAGCAATAGTGTAAGTCTTAATCAGAATCAAAGAATTTTACATTGTCATCAGAATCATCAGAATCATCAAAATCAGAATCAACATTAGAACAACCAGAATCATCATGGTCACTCTCTGATTCACTACTCTCTGAATCACTACTCATATATTTGGCTATACGATTGACCTTCAGGGGCATAGCCTCAGTTTCTGATTCACCACTCTCGGATTCACTACTCATATATTTGGCTATAGGCATAGCCTCAGTTTCCATGCCCAGAATAGAACCATGTTTCTTGTTAAATCGAGACTCCCTCATCGTCTCCATCCTCCTTGACGGCAACATATCAATTCCGAAGCCTGCTTTTCTCTTCTTAGCGGCAGCAGGCAGAGGAGGTTCCTCAGTTTCCGTGGCTGCGGGAAGCAAATACAAACTTAAGCATTATCATCACAAAGGAATTGAAAGATTCAAAACACATTAACTACTACAGCCCAAAAACATGTACCTCCTGTTATTTCACTAGATGAAGATGATTTGAAGTTATATGCATCTAGGCATTCTTCAAGAGAAGTAGAAGTAAGAGAAGTAATATCATCAGCAGCAGAATCCTGATAGTAAGTAATCATGAGAGTGTAAGTGCTCAACATAGTTGGTAAGAAAACATGCAATTATAGAAATTCGGCAATTGGCATACCTTCTGAGTTTTCTTAGAACCTGCTCTGCCTTTTGGTTTAGTGACATCAACTACATTCTCTGATGTGGAAAAAAGATCAAAACCCAAATATCAGAAACCGAAAGATTACACATGATGCTTATGAATCATATCACATTAAATAATAATAATAGTACTAACAGCTCAGGCTTACCAACTTCCATTGAAGTATTATCATTCTCAGGCTCAACATTTTGGGTCTTTGCTGCTTTACCTGCTTGGCTTGATCTCTTTCTTTCTTCCTCTGCCTTTTTTCTATCTATCTCCTGAAACCCGCAAAAGAGAATAATTAAGAGGTAACACAGATAGCATTTAAGTTAAGAATTTAAGTATTTGTCTCCTACATCAAGTTTATTTTCAAGCTCAACAAGATCCATCATCCACATCTCAGAGCAGGATCTTTTCTTCAAACCATTATACTCGTCAATCTTTTTCAGCTTCTCAGCTAGCAGCTTATCAAGATATTCCAAGGTAAAAAAGTAAAGAGGAATGGATATCAGGTACTCGTAGCCACCCCATGTTCCCTCTTCTTTGTTGTTGTCATCTTCCTGCGCTTCTGAATTGTCATCATTTGCCCCAGTAACTTGTGGTTCTGCAGATTTACCTTTCCTTGGCATTGGAGCAAAACCTTTCTGCTTCAGCTCCGAGAGCAACTCACCTTTTGGGCGGCGGGGTGCCAAGATAATATCTCCTTTAAAAACTCCTGATAGAAACCTACATTTGTTTTCCAATATCAGAATACAATTGGCGAAGGTTGGCCAGTATATTTTCCTGCATGAAGTTCCATTTCAGTTCATATCAATAGGTCCAGAATATAAAGATCGATGTATATGACTCATTGTCACAACAATTCACCTTTCGTTTCTCATAATAAGGCAGCCGTAGTGCATAGAACTCTTCCAAAACTGCACAAGAAATGATACAAAATAATGAGTACATAATAAAACACACTACGTGATATTATTGTTCTTCAAAACAACTCTGGAAAACGAAGGTTTACTTTGTTCTGGACTGTCATATTTTTTAAATTTCCCCTCTGCATCAAAAAGATGCATGTCGCTTGTGCTAATGGTGGTGGTCAATTTAAATTTCTTAAGTAGTCCTTCTTGCATGATCAAAGCTATTTTGTCAGGCTTCATACTGATTTCTATATCCACAGTTGCATTACCCCCATTTTGCCTGAAACCCTGCATAAAGAAATTTATCAAGTGAGAAAAATACACCTACTGGCCTATTGTGTATATGGTGAAGCAATGTTTAGGACATGTTACCTGAATGAGAGGATCCTTGACATTAGGTGCCCCTTCAGTAATGGATTCAAGGAACTGTATGTAATCTTCAGTCCACTTCCCAATAGGAAGCTCTGTGATTCTAAAAGTCTGTTCATCTATTTCCTCCACTTTACCTTCGACTAAATACTCACCTTCCTTGGCACTTTTCTCAATTGTTCCTTTGAATCCTCTGTACGATGGATGCATTGGCTCAATATTCTCACCATTCAACAAACGCTTCACATTGGCAATAATATGTCGTGGATCATAATTGGGAACATAAGAACTCCAGTCTTCTGTGATCCCCTCACTACCATTGACAAGAACCAAAGGTATAATAGGAATGTACCTATTTGGACAAGCCGAATTTGAATAAGTTCTAAGTATTTGGTGTCCTTGGTTGTTTACTTGTTACTAGTTACTAATTACTAATCCATAAACTTAATTGAGTAGCCTTTAGAAAGACAGGAGGAAACAAAATTACCAGTTTGGTTCAATTGAGCTCCCATACTCATTCAAGTAATCAAGAAGCTTGTCATCGTTCTCATGGAAGAGGCACCGAGTAATAGGATTTAGTCCAGTGTAGATGCATCTGGCATTTG
This sequence comes from Astragalus glycyphyllos, assembly GCA_963573325.1. Taxonomy (NCBI): domain Eukaryota; kingdom Viridiplantae; phylum Streptophyta; class Magnoliopsida; order Fabales; family Fabaceae; genus Astragalus; species Astragalus glycyphyllos. The sequence goes on from OY754307.1 coordinate 17,587,196, forward strand.
CAAGGTCTTTACCTCCCTGAAAGAGCAAATCACCCTGTAAATATAAATTTAAAATAGAAAGGCAGTGACTATTGCAACAAAATCCCACATAAATATAACGAGATGAAGAGTAAGAGAGAGGGCACAGAAAATCATTTCAAGCTTTACCATGTTCTTATTTCCACTTTCAATCTTTCAAAGTGTTAGCCATTAGTAATGTTCTTGTTTCCTATTATGGCTAACATGCCCCTTTCCCTTGATTTGCAGCTGGTAGAACTTTGCTTCATCCATTCAAGGTAACCATTTGTTTTTACTGTTTATCAAATTTGTCAAATAAGAGTAAATTATCCTGTTGTTAATTAATAATGCTATTAATGAAACCATTGAACGAATTGGAAAATTTATGCAGTAACATGAAATTTATCATGTTGTAAAAATATTTCATACCTTATTAAAAAGATGTTTTCTCTGTGAGTGTGAGTATATAACCTTTATACTAAAAAAAACAATCCTTTTTAAATGTATCAGTATATAACCTTTTGTTTAGAGTAAAATAACCTTTAGTTTAGAATAACAAAAGTAAAGTTTTTAATAAAAGTAAGAAAAGTAGAAGACTTCTCATAGAAGTCCCAGTATCTCACCACATATCAAGGTGATACTTTTCATCAAAAAAAGTGATTCTCTATAGAGTGACTAAATATATTAATATGAATAAACACATATAAATTACATTATACACATAAAAATAAAAAACAAATAATGATTCTGCAACAAAAGGAATATGTGTTATAGCTTTGGTATCTGGAATGTGTCAAAGGCAAAAAGCAGAATTCACATAATAGTGTTAATTGACTTTCACAAAAAGAGTTCTTAAAGCATAAATGGACAATGGAGTTAGAATCAAAGCATTGGTAATATACATATCTTATGTAAGGGGGATAAATACCAAATTTATTGAAGAATGCTATTGTGTTTAAGCACTTGAAGGCAATAACTAATGTGTTTTTTCAACTAATTTCTATTTCTATTGTGCATAATTGCAGGTTCCTTCTTCAAAAGTGTGATATTGAAGAATTTGTAACATATTGATCAGTTTCCTATCTTCTGCTACTAGTAGAAATTTGACATTGTGTTTTAAATCTTCTCTAAGACACTATTCCCCCTCTTTATTTTTTCACTTTATTTTTAGCTTTTCCTACACAAAGTAATAATTATTAATTAGTGGTTAGTTCACAAAATTGATACTCTACAATAACATACAAGATGCATTGCACAGGTTCTAAACACTAGTATAATACAGTTTCAAACTCACCAAGTTACGATTCCGAGTACTTGAATTGAGGAGATTGATGTTGTTGCTGCCCACAGAATCATCTGCCATTCCAATAATTGTGCTAGCTAAAATTTTCTGACTTTTGTGAAAAGCAAAGTCATCATAAAAGCCCTCTTGACCAAGATAAGACATAAATTGGCCAACATAAATTTGTTCAATCAACTTTCTCTGAAACGAACAGAAAAGAATCTTCCTTTGACCAGGTTTCAGGCCATCAACCATTGAGGCAATGGACCTCTTTAGATCGGCCTTGGAGAACAATAAAAGATTTTTGTTAATGTAGTCCTGGATGCTTATAACTTTCTCTGCACGATCACGCTGCACGAACAAATGGTAAACTTTTGTTAGCAGATACAACATACAAAAGTAAATTTTTGCTAGCAAATTCCCCTATTGGTAAACAGAGAACCTTAAAATCATGAACCTGGGTCTTTTGGGACTTTTCTTTGATTGTTTTTGAAGCGATGTTTGTTGTGTTGCTGGTTTGTATTGGAGGTTTCTCCATTGTGGTGGTGAAAGGAGGAGGACACGGAGGTTGTGTCGTCGGAGTAGTTTGGAAGAAGGAAAAGAAATAAAAGTGGAGAATGAAGAATGACGTTTGACGAAGGTGTTGTTTGGTAATGGTGAATGAGGGTTTTTGATGATTTAGGGTTTCAAAAAATATGGAGTTAACATCTTTGAAAAATACTGTGTATTCTGTTCATATTCATCCAATAAAAAGTTAACCTTTTCTGACAAGAATAATAAAATATCAAAGATTAACCGTACAGATTCTTTTAAAAGACTTTTTTTTTGGTGAGAAATTCTTTTAAAAGACTTGATCAAATAAAAAAAGAAGGCTTACATAATGAATTTAGTTACCGATGCATCTAGTATCTATTTATAAACATACAATATAAAATGAGTAACCAATTGTCAAAAAAAAAATCAGTAACTTAGGGGGTGTAGTTGAGCGGTTGGGGCTCATCTTCCCTTAACCAAGTGTCCAGGTTCGAATGTTCGATCATCGCTTTGAGTACGGAGTAGCTTTAAATATACATGGACTCGATCATTAAATACAATATAAAATGAGTCTCAAGGCTAATTATCCTAGGTGTCAGTCATAGCTAAATTTCACCAAATTTTTTTTAATGCAAATCCTAATTGGCATCTATAAAATTACTAAAAATAATAAAAGAATGTATGAATAGAATTTAAAAACAATTTTTAAAATAAAAAAAGTAACGTATGATTTCCAAATACCCTGGTTTAGACAAAAAAAAATAGATTTTAGGTTTAAATATGTTTTTCGTCCTAATAGCTGTTTAGTGCTATTATTTTGTAAGAACTTTTTGTAAATCAGTCAGAATTATTTTTTACAGAACTAATTTTTAAAAATTTAGTGCTGTTTTTGGACCACCTGAACCGGACAAATAAACGGTTTTGGGAGGTTTTGCTGGTTTTTTGCCTGTTGAGCAATTTTATTTCCGACTTTTGATTTGAGCGATACTTGTGCTCATTTCAACTGGATATGGTCCTAGTTCCAGGCCGGACCGGTTCTAACGCCCAGTCCTATCCGATTTTGATTACCTTGCTCATAATCAATTGCTCTCAATTGTATACCTGTTAGGTTAGAGCAGTGACAGAACTCGAGAAAAATTATTAAGGGGCCAAAATAGTCAAGTAATGCACTTGATAGTGAAATACAAACATAGTTAGTAAATATGAACTAAAAATATTATTTACAAGCATAATTAAACTAATAAAAAAAATCACTTTTATTTGAAAATAGAGACTTAATTAATGCTGTTTTTAAAAAATAGTTTTATATTTAACTAATTGTAATTTTAAAAGGTTGAAGTTATTTTTTAGGAAATCAATATCAATATTAATATATTAATATTAGTTAATATTAATATATTAATATTATTATATAATACGATTCAGAATTTCCCCAAAAAAGAAATTTCATTTTCTTATCATTCCAATGATTGATGAATTAGACCCTGACATGTTATTTCTATTCTATTTTTATAATTCAAAATTCATAGAACAAGTTTCATTTCTTTTTTGTGTCATGCATTTAAGAAATTCCTAATCTATAATTTTAAAAAAAGATATTGCTATCTTCATATAACTTCCATTTCCATATAATACAATTGAGAATTTTCCCAAAATAAGAAATCTCAGCGAAAAAGAAGTCGTTAGCTGTAATTAGTCAAGGGCTCCCCATTATTGCTTAGACTTTATATTATTTTCTTGCCAAGGATATTGATTTAGTCCCCCTTAAGCTTTCTTGTGTCCTTTTTTCTTTTTTTAATAAATTTCTTTTCGCAAAAAAGAAAAGAAAATACTCAATATTAAATACATTCTTTTTTTGACAATAATATTAAATACATTCTTAGAAAGTGAGTTTAGTGTTAATATTCTCATGCTTTATAAGAAGTCAAAAGGAAGTAAGTCGTAGTACCATTTAATATTCTAAAGATTTAATTTTTTACATGAAATAACATTGTTATTGTAGCCCAATCCGGTATCCCGCCCAACGATTGTACGATTAACATCGAAGGGTTTTTTTTGGTACTCCCACAGTTTCGCCAAATACCCCCACAAAATATGAAAACCCGAAAATACATTCCACAAAGTTGACTCAAATGGATTTACCCGCTGAACAGGTAAATCCTCTTTGACAAAAAACAAAGGCAGATCTAGGTAGATCCGATAATACCCAAAAAAAACGCATCGGATATACGTTCAGAAGGGTAAATCCGCTTTGTTAATTTACAAAGCGGATTTACCTCTCAGGAAAATAGATCCGATTTACAACCTTTAGAAGTCGGATGTACCTTTTACTAGGATAAATCCGCTTTGATATTTTCAAAAGCGGATTTACCTTGTAATAGGGTAAATCCGACACGTAAAAAAAATTTAACATTTAATTTTTTACTATATAATAATATGGATGAATAATTACAGAAAGTGGTACCAAAATAAATACCTGAAATGTCAATCTAAACTGTCTGAATCATCGGCTAAGTCTACATAAATGGGCGCATCAGTGGGAGGGGGCATGACCGGAGCGTTAACATGCCATAGGGCAAGACGGCCGGTATACGGATCCAACCATGTAAAAGATTCCTCTGATGCATTATGAGACCACATCAGAGCAATTGGAGGCAACACATAGGCAAGCGAGATCGCAACATGCACCCAATGGTTACGCGTCACGTGAAGAATAGATATGTTGCTGCGACTCTTAGAAGAATAATAGGTACCTCTCAAAGGCAGATAAGTAAATGTCATTCCCAAAGATAATTGAATTAGGCCCATATTATACTTGGTAGCTATAAAGTACCCCATTTCAGGCAAACTCAACCACTTTTCCTCAAGATGATCTCCTAAGTGTTGAATGGTTAACGCTTGTCTAAGCACTACAAGTCTGTCATCCCCAAACATGTAAGAATACAGTTGCTCCCTGTCTTTTGTTTCTTGGATTAATTCCCGCCTAATTAAAGGCCAACTATCCTCACCAAGACCAATAGCAACTGCTCAGAACCCACAATTACCATCCGTGCCAACATGAATAATATTTTCAACATAAGAGTGTAAGTGAAGAGGAACCCACGGTAATAGCAATTTAGTCACCCCCTGCTATGTTAATTTACTAGTAACCCGCTGTGAAGTGGTAGGAGATAGGGATGGCAATTTCTACCCGCAAGTAGGGATCTCTGCGGGGATTGTCCTGTTTGGGGCCCCGTGGGCGGGGAATTTTTCCCTGTGGGGATGGGGATGGGGGAGAAAATCCCCCCCGCAGTCAATTTAGGGATGGGGACGGGTTCATATCCCCCGCCCCGAATATATTATATAAATGTTTATTATAGATATATATTATATTGTAAGTAAAAGATTTTTTAGTCTTTTAATATGTGTTTTTAAATAAAAATACTAATAAAATATTAAATTGTGCTAATTTTTATATTCTTATTCTTTCCTTTATACTTTTTAAATATTAAAATATCAAAGTAAGACTAAATTTTATTATATTTTAATTTTAATTTTTGCTAACTTTGAGTAAATTCTTAGGGTCCCCGCGGGGACTGTGGGGGATCCATGGGGATGGGGATGGGAGAGGAAAACTCCCCGAAACGGGGAATGGGGATGGGGAACAATATGGGAGGCGGGGACTGGGAGCAAGGAAGTGCTCCCCGCCCCCGCCATGCCCCATTGCAATCCCTAGTAGGAGAAGGCCCTTGTGACTGTGATGATTTTTTAGAAGCACTCTGGGATACCTTTAACTTTGAAGACCGTTGTGAAACTTTGGGAGAAGGTCCTTGTGATTGTGATGATTTTTTAGAAGTCTCGAATTCTTGAGTCATTTTCATATTCTCATCCACATGCTCCCAACCAGAAGGATTGCGCTTCACATCATATAATTTCTGCTTTTTCTTCTTTGGTGCACCCTTTGTTTTAACTTTAAATGGTGGTGGAACCATTGAAGAAGTGGTAGGGAATGCTAACTCTGTAAGTTGTTTCTTGAACACAAATTTCTCATCAAGAGTCATAACATTATATCTCCCCAATATCATCTCCATAGTGTAAGTAATATCACATTCAACAAATTTTTCTTAGGAGAGATCATCATCAATAGAATCCAAACTCAAATTTTTTCAGTGACCATCAACAACATCCAATGGAATAGGAGTACCGGAGACATGGTACACACCGAGCTCACAAGCATAGGGCAGAAAATGTGTCTTTCTAAGAACGCACCCACAACGACCTTTGTCATATCCAACACCAGATGTGGTTTTTGAAAACTCCTTCAGTAATTCACACGCCAACCCCCATCACGTTTTGTACAAGTAGCTCTCAACTTAAATGAACACTTTCTTCTCTTAGACCCGATAACTCTAGATGAATTACTGAAATCCCCTTGCTTTTCGCAACCAAAAATTAGTTTATCTCTAGTCCCCCTTTTACCTCCACCTTTTTCAGATCTGACAATGATAACCACAACTCCAATACGTCTCCCAACCTCTTTCGCCCACTCAATAACATCCTCGCGTGTAAAAAATATCTAAAAAATAGAAAAATGTTACGTACTTAATTAATTAAATATCTATCAAACTTGTTTAAAAAAATTAGTAATTAAATATACCGTTTCCGTCCTGAATGGCTCTGTAGTATCGCTCTTGAAAGGAACCAGTCGTGACTCTGACTCCGGATCCATATCTGTTTCAAAAACAGAACAAAAATTAGACAAAGAATAATAAAATACAAAAGCAGATTTACATTTTAGGGACGTAAATTCGCTTTTGATTTTTCAAAATCGGATATGTAAATGTGATTCGTTAAATAACAAAAGCGGATTTACGTTGGCGGTACGTAAATCCGTTTTCGCATCGGATCTAGCTAGATCCGCCCCGACAAAAATTCTCTTTTTATACTGAAATAAATGGTCAAATCAGATTTACCTTTCACTTTGGTAAATCCGATTTGACCAGTTGGTGTCGTATTAATTGTGTATTCCTCTTTTATCCAAAGTTTCTATCAAAAAATATATTGAAAAAGGATATAGATATATCCACTTCGGATCTATTCAAGTTGCCGTTAAACCTTTAGTTCATATAGGTGTTGATGCACCTGTCTATCTCGCCCTTCGAGATAATAGACTTAAGAGATACAAAGTGTCTCTCTTAGCCATGATTCAGACCAATATTTGTAATGGACCAATTTATTTTAGTTGTGCTCCAAATTACTCTGTGGATCTAACTGATCCTCTTATTCATGATTCTCTTATCCTTGACGTTCATCTTCAAGGAAATGAATTTAGAGATCTGTGTAAAAACTTTGCCATTTTATACAGAATCTATTTCAGAGTTATGTCTTCCCAACTTAATTCAAAATTCATTTTAGCCCCATCTTCTAAAGATGAAACTGTTCTGCTCCATATTGAAGCAGACAATCCCACTTATTTTGTTCCCAAAAGACTTAAGTGGAACGAAATAACCATTCTTGAGGAATTTATCATTCAAATTCCCCAAGTTCCTCGAAACATCTTTAGACATGAAGTCTCAAAGATTGAAGAAGGACCTGACGGAAGAGTCCTTCTTAGATTCAACTCCTTTCGTCAACCTAATATTCCTCCTAGGATTTCTATTCAAGAAATGTCCTCTAGAAGTTCCTTCTCAGAAACCTCTAACAGGAATATCAATCCTAATATCAAAGTCGAATACAGAACCCCCGTTCCCTCCTATCAAGCAGTAGATGATTCCCAACTAGGATCACCATCCAAATCCCAAATGGAAGGATGTATCAATATGATACAGTCAGCCAACTTCTCACTTAATTGGGAATATCTTGAAGAGGAATTCAAACACCCTGACGAGAAAGTCAGAAGAGATTGGTTCATGAAATTGGACAAATCTTTTCGTGATAAACTCCAACCATCAAAGGACTGCACAAGTTCAGATCCAATATTCCTATCCTTGACTGGTTTCAAGCTTACTGTCAAATGAATGACATAGAACAAGTCTATTCCCAAAGTCAAATCAATGTCCAAACCAATCTTTACAAAAAATGGAACCTAGTTTCTGGAACTATCATTACTGCCATTCATCCTCCCTTAGAAAGCATTAAAATCAAAGTTCCCGAAGGAGAAGTTATTGCTACTCCTTTCAAACTAGGAAGGTCAGGTTCCGAATAACCTGTCATGGATGATATCAGAAAAATCCATGAACAAAATAACTATTCCAATCAAATCCTTCATACTATTGCCCAACAGGTTGATAACCTATCAACTAAGATGGATTCAAACATCTCTACCCCTCATTTTCCCAAAAGCACTTCTAGTCCACATTTCTACCCTAGAAGTCTTCCTAAAGACATAGAAGAAAAGGTAAATTTTTCTTCTATAAGCTTAGTAGAAAAAATAGGCAAAAGTATTGCTGAAACTTCTATGCCCAGAAACATAAACTGTCTTCATACTAATGAAGAAACACATAAGTCAGATTCAGAGGCTAGCAACTCTGACTCAATTGAAGAGTTAAATCGTATACGATTTAACTCAGGGGAAAAAACCACTACAAAAGACCCACTCCTCCTGACATACAATTCGAAGAAAGATCTCAATTCAAAAGTTCCAAATACGATGGCAGTGCTGTCCACGAATGGAACATTGATGGCAAAGCTGAGTATGAAATTCTCAATACTCTCCAAGAAATGGGAATGGCCCGCTTCGCCTATCAAATCCAGAACATCAATGATCAAACCGCAGCCTTAATAGTCACTGGTTTCACAAGACAGTTAAAAAATTGGTGGGATCATTCCTTAACCTTACAAGACAAACAGTTCATTCTCCACCATACTTACACTCATGAAAATGAAGATGGAAGTATCATGGATGAAAGATCTGATGCTACAGATTTCCTAATAATCACCATTGGAATGTATTTCATTGGAAATCCTTAGGAAGAAATAGCATCATCCCAAATTGTCCTTTCAAATTTAAGATGTCCAACACTATCTGATTATAGATGGTACAAAGACGTCTTTCTCACTCATGTCCTTAAAAGAAAAGATTGTAATGCATCTTTCTGGAAAGAAAGATTTATTGCAGGTCTGCCTAAACTCTTCTGTGAAAAAATTCATCAGAAACTCAAAGAGGCCACAGGTCTTAATGAAGTCAAGTTCAATGAAATCGCTTATGGCCAACTCTTTGGTTTTATCAAAAAGGAAGCTCTTGCCCTCTGTTCTGAACTCAAAATCCAATCCAAGTATGGATCTGAGAAATCTAGATACAGAAAAGAAGTTGAAACATTCTGTGAAGCTTTTGGCTTACAGAAAATCCAAGCACCTTCTTCCAAACTCAAAAAGATCAATAGATATTCCAAAGACTCTAGAGACAAACCTTTCTTCCGTAGAAAAAGATCCAACCCTAGGGATTCCTACAAAGAAAGCTCTCAGAGAAAGCCTTACAAAAAAACCTCTAAGAAATGGCAAAGCAGATTCCTACAAGTGTCAAAAACTAGGACACAAAGCAGATTCCTGCCCTCTCAAAACTAAGATCAATGAATTATTTCAAGATGACAAAGAACTTTGTGATAAGATCACAGCTCTTCTCATCTCTGAAGATAAGACTCATAACTCTTCAGATGGCAACTCAGAAGAAGATTACTATGACGACAACCCTAACAGTGACTCTTCTGAAGAAGATACCTGTCAAGGATTCTGTCCCCTAACCATCAACGTCATCACCAATCAAACTGAACAAAAGGAGCTTCTGTTTGATCTCATTGAGAAGGTTCCCAATGAAGAAGATCGTCATCAGTACCTTCTAAGACTTAGAGACTTAATCCTCAAGGATGAAAGCCCTAAGCAAAAGAAGCTTATGAATAGTTTAGAACCTTTTAGCATCTCCAAACTTTTTGACAAAGTCCCTTCATCCTCTATTACAAAAACTGTAACCACTGAGAATCTCAAAAGTGAGATAAACAGTTTCAAAAGAGAAATAAACCAGTTACATCAAGACATAACCCTCCTTCAAACCAAAGACCTTGAGTTAGAGACAAAATTGTCACTTCTAACTTACAATGATAAAACTGGATCACCTGATCACTCAAAACCCGAGTCATCTAACCATTCCTCTGCTACAGAAGGAATTATCTTAGACCTTGATACAAATATTCATTCTATAGAAAGAATCACTTTTCAAAAATGGTACTCCATCATCACTCTGGTGATTGATGATTTCAAAATCAATATCCCCTGCCTCATAGACAGCGGTGCTGATCAAAACTGTATTAAAGGACTTGTTCCTTCAAAATACTACGAAAAAACAAATGAATCCTTATTCGCAGCAAACTCCACTCCTTTGAATATCAAGTATAAGCTTCCTAATGCTTATATCTGTCAACAGAATTACTGCTTCAAAACTCCCTTCATTCTTGTCAAAGGACTAAGTCAAGAAGTAATTCTAGGAACTCCGTTCCTCACAACCATCTATCCCTTTAAGGTAAATGGTGAAGGAATTACCACCAACATAATGGGAAATCAAATAACTTTTAAGTTCATGTCCCCCATTAGAAAGAAGGATCTATCTTCAATTCAGAACTACTCCATCTCCCAAGTCAATTCCATTCACAGTCATATTAAATCTCTATAAGAAGATATTTCTTACTCCAAGATTGAAGATGATCTAAAGGACAAAAACCTTCAAAGAAGAATCTTAGATCTAGATCAAAAGATCAGACAAGAGGTTTGTTCTGACCTTCCTAACACCTTCTGGGAAAGAAAGAAACACGAATTGTCTCTCCCTTACATTCCTACCTTCAATGAGAAGTTCATCCCAACCAAAGCTAGACCTATTCAAATGAATTATGATCTTCTTAACACTTGTAAAGAAGAAATCAAGACCCTTCTAGATAAGAAACTCATAAGGCACTCTAAGTCTCCTTGGAGTTGTGCAGCCTTCTATGTTAACAATCAAGCTGAAAAGGAACGAGGAGTTCCCAGGCTTGTCATCAACTACAAACCCCTCAATGAAGTTCTGGAATGGATTAGGTACCCTATTCCTAACAAGAGAGATCTTGTTAACAGACTTCATAATGTTTTATGATGCAATATGGAAATAATACAGAAGACAAAGACTCAAATGGAAATAATACTGAAGACAGAAAGACTTCATAATGTTTTATCATGCAATATGCAATATTGCATCATACATCATGACTCTTTATTCATTATCTTATTGGCTGATAATATTCCGTATTATCTTCCCCCATCTATTATCGAATGTTTAACCCTTGGGATTAAAAGGTTTTGTAATCCACATAGGTATAACCCTTGGGATTAAAAGGTTTTGAAAAGTTTTTCTCTGAGAAGGGAAAAGTCCATTCGTCAGATCTTTGAATATTTTTAATGATACATTTTGAAAATGAGATTTTTGAACTATCCTTTTGATCCATAGTATGAACGAGTTCAATATATTTTGAATCAACAAGGATGAATTCATAAAACATTTGAGTCTTTCTGACATCGTCAGAATACCATTGACAGCCATCAGGGAAGTAACGATGAGTTATATCCTTGAGGGTTTTGAAATCTGGAGTTGAGGTAAATTTTGACAGGGTGATGTGTTGGTCATTTGGTTTTGTAAAATAAGTTTTGGGATAATATTTTGGAATAGGGTTTGTTGATGATTCACCTTTAGAGGGTGTTTTTGGAATAGATATATTTTGAACGACTTGAGAATAGGGTTGAAAATTTGCTGGCAAGGCAGGGAAGTCTTGCAAAGGTAAGAATTTGTTTTGGATTGGTAAAGTGGCTAATTTTGAAGTAAGGGGAGCTTTTGAGTAATGGTCAGGTGTCTGCATCTTTGGCCTTATTGGCCTGCTCATTTTCTGTAGAAGATTGTAAAAATTCTCTAGTTAGGAAATCAGGAAGAGAATTTTTTTCTCCTTTCATATATTCTATATCAAAGTCAAAACTTGAAAGAATTGCTTGCCATCTGGCAAAAATTTGTTTTGAAACAATGTTCTTAACATCTTTTTGAAGAACTTCTTTAGCAGATTTACAATCTATCCTTAAAAGAAATTTTTTGTTAAAAATGTGGTCTTGAAATTTTGAAATGCAAAGAACAACAGATAGAATTTCTTTTTTAATTGTTGAATAGTTTTTTTGAGGTCCAAGCCAAACGCCTGAATGAAATCTAACAATTTGTTCTTTTGAAGAAGATGATGCAGATGATGCATGATTAGTGTGATCGACCCTTTGTTTAAGGATACCCCCATAACCTATGTCAGAAGCATCAGTTTCAATAATCATAAAAGCTTCAGGTTTAGGAATATTAAGACAGGGTAAAGACTTTATTTGAGTTTTAATCTGCCTAACAATATTAGTTTGTTCATTGGTCCACAAAGGTGGATCCTTTTTGAGTCTTTGAAAAAGGGGTTTGCAGATGAGCCTAAGTTTTAGAAAAATGTCAGAGACATAATGATAAACTCCAAATAAGTGTATCTTTAGAGATATTTTTGAGTCACTTTTAGAGTAATTATTAGCAGATATATTAATCATTGACTTAATTTTCTTTATTTTTGCAGAAAGGAACAAAAGATAAAAAGAATGGAAGTCCAATTTAAAGCCACTAAAAAGTCAAAATTATATTATATATATATATATTATCATATGTGGGCTGAGAATTGTTAAGTCCAATTGCTAATTAATTTAGACAAGTGCACAATTTAAAGAAGCCCAATCCAATAAAAAGAAAGAAGGCCCACGGCCTGATTAGGAATTGAAGGAAGAAACACGTGATCAAGAGAAGTGGAAAACAAGGAGTGTGCATGATTCATGACTTGGAGAGAAAGTAAAGGCACACAACCCTAGGCAACATTAAAGCAATTATAAAAGGCTTTGGAGAAGGAATTAAAAGGGAGAGCCGTCAATTACACAACAGCACAGAGGACGCACGAAGACGCCGACGGCAAGGAGAGAAGGAGTGGAGATTTTGGTACCTGTTCTTGACACTGTGAGAGAGCTTTGGAGCAGAAAAAGGAGACTAAATACCGAAGATCAGAAATTTCTCTATTCCGGGTTATTTTTATCTTTGTAATTTATGACTCCTATGGATAGCTAAATCCTCTTCTAGGGTCTTAGGTGGATCTTGCTTGATTAGAGACCTTTTATGTTTTAATTTCTACTTTGAATTCCTAGTTTTATTTCAATTAATATTGTCCTATTATTTTTTATCACATAATTAGGATTAGCTACCATTTTTCATGTTCATAATCAATTAGTTGATCAGCGACCGTACTGCAATTAGTTGGTGGACCTATAGGATAATTGAGGCTATAATTAATGCATGACCAAACTTTAATTTAGCCTTCCAATCATTCAACCTTTTTGTACTTCATGCTTTTCCTGAATTTAAATTCTAGCATGACCAAACTAGGGTTAATTTAGGAAAAAGAATATTAATCGCGAATGACCAAACGGATTAATAGCTTTAGTAAAGGGATTGGTAATTAAATAAAATAAGGGAATTCAGGTAGAATTAGACATAGGGGAATCAAAGCTTGCAAGTGAAACCGCGGCCCTAGACCTCTCTCCAAATTATTATATCTTTTATTAATTCTTGCCATTTATTTCTTTTCATTTTGTTTCTACAACATCCAAATTATTTCTTCGTCTAAACATTAAATAATCTCGATTAGTTTGGTACTTGCTAATTAATCCCTGTGGATACGATATCTTTTATACTACTTCTGCGAGAGAGTACACTTGCTCTCAAGTGTGTTTTTAACACAACAAGTTTTTGGCGCCGTTGCCGGGGATTAATTCGCAATATTAAACGAAAAAGATTTTTATTGCTTTAGACATTTTTTTTATGCTTTAGTTTTAATTTTGTTTTTTTATTTATCTTATTGAAAAAAATACAAAAAAAAAGTTGCTAATTCTTTTACAAGAAACCGCTGCATTTCACCCTGTTTTGCAGAGAAAAGTTGAAATCATGGTTAAAACTCTTGGAGATTATATTAGAGAGGCAGAGGCGAAAAGGAATTTAAAGAAGTTATCTTGGTATATGCCTCAATGTCAACGCCCATTTTCTCCTCCTTCTTATGAGCCTTATTCAAACTATTGGGATGACTATGAGCCACCTCCTTATTCCTCCAACTGGGATAATTATGAGCCACTACAAGTGCAGAGAAAAGAGGAGGAATCTGATATCGACGAGGTGTTGGTCAAATTTATGGAGCAGACAAATGAAAAATTTGAAACATTGGAAAAGAAATTGGAGGAAAATTTTAATGAGAAAATTGGAAGCTTGAAGGGCCAAATTGGAGACATGAAGAACAACTTTGATAGTTTGAAGAATCAATTGTCAAAGGTTATTGATATGGTAACAACTCAGTTGGCTCAAGAAACTCTTTATTTACAAACAAAGTCTGCCACAAATGAAGAACCTGAGCAATACAAAGATAATATTCTTAGTAGTGATGAAGAGTTCTCCATGGAATATAATCTAGAGGAAGAAGCTCTCAAGAAAGATGAAGAGACTCCTACTGAGGGGGGTCAAATTGAGACAACAGATTCCACTGATGAGACCGGTTGTGAGGAGAATGAGAAAGATCAACCGGTACATGAGTTGGAGAAAGAGGAGAAAGTCCCAATTTTTGGACAAATTGTTTTAACCATTGGTGATGCTTTGATTGAGGTTCATAAGGGAAAGGTAACACTAATGAGTGGTAAAGAAGATGATGTTATTACAGCTTTAAATTCCAATGAAAATTTCTCTTCTTTAACTTCTCATTATTTTGATTATGTGGTTGAAACTAACATTTCTGGTGATTCAAAGATGCAGGATCTTTTGGAAAAAAATATTATTTTGCAGGATCCTAGCATAGCGGTGGGTGGAAATCAAATAAAAATTCAACAACCCTTTGAAGTTCATCCGCCACTTGGAAAAAGAAAGAACAATGTCAACCACATGGTTAGAAAACTAAGAAGGTGCACTGCATTAGATGTAAAATTTGCTCTTGGAGAGCCACCTAATTGAGCACCAACTATCGCCAGGCTCATGACGTTAAACAAGCGCTTCGCAGGAGGCAACCTGTATTTTATTTTCAGTTATTTTTATTTTTCTTTTGTTTTGTTTTGTTTTTAGGAATAAGCTCCAACTACGAGCTCTCTCAGGGAAGTCTCTCTTACTCTCTCTATTTATTTATTTTTGTTCCTATTTGACTATTTTGCATTGAGGACCATGCTTCATGCTAGTGTGGGGGAGGATATTATATGTTGTCACTTGATCTCTATTATTGCACATACCCACTACATGTGTTGATAGCATTTTTTTTGGCTTGTTTTACATGAACTATGCTTAAATTGAAAAATAGAGATTTTGCCTTTAGGGGATCCCATAATTAATTTACTTGACAGACTTGTGCTTAATTGTAATTGTGAGGATGTCCTTAGGAAGCTGATAATTAGCATTTGTCCCTCTTGAGTACTTTTTGTGAACTAGCTTCTAAATGTGAGATCTGAGCCTTCATAAGGGGATTGACACTAAATCATGAATTTTTACCCCTTTTCTTTCTATGAGTGTGTTTCCCAATTTGTTACATTCTAGAATTTGTCTTTTGACCATTTCAAGGTGAAAATTGATTTGCATCATGTAAAAAGATTTGGGGATTTAGGTATTTTTCTGGCCTTAGAGTTGCTTGTTGAATTTATCCCTTAGTTGCCCCCTTTGAGCCTATTTGTTATATTTTTTCTTTGGTACCCAGATATAATTTTTTCTTTTTAGTTTGTTTGTGGTAACCATTTGAAATTGAATGTGGAGCAACTATTAAAAATTACAATTTCGTCCTATATTTTACTTGTCTATATTATCAGGACTGAAATTTCGTCCTATACTTTAGTTATCTATCTTGTTAGGATGAAGAGAAAAAAAAATGGAGTGAATCATGTGCTTACAAAGATATTTTCATACAAAGGAAACAAAATAGGAGTTTTCATGTACTTACCTTTTCCTCCTACGAAAAAAATGCAAGAAAGAGGAAAAGGCAAATCAAAAGAATGAAAGAGCCAAAGGGCAAATCAAAAGAATGAAAGAGCAAAAGGGCAAATCCCCAAAAAAAAAAAAGAGAAGAGTCCACTCAAGAAAAAGAAAAAAACAAATCAAAAAGAGTCGACTCAATAAAAAAAAGTGAAGAATGAAAGTTAAATTAATTTGGAGTTTGGACAAAAATTGTAAAATATATAGGGGCTCCATATTTGGTTTCAAAGGTTATTATTTGTTTCTTGTTTTTTTAGCCCTTTGATTATCCCTTTCTTCTTGTTTCCTACCCTGCATGAATTCACCCCTGGCCCCATTACAACCCACAAAACCCATCTTTTGCATGCATGTGAACTATTTAGTGGAGATTTGGTCAAATTACAAGCTTATGGTAATGTGCATTTTGTAGAAACTTGAGTGTATATTTCACTAGTCCCTAAACACTTTGAGAGATTGTGAGCGAGTGCCCTTGTTCACAGAAATGTATTCTTCAGAGACATGAGCCTCTAATTGGGCAACCTCTTGACACCTCATATATGCTATATTGTTTATTGTCTGTCATTGTACTTCTAATTTTGGGTCCTTTATTTGGTTGTCTCTATTATTATTATTATTTGAAAAATCTTATTGAGCCAGGAAATTTGCTTGAGGACAAGCAAAAGTTAAGTGTGGGGGAGTTGATAAACTCCAATTAAGTGTATCTTTAGAGATATTTTTGAGTCACTTTTAGAGTAATTATTAGCAGATAAATTAATCATTGACTTAATTTTCTCTATTTTTGCAGAAAGGAACAAAAGATAAAAAGAATGGAAGTCCAATTTAAAGCCACTAAAAAGTCAAAATTATATTTTATATATATATATATATATATATATATATATATATGGTTTAGACTTACCACAACTAGCTATCTAGCTAATAATCGACATTAAATGATTACCTTGAAGGAAAGGGAGGAAGAGAGTGCACAAAATCAACGGAAGACTTGGAGAGTAATGGAAAGAGAAGGGGTATGTATACGAAGAGAAAATTTTTATTGCTATTTTGAACTTGTGATTACAAGAGAGGCAGATATGCCTTAAATAGAGAAAACAAAGGCTTACTATTTAAGCCGGTAAAAAGCTATTGATACATTCGGTAGCCGGTAAACAAAACGACAAAAATCATTATCAATGCCGGGTACGCTTTTGTGGGCCCCATAGGCACATTCATAATGACAAACGACAAAATTAAAAAAGTAAATAGTAAAAGCATTATTTTGCTTTTGACTTAATTGTCTTCACGGGATGTTTTGGTAGAAATCATTGATTTGGTGATGTCATGGCTTGCATCACTGATTTGGTGATGTCATGGCTTGCATCATTATTTTTGTTCTTTTCCCTTCTTGGTCTGCTGAGTCATTGACTGGATCATTGCATCCCAAAAATCTTCGGGAGTTGGGTCTTCTTCTTCCTGAGATTCTCCGGCTAAGCAATCAAATGCATTTGAGTCCATTGAACCTTGTGATGAGCTAGTCTTCATAGAAACATCTTCTCTTTTAACTTGGAAAGTTTTAAAGAATTGATTTTTCATATGGTCAAGAGTTCTGACCATAATTTGTTCTTCAGTTTCATTTGGGTGAATTTTTTGGAAATAATTTTTTAGATTGGCTATTGAAAGCTCTTGGGAACTTTGTTCTTTTGTTTTGCATTGGTCATCAGCTATTGCCGTTTCAACCTTGGCCTCCATGTATTGAAGGTCTTCAGTAGCCATTCTGCTCCACCATTTGTAGAAGAAATTTCTTCTAAGAACAGGGATATTGTAACTATCCTGGGCTATGATAATAGTCCATCTCCATATCCATGGGATCTGGAATTTAATAAAATATAAACATGGACCTTGTCCTGTAATCATTTTAGAAGCATTCTTCAAAATTAAGTGGCTATGATTGCACCAATCATCATATAAACGTAGTAAATCTACTGGTAATATTTCCAGAGAAGGGCCAAATTTTACCCACCAATTATAAAACCAATTTGGTATAGGTTTCTCAACCACTTCTGGGTTGATACTAAAGAACCAAGAATGTTTGTTCTTTGGATTTTGATAATAAAAGGCTAATGAAAAAGCTTGGATATAATCCCAATAGTTAAAATATACGTATTTTCCTTCGGCAATTTTTATTGCCTTTTCTCCATTAGGATTTAATCCCCATTCTCTGGGTGACAATATCTTATTGATATGGCACTTGCTGAAGTTTATAAAACTTTCTGGATTATTGTTTTGGTGGTGATGGGTAATTGTCACTGATTCAGTGGCTAATAATAATATTTCCAAATGGGGTCTAGACTTACCATAGAGTCCAGGATATCCTCTTGATTCGAGGTATCTTGTTTTGATCGACCACCCATCATTAGGGGCTAAGTTTATGTCTTCTTCTTCGACATACATAATGTCTTCTGTAATAGGGTTTTCAAAATACTCTGTTACTTCATGAGGTTCATTAACCATGGCCTCTTTGTAAGATGGCGTTTTACCTGTTGAGGAAGAAGGAATATCTTCTTTCCTTGGGGGCGCAGGCAATTGCTGCAAGTTTCTTGTCCTATGGACTGTAGTCCAATCCCCTATTAGAGAAATGTTCATTTCTTGATAGGGCAACATATTGTTGCTCCCACGTCCACGGCCACGGCCATAGCCACGACCTCTTCCCCTGTTGGGGGCAGTCATTCTCCCTGCAAAAATTCACGGGTCAAATAGTCAGCAAGAGAATTATTTTCTCCTTTAATATATTGGATATCAAATTCAAAGACTGATAATTGGGCCTACCAATTTGCAAAAATTTGTTTTGCCACAAGATTTTTAACATCTTTTTCTATTATTGATTTAGCTGAACTACAATCTATTCTTAGCAAAAATTTTTGGTTTAATAAATCATCCTGAAATTTAGAAATGCATGTAATAATGGAGAGCATTTCTTTTTTAATAGTCGAATATTTCGACTGTGTTGGATTCCATTTTCCAGATGAAAATCTTACCAATATCTCTTTATTGGTATCTGGGATAACCTGTTTTAAGATACCTCCGTATCCTATGTTTGAGGCATCTGTTTCAACTATTTTGAAAAACTTGGGATTTGCTAGATTTAAACAAGGTAGGCACTTAACTTTATTCTTTATCTTTTGGACAGCTAAGGAATGTTCTTCTGTCCAAGGCCCTGGGTTTTTCCTATGCCTATTGTAAAGGATAGATGTATCCCCGTGATAGACTTTCATAATAATCAGAAATATAATTTAAGCTTCCCAAAAATCTTTGGAGCTGCTTTTTATCAGTAATAATATTGGGGAACTTTGAAGCAAACTCTATGCTTCTGCTGATAGGAACAATTGTCCCTTGGTCTATTTCATGACCCAAGAATCTTGTCTTTGTCTGGAACAACTTCATTTTTGGGGCAGATAAAACTAGACCATTGTGTCTAACTAAATTTTTGAAAATTTTCAAATGTTTCATGTGTTGGTCTATGGTTTTTGAGAAGACTAACACATCATCAATATAAACAATCATGAAATCGGAATAAGGATTAAAAATATCATTCATGATATTCTGGAATTCAGAAGGAGCATTTTTAAGTCCAAAAGGAAGGACGTTCCATTCGAAGTGTCCAAAAGAGACTGTAAAAGCCGTTTTTTACTTGTCAGACTCATTGATCTGTATTTGCCAATACCCTGATTTCATATCAAATTTTGAAAAGATCAAAGCATCATTAAGTCTATCTAATAAATCCTTTTTATTCGGAATCGGATATCTTATCCATTTTAAAACCTTATTAAGGGGTTTATAATTAATAACCAATCTGGGAACACCTCGTTCATGTTCAGCATTCTTATTAACATAGAAAGCTGTGCAACTCTAAGGTGACTTGGATTTTCTGATTAAACCTTTTTCTAAAAGAGCGTTAATCTCTTTTTTACAAAGATCAAGGTATTCTTGATTCATTTGGGCTGGTCTAGCCTTAGTGGGAATTTGGTTTTCATTAAAGTTATCTATGTAGGGCAGAAAAACGATGTGCTGTTTTCTGTCCCAAAAGGCATTAGGTAGATCATTACATACCTCTGTTTTGAATTGTTGTTCAATAACTTTAATCTGTCGCTTAGTCTCATCTTTATTAAGATGATCATTAATATTCAAAATATTTATTTCACTTTTAAGAAAACATAATTGTCTTTCTTTATTAAGGAGAATATCCTTAACCTCATTCAACATCCTAGTCTGAGGATCGGTAATAAATTCAAAAATAATTTTCTTATTATTAATGATGGTGGTAATACCATTCTGATCAATATTTACCATAGGTATGATATTATGCAAAAAGGGAGTTCCTAGTATAATTCTATGTGTCAAATTTTTGACTAAAATGAACGATGTTGGTAAACAAACATCTTGATTGCAAATATATGCGTTAGATAGTTTATAATTAACTTGTAATTTATCCCCACCAGCCTGAGTTAGGGCTTGTGTGGTTTTCGAAAAATACTTAGTAGGGATAATTCCCTCCTGTATGCAATTAAGATCAGCTCCGCTATCTACTAGAGCTATCTCATTTTCCAAAATAAAATTTCTGCTAATAACTAGAGTTACTTTGACAAACCATTTTTGTGAAGTTACTCTATCTAAAAGAGATAAATAGTTATTACTAGTGGAAGTGATTTCTTCCACGTTGGAAGGGATTCCTTCAATTTGTTTTGGAATTTCCAATAAAGAAATTCTCTGGGATAAGATATTATTATCTTTTTTAATCTGAGATATTTCAGATTTTAAGAGATTTATTTCTCTTTTCAAATCCATGGTAGAAACAGGTGTTTCCTTAATATTGGATTGCCTAAACCTTGATAATACCTCACCTATTTGGTAAGGGGCCTCTATGATTAGAGGAGATTCTTTCTTCGCATTTTCCTTTATTAGGAAATTGATTATTTTTCTTTTCAGATCATTATCTGAAATAGTTTCCAAAGCCTTTAAGGCTTCATCTTGTTCTGCTGTAAGAACATTTAATCCATTCATATCAACAATGGATTTCCAACAATTCAATTCATTACATTGACAATCATTATTGTCAGTAGAAGAAGACTCTGAAGAGGTATCATTGATAACCTCTATATCTTCATTTGAAGATTCTTGTTCTGATTCAGAACTAATTAATAAGACTTTTTCCAATTGGGTCCTTAATTGGTCGTCCTCAATGTCATTCAGGGCTTTTTTGGTCCAACATTGATTGGCATAATGTCCCATCTTGCCGCATTTATGGCAAGTAATGTCCAATTTTTTGGCATTTCTTTTGCCTTTGCTTTGGTAGGGCTTGTCCTTGGGCTTATTTTTATAATAATTTCTTTTATATCTTTTCTTTTGAGGAGATTTATAAAATCCATTTGTCTTGTCCTTATTCTTTTTATAAAACCTATTATTAATAGTCCTTTGTTTCTTATCTTTTAAGCCTGGAGGCTTATCAATATCAAAAGCGAATTGTTCACAAAACTCACCTAATTGGTGTTTTTCAGATAGCTTTTGCTTCTTTAATTGATTCTTTAGCTTTATGTCATTACATAGAGCTAATCCTTCGTTAATACAAGTACTAATAATTTGACCATAGGTCAAGTCAGCATAATTAATATTAATGCCATCATTTTTTATTCTCAAGGATTTTCTGATTTTTTCAGCAAAAAGATAAGGAAGACCATCAACAAATTTAGACTTCCAGTGCGTAGAGTTAGGGTTATCTAATTGAAAAACCCTTGACAAGAAAGTATCTTTATACCATCTAAAATGGGTTAAAGATGGACATCTTAAATTCTGAAGGAGAGTTTGTAATTTTTCTCCTATAGGAACATTGGTTCCTACAAAATGTTGTAAGATGGAAAGACATAAAGTATAAATAGCATCTTCCTCACCATAGGTGGAAGTAATATTGCTAGTATTTTGTTCGATTTTAATTCCTTTCTTATGAGAAAGAATTTCTTTCTTTTGGGTATCTGTGAGATAATGATCCCACCAGCCTCTTAATTGGCCAACAAAACCAGTAGCTATAAAGGATGCTATGGAACTGTCAAAGTTCCCATGCTGTTTACAAACAGTAGAATACATAATCATTCTATGTATAGTATCTATAATTTGCTTGTCATTTAGGCCATCAATATTCCATTCATAAATGGCTTTACCAGAGTAGGAATTCTGGTATGGTTCATTCTCTTCAAAAAGAAGGTCTTGAGGAGAAGGCCTCTTATAATAATACTTCTCTATGGACTTAGAAGTATATACCGGATTAATACTATTATTTTGATTAATATTCTGGTTGCTAAACATCCTTGCTAACTCGTCAATATTATTGATATTTTCACTTTCTTCTGAACTATTTCCAGAAGTATCTAAATTATCCTTTTGGGATAAAACATTCAATTTTAAATCCGTTAATTTTTGTTTTAAAATACGAGTAAACTCAGTATTATTATCTTCCATTTTAAAACCTTCTACTGATAGAGGAGGTTGAATTATGGGAGTTTCAGTGACCATAGGGGCTTTCGACTCACCTATTTGTTCTTCCTCACAAGTTAATTATAAACTATCTAACGCATATATTTGCAATCAAGATGTTTGTTTACCAACATCATTCAATTTAGTCAATGTAATGAATTGAATTATTGGAAATCCATTGTTGATATGAATGGATTAAATGTTCTTACAGCAGAACAAGATGAAGCCTTAAAGGCTTTGGAAACTATTTCAGATAATGATCTGAAAAGAAAAATAATCAATTTCCTAATAAAGGAAAATGCGAAGAAAGAATCTCCTCTAATCATAGAGGCCCCTTACCAAATAGGTGAGGTATTATCAAGGTTTAGGCAATCCAATATTAAGGAAACACCTGTTTCTACCATGGATTTGAAAAGAGAAATAAATCTCTTAAAATCTGAAATATCTCAGATTAAAAAAGATAATAATATCTTATCCCAGAGAATTTCTTTATTGGAAATTCCAAAACAAATTGAAGGAATCCCTTCCAACGTGGAAGAAATCACTTCCACTAGTAATAACTATTTATCTCTTTTAGATAGAGTAACTTCACAAAAATGGTTTGTCAAAGTAACTCTAGTTATTAGCAGAAATTTTATTTTGGAAAATGAGATAGCTCTAGTAGATAGCGGAGCTGATCTTAATTGCATACAGGAGGGAATTATCCCTACTAAGTATTTTTCGAAAACCACACAAGCCCTAACTCATGCTGGTGGGGATAAATTACAAGTTAATTATAAACTATCTAACGCATATATTTGCAATCAAGATGTTTGTTTACCAACATCATTCATTTTAGTCAAAAATTTGACACATAGAATTATACTAGGAACTCCCTTTTTGCATAATATCATGCCTATGGTAAATATTGATCAGAATGGTATTACCACCATCATTAATAATAAGAAAATTATTTTTGAATTTATTACCGATCCTCAGACTAGGATGTTGAATGAGGTTAAGGATATTCTCCTTAATAAAGAAAGACAATTATGTTTTCTTAAAAGTGAAATAAATATTTTGAATATTAATGATCATCTTAATAAAGATGAGATTAAGCGACAGATTAAAGTTATTGAACAACAATTCAAAACAGAGGTATGTAATGATCTACCTAATGCCTTTTGGGACAGAAAACAGCACATCGTTTTTCTGCCCTACATAGATAACTTTAATGAAAACCAAATTCCCACTAAGGCTAGACCAGCCCAAATGAATCAAGAATACCTTGATCTTTGTAAAAAGGAGATTAACGCTCTTTTAGAAAAAGGTTTAATCAGAAAATCCAAGTCACCTTGGAGTTGCACAGCTTTCTATGTTAATAAGAATGCTGAACATGAACGAGGTGTTCCCAGATTGGTTATTAATTATAAACCCCTTAATAAGGTTTTAAAATGGATAAGATATCCGATTCCGAATAAAAAGGATTTATTAGATAGACTTAATGATGCATTGATCTTTTCAAATTTTGATATGAAATCAGGGTATTGGCAAATACAGATCAATGAGTCTGACAAATACAAAACGGCTTTTACAGTCCCTTTTGGACACTTCGAATGGAACGTCCTTCCGTTTGGACTTAAAAATGCTCCTTCTGAATTCCAGAATATCATGAATGATATTTTTAATCCTTATTCCGATTTCATGACTGTTTATATTGATGATGTGTTGGTCTTCTCAAAAACCATAGACCAACACATGAAACATTTGAAAATTTTCAAAAATTTAGTTAGACACAATGGTCTAGTTTTATCTGCCCCAAAAATGAAGTTGTTCCAGACAAAGACAAGATTCTTGGATCATGAAATAGACCAAGGGACAATTGTTCCTATCAGCAGAAGCATAGAGTTTGCTTCAAAGTTCCCCAATATTATTACTTATAAAAAGCAGCTCCAAAGATTTTTGGGAAGCTTAAATTATATTTCTGATTATTATGAAAGTCTATCAGAGGATACAGCTATCCTTTACAATAGGCTTAGGAAAAACCCAGGGCCTTGGACAGAAGAACATTCCTTAGCTGTCCAAAAGATAAAGAATAAAGCTAAGTGCCTACCTTGTTTAAATCTAGCAAATCCCAAGTTTTTCAAAATAGTTGAAACAGATGCCTCAAACATAGGATACGGAGGTATCTTAAAACAGGTTATCCCAGATACCAATAAAGAGATATTGGTAAGATTTTCATCTGGAAAATGGAATCCAACACAGTCGAAATATTCGACTATTAAAAAAGAAATGCTCTCCATTATTACATGCATTTCTAAATTTCAGGATGATTTATTAAACCAAAAATTTTTGCTAAGAATTGATTGTAGTTCAGCTAAATCAATAATAGAAAAAGATGTTAAAAATCTTGTGGCAAAACAAATTTTTGCAAATTGGCAGGCCCAATTATCAGTCTTTGAATTTGATATCCAATATATTAAAGGAGAAAATAATTCTCTTGCTGACTATTTGACCCGTGAATTTTTGCAGGGAGAATGACTACCCCCAACAGGGGAAGAGGTTGTGGCTATGGCCGTGGCCGTGGACGTGGGAGCAACAATATGTTGCCCTATCAAGAAATGAACATTCCTCTAATAGGTGATTGGACTACAGTCCATAGGACAAGAAACTTGCAGCAATTGCCTGCGCCCCCAAGGAAAGAAGATATTCCTTCTTCCTCAACAGGTAAAACGCCATCTTACAAAGAGGCCATGGTTAATGAACCTCATGAAGTAACAGAGTATTTTGAAAACCCTGTTACAGAAGACATTATGTATGTCGAAGAAGAAGACATAAACTTAGCCCCTAATGATGGGTGGTCGATCAAAACAAGATACCTCAAATCAAGAGGATATCCCGGACTCTATGGTAAGTCTAGACCCCATTTGGAAATATTATTATTAGCCACTGAATCAGTGACAATTACCCATCACCACCAAAACAATAATCTAGAAAGTTTTATAAACTTCAGCAAGTGCCATATCAATAAGATATTGTCACCCAGAGAATGGGGATTAAATCCTAATGGAGAAAAGGCAATAAAAATTGCCGAAGGAAAATACGTATATTTTAACTATTGGGATTATATCCAAGCTTTTTCATTAGCCTTTTATTATCAAAATCCAAAGAACAAACATTCTTGGTTCTTTAGTATCAACCCAGAAGTGGTTGAGAAACCTATACCAAATTGGTTTTATAATTGGTGGGTAAAATTTGGCCCTTCTCTGGAAATATTACCAGTAGATTTACTACGTTTATATGATGATTGGTGCAATCATAGCCACTTAATTTTGAAGAATGCTTCTAAAATGATTACAGGACAAGGTCCATGTTTATATTTTATTAAATTCCAGATCCCATGGATATGGAGATGGACTATTATCATAGCCCAGGATAGTTACAATATCCCTGTTCTTAGAAGAAATTTCTTCTACAAATGGTGGAGCAGAATGGCTACTGAAGACCTTCAATACATGGAGGCCAAGGTTGAAACGGCAATAGCTGATGACCAATGCAAAACAAAAGAACAAAGTTCCCAAGAGCTTTCAATAGCCAATCTAAAAAATTATTTCCAAAAAATTCACCCAAATGAAACTGAAGAACAAATTATGGTCAGAACTCTTGACCATATGAAAAATCAATTCTTTAAAACTTTCCAAGTTAAAAGAGAAGATGTTTCTATGAAGACTAGCTCATCACAAGGTTCAATGGACTCAAATGCATTTGATTGCTTAGCCGGAGAATCTCAGGAAGAAGAAGACCCAACTCCCGAAGATTTTTGGGATGCAATGATCCAGTCAATGACTCAGCAGACCAAGAAGGGAAAAGAACAAAAATAATGATGCAAGCCATGACATCACCAAATCAGTGATGCAAGCCATGACATCACCAAATCAATGATTTCTACCAAAACATCCCGTGAAGACAATTAAGTCAAAAGCAAAATAATGCTTTTACTATTTACTTTTTTAATTTTGTCGTTTGTCATTATGAATGTGCCTATGGGGCCCACAAAAGCGTACCCGGCATTGATAATGATTTTTGTCGTTTTGTTTACCGGCTACCGAATGTATCAATAGCTTTTTACCGGCTTAAATAGTAAGCCTTTGTTTTCTCTATTTAAGGCATATCTGCCTCTCTTGTAATCACAAGTTCAAAATAGCAATAAAAATTTTCTCTTCGTATACATACCCCTTCTCTTTCCATTACTCTCCAAGTCTTCCGTTGATTTTGTGCACTCTCTTCCTCCCTTTCCTTCAAGGTAATCATTTAATGTCGATTATTTTAATGTCGATTATTAGCTAGATTGCTAGTTGTGGTAAGTCTAAACCATGGTATCAGAGCCATGTAAACTGGTCCTTCATATGAACTTAACATGTTAGCAACGTCTTTTTTGTGTTTTCAAAACTAAGGATGTTTTTAGTGTTTTCTTAGAAAATCTCATCTTTTTCCCAGAGGAAGGGAGTTTTATGATGATACGAATTTTCAAAAAAGAAAATTTTTGCTAAAAACATTTGACATCTTTGGTTTAGGAGAAATCCTTCTATCCCAAGAGGTTGATAGTTAAACAGTTTTACTGTTTGCAAAGATGACAAATAAGATTTTGAAAAAATAATAAGTTCATAAGTTCGACTAGTTTATTAAGGTCTGGTTCTGTTCTTAGACTAACCACAACTATCTTAGCTTTTTATCATGGAAATAGATGATTATAATCGTCAAGAGAATTCAATAAAAAATGAAGAATTGGTTGAATATCCAAAGAATTTGGACCAATTAAATAAATGGACAATTCCATCAGATATACAAATTTGGTATGTTTGATATTATGTCTCGCTATGCCGTCAAGACCATAGAACAAACAATACAAGTCTCTGATAATACTCAGACCATAAAATTATTAAGTAAAAAGGACTTACTTCCTTTTAAGGACTATAATTTTATCCATATTGGACTTGTTCAAATTGCTTTTAAACCTTTAACTTTATTAGGTTTAAATTCTAGCATTATGGCATATGTCAGAGATGGTAGAAGTAAAGACTTCAAATCATCCCTAGCTGCTTTAATTGAAACCAGCTTATGTCATGGTCCTGTTTATTTTGATGTTTCTCCCAATTTGAGTTTGTCTTTATCTGACAAGAATTTACTTGATGCTATACAGCTCACCATACACACTAATGGTTATAATTTTAAACCAGGCAGTGAGGTTATAGCAATATGCTATAGAGTCTACTATAAAGTGTTAAATACACTTAATCCGAGAGTTAAGCAAATATCTTTCCCAGGGACAACTACTCTTGTCCAAACCAATTTGCTAACTTCAAACATAGTCACAAATAGACTAATAAAATGGAATGAAATAAATTTTCCAGAAACATGGTCCCTACCCCAAGCTATAGAACCTGAACCTATCCTAAATAGGGATATAGATCAGATAATTCAGACTAATGAAGGGGACATAGAAATAAAATTTAACCCCAAAAGGACTGTTAGAATTCCTAGGAGTCTTTCAGAAAGACATTCAGTCAGCGAGTTTTACACAACTCCTACTGAATTGAATAGAGCCTCTAGTTCTCACCTAATAGAAAAAATAGAGACGGTAGGCTGTTTATACTTTATAAACTATCTATGTGGGCTGAGAATTGTTAAGTCCAATTGCTAATTAATTTGGACAAGTGCACAATTTAAAGAAGCCCAATCCAATAAAAAGAAAGAAGGCCCACGGCCTGATTAGGAATTGAAGGAAGAAACACGTGATCAAGAGAAGTGGAAAACAAGGAGTGTGCATGATTCATGACTTGGAGAGAAAGTAAAGGCACACAACCCTAGGCAACATTAAAGCAATTATAAAAGGCTTTGGAGAAGGAATTAAAAGGGAGAGCCGTCAATTACACAACAGCACAGAGGACGCACGAAGACGCCGACGGCAAGGAGAGAAGGAGTGGAGATTTTGGTACCTGTTCTTGACACTGTGAGAGAGCTTTGGAGCAGAAAAAGGAGACTAAATACCGAAGATCAGAAATTTCTCTCACTACGCCAGAATTAGGAAAAATAGGCGCTACCTTAAGCAGCGTTTATTAAAAAGCGCTAGGTAAGGGGAAACGGTCAAAGGGATAGGCAGCGTTTATATTGAAAGCGCTGGGTATTGCTTAAAAGCGCAAGCCAATAGGTAGCGCCTATATTTGGAAGCGCTGGCTATTGCAAAAAAGCGCAAGGCCAAAGGTAGCGCTTATACTGAAGCGCTGGCTATTGCTTAAACGCGCAAGGCCAATAGGTAGCGCTTGTATTGGAAGCGCTGGCTATTGCAAAAAAGCGCAAGGCCAAAGGTAGCGCTTATATGAAGCGCTGGCTATTGCTTAAACGCGCAAGGCCAATAGGTAGCGCCTGTATTGGAAGCGCTGGCTATTGCAAAAAAGCGCAAGGCCAAAGGTAGCGCTTATACTGAAGCGCTGGCTATTGCTTAAACGCGCAAGGCTAATAGGTAGCGCCTATATAGGAAGCGCTGGCTATTGTTAAAAAGCGCTAGGCAATGGGTAGCGCTTCTTGCTAAAACGCTGGCCATTGCTCTTTTTTTTATTTCGTTATTTTCCTCTTCTCAACGGGTATCACGCACAGTCTCTCTTGCTCTCTTCTCTCTCGCGCTCACTCTCACACTCTAGCTCACCATTTTTGTTCTCACCCTCATTTTTGTGCTCACTCTCATTTTCGTTCTCACACTCATTTTCGTTCTCACCCTCCCTCGTGGCTGCTCTCATTTTCGTTTCTCCAAAGCTCATTTCTTCCCATTTTCGTTTCTCTTCCATACTTCTCCATTTTTGCAAAGGATTTCGGTTCGTACTTGGAAGCTCATTTCTTCCCCATTTTCGTTTCTCTTTCACTAAGGTTAGTATTATTACATGTTGTTCTAATTATTTTAATGGCATTGGTAACTTAGGTTAGATGATTGAAATTTAATGCTTGATAATTGGTTCTTTGAAATGGTGTTTCTAAATATGAGGGAAAATGTAGGTGTAGTGTTTGTTGAAATGTCCAAATGAAATGCTTTTTAGTTTAATGTTGCTCTAGGTTAAGGGATTTTATAAATTTGAGATATTTAGGATTGCTTGTTGTTCTAGTTATTTTAATGGCATTGAAACCTTAAGTTAGATGATTCAAACTTGATGCTTGTTGATTGGTTCTTTGAAAGGGTGAAGTGTTTCTAAACTTGAGGGGAAATGTAGGTGTAGTGTTTGTTGAAATGTCCAAATGAAATGCTTGTTAATTTAATGTTGCTCTAGGTTAAGGTATTCTTGTGTTGTATTTATAAATTTGAGATATTTAGTGAAATGCATGTTAATTGAATGTTGTTCTAGGTTAAGGGATACTTGTGATGTATTTCTAAACATGAGAAATTGAGGATTGTTGCTGAATATGTGAATTGTTGTTAGGTTTTGCGAGTTCGTTTTGTTGGAGCTTTGCATTCGCTGTTCGAGAGTTCGGTTCATTTGCTAGTGCGTGGTTCGCCTAGGTTGGAGTTCATTGTTGCTTCCACTTGTTCAGGTACTTTTGTTGTTTAAAACTAGAGTGACTATTTATTTATTTAAAACTGAAATTGCCTCTCTTATTTATTTTATGTGTTCCTTTTCTTTTAGTTGTGCTTGAAATGAAAGATTGATACCTAACTTAGTCTTGGCAACAACAATGATTCTAAAAATCAATTGCTAATAACTGTTTTGATTGAACCATGATGATTTATACTTGAACAAGAATATAAGTTATGTAAACTTGTATATGTGTGGTGAATGAAACTAGCAAAGTAAAATCAAATATGCCTAAATATGCGAATTGTTTGTTGTTTGTCACCTATAATAGGTTTTTAAGTTCTCTTATCAGGATTTTATTATAAATAAATACTGAGAAATTATGGATAGAGAGTGGATGTCTGCCAATCGTCTGTCCAAGGAATATGCTGCTGGAGTGGATTATTTTGTGAAGTGTGCTGTTGAACGTTTAGGGACTTCTAGTAACATGAAGTGTCCTTGTTTGAGTTGTTGTTATGTAAAATCAGTTAATGCAGAGGAGTTGGCAGGACATTTAAAGGGTTATGGAATAGATCAAAGTTACACTTGTTGGACAATGCATGGTGAGGAAAGAAGTGAATCTTCAAATATGGGTAATAGTACTGAGAGATGTGCACCGGTTGACACCGAAAGACCTACATTTGAAGGGGGCGAATTTGAAGAGATGGCAAAGGCTGTTGAAGACGATCTTAATGATTGTCCTCAAATGTTTGAGAAATTGATAACGGATGCGGAGACAGATACGGTGTACTACATTGATTCTGTGCATGGTCATTTCAACACCCACCCAGACTTGGTTGTCATATTTAATAGGTGTGTGTATTTCGATCACTCTGCATATTTCTTTGTTTTAGTTGTTAACTATATGTATTTTTAATAATATAGTTATATCCAATTGTGTTCAGTTGTTTGAAGGAATATTGGGGATTGGAACAATCACAGACAAAATGGGTGCCAATAGTGGTAAGTTTGTAATCAATCTTCTCATATATTTATTTACATTATTGTTGTCAAAAAAATGTATGAAATTAAATTTAACAATTAACTAATCTTTTGTTTTGTAGTGTCCGAAACAACCAAATAACAATGATTGTGGGTATTACGTAATGAGATTTATGAAGGAAATTATTACCCACAATCAAATGGTTATCCCCAGACAGGTATCTTTACAGAACTCTTTTTTATTTTGGTTTAACCATATATTTCAATTCTAATTTTATTTAATTATATAATTTCAGTATTTTCCCGATTGTCGGTGGAAGACATACTCTACTGCACAGATTGATGAGCTTAGAGGAGAGTGGTGCCGTTATGTCTCGCAATTCTTTTGATTTTAGATAGATTGTAATCTTGTAAATTGTTAGAGTTTTATTTGGATACATGCATATGAATTGGTTCATGCATATGTAAGTTGCTAACTTGTTTTAATTTAGATACATATTGTAAGTAGCTTGCTAGTTTTGGATACATGCATATGAATTAATTCATGCATATGTTAGCTGCTAACTTGTTTTAATTTAGATACATATTGTAAGTATCTGGCTAGTTTTGGATACATATAATAACTTGTTAGCTAGTTTGTTTTGGTTTGTGATCATATTGGTGCATTGGGATATATAACTAGTTTATATATATATATATATATATATATATATATATATATGTTGTTAGTATATAATGGATTGGATTGGTATTAATTGGCTGTATATGACCAGGAAATTATCAAATATAAAAAGGAAAGTACAAAAAAACAAGAAAAAAAGGAAAAAAAAAATTAAACAATGGGCAGCGTTTGGTGGGAGAAGCGCTGCCCATTCACCTAGCGCGTATAGCAATGGGCAGCGCTTGGTAAAGGGAAGCGCTGCCCATTGCTAAATGTGCTAGGTGAATGAGCAGCGCTTGGTGGGGGAAGCGCTGCTCATTCACCAGCAATGGGCAGCGCTTTCCTTTACCAAGCGCTGCCCATTGCTATACGCGCTAGGTGAATGGGCAGCGCTTCTCCCACCAAGCGCTGCTCATTCACCTTGCGCGTTTAGAAATGGGCAGCGCTTCCCCTTACCAAACGCTGCCCATTTCTAAACGCGCTAGGTGAATGAACAGTGCTTCTCCCTTCAAACGCTGCCTATGGCTATTAATGAGCAGCGCTTCTCAAACGCTGCCCATTTTTGGGGAGGAATCACCAGCGCCAAATTTAGCAGCGCCCAGAAACGCTGCCCATGGCTAAAAAAAAACGCTGCCCATCCCCAAATCTGTTGTAGTGTCTATTCCGGGTTATTTTTATCTTTGTAATTTATGACTCCTATGGATAGCTAAATCCTCTTCTAGGGTCTTAGGTGGATCTTGCTTGATTAGAGACCTTTTATGTTTTAATTTCTACTTTGAATTCCTAGTTTTATTTCAATTAATATTGTCCTATTATTTTTTATCACATAATTAGGATTAGCTACCATTTTTCATGTTCATAATCAATTAGTTGATCAGCGACCGTACTGCAATTAGTTGGTGGACCTATAGGATAATTGAGGCTATAATTAATGCATGACCAAACTTTAATTTAGCCTTCCAATCATTCAACCTTTTTGTACTTCATGCTTTTCCTGAATTTAAATTCTAGCATGACCAAACTAGGGTTAATTTAGGAAAAAGAATATTAATCGCGAATGACCAAACGGATTAATAGCTTTAGTAAAGGGATTGGTAATTAAATAAAATAAGGGAATTCAGGTAGAATTAGACATAGGGGAATCGAAGCTTGCAAGTGAAACCGCGGCCCTAGACCTCTCTCCAAATTATTATATCTTTTATTAATTCTTGCCATTTATTTCTTTTCATTTTGTTTCTACAACATCCAAATTATTTCTTCGTCTAAACATTAAATAATCTCGATTAGTTTGGTACTTGCTAATTAATCCCTGTGGATACGATATCTTTTATACTACTTCTGCGAGAGAGTACTCTCTCTCTCTCACTCTCTCTCTCTCTCACTCTCACACACACTTGCTGACTTTGAAATTGGAGTATCAAAGAATTCCAACCACCGCATTCTTTTTGGGCTCGCCGGTACCGATCGAAAAACAAACTAAATAACAAAGTATTTTATGGAAGACAATTTTCATGAAACAATAGTAGAATCCTTGTTCAGGAATGTTCGACATTTCAGTATGTAACATTGGTACAGTTTAACAAGTAATATAATAAATATTATTTGTTTTTAGTATAATAAATATTGGGTGTTGATGATGGGTGCATAGTATAATAAATATATTTTGTTTTCATTAAAAAAATTCTATTATTGTTCTCTTAAACCTGTGACTTAATAACAATCTTTAGCATCTAAATGCAAAAACACTTTATATTATTTGGAAAATTGGCATTGATTTATTTCCCTTATGCTGATAGGGATTTCTTGGTCCCAGTGGAGCAATACTAATTCAAGTATATATATAGAAAATAGAACAATATTCAACAAGCCCATGTCATATCTTTTGATGCCTATGTGGTTTGTAAGAATCCACAACACTCAAGAGTTAGAAGAAAGGAAGTATCTGAACATATTTTCTGTCATGGCTCTGGTTGTTGCTGCATATCTTATGGTTGTAATAATCCTACAGAACATCCTTATGTTGCAATTAACGATCCACATATTTACATTCATTGTTATTGTGTTGCTAGCCTCACTTCTTTACATTGCATTTAAAGCACATGAAAGGAGCTCCAATAGAGCTTCAGAAAATTGTGGAGCCAAGATTTCATGATAGTGAAAAGATGGTTGCAAGGGAAAGTTATTCCAACAACAACCCTTTGCTTGACACTACAAACAATCAAAAAAACCTTGCAACAAGGAGAAAACATGAATCTTTTCCAAGCAATGAAAACATTCAACTTTTGGTTTTTGTTTGTTTCTATGGCTTGTGGTTAAGGGAGTAAATTCAAAATATCATGTGATGAGGTTAAGGGAGTATTGAATTTTCTTGAAGGTTCTTCACTTTGTGTTTGTGTGACTATGTGCATTTCTGTTACTCTTTGATTCTTCAGACACACTACTACTCATTGTGCTCTGAAGCATCGGTACTTCAAAATTAAAGTTTTACAGTACCATACTTGTATCCGACACTGATATTGGGCACTTATTAGTCCACTAGGGTGTATATTTGAATTCACTGTTGTCAGAGCCAAAAGTATTTTGAATATATGAAGTTACTTTTGACATGTTTGCGTGTTCTCGAGTAAAAGATAAGCAACTATGAGGCAAGATGTTGGTTTCCTTAGGTAGCCAACCAGAAATAGTATTCTTGGCTAGAATCCTTCTGGCTGCACTTTTGCTTGCTTATATCATAGTTTATGAGCTGAACAAGTGACAGCTGTGTATACTGTAAACTATTTCATCAATTTGTGTGTTAAAAAGGGGAGTTTCTTACCCTATATTCGTTGTATACTGTAAAATATTAAGTTACTTTATGCTAATTTGCACACACTGTTATTATAAAATAATGGTTTATCAAATAACATAAGTACCCTTTCCATCCATCTATTTAGGTATGTTGTCGCAGAATGGTAGGCAAAAACATTCTTTGGCCTTCTCAATCCTTACGATGCTTGAGAAGTTTGATGAAATAAACAATGCTACGTACTACTGAGAATTTTAATAAAAAGGTAACGTAAAGTAACAACTAAATCAACACATACACATGAATAAACTAATCTATCTAAGATTAACTTTCTAATGTTGTCACCTTATATCTCTCACAATATATATACACACACATGAAAGATAAAAAGAGTCAATCTTAATCATACAGTTCTGCATTTGAATTGTTGACTGATAGATACCAGCATTCATCTCCAATCAAACAGAAAAATAAACTGTATATTGATGAAAATTAAGGGCAGAATGTGAAGAAATCAAACCCTAATTCAGAAGTACAATAGAAGAAGATAACTGAAAAAACAATGAAACAGTGGAAATGGCAATCCAATTGCCAAGTCCCTAGCCCAAACCAATCCCAATACCAGCCTACCCTCTCTCTTACCTCACATCCTATTTATATTCCCTAGCTCAGCACACATGCGTGAGCATCCCTCATATCTATTTTCTCTCTCTGCCAACTCAGCCAGTTAGTTACTCTCTTTCCCTCCCTTTTCTCATACTTCTGCCACTGTTCCTTCTTTACCCTTTCCTTAGTATGCCTTCTAGTGTAGACTTTACCAATACATTTAGGCCTTATTTGATTAGTTGGGCCAAGGATCTTATCATTGACATTATTTTCTATCACTCACTTTTGAAGTCTTCATTTTATACTTGTTTGCAAATATTGGTACCATGAGTTGCAATGCTCTTATTCTCTTCTTTTTCATGTCACATTTTCTCAAGTTCTCTTCATCAGGTACTGTTTGTCACAACTCAACCGGGTCTGGTTTGTTTTTCTCTATGGATATATATATATATATATAGCACCACATACTATATACTTTGTGACTACTGAGTTGAGCTATTGTTTATGGAGCAGGAATCGCTTCTGAACTTGAAACTCCCCTTAAACCAATTTCATTGAACTATGAACAAAAAGCTTCCCTTCTTCCAAAGGGTCTATGCTTGGAGAAAATTGGAGATGGATCCTACATTGACATGGCACCACATCCTGATGGTTCAAACCGCGCGTTTTTTGCTGATACGCAAGGCAGGATCTGGTTAGCGAAAATTCCTGTTGATGGATCCCAAGAGATTTTAAGAATTGATGAATCCAAAACCTTCCTTGACATTAGTGATAATCTGCTCTTTGATTCTAGACATGGTTTAATGAGTATTGCTTTTCATCCGAATTTTTCGCAAAATGGTCGTTTTTCTCTCTCTTATAGTTGTGATCAGATGAAAAATCCTACATGTTCTGGTAGGTGTGCTTATAACTCTAATGTAAATTGTGATCCTTCAAAAATTGGTTCTGATCATGGTATCTTCCCTTGTCAATATCACCGTGTAGTAGCTGAATTTACAGTCAATGGCACATCATCAAAGCCTTCTTTGGTATGTTACTATTGAGATCACTTTTCCTATTTACTTAAAACCACTAGTTTTGATATGTATTTTATTTGTTACTTGTAAGGTGTATCTATCTATATCTATATTCTATAATTTCTATTTATAGGCAGAATGTGCCAATCCATTAGAAGTGAGAAGAATATTCACAATTGGTGTTCCCCATATTGGAGGTCATGCACATGCTGGTCAGATTCTCTTTGGACCTGCAGATGGGTACTTATACCTCGTGTTGTCGGATGGCTCTAATCGTGACGATCCTTACAACTTCGCTCAAAACAAAAGATCTTTACTCGGAAAGATTTTGAGAATTGATGTAGACAACATACCTAGTAAGTCCTCTCACTCTATTCTCATTCAAACATTACACTAACACGAGATCATGATTTTTTATGCCTCCACAACCGCAACACGACCACGACTGTGGCTGCATCATCTGTATTTGACAACAATTGTTTACAATATCAAGGATCGCAGCGTGGTTGAGACCGCGATTTAAAACTTTGATCACGAAGACAGCCTAATATTCTTTCAAATAGGTCATATATCCAAATAAACACATTATGATACAAACATGGAACTAAATGTTAGGAATGTAAATTCTGAACTTGTTTATTGAATGAGGGATCAATCCCTATATATACAACAATATACACAACTGAATCAGTTAAGGGAAGCTGAGTCAGTTACTAAGTCTAACAAACTAGCAATTGTACAAACTCATCTAGAGACTAACTCATACCAAGTGAGCTACAGGACTAAATAATACAAAGTGAACTATACAATAAAATATTGCCTATTCTAACACTAAAGAAGTTTAAATGATCAGTACTCTACACATTGACATTGTTGCAGGTACTAAAGAAATAAATGATATGGACTTATGGGGAAACTATTCTATACCAAAAGATAATCCATATGTTAATGATAAAGAGCTTGAACCTGAGATATGGGCTATTGGTTTCAAGAATTCTTGGCGTTGCAGCTTTGACTCCAAGAGACCATCTTATTTTCTCCAAGAGACCATCTTATTTGCCATTTCCTAAGGAAAAGTTCAACATTATGCTCACACATTTGCATAAAGAATCTTCCTCTAAATATTCAAATTTAAAAGTAACATATTATTTGTGAATCTTTCAGGTATTTATACACAGATATGTACACAAGGTCAATACTAGTGGCTACAGAAAGTCCTGAAGGTAGTGGATACTTTACAAGTGCTAAGATTTCTTCAAGGTGTGCACATGATTCCCCAATGCCATGTTCTTTCTTGCAAGGGAATACTACTCCTTCATTGGGATATGTCTACTCACTAGCAGAAGATAATAATAAGGACATTTATTATTTGACAGGCAATGGTGTTTATAGAGTGGCACGACCAAGTCGTTGTAATTATTTGTGCACTAAAGAAAAAGTTGTTGGTCTGGAAAAGAAAAAACTTCACCACTCTTCTTCCACTTTGCTTGAGTCTTCTGATTTTCTTTTGTTGCTCCTCATTTTTACCATACATTTTATGTTTTGATTGATAGATAGTAGTGTATGTTTAGATTCACTTTCGTGTATGAGGAAAAAGTAATTCTAGTGATATAAAATTAATTTTCACAAATTTTGCGTGTTTTTGAGTAGAATTGATTTTGTCATTTAGAATCTATTCTAATAACTTTAAGTTGGGAAGTGGAGCTTATGCCTCAAAACAAGATATATAGCTTCAAATTTATAGTTTAAGTTACCGTGCATGTATCCAAACATAAATTATTTTACATGGAAACTCCAAAAATCATTGGCTTAATTGCATGGTCCTGCTATATGACCTTCAGTTCATATTTTTAGGGAAAGTAATCACTGTGCTGATAAAATTGCCTCCATGGAGTTACCTTGTATGGGTTCCAATGGTGGAATACTATGCTCAATGATGGCCATCTTTAAGGACTCTGACGCTCACACTACAACAGATTTGAGAATAGCTCTTTTTTTTAAAAGTGGAATATCATTGATGGTCGTTAGATATATGGTCGTTAGTATCGTTAGATAGCCTTATCTGTCAGTTATGATTATTTTGGGATTCTATATGACAATAATTACCGCATGTGCATACTAATCTAACTATTCATTCTAGTGTCATAAGTTTCCGAACCATGTCTTTGGATCTTGCTAATGAACTTAGAGTCCACTAGGTGTATATTTGAATTCACTTTGGATATTGCTTTTGACATGTTTGAGTATTCTCGAGTAAAATTGATTTTGCTTATAGAATTAATTAGAACTTGAAGTTAGGATTTGTAGGGTTTACTTTCAAAAGTGATTTTTTATTCTCAAAGTTATTGTTCAACCCGCTTTTATATGAATCCATTCTAACATAAATCGCTTTACATACACTCACTTTCATTCAGAACCAATTTTACATAATCAATTGATTTAAAATAAATTTTCCTCTGGAGAACCAAACACACACTATGCAAAGTATAAAGAAATTGGAAACAAATAAAATGTTTACTTTATCTAAAAGCAAGCACTGTTGTACTTAGTGAAAAGGTATCTATTGCTTAGAACCAAACACACACTATGCAAAGTATAAAGAAATTGGAAACAAATTAAATGTTTACTTTATCTAAAAGCAAGCACTGTTGTACTTAGTGAAAAGGTATGTATTGCTTAGAAGATATAGTTCTATTCTTAAAGAATTTGTTTAACTTGTTTTGTTTAGAAAACTGTTATTGAGAAACAGTAAAGAAAGCATGTAAAGAACACACCGAGATTTATAGTGGTTCACCCAACTCGTCAAGGGCTATTTCCACTCCTCACACCCAATGAGACTTTCCACTATTTCACAAATAGTTTAAAAGCCAACCAGTGGCTAATCCCTAGTAGTTTTCTAAACACGGGTCTATCAACTGTCCAACTAGTTTTTTCCAAGTGTAGCAACTTAAACCTCTTCCCTCACAATACCACAGCGTATGCTTATTGCTTAGAAGGTACACACATACATGAAAATATGTTTGGGTTCTGAACTGGGATAAAATAAAATAGCTTAAGTAAAATACATTTGACTATTGACACTAAGCTATGAACACACTCAATAAAATCCCAGATATGTTGAATTGTAGTGAGTGTGTTTAGGAGAGAGTGTAGACTTACTCAGAAGATATTGAGAAGCTTCTGATGTCTTGACAATTTTGTGCAGTCTCCCTTTAAGAAGTTCTGAGGGCTCAATGCTTTATTAATAGGCCATTTATCTTGAAAGATCCATTGGAATGCCCTTAGCAAAGAGAGTATAGTCTTTGAGTGCTTTTGTGCCTTGACGTGCACATTGCAGCAGGCGTCGTACGCTATTGCAAATGACCGTCGAGAGCTTCTACGCTCGTCAACCCATGAATACCGTTAGCGATGGTTTCTTTCACTTGATTTAATTCTTCGTAGCATATTACCATAGTTGATGTAACAATACGACCGTTGAGAGAAGCTTGATAATTTTTCCTTCATGCTTCAGAAGCCTGTACAATAACTTCTGAATACTGTCTTCTCAATATCTTCTGAGGGTGCGTTTGATTCGCTATGCAGTAAGGGACTGGACTGGACAACTCTAGTTGTACCCTGTTTGATTTGAAAACTGTTCACAGTAGTGGACAAAAATGAGGGCAAGGGACTGGACAAAATCTCAAATTCTTGTACTTCACAAAACCATAGTACAACTTTCTGTCCCACAGTATAACTTCCTGATCACTACAAAAAATACCAAAATATTATTTTTATTTCCTATTCACTATTTTTTCTCTCTCCTCTATTCTTTCTCCCTCCCTCTCTCTCTCTCTCTCCATCACATTCGTCTCTATCATTTTCTCTACCTCTCTAATGCTTTCTCATCTCATGGCCTATCTCCTTCATCTCTCTTTCTCTCCCCCCTCTCCACTCATCTCTTTTGTATTTTCTCATTTCATGATCTCTCTCCTTCTCTCTCTCTCTCTCTCTCTCTCTCGTCCATCTTCTCCATCGTACGTTTTTCTTTATAGTCTTTTAATTACGTTATAATATATGTTATATAAAATCATTATAAAAATTAGAAAGATTATTATAGTAAAATTTACATGTTTTTGCTTGTGCTGTCCATTGTTCACTAAACAATATACTGGACAAAAGCTTGTCCAATGCTGTCGTGTCCAGTCCAGTACTAGTACTGTCCTGTTTGCAAATCAAACGGACCCTAAGATTTAAACAGAATGCCTTCTGAAGTATCTTCTAAGTAATAATCAACTCGAGTTCATGTAGTCCAGAAGAATATCTTGATTGCCATATGTTGTTTTGCTTCATGTTAGGCCATTTGGTGTTATTTCTTTTCTTATTATCTTCTGAGCACCTCTTTGAGCTTAGCAACTATCTTCTAAGGCTCAATCCTTCTTTTTGTGATGTGCTAATTCATAGCACATGTTCGTCTTGAGATGTAGTAAATTATTCCTGTCTATAAGATCACTCAAGAGAACTTATTAGATAACTAATGAATCAGAAAGCTTAAGAAGCTTATCAAAACTGTCTGTTTTCATCAAAACGTGTGTTAGGGATTTTTCCTTAACAAGCTCATCGCATGAGAGCTTATGTCATAAGAGCTCATATTGTATGGGCTATTTGCATTTGGATGTGTACTTTTAAAAGCGCTTACATAAAAACAAACATTTATAAAATGTTGTAATATTTTAAAAATATATTTCTTATCATTCATTGTCCATATATTAAAAATTTCTAAAATAAATATTTATATATATAAAAAATGCTCGAAAATTCCAAATGCTCTTCATTTTGACAATTAAGTTAGTCCACATATATGAAAATTTGGGCCCCAATAATCTCAAATGTAGGTAAAAGTTGCCATTTTAAAATTCTTTTTAGGGATATTTTAGTCCTTATTAGTTACTCATAGCTAGCAATATAAAAGATATACAAAATTAGGAAATGATCTTATATATCTAATAATTTAACAATTGTGCACAATCCGTTAACAGTGGACGTATGCTAATGTTTATCTCAATCCCAATCTCAAGGTTTGCTATGAAGCACAAAGACGTATACAAAGAGTTTTTGAAACCTCATGAGCAGTGACAACAAAGTGCGCATTGTATCAGTAACTGTTGTCTTTATCTGTATAGTATACAGTGTATACCTAATTACCTATGAAATCACTCCAAGTGGCATCCTACTGCAAATCCACGCTTACCATACCTCAGACATTTTTGTCACTGTACTAAAAATGCACACTAGTTATGATTCCTAAAACGCTAACACACGTGGAAATGCTACTCCATGACATCCACAATGTGAAATGGAGAACCACTCCCTAGAACCCTCACGCAATCATCCACCATTAACGGATTGTGAATGATTAGTACGTGTTTCCCATGATTTAGCGGTGGACGGTGGGCATATGTTAATCTCAATCTCAATCTCAATCTTAATCTCATGGTTTGCTATGAAGCACAAAGAACTATATAAAGAGTTTACGAAACCTCATAAGTAGTGCTAGCAATGTGCGTGTTGTATCAGAAACCGTTGTCTTTATCCGCATGTCTATGAAATAAGTCCAATTTGCATCCTAATGGAAATCCACGCTTATTATACCTTTTTT
This sequence comes from Astragalus glycyphyllos, assembly GCA_963573325.1. Classification (NCBI taxonomy): domain Eukaryota; kingdom Viridiplantae; phylum Streptophyta; class Magnoliopsida; order Fabales; family Fabaceae; genus Astragalus; species Astragalus glycyphyllos. The sequence goes on from OY754307.1 coordinate 17,628,764, forward strand.
GACATTTATGTCACTGTACTAATAATGCACACTAGTTATGATTCCTAAAGCGCTAATTCACACTGAAATGCTATTGCTGCACAATGTGAGATGGAGAGAGCTCCCTAGATCCCTCATGTGATCATCCACCATCCATATTTAACGAATTGTGCATCATTAGTGCGCGTTTCCATGTGAATTAGAAATGGACGGGGGACGTATGTCAGTCTCATGGTTTACTACAAAGCACAAATTCATAAAGAGTTTTTGAAACCTCACAAGTAATGCCAGCAATATGCGTGTTGTATCAGAAAGACAGAAACTATTGTCTTTATCTGCATGTCTATGAAACCACTCCAACTGGAATCCTAATGCAAATTCACGCTTATCATACCTCAGACATTTCTATCATTGTACTAAAGGCACATACTAATTATGATTCCTAAAATGCTAATTCATGTGGAAATGCAACTCGAACACGCACACTAATTCACATGGAAACGCACATTAATCGTGCACAATCAGTTTGAGGCAAAAGCCTGTAGTCTTCTCTCCCTACTCGTGTGTGTATTTCTAGACACATCCCATTTTAAGCAAGTATGATTAACAATCTGCATCTAACTCTTCTTTCTCTTTCAAATCTAAGTGCAAATACTTGGTTCTTGATAAAAACATTTAAACCTTCTACATTTTACTATCCCTTCTGATTGATATTATCAAGGGTTGATATTATCATTATTAATATTTACAAGTATGATTAACAATAAGCAAGTGTACAACAAAAGGAATAAAGCCTTATTGATTGCTCATTTTGTGCAGATTCAATGGTAATGAATTGTGATTTTGTGTGCAGAGTTATTATTACTTGTTGCTGTTACCCAAATATATCTTGTAACATGTTTGTCACCTTTATGCCAATTTAAGCCTTAGATAAGATTTACTAGACTCATTAGTAAATTCTAGGGGACTTATTTCTTTTAACTCTATTTATTCAGAATACTAATTTGGCACCACAAACAAAGATTTGTTTGTTCATTGTCTTCAAACACAATTTTCACATCATAAAGACCAGAGAAATCAACATGCAGAATTTGAAGCATTTTAAGATTTCTCATTGGCAAAAGACAAAGTTGTTGACGTGCTTAGGATTTTTGGGGCTGATGTAGTTTTAGGAAAATTTGTATAATAGTTTTAGGATATATATATATATATATATATATATAATGTACATAATAATGAATTGTAGTTCATTCAATTCCAAAGTATTTCCTTTTTGGTTGTAACTCTTTTCGGATATAATGAAATGAGCTTCTTTCAATTTTCCTTGTCCATTGACTCATTCCAAAAGAACACAAAATATCCAAGTTACTTCAACGAAATCTATTTAAAATACATTTGTGTAGGTTCCTCAAAGCACCTCTTTCATAGGTGGCATCACCACCATGTTTCAACGGAAATTTTTTTAATGCTCATCTTACATAGCCATTCGCAATTGGTCCACCATTTCATTAAATAAGAGATGCGAATTAGACCATTGGATCTTTAAGGATCTCTCTCAACCGTTGGATTTATATGCAACAATATTAGTCAATAATAGTATGAAACATATTCCATATATATTTGCATTTATAGTAATTGTAGTCCATAATAGTAATTGATCACAATTTCAATTCAAATTTAAATTTGAAATACAAAATCACATTTGAAAATTCAAATTTCATTTTCGAATACAAAATCCCGCCATTTTTAAAAATCAAAATTTTCATTTCAAATTTTGATTTCCCTCTTCTATTAACCCTAATTTTAACTATAAATATAGTCACTCCTAATGCACAGAATCATACAAAACGTCACTCATTTCATTTCATCATATATTTGTTGATTCTTGATTATTATTGGTGTAATGGAGTGCGAACTTGATGAGTTTTTGTTCTTCAGTGATAACATAACGCTATCTGGTCTCAATCATCATCATCATCATCATCATCATCATGTACAAATCTCTTTTTTGTGAAAAGTATTTAGTAATTTTGGGTACTTCTATCGCTAATCCATTGTTTCCATCTATTAACAGGATTGTAGTTTCATCGTTCTGGCTACCATTGCTGAGGTTGTTCCTACTGGCGGGTAACTATCTGCTTTCTAGACATGGATTCTCATTGGCTCTTTGTTTAATTTATTATTAGTGGTTAAAATCTGTAAATTCGAGTTTCACCAGCTCTTTATTTGATTTATTATTTGTATTTCAATTCTATCTTATTTGATTTATAGAAATATTCCTCAAATAAGGGTTTTTGATCATACCGGTGCCGCTGTTTTCGTCTTGATAAATTCTGCTGCACTTAATTTTCACAAACAACATCTGAGTGATAATGATGTTTCTCTCCGTGTCAAGAAGGTACACTTTAAACATATGTCACTAAATCTTATACATCAGACACTACATTTTACGCATTCCTAATTATCAGCCAAACCATGCTCTTCAAAGTTGTAGGCCGGATCAGTCAACGCGTCATTCCTTTGACGACATACAACGCTCAAGCATTTGCACTGACAAGGAGATCATCGAACTATTTCGATACAAAATGGATTAGCTTAGGATTAGGATCTATTCAACTTTTTTAATTTATTGAATACCATTTCTGTCTTCCTGTAGTACTTATGTTATGTCCATCAGTCGCATTATAGCTATCATGTTTGTAACATCCTCAATTTTAGATGTCTTAAAATCGCAATGTTAACCATTTTAATAAACTCAGAGTTGTAAACCTACTTAAGGAATTGAACATAAATTTAATTCGACAGAATAAACCGTCCGTTGCATACTCTGGGAGATATAACTACCAAATGGAACTTAATGACATAACTGATAATCAGCTCAACATGAGTCATTCTTCAATCTTGTTCAAATCTGAAAGTCTAACAATAGTATCTAACATAATCCTAGGATAGACTAAGAAAATACAAACTCGATCCCTAAGGATCCTTCAAAATCTAGTAACCCAGAATAACAACTACCAACTCTTCTCGATTTGCGTCGTCTTATCATGTCAATCTGAAAACAATAACAACATAAAGGGTGAGATTACAAATCTCAGTGAGCTCTTCGGGACCCCTCGCCTTAAACTCTCGGTGTTTTAACTTATCTTTCTCTTAGCTCAAACCCAGGTACTGCAAGCCTTATACCATGGGAAACCCACCCAACAATAATTATTGTCGGGTCAACTAAAGAAGGCCTTGGTTTAGGGTGCATGACTTCCCCTCGCCAAGTGTGCTATAACTGGGATTGTCATCCGCTTAATGTCTTATGTTTACTTGGGAACTTGTGTCCATTACTTGGCCTTGGCCATGTTCTCTCTCGATAGAATATTCAATCATTTTACAATTTCTTTTATGACTCAAGATGATAGTAATAACAATATCAATCATAAGCAAAATCATAGTATTATTATCTTAAAGTCAAATATTCCTATTATAGAGTTAGTACCACAAACCAGAAAGAAAATGAGCATATCACAATCCAATTCACTTATTTTATTAGGTATTTTAATAAGCTTCATAACGCTCTTGAGAACACCTCAATCGGGTTCTCGGATCAAATGTTATGGCTAAAATAGTATGAATGTACTTCTGCTGAAAAATTGCAAAGGGTCGCGACGCGACCTTGTCCCATCGCGTCGCGATAAGGTCGAGAAACACTTTCTTCGCATATGTGTGATTGGTCGCGAGGCGACAGCTTGGGTCGCGACGCGACCAGTGCTGTGAAAGTGCAGATTTTGCAGATTTTGCGAAAATTGACCATTTTTCCTCTTTGTTTTGATTCTTATGCTCATTCCACTCAACTCCTAATTGAACACAATCACTAACAGCACCATGGTACATCAAACAATCATTTTTCCAACAATCAATCATTCAATTATAGCCAAGTCATGAACATTCAACACCAAACAATTACTTTAGAACAATTTCAACACAATTCCCAATGAACATTTTCACAACTCAATAACATCAACTAGAACATGCATTTCCAGAATTTCAGAATCAAGAACATGCAAGGAACAAATCATTGTCTACTCTCAATTTAGTGAAGAACTCACATGAAATTGGCGAGCACAACAACAACGAGTATGAAATTGCAACTTCGAAACCCAAATCAAGCTCCTAGGACTCCAACAATCTCCCAACACCTCCAAACTCGAAATCAGCCCCAAATCTTCTCTTAGGATGACTCTAATCCACAATGTAGATGACTCTAGACATCTAGGTTCTCCCCAAACCCACATGCAACAAGGTTCAGCTCTTAGGATGCCATTCCATCAACATGCAATTTAAATGTTTGAAGAAAAGAATTCTCTAGTAGTGCAGATTTTTGTTGATGAGAAGAAGATGTTGATGAAAAATGAACCAATGGTGTTTGGAGTGAAGAAGATTTCAGTGGAAAGTGAGCTTTTGAGGGTTTGCAAGTTTCTCTTCTTCTCTCTTTTCACTCTCTCTCTCTCTCTCTCTCTCTCTCTCTTTCTCTCAAGCTCTCTCTTCTCTCTCGCTTTCTTTCTTTCAAAATTCTGGTTTTGTGAATGAGTGGTGTGTGTATGAGTGCTTTTGTAGGAATGTGGGAATAGAGTTAATATGTTGTTATAAGTTAATGAAGAGTGGGTTCAGCTAAGGGTATACTAAATGGAGTGAATTCCCTAGAATGCCCCTATTTGATACACACACCTTATTACTTATACACTACCCAATACAATCTATTTTAGCAAATCAACAATTATACCCTTTATTCCACTCAATAGATCACAAAACACTCAATCAAGTGGATTAAAATCATTAAAATAGAATCACTTAAATCATCAATCATAGCTCAATAGATTACAATTAAGTGAAAGCACTTACTAATCTCAAATATTGAGATTAGCTAATTTGGGGATGTTACAATGTTATATTCAGATACCTCATCTGATAAGTGTGAACATCAATGTCCATTTGTTGAAGATCAATATCCAATTGGTTCAATATCATCATCCCTTTATTGTTTTGTCACTGTTAGACTAATTTAATATTTTTTGCGCGTAATATAAAATTAGCCAAAATAAGTTCTTTCTATATCAATAGCAATAATGGAAATTTCTTAAATGTATTAAATCATTTTTTGATATCAAATGCATTATCAAATTTCCTAATTAGAATTAAAATATATTTTTATGACAGCAATTAAAATTTCCTAATTTGATATCAAATGCATTATAAAATTTCCTAATTAGAAATAAAATATAATTAGAATTAAAATTTCCTAATTAGAAATAACTTTGAATTTATATATAACAAACAGCTATTTTGGTTTAATATATCTAAGCAATTAACATATAACATATAAATATATGAATATATTATACACATTGAGCCGATTTTCTCTTTTTGAAATTTCGTTTCTTAAAAAATTTCCGTAAATAAATTGTTGTTTGAAATTATATAAATATATTATATAATGGAAACTTTTTTTACAAAACTAATTTCATGATATAAAAAACTTTAAAAGACATTGAAGTCGTTTACCATTTGTTTCCAATTTGATTGTACCTGTTTTTAAGATGTAAACGCATTTAATCTGCATTAAAAAATTACCCAATTTGAAGAGTATCAATAAAATAACCAATTTGAAGAGCATTAAAAAATTTTTGAATTTGAATAGGATAAAAAAATTACACATATTGTGTTACAAAGATTTTAATTACGTATTTTCAAATTTAATCAAAAATTGAATTGGTCGCAAAATTACACATTGAGCCAAGAATTCGAAATTTTCAAATTATTATTATGGGAATGGGTAATTACCATACTACAAAGTTAGACAAAAATATCTATGCAAATTGGGTAATATAATAACAAATAACTTTGAATTTACAAATTCAAACTTTTTATAATAACAGACAGGTATTTTTGATTGGTCTATCTACGAAATTAATATATAGCATATAAATATTGGTTTCTTAAAAAAAATTTAAATAATGAATTATTGTGATAAATTTATATAAATATATTATATAAAAAGACGGTTTTTTACTAAATTATTTTCATTAAATAAAAACGTTTAAAAGGCATTGAAGTAGTGTACCATTTGTTTCCAATTTTGATTGCACCTATTTTTAAGATATAATCGCATTTAAAACGTTTCCATTAGTTGACTATTGAATCTCATAGCACCTGTTTGTTTAGCTGGAGATGGTCATGCGGTGGTCTTAAAAATGGCATTGAAATATGACATTAATGTGATCCACAATTATTGGCTAATCACTGACTAGGGGTTGAATATTATTGTTTTCGAATTGTCAACTACTAGAATAATTGACCCGTGACATGCACGGGTATATGCTATTGAAAATTTTTGTCGAATAACTTATATTTTGTAAGTTGGTAGCAATATGCATGTATAAGTAAATAGCGGCATTTTTTGTGATTTGAAGATAATATTTAAATTATAAAAACTTCGTATTTATTTGTTATCTTTAAGCACAAAGGATATCACTTTGTGGTTATTAGAGTTCTTCATCGCATACTCTATCTTTGATTACGACGATGTTAATGAGCATATTCTGACATGATCATATCCGGTCATATACTTGGTTAAGGAAATGCATATAGCTTTCGAGTCTCCTACCTCCGGTCTCATGTCCCTTACGTACTTGCTCAATTTGCACAACTCATTTTGCGGAACCTTCAGTTGAGACCGAGTAAGAGATTCGAAGCTTGCAAAGTAGTGCTTGTAATAGAGATTCCTCAATATCAACCATGGATGTTTTTGAATTCTCCCCCTTTTGCATTTATGCTATGTATCATTTTTCACCCATCCTACTAACTTTTATGTCAGATATTGTAGCAACCACCATAGAGAATTATCAAATTCAAAATCCCCTCTCGGATGTAGCGAGTTTCTGCAAGATAACTCTTTGGCTCATTGTCTTCAAAGCAATATTAACAACACTCATAAATGAATCATGCAATGCACCAGCCTTCCAATTTCATAAACTTGTCACTAATTCCTTCCCAAAGTTTCAAAAGAGCATGTATGTAAATATCATCTTGTTGATAAACAACTAAAATCAAGAGAAAATTATACGGTTGATCAAAAATGGATTTTGCTAAATTTTACAATAACCGAATTTAACAGCTGGTCATATAATATTTTCTTTCAGATATTATATGTGAAGAAGATATGATGAAAGAAAGCATATAATAACTATTGATAAATTAAGCTGCCACAAGTAACAAAAGACATATTAAGCATTTTTTTTTTAAAGAATAGCAAGTGAACGCCATAATGCAACATCTAAAGTAGCATTAGGAATAACATTAGGAAAAGTAAAAATAAAAAATAAATTCCCTATTTCTCCAAATTAATCAAAAACACAGTTGTATAGTAGATCACAACTTAGTTGACTAAATTTGAATCCCCTTTTAGTCACAATAAAAATACAAATGCGCTGTAACTATATATGTAAAACCCATATCTTGTGGCATCAAGCTGACACAATATCAACTTAGCTGAGGACATGTGAAACCAAAAACAAAACGACTTTAAAAAAAAAGTTATACCTCCATCTCGTATTTGGAGTCTTCTCTTTCGAGGATAGACTATTAAAATCTACCAAATGCATTCTTTAATGAAGTTTTATTCAGTTTCAAAATCTTACATCACAAGAGCTCAAATTAATGAACTGTGAGCAATAAAGTGTGCACGTTCAAAGAAAGTTGCATATACTTACTTGACAAAAGTCCTACAAAAATCAAAAAGTTCTGTTGCCATTGGAAACCTCCACTTAAAATAAAGGCGGTTTGAATTCCTATCATTGTTATAGTAAACATCTAGGAAAGCTAGACAACATGTGAGTCAAGTCAACAAAAGACTAACAAATCAAATAACGAAAAAGAAAAACAACTGGATTGGGTAAATCATTCTTAAGCAAGACAATAAAATTAGGACATTAAAACACGAATGAAGAACAATATTCTCATTCATTCATACCAAAAAGTGTGCTCATGTAACCAATGCAACAATCACTATAGAACAAATAGAAAATTAAACCGATGCACCAACCACTTTAGAAGAAAATATAAGAAAAGCTACATGTAGATGGGAAAAGCAAGGTTATTAAAACCGGACCAGCCCCGATGGCCCAACCGTGAACCGGCTCCACATCCAGTCCAAGTAGCCCCAATAACCGACAAGCCTAAAAACTGAATTTCCAACCGAAAAACTGGAGAAAAATCGTAGAAAACCCGGTGGTCAAGCAATTCCGACGGTTCATAGGAAAAAAGTTTTAGACTGCATTAAAGTAAAAAAAAATTAAAAACTATCAATATGCAAAACAACAATCACCAGTGGATGTTACAGCGTAAGTGTCTAATGACGCAGTCAACCACTCAACTACACTCTCATGATCTACTTTTATAATACCCACCTTCCACTTTTCTTGCAAAACTTTCTCGATGTGGGACTTAAGATATAGCTTATATTTCCTTTGTTTTTCTCCATCGTCTTCTTTGAAAAATGAAATTGACCACTATCTTATCACATCCAATCATGTTGATTGCCTATTTGACGCAACTCTAAAAAATTTGGACGGGACCAATCATGTTGAATCACAGACTTTATCCTCTCAATCGAAGAGGCCTCTAGTGCCCCAATTCTTTTATGAAATCCTATTTGTTTTTATTTTTTACCAAAGTAGTTTAGTTGCTTACTTTTTAGAGACAGAAAAACAGACATTGTAGATCTTCACTTCAATCATAGGAAACAGAGAGACTAACAATACTCCAAATAAATGGGTGTAATATGAAATTGAAAACAACTAAAAAAATAGATTGATAAATTGTAGAATACACTTTAAAAATTAAAAAGAAAATTAAATATATGATTGATAATATTAGCAAGCCATAGTCAATTTTGCCCTATCCTTACCTTCTATTGCATATGTAAGAAGGCGACAATAATATATGTGATTCAAAAAGAATGATTATTTGAAATGAAAATATTTAGCATTTGTCCTTATTTACATGCTTAGGATATAAATTAATTAATTAATAATAAAAGATAAATTATCAAATGCTTAGGATATAAATATATAAGAAATCAAAATATTAAAAGATATAACATTAATTACACATGGAGAATTAATCACAAATTGCTAAAAAAAACATTAATTACAAAAGGATATTAATTGTCAAAATGCTTAGGAGAGAACACATGGAAGAGTAATAAATGAGATTCATTCTCAAATGTTATATATATAGATATAGATAATCGAAGTGAATCAATTTGGAATATGCATTCAAGTGGCAAATCATAAACACGCTTCGGAATTTTTGTCAATCACAAAAATTTCTCCTTAACACAAGCAACCCCTATTTTCGTATGACAAATAACCTAAACCCTAACAGACAGTTTGTTTCCTATATAAGACGGTCAATACCATCCGAATTTCCATAGGTAGCCGTATTTGCATTTTTAAACTAAAAACCGTTTTTCACACTCTTCGAGTAACTTTGTTGTGTTCCTTTTTCAAAGATGACTATCAATCACATCCTCCTTTCTGATGTTGTTGTTGGCCACCAGTCCAATCCCATTGTCGTGCGCGTGATTCAGATGTGGCATGTCCAGGATCTAAACCGAGGAAGGACTCCTTACACAAAGGAGATGGTTTTAATGGATTCAGCTGTTTGTATCATGTCCATCATAGTTATATATATATATATATATATATATTATTCATTATTCGAAAAACAAAAGACTTACTGTTGTGATTTTTGTGCAGGGGAATCGTATTCAGGCAACGGTCCGTAGGGAGTTGATCTATAAGTTTGAAAGCATCTTGCATGAGGACTCGGTGCTAACGTTGGTGGTTTTCGTGCGTCATCGCACCAGTACAAGCTTAATTTTCAGTTCAACACCACCGTCAGACGTGATCACCAGTCTGCTGTGCCAGCTATGATATATCGCTTCACCAACCCTTCTAAGATATTCGAACCTGGTTTTAATAACGATTAATTAGTTGGTGAGCTTCTATTTTTTATTTTGTTTATTAGTACTGATCTTCCACCATTTGTTAAATTTGACATCTGTAATATGTGTTTTATTTTAGTCACTGGGTAATATTATCGAATCTTATAGATTTCATTGGAATGTTGACCGGAGTGGGTACAGAACGTCACTACGAAAAGGATGGAGTGCCCACAAAATTGAACATCATTGAACTTGATAACGAGGGGTATGAATAATATCAAATTTAATACGTTTTTTTATTCTGGGCTTGATGTTTAAGGTTATAAAATTTAATTCCTTAATCAATTTTCTATTTTTATATAAGTTTAAATTCAAGGTTACCTTATTTGGGCAGTTTGTTGATGAACTTAACAATTTCCTCGCATCCGGTGAGGTTGATAATGTTGTTGTCGTTGTCCTGTATGGAAAGGCGAAGGATTTTGGCGGTGAGATTTGTCGCATATCCAATTTTTTTAGGCGGTATATGTATTCTTCAATTTAAAAAGTGTGTACGTGTGATCATTAATACTTTATTGTGTTTTATCCCATTATTAGGTAGGACTGTGCTGCAAAATTCTGTGTGATCATTAATCGTAAAGGACAGTGATATCCTTTACGATTTGTTTTTTAATTTGTAATATCTTCAATTACTTATTGAAATTAGGTTGCGGCACTGAATTTGGAGCGTGTGAATAAAACTTCTTTAAATTAACAGAGGCAATAATATTTTTGTGGGGAATCAGCATAAAATTGACCAATGTGCAGTAAATTAAAAAGAAAGATCAGAGGGTATAAATTTTATTTTTCTTCCATTACTCTGTACAAATTGCAACTGATGATTTAATATAGGCTTGATGATAATTTATTATGTTATTTAATTATAAATTACATTTTAATATACCAATCTCAAAAAAAACATAAATATTAAAATTTACTTATAAAAGTTATCAATAATATATTTTTATGAAAAGTAAAATAATATGAAAACGCACGGGTTTTATACTAGTAATATTAAAATACTTTTGTTTACTCAACCAACTAACTACTTGTGCAACAAAAAACTTGCCAAAGTTGTAGAATTAGCAAATAAAGATCCCAAAAGACATTGCTTATCCATTCTTTTAAACACTAAATCAGCATATGTCATCAACTTTGATCATCTTGATCATTCATTTGAGAGGTCATGATGTTGATTGGTCTATTTCTTATGCCATCTAATCTTGACCTACGTCTGCAACTATAGAGCGGATATAGTTTCGTCTTATTACTTGAGAGGAATTAGGATTACAAGGTTAGGGTTTCAGTGTTACAATAAGTATTTATACAAACTTGGTTCAGATTACAATAATACCCCATAACCTTACCAGAGGGGCGTTAACGCCCCCCTCACCGCTAGTGCACGCATATCACGCCATGGCATGCTAGCTCTTCAGCGCACACATTTGCATGCCAACGTCACGCCATGGCGTGCTAGTTCTTTAGCACACGCTTTTACATGCCAATGTCACGCCATGGCATGCTAGTTCTTTAGTGCATGCTTTTGCGTGCCAATGTCACGTCATTGTGTGCTAGTTCATATGAGCCATGCCCAACAGTCACTATATCCAAATATCACCAAAGTCATGCTATGTCGAATGATCCTCTTTTTTGTTTGGTTAAGGGGAGCAATGGAAAAGAGAGAAGGATAATTAGTTTACTGGTTTTTATAATCTCTCCATAATTGTGGAGAGAAAGTAACGAGAAATGGCTCTTAAATCATAATTTTACCATTTTATCTTCACTTTATCAACTTAATTATTTCCATCCTACATAAATTAAATAACTAAAATAAATATTTAACTAATTATATTAAATAATTAAAATAATTTATTAGTTAATTAAAATAAATATTTAGCTAATTTAATTAAATAATAAAAAAATTAAGTTAATGAAATTGAAAAATTAAATCAAAGAACACCCGTGTTATTCTTCTCTTTCCCTTACACCAAACATAACCCCTAATTTACTCTATTTCTCACCTCTTTCTCTCTTCGGTCACTCTCTCTTCTCTCTTATCTCTTTCCTCTTTCTTATCTAAACCAAACACACCCTAGTCAAAGGTTAAGTGTGACATGTAATTTTAAATGACATGGCATACTTTTATTGGTCTAACAGGCCGTGAGACAGAAATTTTGAGACGGGATTTTCATCAACCCAAATGCAAATAGCTTCTACTATCGATCTTCTATCTTAGAAGACAATAGGCTCATAAAAATTACTAAATTGCTCACTTAATTTTTTGTTATTTTGAGGGAAATTTGGAAATTCAAATTTCAATTATTCACTTTCTTTTTTAAAAAGTTGTGTCAATCTCCTTTCTCTCATTTCTTTTCTTTCAAATCAACTAATATGTATCACTGGTGCCAGCACGGGTATACATTTCCTTTTAAGTTAAATTTTCAAATTGTTGTTTGGGGATTAAAAAAGAGCTAGTTGAATGTTTACTATATTATGTCAAAAAAATGGACTACTTTGGACACCTTAGAAAATAAACCCACCATGACAAATTTTAGTAGGACACGTTTATTAGATTAGATTGTATACTAAAAAATATTATAGTTAAACTAAAAAATCATAGTTTAATATTTTAATATAAAATTTAGCCCTCCTTTTATTTATTGAAATTCAAAAAATAAAATTAAGAATAAAAGATAACAGTTAGCACATTTTTATTTTTTATTAATATTTTTAATTAAAAAACACATATAATGTACTTAGACAGTTGAATGGTCCCCGTTGTCATACCCTAATTTTGTCCGCCTAGGTTTAAAACCCTAATTTTCCGCAAAAAAATAAATAAATTGAGAAGTGTGGTTTTATTTTGAAGAGTGAAGAGCATTGTGCATGCATTTTTGGGTTTTAAAAGTCATTCTAGGGCTTTTAAATTCATTGTTAGAGTGGAAATGCATTTGTTGTCAAAAAAATGTTTCTAAGGCCAAGGGTATTTTGGTCATTTTTCAAAAAAAAAGGAGGATAATTTTTCATCAAAAATCATTGTGCAATTTTAGAGGAAATTATTTGAAGCAAGAAACCCTTGGTCATATATTTTTTTGCGTATACATGCACGCATTTGCATAAAAATTCAAATTCAAAAAAGGCATCAAAAAGGAATATTCTACAAAAATTTCAAGATGAGGTTTTTATGATATTTTTGGTCATGGTGATCTCATAAAATGGCATATTCCTAAGATTCCTAGTATGTGGCCTAAATTGGGTGTATTTTTGTACAATTATCCTAAGAAGAATAATAAAAAATGAAGGGATAATAGCATGGTCATATAATAGTACAATAGTACAAGATGACAACTAGCAAAACTTGGTGACCAAGGCCACTCTCCCTTGATATTTCGAATACCTCCCCTTCATTTCCCTCTCATTTTGCATTTTTTTTTACCTCAATCCATGTGTGATTCAATCCTCACCCTCCATTCAAAATTAAAATGCAATCCTAGAATGAGATGAGGTACACAATGACCTAAATGCCCCTAAACCTAATTGCACACTATATATACCCTCATATCCTCATCTCTCACAAGGTTTTGGCTCACAATTCACACTCAAAAACCTAGCCTCTCCTCTTCTCCCTTCTTGGCCGAATACACCTCCTCATTCCCTCACCTCATTTATTCACTTTTTCACTTCAAATCAACATTCTAGTCCCAAATCCTTCATCATCCTTGCATTCTCTTCAAAGATCCATCTTCAAATCTCAAGAATCAAGCTCAAGATTGAAGATTAGAGGGTTGATTCAAGTGGTTTAGTGTTCATTCACCTTATTTCTTTTGCTATTCTAGCTTGGAGTTGAGGTATACTCTCACTCTTAACATCATCAAAATTTTAGCATAAAAAATGTAGATCATCAATCTATTTTTGCATGTCAAGCATTTCTTTGCATTTTAGTGCTCTATTTTTTTTGATGAAATGTTGATATAATTGTTGTTGTTGAATGAGAGATGTTGTTTCAAGCATTTTGACAAACACTTTGGGAGGTTTGGATGCTTGAAATGCATCTCTCTCTTTTGGAATAAATTGTGTGTTTGTGCTATTTTCATTTTGTGCTTGCATTTTCATGAATAAAATTGTGATTTGGGATTATGTTTCATTTCGCATATTGTAGAAAAATTAGAATTTGTGTGATCTTAGTGCATTCCTTTGCTTAATCATGTGAATCCTTGCCAAAAAGTTTGATCTATGTCATTTGCTTGCATGATTTTGTTGCTTTCAAAGAATAAAATGAGGTTTTAGCTCTATGTTGGTGTCGCATTTCATGAGATAATTAGGGTTTGTGCTTGTTTTTGTTGCTTGCTTTGAAAATCATGTTTGTGTTGATGATTTGGTAAGAGGATTTAACACTTATGCACTTGTACATATCCCAAGTGTTAAAGATTACCTAAAGGGATTCAACACCTTAATTGTATATGCTTACGCTTGCATTGTTGATTGTTTTGCTTGCAACTTGTTAAAGTTTACACTTTGGTTCTTGATTTGGAAATTGATTTGAATTCTCTACTTCTTTTTCTTTTGGATGCCACGCCATCCCAACAAACTTTTGTGATCAATATCACTCTCCAATTCTCTTCCTCTCTTCTTCAAGTCATTTCTTTTTCCAAATTAAAACTTTTCTTCAAATTGTTTTTCTATAGCAATCAAATTTTTTCAAAGATCAACAATAAACCTTTTTGAAAACTCATAAGGAGGCAAGTCGGACGTACGGCCGGTGTTGTCTAGCGTCCTAAGATCGGAGCTGTACAACTCAAACATCTTGGGATACTTATGAGAATCAAAACAAGTAATTAACAACTTGAACCCTATTTCAAAAAATGAGTAAGGAATCGAGTCGGATGTACATCCGGTATTGGTTAGCGTCTTAGGGTTAGCGAGCTGTACAGTTCGGGCGAGCCTAAGATACTTGCCAAATAAAAGCAACCAACCTCACAACAAATCTTTTTCTTCCTTAATCAAAAAAACATTTTCAAAAAGTAGGGGGCACGTCGTCTGTACAGGCGGGGTTGTCTTTGTTTTAGGTCTAGTGGACTGTACGGTCTAGGACCGAAAACCCCTACAATAAAAAACACCAACACAAAGTTTCTCGACTAAGGAGAACTACGTAAGCTTTGAATTCTCCATCGCACCGGGAGATACGTAGGAGCGGGTCACATCCCGTCAAGCACACTTTTAAAAAATAATAAAAAGATTCTTCTTTTCCCCCGTTTTCAAAAACACTTTTCTCAAATAAAAAAAGAAGTAGAACGAATTGTTTCAAATCAACTCTGTCATAACCGCACATCAAGTTAAAGGTTCCCTTTCGGTAGTGTTGCACCCCGAAAAATCCGGATTGGACCTTTCATCGTACAACGTGAAAATTTGTGAAGCCGCCATCAACATTTTTTATTTAGGGACCAAAACATTGAAAAAGGGTCCTTTTTAAGGCGGGTGGCCCTTTGAGAACTAGAGATGTAGGTTCGGGGGTCGGTTAGGTGTGGGGAAGGTATTAGCACCCCACACCTCCTTTCTACCGAAAGGGAACCTTTAACTTGATGTGCGGTTTTGACAGAGTTGATGTGAAACAATTCGTTCTACTTCTTTTTTTTTATTTGAGAAAAGTGATTTTAAAAACGGGGGAAAAGAAGAATCTTTTTATTATTTTTTAAAAGTGTGCTTGACGGGATGTGACCCGCTCCTACGTATCTCCCGGTGCGATGGAGAATTCAAAGCTTACGTAGTTCTCCTGAGTTGAGAAACTTTGTGTTGGTGTTTTTTATTGTAGGGGTTTTCGGTCCTAGACTGTACAGTCCACTAGACCTAGAACAAAGACAACCCCGCCTGTACAGACGACGTGCCCCCTACTTATTAAAAATGGTTTTTTTGATTAAGGAAGAAAAAGATTTGTTGTGAGGTTGGTTACTTTTATTTGAGCAAGTATCTTAGGCTCGCACGAACTGTACAGTTCGCTAACCCTAAGACGTTAACCAATACCGGATGTACATCCGACTCGATTCCTTACTCATTTTTGAAATAGGGTTCAAGTTGTTAATTACTTGTTTTGATTCTCATAAGTATCCCAAGATGTTTGAGCTGTACAGCTCCGATCTTAGGACGCTAGACAACACCGGCCGTACGTCCGACTTGCCTCCTTATGAGTTTTCAAAAGGTTTATCGTTGATCTTAGAAAGAATTTGATTGTCTTATGAAAACAATTTGAGAAAAGATTGAGTTTGGAAAAAGCTTTAGAAAATGATTGATTTGAAGAAAGGAGAAGGGAGTTTGAGGGTGACATTGGTCACAAAAGGTTTGTTGGGATGGCGTGGCATCCAAAAGGAAAAGAAAGTAGAACATTCAATCAATTTCCAAGTCAAGAACCAAAGTGCAACATTTAACAAATTGCAAGCAAAGCAATCAACAATGTAAGCATAAGCATAAACATTACCAATTACAACATTTGAGCACAAGAATGACACTTAGTCATCTAACATTTAATGGCCATGAACATGCAAGATCAACATTAACCAAATAGATTGCAAGAATAGGCACACAAATAGAGTCTTAGGGTCGGATGTACATCCGGTATTGGTTAGCGTCTTAGGGTTAGCGAGCTGTACAGTTCGGGCGAGCCTAAGATACTTGCCAAATAAAAGCAACCAACCTCACAACAAATCTTTTTCTTCCTTAATCAAAAAAACATTTTCAAAAAGTAGGGGGCACGTCGTCTGTACAGGCGGGGTTGTCTTTGTTCTAGGTCTAGTGGACTGTACGGTCTAGGACCGAAAACCCCTACAATAAAAAACACCAACACAAAGTTTCTCGACTAAGGAGAACTACGTAAGCTTTGAATTCTCCATCGCACCGGGAGATACGTAGGAGCGGGTCACATCCCGTCAAGAACACTTTTAAAAAATAATAAAAAGATTCTTCTTTTCCCCCGTTTTCAAAAACACTTTTCTCAAATAAAAAAAGAAGTAGAACGAATTGTTTCAAATCAACTCTGTCATAACCGCACATCAAGTTAAAGGTTCCCTTTCGGTAGAAAGGAGGTATGGGGTGCTAATACCTTCCCCACACCTAACCGACCCCCGAACCTACATCTCTAGTTCTCAAAGGGCCACCCGCCTTAAAAAGGACCCCTTTTCAATGTTTTGGTCCCTAAATAAAAAATGTTGATGGCGGCTTCACAAATTTTCACGTTGTACGATGAAAGGTCCAATCCGGATTTTTCGGGGTGCAACAGCTGGCGACTCCACTGGGGACTTTCCTTTTAAAACGAGGGTCAGGCCTAATTAACTTGATGTGCGGTTTAATTGTTTGATTTGAATGTGATTGTTCTATTTCTCTCTTTTCTTCTCCTTCTTTTTCTGCTCTCTTTCTGATGTTTGAATGTTCTCTTGCATTCTCGTGTTGTTATGTTGCATTCATGTGCATTTGACTCTTCTTCTTCTATGTTCGCTTCTTGTTCCTTCTTCTCCTTTCATCTTCTTTTGTTTATATGCTTAATATGATCATGCATTTCTCCAATCCCCATGTCCCCTTCTTCTTTGCTCCCTTTCTTCAAGGTAAGTTCATGCACTCCCCCGATTCTATTATGACCCCTCTTCTTGGCACCCTTTCTCGAGGTAAGTGGTGCATATGATTGTTGAAACCCTAGGGTAGTTTACTTGTTTGTATTGAAATGATATATGCTTGCAAAACCCTAGGGTAGACGACTCTTTGTCTGGACTGTTTCTGGATTTTCTTTGCAGGTGGGGGGGTATGTTTGTCGTTGTGCTCCTACACACACGTTGCACTCTTTTTACCCTTATATTTCTTGGTGAGACAGTCCTATACCCGGGCTAGAGCATATCTTAGGCTAGAACGAAGTCATTAGTGGCTGCTCATTGGACGTACGTCTTGTTGGGTGGTTGCGAAGACTTCACCTAGAGTTTGGCTTTGTTTGATGATACCATCACTTGGACGTACGGCCCTGTGATCGGCGGTCTCAGATGAGGTCGTTGGCTCTAGGAGCCTTATTTAGGGTCCTTCTTTTAGTGCTAACCTTGAAGTGTGTACCCGTAGAAATAGCCATAGATCCTGTCTCTAAGAAACCTTGGTAGGACACAAAGGAGCTTCATACCCCTGCATCCATGCTAAATAAAATATTTTTGCAAATAAACCGAAAAAAAATTATCAAAAAAAAAAGTGTGAATTTCCGGCTTTTGAAAGCCTTTGCATTGTAAATAATTTTTTTACTCATTTCCTTTTGCATACATCTTCATCCAGTGAAGATCATGATTTTTCATGCATTAAAAATTGCGAGTGTCATGCACTTTCTCGCATATAAAAAAAACATTTTTTAGAAACATCTCTCGTGCATTGTTATTTTCCCTTGCATATAAATATGTGAACCTCTCATTTTGCATATAGTTTCATTTAATAAAAATCACGTCTCTCGTGCATTTTAAAAATAATTGCGAGTATCATGCATTTCATTTCATTGCATAAGAAAAATAAAAACGAAAAAAAACAATTATCATCTGCATGGCATAAGCATTTCAGTCATCCATAATCATGTACAAAAACCTTCATCAAATAATGTGGGCATCGAGCCAATGTAGCATTTATGCATCATTTCATTAACCTCATAAGCATTATGTCAGAAAAAAAGACGAAGAAGAACTACGTAGCTTTGATTCCTCATCACAATGGGGATACGTAGGAGCGGGTCATACCCGTCAAGCACCTTTTTCTAAAAACCTTTTTCCCCAAATAAAGCACCTTTTTCTAAAAACCTCTTTCCCCAAATAAAGCACCTTTTTCTAAAAACCTTTTTCCCCAAATAAAGCACCTTTCTCTAAAACCTTTTTCCCCAAATAAAGCACCTTTTTCTAAAAAAAAAAAATTTCAATAAATCACTTGCATCTTCAAATCATTTTTAAAATCATTTTCTAAATCATTTTCCAAAAAAAAAATGAAATGAAATAAGAGAAACTCCTTATGCAATCGTTTCATGGGTAGAAGTGCATCTTTGAATGATGAAGGGTAATATCTCAAATTTGTTTGTGCACTACAAATTTGAGATGATACTCTACGATATCGGGGCACTTTGACCCAATCAGGCGCAGTTTGTTTTCAAATAAAGTGAATAAGTGGAGTCAACCAAATGTCGAAGCATTTCAGTATATTACGTGAAGTATTGAGTCAGGATCCACTCAATGTTTCATGCAAGTTACTCAGAGTAACGACAATTGGTTGCCTCACGTTATCATTTTCGCAAAAAGGGGCATTGGTATTTCAGATCTTGCCGTGCCTCTAAAGAATAAAAATCATTTTGAAAAGATATCATTCTTGCATCTTGCATCATCCAAAAATGCATTGGAGTTTCGTATTTCATCTTACATCAAAAACAAACAAAAAAATCTCCTTTAGAATAATTACACTTTTCAAGTGGTCATTTTTCATGCATTTGCTTATCATGATTTGTTCATTCATACATTGCATAAACCAAATAAAAAAGTTGTGATGAGAGACGAGACGCTTTTGCAAAATAATCTGTTGAAAAAGTTTACCCTTACTTATTTGCAAACTCAAGATGTTCCAAGGCACTCAGTTTTTCAAATCAACAGTTCATTTGCATCTTCTTCAAAAAAGGCATTGCATCTCATCCATTCCATGATAAAAGACTGAAACAGTTCATCAAAAAATTTTCCATCATGTTTTAACCAATGTTAACTCTCTACGAAGCATTCTTCTAGTGGGCGTGCATGCCATGTGCAGTTTCTCTTGTTTGAGTCTGTCAGTTTCCTTCCCTTATCATCATTCTCCATCCAAGTTTGATCCCGCCCCATCCACCCATAAAGTACATACTCTCCCCCAATTAGTACACACTTGACTTTTGGTTTAAATCCTCCATACAAGAGGGCAATTTTGTAATCACTTAATTACCTTGTTAAGATTGCTTTTCTTTGGTGCAAGTCTAAAAATGTGCATGCATTTGTTCAGTCATTCGTTCTTGTGCTTACCAAGGCCTTAGGATATTTCAATAAGGGCACACATGTTTCCTTTTAGTATCATCATCAATAAAATGTTATTTTGAATTCCTCAATAAAATTTCTTTCTTTCATTTTGTCATGTGTCTGTTATTTGCTTTTCAATTCCTCCCAACGCGGATCAAAAATAATAATAAATGAAAATAATCTTTGAAAACAACGACGCCAATGGTTCATATTGTGACTCTGATTACCCGATTAACCAAACTGAGAGAGAGGCTGAAGACAACTGGGATGTTTCTTCGGAGTTAATAAGTGAAGAATTGGCTAAGGCTGTAGAAATTCATGATGCCACAACTAGGTTGGGTAATGAAGTCAAAGCACAAGTTCAAGCAAAGTGGAGCAATGCTGAGGAAACCAAACAAATGTTACAAGCGAACCTCTTTCGCGACCAAACCCTTTTCCTTCCTCAGATCAACCAACTTTCCCATTTCCCATTACAAGTACCCCATCACAAAAAAAAATTCATAACCAAATGCCTGCCATCGCCACCTTCCTCACTACCAGTGGCCCTTCTACAAAATCAACCCATCTCATTTGCTCCTCCCTCTGAACCTCCTGTCACCCCAGTTAATACCAGAACCCAATCAAGCATCCTCCAACCGCTGCAGGGGTTTCATTGCCATTATCTCTCCAATCACCCCAGACAAGGATCACTTCAAATATCCAAAAATAGTGTATCACTTTTATCAGCTCACTCAACTCAAAAGCAAAAAAGGAAAAAATCAGAAAAAATGAAACAAAAAAGAACAGATTCAAAAAATGAAAATCCCAAAAATGAGAAAACAAGGGAAAAAGAGACGAAAGAAATATAAGTTGTGAGCTGATACATTTGGCCATAAAGCGTAAGAGATCCTTGTCTCAATGAACCTTCCTACACCTTGTTGTGTATGACCACCCTTTCTTCCATAAACCTTCAAACACTTCATCATTCCTATACATCTCTCCTTTCATAAAACCGCAAACACTACCTCGACCTCGTCATCCCGCCCTCCACAAACCCTCAGTCATTCCTCAGACTCCACCATCAGATTTGCAATCAAGCTGTTGTGCAAGAATAAGAGAACAAAGTGGTCCGTCCTCATGAGGAATCAAGTGACATGATCAATTTGAGCAAAGGAGAGGATTGACGCCATGATAAAGAGCAATGAATCAACAAGTTTGTGTAAATCACCCTTCGGACATAAGACACTTGCCATTATAACAAAGTCTGTAATTACCAAAGTTCGGTCTGTTGCGCAGCTTTCCAAGCTAAGGTAGTCACAAATGACAGTATGAAGACTCCAGGTCAAGCATCATGATCCCTCCCTACGCCACCCTAAAAATGGGGCAGTTAGAGACAATCAACAAAGGATATCAAGGACGATGATGACCTTCATGGAAATCAGGCTTCGTTTTACACTCTAACAGGGGCAAACCCCATATGATGGAAGTAATACTTTCATTGAGCCTTATCAAACCAAAGTACATTTGTCTTATGTCAGAAGAAGAATAAGAGAAAGCTCAAACCGAAGAAAGCTCATCTTCAACAATTTCAAAGAAGACTCAATGCTCAAAAAGATCATGAACCTCCAAAGGGATTCCCATGGAGATGAACCCAATATCATGAAGACGAAGAACTTATTCTCCGGAGGGGCCTTTAATTCTCGCAAAATGGGATGCAAGAAAAGAAAACCCCAGTTTCCAGTAAATTCAGATGCAGTCAAAAAGGAGTATGCCTAAAGAAATAAATGAAAAAAGGGAAAGATGAGCCAAGTAAGAATCAGCTCGCTAGGTTGAAAACCCGCAAAGGGCGGCCTAGGCAAAACCAGAGCGACCCGGTGGATTGAAAACCCGCAAAGGGCGATCCAGGCAAAAATTAGGGTCAGAAAACTTGGACTTGAAATGAAAAAGGCAATCAGCACTCCCAAAAGTTTGGATAAAGGGGTGATCAAGGTCATGAGTATGGACGATTGGCATCGTTACTTCAAAAGAAAAAACACAAGATCTGCTTCCCCTTTTTCTTGTATTTTTCCAGTTTAAAAATTTTTCAATGTACTTTCAATTGGCGTGACCTTCTGCACGTCCAGTTTCCATAACAATAAGAATTCAACTTTTTCTTCCATGTGTTTGCTTTTCGTGTCTTTTATCTTCACTTATTCTGTCTCTTTGTTTTAAAATAAATGTTTTTATGATTGATGATACTGAATTGTGAAACCTGTGCATGAGTCAAAAAGCATTACAATCATTGCGAAATTTCTGAAAATCACAGAAAAGAGGGGATCCCTCAAATAAATGAATTGGCAAAAAAAACAAACGCGGGCACAATTACTTCAAATGGCAAGCAAACTTATGCGCGGCTCTGGCATTGCTATTACCCTAGATGGTCCTCATGTCTCAGGCCCAAAGGAAAAGATTTGCACCAAAGATTAAAACAAGGTTTAGTGATAACCAAGTGAGGCTTCTTTCATGCCAAAAGTCAAGACATTCATAGAGAACCAAAGATTTGCACTGAGAACACCACTCAGATCCAAAAGTTGGGGCATTCTCTTCACCACCCACCCACCCTGGTCTTGGGAAAGTTTGTTCGTTGTCCATCCCATTCATATACCACCCTCAGTTCATAACCAGTACCATAACTTCATCCCCTTTCACAAACCCACTCAAAGAACCCATTTGAAATTGTCATTCTAAAGTGGGGCATTTCCATAACTGTTCACTCCCGCTCAAATGAGCAGAGTTCTCCCTAAAGTCATTCACATCCATAAATTCCTGTCGGGGCAGTCTCTCAACTCACTGTCCTAAACCAATCCCAAGTTAACTAACTCACTCGTCCACATCTGCACTCTTATGCATACTTACTAGTCAATGCTTCAGAGAGAGAGAATACAAATTGATCATGTGGTGTTTAAAGTCCAGTCATCATGGAAATGGAAAGGAAAATAAGTGAGCTTGTTAATAAAAACCTTGAGAACACCAGAGTTTGAATCAAATCTAGTTTTTCCAAAGAATGGTCCATAGCCATCTCAATTCCTTGCATTCAAAGTCTCGCGTCTCATCATCATAAAAATGTTTACAAAAATGTTTAAATACTCCAATCATTCATCCTCCTCATGCATGTAGGCATTTCATGTTATTCAAAGCATTACATTCGCATCATCCACATTCATCACAATAAAAACAAAAGAACACAGACATTCCATAGCATTTATCATCATCACATCAAACATCAAATCAGTTTTCAAAACAAAAAGAGGCATTCTTAATAAATAGTCATAGTCGTCACGATAGGGCGCTTGAATTGATCACTCAAGAATCCTAAAGTCCCTATGCTAAAAGAAAATTAAAAACATTCATTGCATCACGTGCATTCGCATAACCTTCCCTTGCATAACATACATTTGCATTACATTTGCATATCCACCTCTTGTGCATTCATCGAAAAAAGAATAAGGAGCATTTCATGAATATCCATGTCTTTGCTAAATTTTTCTGCATCCAAATAAGTTGCTATCTGCTAGTAACAGCTCAAGTCGCCGATGGTCGATCCTACGAAACTCGTGTTCGTTCGATCACCACTAAGGTAAGAAAAAACTTGCATTCATGCACCATTCCTTGCATCAACTAACGTATGCAGGTACCCTGGATCGGTGCGGCAGCATTGACCAACTGAAGAAAACCAATTGGATTTTCAAATCCCCTTTGGACCCACGTGTCCCCCAGAAGATTGACTTCACTTCGTATTCGAGCTGCGAGTAAGTCCCTTTGACCTCAATAGGTCCAGTCGAAAAGGATAGCTGTGTTGGCCTAAAACATGGCGCAGTCCTAGGGAAATATCGAGATCTAGACTTGATATAGTACCCTCCCCCGGTCGCTCGAAAGACCACCCCTTTGAGCCCACGTGCTCCCCAGGCCCAAGTGCAAACTCGGATCGTTCACGATTCGTTAAAAGGCTTTAGGCAGCCTCCTTCGCCGGCTTAATGAGGGCCGACACCCTTTTTTTTGCTTTCTTTACTGCTTTCGCTGGCTTATCGAGGGTTGGCACCAATTGATTCCAAAAAGAAAAAACAAGAAAAAAAAATCTTTTCATTGCATTTGTATCATATTTCAGAAAGGAACAAAAAAGAGAAAAAAAAGAAAAAGGAAAATTCTGGTTTCTCTAAGTAGACAAAATTGGTATAATTTCTGAATTCTTTATTTCTATTTTGCCTCGGAATATGTTTCGGCCAATTCATATTCCTTGTTAAAATCCAAATAAAGAGGGGTAGCTGTCATACCCTAATTTTGTCCGCCTAAGTTTAAAACCCTAATTTTCCGCAAAAAAATAAATAAATTGAGAAGTGTGGTTTTATTTTGAAGAGTGAAGAGCATTGTGCATGCATTTTTGGGTTTTAAAAGTCATTCTAGGGCTTTTAAATTCATTGTTAGAGTGGAAATGCATTTGTTGTCAAAAAAATGTTTTTAAGGCCAAGGGTATTTTGGTCATTTATCAAAAAAAAAGGAGGATAATTTTTCATCAAAAATCATTGTGCAATTTTAGAGGAAACTATTTGAAGCAAGACACCCTTGGTCATATATTTTTTTGCGTATACATGCACGCATTTGCATAAAAATTCAAATTCAAAAAAGGCATCAAAAAGGAATATTCTACAAAAATTTCAAGATGAGGTTTTTATGATATTTTTGGTCATGGTGATCTCATAAAATGGCATATTCCTAAGATTCCTAGTATGTGGCCTAAATTGGGTGTATTTTTGTACAATTATCCTAAGAAGAATAATCAAAAATGAAGGGATAATAGCATGGTCATATAATAGTACAATAGTACAAGATGACAACTAGCAAAACTTGGTGACCAAGGCCACTCTCCCTTGATATTTCGAATACCTCCCCTTCATTTCCCTCTCATTTTGCATTTTTTTGACCTCAATCCATGTGTGATTCAATCCTCACCCTCCATTCAAAATTAAAATGCAATCCTAGAATGAGATGAGGTACACAATGACCTAAATGCCCCTAAACCTAATTGCACACTATATATACCCTCATATCCTCACCTCTCACAAGGTTTTGGCTCACAATTCACACTCAAAAACCTAGCCTCTCCTCTTCTCCCTTCTTGGCCGAATACACCTCCTCATTCCCTCACCTCATTTCTTCACTTTTTCACTTCAAATCAACATTCTAGTCCTAAATCCTTCATCATCCTTGCATTCTCTTCAAAGATCCATCTTCAAATCTCAAGAATCAAGCTCAAGATTGAAGATTAGAGGGTTGATTCAAGTGGTTTAGTGTTCATTCACCTTATTTCTTTTGCTATTCTAGCTTGGAGTTGAGGTATACTCTCACTCTTAACATCATCAAAATTTTAGCATAAAAAATGTAGATCATCAATCTATTTTTGCATGTCAAGCATTTCTTTGCATTTTAGTGCTCTATTTTTTTTGATGAAATGTTGATATAATTGTTGTTGTTGAATGAGAGATGTTGTTTCAAGCATTTTGACAAACACTTTGGGAGGTTTGGATGCTTGAAATGCATCTCTCTCTTTTGGAATAAATTGTGTGTTTGTGCTATTTTCATTTTGTGCTTGCATTTTCATGAATAAAATTGTGATTTGGGATTATGTTTCATTTCGCATATTGTAGAAAAATTAGAATTTGTGTGATCTTAGTGCATTCCTTTGCTTAATCATGTGAATCCTTGCCAAAAAGTTTGATCTATGTCATTTGCTTGCATGATTTTGTTGCTTTCAAAGAATAAAATGAGGTTTTAGCTCTATGTTGGTGTCGCATTTCATGAGATAATTAGGGTTTGTGCTTGTTTTTGTTGCTTGCTTTGAAAATCATGTTTGTGTTGATGATTTGGTAAGAGGATTTAACACTTATGCACTTGTACATATCCCAAGTGTTAAAGATTACCTAAAGGGATTCAACACCTTAATTGTATATGCTTACGCTTGCATTGTTGATTGTTTTGCTTGCAACTTGTTAAAGTTTACACTTTGGTTCTTGATTTGGAAATTGATTTGAATTCTCTACTTCTTTTTCTTTTGGATGCCACGCCATCCCAACAAACTTTTGTGATCAATATCACCCTCCAATTCTCTTCCTCTCTTCTTCAAGTCATTTCTTTTTCCAAATTATTTTCCAAATTAAAACTTTTCTTCAAATTGTTTTTCTATAGCAATCAAATTTTTTCAAAGATCAACAATAAACCTTTTTGAAAACTCATAAGGAGGCAAGTCGGACGTACGGCCGGTGTTGTCTAGCGTCCTAAGATCGGAGCTGTACAGCTCAAACATCTTGGGATACTTATGAGAATCAAAACAAGTAATTAACAACTTGAACCCTATTTCAAAAAATGAGTAAGGAATCGAGTCGGATGTACATCCGGTATTGGTTAGCGTCTTAGGGTTAGCGAGCTGTACAGTTCGGGCGAGCCTAAGATACTTGCCAAATAAAAGCAACCAACCTCACAACAAATATTTTTCTTCCTTAATCAAAAAAACATTTTCAAAAAGTAGGGGGCACGTCGTCTGTACAGGCGGGGTTGTCTTTGTTCTAGGTCTAGTGGACTGTACGGTCTAGGACCGAAAACCCCTACAATAAAAAACACAAACACAAAGTTTCTCGACTAAGGAGAACTACGTAAGCTTTGAATTCTCCATCGCACCGGGAGATACGTAGGAGCGGGTCACATCCCATCAAGCACACTTTTAAAAAATAATAAAAAGATTCTTCTTTTCCCCCGTTTTCAAAAACACTTTTCTCAAATAAAAAAAGAAGTAGAACGAATTGTTTCAAATCAACTCTGTCATAACCGCACATCAAGTTAAAGGTTCCCTTTCGGTAGTGTTGCACCCCGAAAAATCCGGATTGGACCTTTCATCGTACAACGTGAAAATTTGTGAAGCCGCCATCAACATTTTTTATTTAGGGACCAAAACATTGAAAAAGGGTCCTTTTTAAGGCGGGTGGCCCTTTGAGAACTAGAAATGTAGGTTCGGGGGTCGGTTAGGTGTGGGGAAGGTATTAGCACCCCACACCTCCTTTCTACCGAAAGGGAACCTTTAACTTGATGTGCGGTTTTGACAGAGTTGATTTGAAACAATTCGTTCTACTTCTTTTTTTTTATTTGAGAAAAGTGATTTTGAAAACGGGGGAAAAGAAGAATCTTTTTATTATTTTTTAAAAGTGTGCTTGACGGGATGTGACCCGCTCCTACGTATCTCCCGGTGCGATGGAGAATTCAAAGCTTACGTAGTTCTCCTGAGTTGAGAAACTTTGTGTTGGTGTTTTTTATTGTAGGGGTTTTCGGTCCTAGACTGTACAGTCCACTAGACCTAGAACAAAGACAACCCCGCCTGTACAGACGACGTGCCCCCTACTTATTAAAAATGTTTTTTTTGATTAAGGAAGAAAAAGATTTGTTGTGAGGTTGGTTACTTTTATTTGAGCAAGTATCTTAGGCTCGCACGAACTGTACAGTTCGCTAACCCTAAGACGTTAACCAATACCGGATGTACATCCGACTCGATTCCTTACTCATTTTTGAAATAGGGTTCAAGTTGTTAATTACTTGTTTTGATTCTCATAAGTATCCCAAGATGTTTGAGCTGTACAGCTCCGATCTTAGGACGCTAGACAACACCGGCCGTACGTCCGACTTGCCTCCTTATGAGTTTTCAAAAGGTTTATCGTTGATCTTAGAAAGAATTTGATTGTCTTATGAAAACAATTTGAGAAAAGATTGAGTTTGGAAAAAGCTTTAGAAAATGATTGATTTGAAGAAAGGAGAAGGGAGTTTGAGGGTGACATTGGTCACAAAAGGTTTGTTGGGATGGCGTGGCATCCAAAAGGAAAAGAAAGTAGAACATTCAATCAATTTCCAAGTCAAGAACCAAAGTGCAACATTTAACAAATTGCAAGCAAAGCAATCAACAATGTAAGCATAAGCATAAACATTACCAATTACAACATTTGAGCACAAGAATGACACTTAGTCATCTAACATTTAATGGCCATGAACATGCAAGATCAACATTAACCAAATAGATTGCAAGAATAGGCACACAAATAGATAATGCAAAAGTTTAATTCAAATAGGCATCAACACAAGATAAAAACACAAGGTTGAATCCCTTTTGGTAATCCTTGACATTTGAGACAATGCACAAAGGCATAAGTGTCTAGTCCTTTTACCAAATCATCAACATTAAAGCATAACATTGACCTAGAAAGAACATCACATTTGCAAGACCAAAAGTGACCAAAAGAGGGCATTAACAAGTCATTTTTGTAACCAAAATTGATTAATCAAGTTAGAAAACTAGCATTTGCATTTTCAAGCAAGAATTGCACAAAGAAAATTGAATCATCTTAGGCAATCCTCATCACTTAAAGTGAAAGTGCCTAAGGCACAAGTGTGAGTCCTCTTGCCAATCCTCAACATTGAATAACTTTGCAAACAAGTTACTAACAAGCAAACCAAAGTTTACAATCAAAGCACAAGGTTGTGTTGAATCATCTTAGGCAATCCTCAACACTTAAAGTGAAGTGCACTAGGCACAAGTGTGAGTCCTCTTGCCAATCATCAACATAGAGTAATTTTGCAAACAAGTTACTAACAAGCAAACCAAAATTTTCAATCAAAGCACAAGGTTGTGTTGAATCATCTTAGGCAATCCTCAACACTTAAAATGAAATGCCTAAGGCACAAGTGTGAGTCCTCTTGCCAATCATCAACATAGAATAATTTGCAAGCAAAGTACATAGCAACCAAACCAAAACAACTTGAGAAATCATTTTACCCAATATTGCAAACCCATTTCACAAGAAAATTAACAAACCCTAATTCTAATCATGATTTGCGACACCAACATAGAGCTAAAAGCTCATTTTATTCTTTGAAAGCAACAAAATCATGCAAGCAAATGACATAGATCAAGCTTTTTGGCAAGGATTCATATGATTAAGCAAAGGAATGCACTAAAATCACACAAACCCTAATTTTTTCTATAATATGCGAAATGAAACATAATCCCAAATCACAATTTTATTCATGAAAATGCAAGCACAAAATGAAAATAGCACAAACACACAATTTATTCCAAAAGAGAGAGATGCATTTCAAGCATCCAAACCTCCCAAAGTGTTTGTCAAAATGCTTGAAACAACATCTCTCATTCAACAACAACAATTATATCAACATTTCATCAAAAAAAATAGAGCACTAAAATGCAAAGAAATGCTTGACATGCAAAAATAGATTGATGATCTACATTTTTTATGCTAAAATTTTGATGATGTTAAGAGTGAGAGTATACCTCAACTCCAAGCTAGAATAGCAAAAGAAATAAGGTGAATGAACACTAAACCACTTGAATCAACCCTCTAATCTTCAATCTTGAGCTTGATTCTTGAGATTTGAAGATGGATCTTTGAAGAGAATGCAAGGATGATGAAGGATTTAGGACTAGAATGTTGATTTGAAGTGAAAAAGTGAAGAAATGAGGTGAGGGAATGAGGAGGTGTATTCGGCCAAGAAGGGAGAAGAGGAGAGGCTAGGTTTTTGAGTGTGAATTGTGAGCCAAAACCT
This sequence comes from Astragalus glycyphyllos, assembly GCA_963573325.1. NCBI lineage: Eukaryota > Viridiplantae > Streptophyta > Magnoliopsida > Fabales > Fabaceae > Astragalus > Astragalus glycyphyllos. Next base: position 17,658,410 of record OY754307.1, read on the forward strand.
TGTGAGAGGTGAGGATATGAGGGTATATATAGTGTGCAATTAGGTTTAGGGGCATTTAGGTCATTGAGTACCTCATCTCATTCTAGGATTGCATTTTAATTTTGAATCAAGGGTGAGGATTGAAACACACTTTGATGAGGGGCAAAAAAATGTAAAATGAGAGGGAAATGAAGGGGGGGTATTCGAAATATCAAGGAAGAGGAGTGGTGCCCAAGCTTTGCAAGTTGTCATCTTGTACTATTGTACTATCATATGACCATTCTATTATCCTCTCAATTTTGATTATTCTTTTCAAGATAATTGTACATAAATCTAACCATTTTGAGCCATATACAAGGTATCTTGAAGAATATGTCATTTTTGAAAATGAGAGATGACCAAAATTGCCAACAAAAATCTTATCATATAATTTTTGGGAATATTCCTTGTACTATTTTTTTTGAAATGCTTTCTTGAATTAATTTGAACTTGATTTTTTTACTACACATATAAAATATGCGCATAATTTGAAAAATGATTTTCTTTATTTATTTTTTTGTTCAAAATAATACAATTTCATTAAATAAATTCCCAAAAATTAATTAATTGGATTTTCAACTAGCAAAAATTTATTAAATTGAAATTGACCAAACAATGCCCCTTTTAAATGCCCCAAAATTCCTTAATTTCTCAAAAACGATTTTGAAAACCTTAGAATGCTTGGGTAAATACCCTAACCCTTTCTCAAATAATGCATCACTCACAAAATTATTTATTTTTGCTAAAAATTAGGGTTTTGAAACTAGGCGGACAAAATTAGGGTATGACAGCTGCCCCTCTTTATTTGGATTTTAACAAGGAATATGAATTGGCCGAAACATATTCCGAGGCAAAATAGAAATAAAGAATTCAGAAATTATACCAATTTTGTCTACTTAGAGAAAACCAGAATTTTCCCTTTTTTTTTTCTTTTTTTTTCTTTTTGAAATATGATACAAATGCAATGAAAAGATTTTTTTCTTCTCTTTTCTTTTTTGTTCCTTTTTGGAATCAATTGGTGCCAACCCTCAATAAGCCAGCGAAAACAGTAAAGAAAACAGAAAAAAAAGGGGTGTCGGCCCTCATTAAGCCGGCGAAGGAGGCTGCCTAAAGCCTTTTAACGAATCGCGAACGATCCGAGTTTGCACTTGGGCCTGGGGAGCACGTGGGCTCAAAGGGGTGGTCTTTCGAGCGACCGGGGGAGGGTACTATATCAAGTCTAGATCTCGATATTTCCCTAGGACTGCGCCATGTTTTAGGCCAACACAGCTATCCTTTTCGACTGGACCTATTGAGGTCAGGGGGACTTACTCGCAGCTCGAATACGAAGTGAAGTCAATCTTCTGGGGGACACGTGGGTCCAAAGGGGATTTGAAAATCCAATTGGTTTTCTTCAGTTGGTCAATGCTGCCGCACCGATCCAGGGTACCTGCATACGTTAGTTGATGCAAGGAATGGTGCACGAATGCAAGTTTTTTCTTACCTTAGTGGTGATCGAACGAACACGAGTTTCGTAGGATCGACCATCGGCGACTTGAGCTGTTACTAGCAGATAGCAACTTATTTGGATGCAGAAAAGTTTAGCAAAGACATGGATATTCATGAAATGCTCCTTATTCTTTTTTCGATGAATGCACAAGAGGTGGATATGCAAATGTAATGCAAATGTATGTTATGCAAGGGCAGGTTATGCGAATGCACGTGATGCAATGAATGTTTTTAATTTTCTTTTAGCATAGGGACTTTAGGATTCTTGAGTGATCAATTCAAGCGTCCTATCGTGACGACTATGACTATTTATTAAGAATGCCTCTTTTTATTTTGAAAACTGATTTGATGTTTGATGTGATGATGATAAATGCTATGGAATGTCTGTGTTCTTTTGCTTTTATTGTGATGAATGTGGATGATGCGAATGTAATGCTTTGAATAACATGAAATGCCTACATGCATGAGGAGGATGAATGATTGGAGTATTTAAACATTTTTGTAAACATTTTTATGATGATGAGACGCGAGACATTGAATGCAAGGAATTGAGATGGCTATGGACCATTCTTTGGAAAAACTAGATTTGATTCAAACTCTGGTGTTCTCACGGTTTTTATTAACAAGCTCACTTATTTTCCTTTCCATTTCCATGATGACTGAACTTTAAACACCACATGATCAATTTGTATTCTCTCTCTGAAGCATTGACTAGTAAGTATGCATAAGAGTGCAGATGTGGACGAGTGAGTCAGTTAACTTGGGATTGGTTTAGGACAGTGAGTTAAGAGACTGCCCCGACAGGAATTTATGGATGTGAATGACTTTAGGGAGAACTCTGCTCATTTGAGCGGGAGTGAACAGTTATGGAAATGCCCCACTTTAGAATGACAATTTCAAATGGGTTCTTTGAGTGGGTTTGTGAAAGGGGATGAAGTTATGGTACTGGTTATGAACTGAGGGTGGTATATGAATGGGATGGACAACGAACAAACTTTCCCAAGACCAGGGTGGGTGGGTGGCGAAGAGAATGACCCAACTTTTGGATCTGAGTGGTGTTCTCAGTGCAAATCTTTGGTTCTCTATGAATGTCTTGACTTTTGGCATGAAAGAAGCCTCACTTGGTTATCACTAAACCTTGTTTTAATCTTTGGTGCAAATCTTTTCCTTTGGGCCTGAGACATGAGGACCATCTAGGGTAATAGCAATGCCAGAGCCGCGCATAAGTTTGCTTGCCATTTGAAGTGATTGTGCCCGCGTTTGTTTTTTGCCAATTCATTTATTTGAGGGATCCCCTCTTTTCTGTGATTTTCAGAAATTTCGCAATAATTGTAATGCTTTTTGACTCATGCACAGGTTTCACAATTCAGTATCATCAATCATAAAAACATTTATTTTAAAACAAAGAGACAGAATAGGTGAAGATAAAAGACACGAAAAGCAAACACATGGAAGAAAAAGTTGAATTCTTATTGTTATGGAAACTGGACGTGCAGAAGGTCACGCCAATTGAAAGTACATTGAAAAAAAATTTAAACTGGAAAAATACAAGAAAAAGAGGAAGCAGATCTTGTGTTTTTTCTTTTGAAGTAACGATGCCAATCGTCCATACTCATGACCTTGATCACCCCTTTATCCAAACTTTTGGGAGTGCTGATTGCCTTTTTCATTTCAAGTCCAAGTTTTCTGACCCTAATTTTTGCCTGGATCGCCCTTTGCAGGTTTTCAATCCACCGGGTCGCTCTGGTTTTGCCTAGGCCGCCCTTTGCGGGTTTTCAACCTAGCGAGCTGATTCTTACTTGGCTCATCTTTCTCTTTTTTCATTTATTTCTTTAGGCATACTCCTTTCTGACTGCATCTGAATTCACTGGAAACTGAGGTTTTCTTTTCTTGCATCCCATTTTACAAGAATTAAAGGCCCCTCCGGAGAATAAGTTCTTCGTCTTCATGATACTGGGTTCATCTCCATGGGAATCCCTTTGGAGGTTCATGATCTTTTTGAGCATTGAGTCTTCTTTGAAATTGTTGAAGATGAGCTTTCTTCGGTTTGAGCTTTCTCTTATTCTTCTTCTGACATAAGACAAATGTACTTTGGTTTGATAAGGCTCAATGAAAGTATTACTTCCATCATATGGGGTTTGCCCCTGTTAGAGTGTAAAACGAAGCCTGATTTCCATGAAGGTCATCATCGTCCTTGATATCCTTTGTTGATTGTCTCTAACTGCCCCATTTTTAGGGTGGCGTAGGGAGGGATCATGATGCTTGACCTGGAGTCTTCATACTGTCATTTGTGACTACCTTAGCTTGGAAAGCTGCACAACAGATCGAACTTTGGTAATTACAGACTTTGTTATAATGGCAAGTGTCTTATGTCAGAAGGGTGATTTACACAAACTTGTTGATTCATTGCTCTTTATCATGGCGTCAATCCTCTCCTTTGCTCAAATTGATCATGTCACTTGATTCCTCATGAGGACGGACCACTTTGTTCTCTTATTCTTGCACAACAGCTTGATTGCAAATCTGATGGTGGAGTCTGAGGAAGGACTGAGGGTTTGTGGAGGGCGGGATGACGAGGTCGAGGTAGTGTTTGCGGTTTTATGAAAGGAGAGATGTATAGGAATGATGAAGTGTTTGAAGGTTTATGGAAGAAAGGGTGGTCATACACAACAAGGTGTAGGAAGGTTCATTGAGACAAGGATCTCTTACGCTTTATGACCAAATGTATCAGCTCACAACTTATATTTCTTTCGTCTCTTTTTCCCTTGTTTTCTCATTTTTGGGATTTTCATTTTTTGAATCTGTTCTTTTTTGTTTCATTTTTTCTGATTTTTTCCTTTTTTGCTTTTGAGTTGAGTGAGCTGATAAAAGTGATACACTATTTTTGGATATTTGAAGTGATCCTTGTCTGCGGTGATTGGAGAGATAATGGCAATGAAACCCCTGCAGCGGTTGGAGGATGCTTGATTGGGTTCTGGTATTAACTGGGGTGACAGGAGGTTCAGAGGGAGGAGCAAATGAGATGGGTTGATTTTGTAGAAGGGCCACTGGTAGTGAGGAAGGTGGCGATGGCAGGCATTTGGTTATGAAATTTTTTTTGTGATGGGGTACTTGTAATGGGAAATGGGAAAGTTGGTTGATCTGAGGAAGGAAAAGGGTTTGGTCGCGAAAGAGGTTCGCTTGTAACATTTGTTTGGTTTCCTCAGCATTGCTCCACTTTGCTTGAACTTGTGCTTTGACTTCATTACCCAACCTAGTTGTGGCATCATGAATTTCTACAGCCTTAGCCAATTCTTCACTTATTAACTCCGAAGAAACATCCCAGTTGTCTTCAGCCTCTCTCTCAGTTTGGTTAATCGGGTAATCAGAGTCACAATATGAACCATTGGCGTCGTTGTTTTCAAAGATTATTTTCATTTATTATTATTTTTGATCCGCGTTGGGAGGAATTGAAAAGCAAATAACAGACACATGACAAAATGAAAGAAAGAAATTTTATTGAGGAATTCAAAATAACATTTTATTGATGATGATACTAAAAGGAAACATGTGTGTCCTTATTGAAATATCCTAAGGCCTTGGTAAGCACAAGAACGAATGACTGAACAAATGCATGCACATTTTTAGACTTGCACCAAAGAAAAGCAATCTTAACAAGGTAATTAAGTGATTACAAAATTGCCCTCTTGTATGGAGGATTTAAACAAAAAGTCAAGTGTGTACTAATGCGGAGAGAGTATGTACTTTATGGGTGGATGGGGCGGGATCAAACTTGGATGGAGAATGATGATAAGGGAAGGAAACTGACAGACTCAAACAAGAGAAACTGCACATGGCATGCACGCCCACTAGAAGAATGCTTCGTAGAGAGTTAACATTGGTTAAAACATGATGGAAAATTTTTTTGATGAACTGTTTCAGTCTTTTATCATGGAATGGATGAGATGCAATGCCTTTTTTGAAGAAGATGCAAATGAACTGTTGATTTGAAAAACTGAGTGCCTTGGAACATCTTGAGTTTGCAAATAAGTAAGGGTAAACTTTTTCAACAGATTATTTTGCAAAAGCGTCTCGTCTCTCATCACAACTTTTTTATTTGGTTTATGCAATGTACGAATGAACAAATCATGATAAGCAAATGCATGAAAAATGACCACTTGAAAAGTGTAATTATTCTAAAGGAGATTTTTTTGTTTGTTTTTGATGCAAGATGAAATACGAAACTCCAATGCATTTTTGGATGATGCAAGATGCAAGAATGATATCTTTTCAAAATGATTTTTATTCTTTAGAGGCACGGCAAGATCTGAAATACCAATGCCCCTTTTTGCGAAAATGATGACGTGAGGCAACCAATTGTCGTTACTCTGAGTAACTTGCATGAAACATTGAGTGGATCCTGACTCAATACTTCACGCAATATACTGAAATGCTTCGACATTTGGTTGACTCCACTTATTCACTTTATTTGAAAACAAGCTGCGCCTGATTGGGTCAAAGTGCCCCGATATCGTAGAGTATCATCTCAAATTTGTAGTGCACAAACAAATTTGAGATATTACCCTTCATCATTCAAAGATGCACTTCTACCCATGGAACGATTGCATAAGGAGTTTCTCTTATTTCATTTCATTTTTTTTGGAAAATGATTTAGAAAATGATTTTAAAAATGATTTGAAGATGCAAGTGATTTATTGAAATTTTTTTTTAGAAAAAGGTGCTTTATTTGGGGAAAAAGGTTTTTAGAAAAAGGTGCTTTATTTGGGGAAAAGGTTTTTCGCAAAAGGTGCTTTATTTGGGGAAAAAGGTTTTTAAAAAAATGTGCTTGACGGGTGTGACCCGCTCCTACGTATCCCCATTGTGATGAGGAATCAAAGCTACGTAGTTCTTCTTCGTCTTTTTTCTGACATAATTCTTATGAGGTTAATGAAATGATGCATAAATGCTACATTGGCTCGACGCCCACATTATTTGATGAAGGTTTTTGTACATGATTATGGATGACTGAAATGCTTATGCTATGCAGATGATAATTGTTTTTTTCGTTTTCATTTTTTCTTATGCAATGAAATGAAATGCATGATACTCGCAATTATTTTTAAAATGCACGAGAGACGTGATTTTTATTAAATGAAACTATATGCAAAATGAGAGGTTCACATATTTATATGCAAGGGAAAATAACAATGCACGAGAGATGTTTCTAAAAAATGTTTTTTTTATATGCGAGAAAGTGCATGACACTCGCAATTTTTAATGCATGAAAAATCATGATCTTCACTGGATGAAGATGTATGCAAAAGGAAATGAGTAAAAAAATTATTTACAATGCAAAGGCTTTCAAAAGCCGGAAATTCACACATTTTTTTTGATAATTTTTTTCGGTTTATTTGCAAAAATATTTTATTTAGCATGGATGCAGGGGTATGAAGCTCCTTTGTGTCCTACGAAGGTTTCTTAGAGACAGGATCTATGGCTATTTCTACGGGTACACACTTCAAGGTTAGCACTAAAAGAAGGACCCTAAATAAGGTTCCTAGAGCCAATGACCTCATCTGAGACCACCGATCACAGGGCCGTACGTCCAAGTGATGGTATCATCAAACAAAGCCAAACTCTAGGTGAAGTCTTCGCAACCACCCAACAAGACGTACGTCCAGTGAGCAGCCACTAATGACTTCGTTCTAGCCTAAGATATGCTCTAGCCCGGGTATAGGGCTGTCTCACCAAGAAATATAAGGGTAAAAAGAGTGCAACGTGTGTGTAGGAGCACAATGACAAACATACCCCCCACCTGCAAAGAAAATCCAGAAACAGTCCAGACAAAGAGTCGTCTACCCTAGGGTTTTGCAAGCATATATCATTTCAATACAAACAAGTAAACTAACCTAGGGTTCCAACAACAATCATATGCACTGCTTACCTCAAGAAAGGGAGCCAAGAAGAGGGGTCATAATAGAATCGGGGGAATGATGCATGAGCTTACCTTGAAGAAAGGGAGCAAAGAAGAAGGGATCATAGTAGAATTGGGGGAATGATGCATGAGCTTACCTTGAAGAAAGGGAGCAAAGAAGAAGGGGACATGGGGATTGGAGAAATGCATGATCATATTAAGCATATAAACAAAAGAAGATGAAAGGAGAAGAAGGAACAAGAAGCGAACATAGAAGAAGAAGAGTCAAATGCACATGAATGCAACATAACAACACGAGAATGCAAGAGAACATTCAAACATCAGAAAGAGAGCAGAAAAAGAAGGAGAAGAAAATAGAGAAATAGAACAATCACATTCAAATCAAACAATTAAACCGCACATCAAGTTAATTAGGCCTGACCCTCGTTTTAAAAGGAAAGTCCCCAGTGGAGTCGCCAGCTGTTGCACCCCGAAAAATCCGGATTGGACCTTTCATCGTACAACGTGAAAATTTGTGAAGCCGCCATCAACATTTTTTATTTAGGGACCAAAACATTGAAAAAGGGTCCTTTTTAAGGCGGGTGGCCCTTTGAGAACTAGAGATGTAGGTTCGGGGTCGGTTAGGTGTGGGGAAGGTATTAGCACCCCACACCTCCTTTCTACCGAAAGGGAACCTTTAACTTGATGTGCGGTTTTGACAGAGTTGATTTGAAACAATTCGTTCTACTTCTTTTTTTTTATTTGAGAAAAGTGTTTTTGAAAACGGGGGAAAAGAAGAATCTTTTTATTATTTTTTAAAAGTGTGCTTGACGGGATGTGACCCGCTCCTACGTATCTCCCGGTGCGATGGAGAATTCAAAGCTTACGTAGTTCTCCTGAGTTGAGAAACTTTGTGTTGGTGTTTTTTATTGTAGGGGTTTTCGGTCCTAGACTGTACAGTCCACTAGACCTAGAACAAAGACAACCCCGCCTGTACAGACGACGTGCCCCCTACTTATTAAAAATGTTTTTTTTGATTAAGGAAGAAAAAGATTTGTTGTGAGGTTGGTTACTTTTATTTGAGCAAGTATCTTAGGCTCGCACGAACTGTACAGTTCGCTAACCCTAAGACGTTAACCAATACCGGATGTACATCCGACTCGATTCCTTACTCATTTTTGAAATAGGGTTCAAGTTGTTAATTACTTGTTTTGATTCTCATAAGTATCCCAAGATGTTTGAGCTGTACAGCTCCGATCTTAGGACGCTAGACAACACCGGCCGTACGTCCGACTTGCCTCCTTATGAGTTTTCAAAAGGTTTATCGTTGATCTTAGAAAGAATTTGATTGTCTTATGAAAACAATTTGAGAAAAGATTGAGTTTGGAAAAAGCTTTAGAAAATGATTGATTTGAAGAAAGGAGAAGGGAGTTTGAGGGTGACATTGGTCACAAAAGGTTTGTTGGGATGGCGTGGCATCCAAAAGGAAAAGAAAGTAGAACATTCAATCAATTTCCAAGTCAAGAACCAAAGTGCAACATTTAACAAATTGCAAGCAAAGCAATCAACAATGTAAGCATAAGCATAAACATTACCAATTACAACATTTGAGCACAAGAATGACACTTAGTCATCTAACATTTAATGGCCATGAACATGCAAGATCAACATTAACCAAATAGATTGCAAGAATAGGCACACAAATAGATAATGCAAAAGTTTAATTCAAATAGGCATCAACACAAGATAAAAACACAAGGTTGAATCCCTTTTGGTAATCCTTGACATTTGAGACAATGCACAAAGGCATAAGTGTCTAGTCCTTTTACCAAATCATCAACATTAAAGCATAACATTGACCTAGAAAGAACATCACATTTGCAAGACCAAAAGTGACCAAAAGAGGGCATTAACAAGTCATTTTTGTAACCAAAATTGATTAATCAAGTTAGAAAACTAGCATTTGCATTTTCAAGCAAGAATTGCACAAAGAAAATTGAATCATCTTAGGCAATCCTCATCACTTAAAGTGAAAGTGCCTAAGGCACAAGTGTGAGTCCTCTTGCCAATCCTCAACATTGAATAACTTTGCAAACAAGTTACTAACAAGCAAACCAAAGTTTACAATCAAAGCACAAGGTTGTGTTGAATCATCTTAGGCAATCCTCAACACTTAAAGTGAAGTGCACTAGGCACAAGTGTGAGTCCTCTTGCCAATCATCAACATAGAGTAATTTTGCAAACAAGTTACTAACAAGCAAACCAAAATTTTCAATCAAAGCACAAGGTTGTGTTGAATCATCTTAGGCAATCCTCAACACTTAAAATGAAATGCCTAAGGCACAAGTGTGAGTCCTCTTGCCAATCATCAACATAGAATAATTTGCAAGCAAAGTACATAGCAACCAAACCAAAACAACTTGAGAAATCATTTTACCCAATATTGCAAACCCATTTCACAAGAAAATTAACAAACCCTAATTCTAATCATGATTTGCGACACCAACATAGAGCTAAAAGCTCATTTTATTCTTTGAAAGCAACAAAATCATGCAAGCAAATGACATAGATCAAGCTTTTTGGCAAGGATTCACATGATTAAGCAAAGGAATGCACTAAAATCACACAAACCCTAATTTTTTCTATAATATGCGAAATGAAACATAATCCCAAATCACAATTTTATTCATGAAAATGCAAGCACAAAATGAAAATAGCACAAACACACAATTTATTCCAAGAGAGAGATGCATTTCAAGCATCCAAACCTCCCAAAGTGTTTGTCAAAATGCTTGAAACACATCTCTCTTTCAACAACAACAATTATATCAACATTTCAACAAAAAAATAGAGCACTAAAATGCAAAGAAATGCTTGATATGCAAAAATAGATTGATGATCTACATTTTTTATGCTAAAATTTTGATGATGTTAAGAGTGAGAGTATACCTCAACTCCAAGCTAGAATAGCAAAAGAAATAAGGTGAATGAACACCAAACCACTTGAATCAACCCTCTAATCTTCAATCTTGAGCTTTATTCTTGAGATTTGAAGATGGATCTTTGAAGAGAATGCAAGGATGATGAAGGATTTAGGACTAGAATGTTGATTTGAAGTGAAAAAGTGAAGAAATGAGGTGAGGGAATGAGGGGGTGATTTCGGCCAAAGGAGGAGAGGAGAGGAGAGGTTTGTGTGCTAGGGTTTTGAGTGTGAATTGTGAGCAAAAACCTTATGAGAGGTGAGGATATGAGGGTATATATAATGTGCAATTAGGTTTAGGGGCATTTAGGTCATTGAGTACCTCATCTCATTCTAGGATTGCATTTTAATTTTGAATCAAGGGTGAGGATTGAAACACACTTTGATGAGGGGCAAAAAAATGTAAAATGAGAGGGAAATGAAGGGGGGGTATTCGAAATATCAAGGAAGAGGAGTGGTGCCCAAGCTTTGCAAGTTGTCATCTTGTACTATTGTACTATCATATGACCATTCTATTATCCTCTCAATTTTGATTATTCTTTTCAAGATAATTGTACATAAATCTAACCATTTTGAGCCATATACAAGGTATCTTGAAGAATATGTCATTTTTGAAAATGAGAGATGACCAAAATTGCCAACAAAAATCTTATCATATAATTTTTGGGAATAATCCTTGTACTATTTTTTTTGAAATGCTTTCTTGAATTAATTTGAACTTGATTTTTTTACTACACATATAAAATATGCGCATAATTTGAAAAATGATTTTCTTTATTTATTTTTTTGTTCAAAATAATACAATTTCATTAAATAAATTCCCAAAAATTAATTAATTGGATTTTCAACTAGCAAAAATTTATTAAATTGAAATTGACCAAACAATGCCCCTTTTAAATGCCCCAAAATTCCTTAATTTCTCAAAAACGATTTTGAAAACCTTAGAATGCTTGGGTAAATACCCTAAACCCTTTCTCAAATAATGCATCACTCACAAAATTATTTATTTTTGCTAAAAATTAGGGTTTTGAAACTAGGCGGACAAAATTAGGGTATGAAAGGTAGAAAGGAGGTATGGGGTGCTAATACCTTCCCCACACCTAACCGACCCCCGAACCTACATCTCTAGTTCTCAAAGGGCCACCCGCCTTAAAAAGGACCCTTTTTCAATGTTTTGGTCCCTAAATAAAAAATGTTGATGGCGGCTTCACAAATTTTCACGTTGTACGATGAAAGGTCCAATCCGGATCTTTCGGGGTGCAACACCCGTCCCCATCCTCATCCCAGAGTTGACAGTGGGGGAATTATCTCTCTCGTCCCCGTCTTCACATGGAAAAATTCCCCATTCACGCTCCACTGTGGGCAGTTCCCGTCGAGATTCCCACGTACAGGTAGAAAGCACTCATTTAGTCGAGTGTCAGAATGTGAGGGAAGGATGAAACAATACATTCATTCATAAGTATACATAACAAAGATCCTTTAAGCACTCTAAGATCTTCCTCATGATCTTCATCAAACTTCCACATCGAGTAACACCAAGCTTTGCTATCTCCGAACCTTCATCGCAGAGAAATAAAGTCAGTAAGTTGGAAAAAAGTAGACTAAAAAATAGTTTATTATTGGAATGTTTATTATTGCTTATTTAAAAAAACAAATTGTTATAAAATATTATGTTTTAATTAAAAACAGCTTCCAACACTCAAAAACATGGGATGCCACGTCATTTAACTTAGTACCACTTCAACCATTAGTTTGACCAATTTCGGCTGAGGGACCAAAATCGTGAATGAACTATTATAGGGGACCAAAAATGTAATTAAACCTAAAATATTTGATGTTATAAGTTTAAAAGCAAGATACAAAAAGAAATTAGAATATCAATATTAGTATTGCTTATTCCCCATATCTTCTTTTTTAAAAGGGATTTATTCCCCATATCTTATTTGCCTATAAAGCTCCATAATTAATGAGGTATAATTTTTTTTATAATTGACAATAATTTATGATATTTTATTTTAATATGAACATTATATATTTTTTTATTAAACCTTATATATTCATTCTATTGTAACATCTATGACTGAATAATTAATAGTTTTTTTTTGACAAAAATAATTAATAGTTGGAGAATGGTAAATATTTTACTTAATAATCAATAAAAGCATAATGATGCATTAGATTAGGTTTTTTTATCATATTGTTAGTATCCAACGACTTTGCCAGCGACTAATCAAATTTTGGAAAAAAAAAACTAAATATGGAACGATCTATTGCAATCTAATTAGTATTACTCACTATTAGGAATAAGATTGAGAGTGATGATAAAAAAAAAGATTGAGAGCAAACAAAAGGAATACAGAGAGCACCGCTTTTCACATCACGCGATAGGGTTTGAGAGAAGTCCCAAATTTAGTGGGATATAGTGACTGTGCGAAGAAAGAACCATTAGTTCAAATTTTATTTTATCTTAGGGTTTCTCTCTTGGTGAAAGCTGTGAAATTGTATCCACGAAACCCTCTTGCATTGTCGATCGAGACATTGTCTCTAACAGTGTAAGTAATGTTATGGATTATGGTTTGTTGGAAAGTCTTAGCTTAAAACTATGAACACTATTCAAAATCAAGATTTACGTTTCACCTTAACAACATTTGATTTATCTTTGAACTTTTTAAGCAAGTCCTAATCAATCATAATCACTCAAACATGAAATGTTTTCTCAAATATATTCTCGATGAGTCCCTCACATGAACTTTGAGGAGAACCTACCAATGAGGTCAGATATGTTCCTAGGAAAACCCATAGGATTTATATTCAACATTATTCAATAAATAATTATTAGATATTGTTGGATATTCAGTAGTATCCGTATTTAAAACACTAAAAGCTCCTCCGAGAATTCAAGAAGCTCTGAGCAAGACTTTTCAATCAGGCTCACTGCTTTTCAAATTACTGTTAAGTAATTGACCCGCATGACCTGATATCAATAAATTTGGTATTAAAGTAATATGAGAATTCAAAAATGTAAGATATTATAAATCAATATTTTTAAATTTAATATAATTTTGAATTAAAAACAAATTTGAAAATCAATAAAATTATTCATATTTAATAACAAATTTGAATTACAAAATATTAGATGTCAAATAAATATGATATATAAATGTAATATATCATAAGTAAATATTAGATGTCAAATAAATATGATATATAAATATGTAATATATCATAAGTAATTTGAATTACAAAATTACTCATATTAAATAACAAATTTGAATAAGTATTAAAATACATATAAATAAATATTATTAGTAGGTAATAGGTTTTGCTAGAAATAAAAGGAAAAAAATGGTATATATTGTATAATACGCTTCAGTTACAACAAAATGTGGTTGCTCAAATGGTTAGTGTTGGAAGGTGTGAGTGTGAGGAAGGGGGTTTGATCCCCTGATTCTTCATTTTTGAGATATATTTTGAAATTAGTTTTCAATAAAAGCTGAGGTGGATGCCACGTATTTATTTGGAGATGTGTGTAGCTTTTTCTGATTGGTCCTACTTATCAGCCTATGTGGACAAAGCCATGGTTTATAATACTTATGATATCTCTCATTTTCTCTAACTTTCAAAACAATATATTTTATTCTCTCACTCCCTTTTTACAAAAAATTACCTCATCCCCTCCCTTTCTTACTTTTCCGATTATTCTTTTACTTTCTCCCTCTCACTCATCCTCCCTCTTTCTTACTTTTTCAATTTTTGTTTTCCCCTTCTCTCCCTCTCTAACTTATCTTATTCATTATATCAATCAATTCAACCACTGCCAAAAATACTAAACTACCTATTTCTAAAAATCACCTTTTGAGGACAAATATATAATTCTTAATTATTCAATCTCACTCTGTATCTTTGCATCATCTCTTAAATTTTTTATCTCACTCTAAAAACCCAATTTTTTCCTTGTCTCTCGCTATTATCTTTCTCAACTTCCTCTCTATCCCTCCCCACTACTCTCTCTCTCTCTCTCTCTCCACAATTAATTTTTTTAATCTATCTACTATCTATTTAATCAAAACACTAAACATTAGCTATCTTCAACTATATATTTATTAACTATCTATATAATCAACTCAACCATTACCAAAAATACGAAACCTCCCATTTCTAAAAGGCTTAAATATGTATTCTGCCCCTGCAAATATCACCATAATCCAGTTATACCCCTGTAAAAATAAAAACTTTAAAATTACCCTTGCAAATATAAATCGCTTACGGTTATGCCCCTCGGTCAGCTTCCAATCCAAAAAAATAATTTAAGTAAGGTTTTAATATATGTTCTGCCCCTGCAAATATCAGCATAATAGAAAAATTAAAGATTTTGACAGGGCATAACTGGATTATAGTGATATTTGCAGGGGCATAACTGGATTATGGTGATATTTGCAGGGGTAAAACATATATTTAAGCCTTTCTAAAATATTGGACAGAAAACTGTCTTTACTATTATAAATGGATATTTTATTTTTTTATAAATAATTTTTTATCATTCTTTTGAGTGTTAATGGGTAAATTATATGTCGATACAATTTCATTATTTTTTATTTCTTAGGGAGAAACGTAACACGTTGTCGATATGATCATTTTTTATTTTTATTTTTTTTGAATGTCTATATTTCTTATAAACGGACATTTTTGTTTTGAGCCGCAACAAGAAATACTAGATCTTATCGAAAAAGTTGTTTTTTATATTTTATTTTTTAGTTTCAACCAGTAAACATTACATGTTGCTATTGTTCTGGAGTGGGCCGAAGCCCACTTCAGATGTGGAGCATAGAACGGCCCAAACTAGAGTGGCCAGAGGAGTGAAGGCGCCAGATCAACGGCGCAGATTGATTCGTACGACATCCAACGGCCAAACGTGATTCGCGCACGCTATATAAGCATTTATTGCGTCAGTTGTCAAGTACACACTATTCACCAGTATTGATACTCTGCTCGTTCGCTTCTGACGTGGGCGTTGGAGTGTATTTGCAGGTACACCCGCCCTCTTTGCTTGCCCGTGGAGAGCGACCAGAGCAGTTCCGGATAAAGTCTGATTCCTGAAAGCTTCCATACGGCGACCTCAGGTCCAGATCAATTGGCGACCACAGTGGGAGACCGCGCGCTTTCCACCATCCTTACAGATGCCGCCAAAGGCACCTCGAGGCCGACCAACGGCCGCTGCTCGTCTTCAAAGTGTGGCCGAGATCCCCGCTCGACCACCACCGACGGGTGTTGAAGGCAGCGGCACCGTCCCTGCACAACAGGTCACGGTAGAACTTCCTGGCGACCTGGTCTAAGAGCTATGAGAACTACTGCGCGACCGAAATCAAGCACTAAATCGCAATGATGACCGCCTTACACAATTAGAAGATCAGATTGCCTCAAGACGAGCACACACGGCCCCAGAGCAGCGACCTCATCATGAGGGCACTTCGGCCGTGCGAGCACGCCCTTCCAGGGGTCATCGATCGCCTCCGCGAAGGCAGCTGGTCCATCGATCTCCACCCCCGAGGAGGGGACGAGGAGGAGCGGCCACACCACCAAAAAAGACTCCGTCCACATCCGATCACACTTACTGGCCTGAAAAATCATCGCACGAAGGATCCTCTCGTGGATCAACTAGCTCGCCTACTCGTTCTCGCAGCCGATCTACCGAGCGACACTCATATCGGTCAAAAGATTATTCCAACAACCACGGTCATAGAGCCCGCTACCCAAAAGAGTGACCGTGCCGTAAAAATAGGAGGGATACCAGCCTTGGACCATACACAAGAGAAATAGATGAATTTCGCATCCCACACTCGTTGCAGAAACCTCCGACCGACCTTAAGATGTACAACGGCGTGACAGATCCAGACGCCCATTTAAAGCACTTTGATATCATGATGAAGTATAGGGGAGCGCCCGGACCCGTAAAATGCAAAATCTTTCCCCTCACTTTAGAAGGATCAGCGCTGGAGTGGTTCACCGAGCTAAAGCCCAATACCATTTCTTCTGGGAACAAATGGCTAGGGTGTTCACCGCCCGTTTCACGACCTCCAGAATCAAGCCAAAATCTCAAGATGTTTTGATCGCCATCAGACAGGGATCACATGAGTCTTTGAGAAGTTATGTTGAAAGATTCAACTGAGAAGCCGATCAAGTCAGAAACTTAGACGATAACCAGAGGTTATTCTTCCTGAGGATGGGCCTCTTGAGAGGAAGTCATTTTAAAGTGGAAGTAGGACTCCACGTTCTCAGGGACCTAGAAACATTCATAAGGCGATCCCAAAGGTTCATGAATTATGAAGAAAGAACGACTGCTATTGAAGCCGCTGAGGCAGGCATGAATCAACACTCGCGATCGGATAGAGATCAAAGGGTCAAAGAAGATTACGCCAATAACCGTCCAACCAAGGAAAGTAGGATCAAGAGATTTGCTGAGCGCACTAAGTTGAATACCTCGTACGCGAACATATTGGCAGAATGTGCTAAAACAAAATTCAGAGATATTAAACAACCGGAACCCCTTGTACTTAATGACGGGCAGCGTCCCTCGAAGAAATATTGTAGATACCACAAAAGTAATGGGCATGACACTAACAACTGCATGACTCTTAAAGATGATGTGGAAGCTCTGATCAGAAGAGGGAAGTTGACTCAATATGTGAAAAGAGATCATGCTGAAGCGCGAGGAGAAAAGCAGGTTGCCCGTTCACCTAGAAGGGGAAAAGCAGAAGCAGATGAGACGATCAAAGTCGTAGAGGAGGACGACAATGAAGAAGACATTGTAGACACAAGGAAGTCGAGAGGAAGACCAGTCGCCATGGTAATCTCTGGAGGAATTCCCACGGACGCCTCGACCAACAGGTCGATTAAAAGAAGATGGGACGAAATCATGAGCGTTGCCTCGACCTCCACTCCAAGACCACCTTCCAAGCGACCATCCATCTCCTTTGGAGACGAGGATCTCATCGATGGAGCGCCCAACTACGAGGTACCCCTGGTGATCGTCATAGTAATGGCGAACATGGAAGTTAGGCGAATATTGGTGGACCAAGGGAGTTCAGCGGATATAATATTCGAAGACCTGTTGGACGTGCTAAAGATTTCAAAGGATGATTTAAGGCCGTACAAAGGAACGGTTCTGATCGGGTTCAATGGAGCCTCAACGACCCCCATAGGGCGGATAGAGCTGATGGTGACCTTTGGAGATGATAATGTAGAAAATCCCCTCTGCAGGACGGTCAGAACGAATTTCATCGTACTGTCGTGCAAATCGGTTTATCAATGTATCATTGGGCGACCAACGCTTGCCCGTTTAGAAGCAGTACCGTCGACCATCCACTTGAAGATGAAGTTCTACACCAAGGCTGGGGAGGTCGCTACCGTCCAAGCTGACCTGTTGTCCGCAAAGCGAGCATTCCTTTTGGGACTAAAGGAAAAAGGCAAAAAAGTAGCGAGAGAGATTGAGGAAGCAATGAAAAGTGGCGGACAAGTAAACTTGGCCGATCTGGATGCCCGTTATGATCCAGATAGCGAAGAAGAAGAAGGAGAAGGAGATGACTTTCTGACCAAAGAGTTGAAGAAAAGGATTAAAAGACCGGAACCAGACGGGGAATTTTGTCATGTACAACTAAGGGACGACACTGAGAAAACGATCAAGATAGGAAAAAACCTTCCCCCTGAAGTTCAGGACGAGCTCGTCCAATGCTTAAGGGAACATGCAGATCTGTTTGCATGGAGTGCGGCAGACATGCCCGGGATTCCACTACAAGTAGCCTGCCATCACTTAGCAGTGGATCCGGGAGCAAAACGGGTGGCTCAAAGAAGAAGAGTTCAGAAAGAGGAAAAGGCACGGGCAGCGTGCAAGGCTGTTGAAGACCTGCTCAAAGCGGGGTTCATTAAAGAGATAAAATACACAACATGGTTGTCCAATGTCGTCCTAGTTAAAAAAGTAAATGGCAAATGGAGGATGTTCGTAGACTATACTGACCTCAACCGAGCGTGCCCGAAGGATGCTTTCCCCGTCCCTAGTGTTGATCGATAACGCGAGTGGATACAAGATTCTATCCTTCTTGAACACCTATTGTGGGTACAACCAGATTGCCATGCACCCACCTGATCAGGAGAAGACCGCGTTCATGACGGACAGGGGAAATTTCTATTAGAGTCATGCCTTTTGGGCTGAAGAACGCTGGAGCGACCTACCAGCGCATGATGAACCATGTTTTTAATGATCAGATAGGAAAAATAGTGGAAGTATACTTGGATGATATGATCATCAAAAGCAAACAAGACCAAGCCCATGTAGACGACTTGAAGGAGGTGTTCAAAGAAGCCAGAAAAAATTCATTAAGGTTCAACCCAGAAAAGTGCACTTTTGGAGTAAGGGCGGGCAAATTTCTTGGATTCCACCTTACAGAGAAGGGGATTGAAGCCAACCCAGACAAATGTCGAGCAGTAACTGAAATGAGACCGCCAACGACCAAAAAAGAAATACAGAAACTCAATGGCATGATAGCCGCTCTTTCGCGCTTCATTTCCAAAGCAGCACAAATCCTCGCCCTTATTCAAATTATTGAAGAAAGAAATCGCATTCGAATGGACGCCCGAGTGCGACCAAGCTCTCGAACAACTAAAGACGGCCTTCGCAGAACCACCAATTTTGACCACTCCAAAGCCCGGGGAAACTCTATATCTATACTTGTCCATCACAGACGAGGCTGTTTTGGTATGAGAAGAAGGAACGAAACAAAACCCGGTCTACTTCGTCAGCAAGGTACTGCAGGGACCAGAGCTCAGATACCAAAAAATCGAGAAGTTGGCTCTGGCTTTGGTCGTGGCCGCCCAAAGGTTGAGACCATATTTTGTGGCCCATCAGGTCGCCCTACGCACCGACCAACCCATCAGACAGATCTTACACAGACCAGATCTAGCGGGCAGAATGATCAAATGGGCCATAGAATTATCAGAATTTGGAATCAAGTATGAGCCTAGGTCGGCGGCTAAAGGACAAGTCTTGGCCGATTTTATTGCAAAATTAACCCCAGGAGAAGAGAACCCGGTTCATGGCTCATGGACGTTGCACGTTGATGGGTCGTTCAATGGCAAGGGTAGTGGAGCGGGCTTAATCCTTGAGAGCGAGGAAGGAACGACTATCGAGGTCTCCTTATCTTTTTCTTTCCCAACTTCCAACAATCAGGCTGAATACGAGGCATGCATAGCGGGATTGTTGCTCGCTCTAGAATTCAATGTGAAAAGGGTAGAGCTTCGATTAGACTCGTTACTAGCGGTCTCCCAAATCAAAGACGTCTTTTTGGCGAAAGACGAAATCCTCCAGAGATACCTAGCAAAGGTTAAAGAATTAATGCAGAGATTTGAGTACGCTGAAGTCAAGCACGTCCCTAGGGCAGAAAACGCTAGGGCAGATATCTTGTCCAAGCTCGCAAGCACGAAGAACCCTGGCAACCATAGAAGTGTAATACAAAAAGTCTTATCTCAACCAAGCGTAAGGCTAGAGGTCGCCCTTGGAACGGACGTATGTGAGATCGACTCATCACCTAACTGGATTGACCCCATCTTTAACTACATAAAAGACGGGGAAGAATCTGAGGATCCCAAAGAGGGTACGCTCGTTCGTAGGCGAGCAACATCCTACTCGATAGTTAATGAGCAGCTCTATAGAAGGGGATTCACTATGCCCCTGCTCAAGTGCCTACTCCCAGCAGAAGCGGGCTATGTGTTAAAAGAGATTCATGAAGGCATCTGTGGGAACCACATGGGTTCGCAGGCATTGGCGAAAAAGGCTTTGAGAGCGGGCTACTACTGGCCCACCATGGAGGCAGATGCAAAAGACCTAGTCAAGAGATGTGACAAGTGCCAGAGGCACGCAGACGTTCACATTGCACCTCCAATCGAGCTCAACTGTTTAACCGCTCCATGGTCGTTTTCATGGTGGGGTATCGATCTATTGGGACCCTTCTCCCTCGCCCCTAGTCAGTTTAAATTTCTGGTCGTTGCAGTTGACTACTTCACCAAGTGGATTGAGGCCGAGCCATTAGCCACGATTACTTCGAAGAATTGCCTCAAGTTCGTCAAAAGGAACATCTTGGTACGGTTTGGGATCCTAGAGGTCATCATGTGAGACAACGGCACACAGTTCACCGACCGACACTTCCAAGAGACTCTAGTCGAGCTAGGCGTGAAACAACGTTTTACGTCAGTAGAACACCCGCAAACGAACGGGCGGGCAGAAGCGGCCATCAGAGTCATCCTGAGAGGACTGAAAATAAGATTAGACGAAGCTAAGGGAAAATGGGCAGAAGAGCTCCCTTCAGTCTTGTGGGCTTACAGAACCACACCACATTCAACCACAGGAGAATCCCCCTTTAAACTGGTCTACGGGACGGATGCATTAATCCCCGTTGAGATGGGAGAATTGAACTGGAGAACGATCAATCCTATGCAGCCGTCAGAGAACGAACAAGCGACCAGAGAAGAGCTCGATTTAGTGGAAGAACTGCGGAGTAAGGCAGCCCTCAGGGAAGCATTAGTTAAGCAAGCGATGGCAACAAGACACAATGCCAAGGTCGTCCCCAGAGCATTCGAAGTAGGGAAACTTGTCTTACGAAGAGCGGACATCGGCGAGAGGAATGCCAGTCAAGGGAAGCTCGCCCCAAATTGGGAAGGCCCTTACTAGATAGCTGCCAAGACAGGCAAAGGGGCATACATCTTGCAGAACATGGATGGAGGCATCATTTCAAACACTTGGAATGCAACAAACCTTAGGAGATATTTTACTTGATGACTTGTAAATATGAAAGAATGTCGTGTTGATACTTGAACAATGAATGAAAAATCAAAACGAGCGGGACACTCTTTTTCCCTACAGGGTTTTTTTATTGAGGCCCGCTCCCGTCAATAGAATGACGAGGAATTTCTTATCTTTTTGATTCCTTTAAAGTTGTTGATCGATCGAAAACGAGCAAACCCTAAAGCGAGTTAAGTTCAAACCGAGTTTGATAAACTGCTTGAGGGAAACTTAAGCGACCTTAAGTTCGAATGTGCCTAGTAAACGAGCTAAATCTAAAGTAGAAACTTGGTAAGCTGTTTACAGGTATCCCTGCGAAGCTTAGCCCTTGTAGGGTCGAAGCCCGTTCTAAGCGGCCGTGAGGAAATCAGATAAAATAAACTTAGAAAAAGAAAAGGAAAGCCCAAAGAACGATTATGACAACGAACGTTTAAACATTAAAGTTAACCTGGAGAAGGGCGGGCTCCTTGATGATTACAAAAAGGGGGCGACCTGTAGGTCCCCTGAAAAGCAATAAAAATACAGTTTTGAAAGAAAAAGAGAAATCACTCACGACGACTGTAGATGACCGCTTCTTCCTGGATGACATTTCCATGCTCGTCCTTCTTAGCAAGGCGGGCGATCTGGCCATTCCTCAGAAAATGATCGTTGCTCACGATCTCAGGATTGATCTCCAGTGTAGGATAGCAATACTGAATCTGAGCAACAGCTTCATCAAACCGCCCCTTCGCTATGGAAATGGTCGCTTCCTCCAGGGCCTCTAGCTCGTCCCTAACGTGATCCCGCTTGCCCTCAACGCCCTTCAAGCCTTCCTTAAGACTGACCACCTCTTCCTCCAACTGGGTAACCTTAGCAGATTGCTTGGTCAAACTGGCAGTAGCGGTGGCAAGTTTGGCTTCAGCATCTGCCTTGGTTGTTATGGCTGCATCACGTTCAGTAGTGACCGAGCCAAGTGCATCCTTGGTGGGTTGGAGAGCAACCTTAGCCTCTTCAAGCTTTTTCTTAGTACTCTCAAGCTCTGCTCGCAACTCTGTAATATAACCAAGAGCAGACTTATACTTATCAGTTTTATCTAAGAGGTCACCCTCCAACCACAAGTTTCTATAAAGTAAGCGCATACCTGCTTGACGACCAGCTTCCTCAAACTTGTAGCGAGCGAGCTTTTGAGAAGCGGCCTTGGCAACTTCAGGCAACTTCAGTAACAAATAACAGAGGGTCTTCACCAAGGCGTTCTAAATCAGTATCCTTGAGATCGTCCAAATCCAGGGACGACCTCCTCGGCGCTTCTTTATTCCTTTTTGGTTGAGGAGGGTCAAGATCAATCTGAATGGCGTCCACAGAATTCTGAGCCCGATCTCTCTTCTTGGACGCAGAGTTTGATCCATGCTCACAGGCAGGAGATCTCTGGCCGTCTTCGACATGGATGGTTTGAGAAGGGGAAGCGAAGGCCACCTTCTTCTGCTTTCTTGACTTTGTCTTGGCCAAAAGGGCTTCGAAACCTATGCCCGACATTTCAACTGCAAAAGAAAAAGAAGGGTTAGAGCCAAAATAAAGTGAAGCGATCAAGATTAACGGGTAAAAGGAGAATTAAAATCACACCAAGTTTATTTTCAGCCTGCTCAGGCATCCTAAGACAAGCAAATTTGTTACAAGGAATAACCCCACCGGGCAACCAAGTAACCAATGTTTCTAACATCAAGATGCTCTCAATATCGTACTCACTCAGCCTCCTCTGATGCCTATAGTGAATGGTGTCACGATCGTCGTGTGAGTGCGACCAACCAAGAGGGAACTTCATTGAAGCAACACGACCTTCGGCATCCACCGTCCCAACCATTTCCTTTGCCCGATCATTGACTGGAACGACCCAGAGGAAAGCATGCCTCCAAGGTTTGGCCAATTCACAGAAAGGCTTGAAGAGTTTGATCGTACCCGTACGACCCTTCAAAGAAACTTGTTCCCAGCGTCTGGGCTCGCTCTTCATCTCCACGGTACAACTAACATCGAATAGGGTGAAGAAGAGACGGCAGTTTACTTCCCGGTCAAGGGCGGCCATTATTATCTCGAAGGATTTGATGAGCGCCCAAGCGTTGAAGTGAAGTT
The DNA here is from genome assembly GCA_963573325.1 of Astragalus glycyphyllos. NCBI lineage: Eukaryota > Viridiplantae > Streptophyta > Magnoliopsida > Fabales > Fabaceae > Astragalus > Astragalus glycyphyllos. Next base: position 17,681,720 of record OY754307.1, read on the forward strand.
GAGAGGGGGAGACCCCAAAAGTTCTGAGGACGCGTCTTTGAAAAAAGGTGAAGGGAGGTCGCACCCTCAAATCTCGGAGAGTATTGGTGTACATAACAAACTTCAAGGAAGTAGGGATTGTGGCCGCATGCTCTTCAGCCGGCACACCTTCAGCCCGCCACTCTTGGTCGCCATAACCGATCAGCTTAGAAAAAAGTGGCAGCACCTCATCACCGGGGGGAAAGACCGAAGGTTGGTTAGTTATAGCAGAGGAGATCCAGGAGCGATCATCATCGAGCCTACCTCTCCAATCGTGCTCTTCCGGCAACACCTCGTTGGTCGGAACTGGAGGGGGCGTGGGATTCGCACACCTTTCACTCCCCTAAGGCATGTCCGCTCGGGGAGATTGAACGGTCTCAGAAGTGTTTGATGAACGACCGGAAGATGATGAAGTAGATAGGTCGGTGGAAGAAGGAAAAGTCTCGGAGGGAATCCAGCTCGCGCTAGTATCTCCAGAGCGAGCAGCACGTTCAGCCATATTGGTGGGCGGACGACCAGAAATCCTCGCAGTCTTCTTCGTTCGCGCCAGTACCCTACCCTGCAAGGAGAGGGAAAGTCAGGATCACCCTAAATGATGATTTGCAGAAGGGGGCGACCGGGCGACAAGGTCGACCCCGAGCCTGACACCCCCCTCCTCGCTCTATGCAACGAAAAACAGAAGTAACGAGCAAACGAAAACACGAAAGGAAAGTTCATACCTGGAGTGGGAGAAAAGTTTGGACTCAAGGTAGTATACTCCTTGATGAGCAAAATCAAGCGACCAGAAGAATAAGACCGCCTGAGCTGAAATTCGTGCACGAGTGAACACCTGGCCAGAATAAACTTTGATCTCTATCAGCAAAACTTTGATCGCTCTGGAGAAGAATTTACGACCGCTTTCAGAACTTTGGGAGTGATAAGTAAAGAATGGAAGAAGAAGGGGACAACGTATTCAAAGTATCGTTATTCAATTATTAAAATGGTAATAGTGGTCAAAGTATTCAGATTCAAACTTGCACCATAGTATACAATAAAATAATCATTTTTCAAATAACATAAAAACCCTTCCATCCATCCAATTGGGCATGTTGTCGCATAATGGTAGGCAAAAACAAGCTTTTGCCTTCTAAAATCTCAATCGATACGGTATTTGAGAAGTTTGATGAAATAATTAAACAATGAGAATTTTTCTCATCAAGGAGCAAAAGATAACGTAGAGTCCAAACTGAATCAACACACATATACACATGAATGAACTAATCTATGCATTTATATTGTTGACATTAGTTTCTCTAAGACATTAGTTTAAAAATATTGGTGCCATGAGTTGCAATGGTCATATTCTCTTCCTCATTTTCATGTCTTATCTTCTCAAGTTCTCTTCATCCGGTTCTGTAGTCACAACTCAAATTGGTCTGGTTTGTTTCTCTTTATGCACATTAGTCAACTTATTTTTAACTCTTTCTCTAGTTATATATTTAATTCACTACTGAGTTGAGCTATTGTTGATTTGATGTAGCCGGAATCCCTTCTGACCCTGAAACTCATTTTAAACCAACTTCATTGAACTATGAACAAAAAATTTCCATTCTTCCAAAGGGTCTATGTTTGGAGAAAATTGGAGATGGCACTTACATTGACATGGTTCGACATCCCGATGGTTCAAACCGCGCCTTTTTTGCTGATAGACAAGGAAGGATTTGGTTAGCAAAGATTCCTGTTGAGGGATCTAATGAGATTTTAAGAATTGATGAATCAAAAACCTTCCTTGACATTAGTGATAATCTTCTCTTTGATTCTAGACATGGTTTAATGAGTATTGCATTTCATCCGAATTTTTCGCAAAATGGTCGTTTTTTTCTCTCTTATAATTGTGATCAGATGAAAAATCCTACATGTTCTGGTAGGTGTGCTTGTAACTCTAATGTAAATTGTGATCCTTCAAAAATTGGTTCTGATCATGGTATCTTCCCTTGCCAATATCACTCTGTGGTAGCTGAATTTACAGTCAATGGTACATCATCAAAACCTTCCTTGGTATGTTACTTTTGACACCCTTTTTCAAATATACTTAAAAAAACTAATTTTGATATGTATTTTATCTATCAATCAATATTCTATTTATAGGCAGAAAGTGCCAATCCATTGGAAGTGAGAAGAATATTCACAATTGGTGTTCCATATTTTGGAGGTCATGCTGGCCAGATTCTCTTTGGACCTGCAGATGGATACTTGTACCTCGTTTCGTCGGATGGCTCTAACCGTGACGATCCTTACAATTTTGCTCAGAATAAGAGATCTTTACTTGGAAAGATTTTGAGAATTGATGTAGACAAAATACCTAGTAAGTCCTCTAACTCTATTCTAGTCCAAATATTAACTATCACAACATCATAGGTTTTTATGTCTCCACAAGTAGGGGTGTTTGCGGTGCGATTTGGTTTGGTTTTGAGACAAAAAGTGAACCGAACCGCAAGCTAAAACTACATGCGGTTTAGTTTGGTTCGGTTAGCTTCCTAAAATAAAACCGAACCAAACCAAACCAATGCGGCTTGGATTGGTTCGGTTGGTTAGGTTTTTTCCAAGACAAAACATAATTTAAACGGAATTAAAATTAACTAACATAAAAAATGGCTAACATAAATCTTTAAGAAAATGTCTGCTCAAATATATGTAGTATATAAATTACTCTCTTTTAATTCTTTTAAGATAGCTACGGCCATGTTTAAAACAATTTTAATTAAATGTTTTATTGTAATTTTTAAATATAGCATAACAATATGGATAGTTTGTAAGTGAATCAAAGAATTAATTTGATTTGGGCTAGTGAGTGAGTGAGAGTTGGAGTTGGGCTAGTAAGTTAGTAAGGAAGATTGTAAGTCAATAAGTCTTAGTGTTACTTGCGGTTCGGTTTGGTTTGGTTCGGTTGGTGGAACAAAAACCGCGGTCCAAACCGAACCTTGCGGTGGATTGAAAAAACAAACCGAATAGATTTTGCGGTTTGCGGTTTTTTGCGATTTTCGGTTTGGGTTGGTTCGATTTGCGGTTTTCTATTGGTTTGGTTCGGTTTTGAACACCCCTATCCACAACCGCAACGCTATCGCGATAGTGGCTGCATCAACTGTATTTGACCATACTTTTCTACATTATCAAGGATCGTGGCGTGACTAAGACCATGATTTAGAAATTTGATCACAAAGAAAGACTAGTATTCTTTCTAATAGGTCATATATCCAAATAAACACATTATGATACATGGAACTAAATGTCACATTCTACGCTCAAACAATTAAAATGTGAAGTTTAAATGATCACTCTACACATTGACATTGTTGCATTGCAGGTACCAAAGAAATAAATGATATGGACTTATGGGGAAACTATTCTATACCAAAAGATAATCCATATGTTAATGATAAGGAGCTTGAGCCTGAGATATGGGCTATTGGTTTCAAGAATTCTTGGCGTTGCAGCTTTGATTCTGAGAGGCCATCTTATTTTCTCTGTGGAGATGCTGGACAGGTTCTATGATCCATAATTATTAATTTTTTGGAAAAAGGCTAGTTTACTTTGTGAAACATTTTCTATTTTAAGTTTTTGAAATTTGTGTTAACATCGTTGGACCAGTGGCTTAATTTACCATGGGACACGGGAGGTTGACCCGGTGCTCCCGGGTTCGATTCCCGCAATGGATAAACTCAGTGTTGGCCAGTGCGAAATTTGATCCTAAGCACGAGCAGAGATAAGAGACTCATGAAGTGTACAATTACATGCATTTATGGAAATAATAATAATAATAAATGTTTTCACTCAGGAAATGGACCCTAATCTTTAAATTTTTCATTTGTAACTTGTGAACAAGACTTTGTTTGTTCTTGTTGATAGGATCGATATGAAGAGGTTGATGTGGTTAAAAAGGGCAAAAACTATGGTTGGCGGGTGTATGAAGGTCCTTTTCTCTTTGATCCATCAGAGTCTCCTGGAGGAAATACTTCTACCAATTCTATACACTCGATCTTCCCAATATTCGGTTACAATCATTCTGAAAATGATGAGATCACGGGCTCTGCATCCATAGTTGGTGGATATTTTTATCGATCCATGACCAATCCATGCATATATGGAAGGTTGATATTTCACTTTCTTTGTATGCTCCATTTTGGTTCACACATTTTGATAGCTAATCTTCCTCCCAAAATTCATGTTTAAACTAACATATCATTTATTAATATTTCAGGTATTTGTACACAGATATGTACACAGGGTCAATGCTAGTAGGTACAGAAAGTCCAGAAAACAGTGGAAACTTCACAAGTACTAAGATTTCTTCTAGGTGTGCACATGATTCCCCAATGCCATGTTCTTTCTTGCAAGGGAATACTACTCCTTCACTAGGGTATGTCTACTCACTAGCAGAAGATAACAACAAGAACATTTACTATTTGACAAGCAATGGTGTTTATAGAGTGGCACGACCAAGCCGTTGTAATTATTTGTGCACTAAGGAAAAGGTTGGTGGTCTAGAAAAGAAAAAACACCACTACTCTTCTTCCACTTTTTGTGAGGCTTTTAATTTTATTCTATTACTCCTCTTTTTTACAATACATTTTATGTTTTGATCGAAAACAGTATGTTTAGATTCATTTTCATGTATGAAGTAAAAGTTATTTTAGAGGAATGAAATTGATTTTGACAAATTTTTGAGTGTTTTCAAGTAGAATTTATTTTGCATTTTGAAGCTAGGATTTGGAGCTTTTGTTTCGAAAAAATATTTTTATCCTCAAACTTATAGTTTAACTAACTGTGAATATATCCAAACTGTTCCGACTTAATTACTTGTTCAACATCATAATACTTAGGAGATTGCCTTATAGCTTTTTATAATTTGTCGACCTTTTGATATAAGTAGATTATTAAAATTAGATATTTTGGAGAACAATCGTATTTAGCTAGGAGATTGCCTTATAGCTTTTTATGATTTTAGAACTCTGTTATTTAACCTTAAAAATTGGAAATAAGGACATGTGTCAAGAACAAGGAAATGGAGGTGGGCGGAACGGAACAGAGCGGAATGGAATAAAGTTCTCATTCCATTGTTTGGACAATGAACGAAATAGAATGAATTATAACTTCTATTATGGAAATTTGGTCCCCTTAAGAAAAAGAAAATGTTAATGTGCATTTGGATGGATCAATTAAAAATTCTAGAGTTTCAATTTCTAGGCAACTGAAATCCCTTCAATTTCCAAACTTCTTGTTTGGATCAATATATTGAAATTCTTCATTCTTAAAATTCTTTGTTTGGATAGAGTACTTAAATTCTTCATTTTTTAATATTAATTATAGTTCTTCATTTCACCCAACCATCGAACATACATACAAATTCGACATTTGACGAGCCCAATGGACCCATCTAATGACAGCCCGACAGACTCGTTGGTCAACGGGCGACAAAAATGCACCAGCCAAAAATGAGACAATAACTTAGCCGGTTCTTATATATTGAGATAAAGTGTCTAAAACTATACAACTTGTACCCATAAATGAGACATTAGATCTAAAGCTTTACATATTGCATATGTATCCATAAACTAGTTTTTCTAAAAACAAACCTCATCATGTGGCTAAAACTTTACATATAAAGGGTCAGATATGTTCATCGGTTGGAATTGCTTCAGAGTTTGAGGGTAAAAGGGTCCCCTCACCTGAAAAGAAAACATATAAACATCAATAAACCAAAAACAAGTGCATATAGAACTCAACAATGATAAATCTGTTTGGTATTACTTTTATTATATTTACTTATTTTTAAAAATTTTAAAATGCAACAGATATGGATACAGAGTCATAGTTGGTTCCGTTCTCGATAGATACATCACGGTCATTTACGACAGAGGCGATATTTTTAATTAATTATTTTTAAAAAAAAAAAGTATGTACATATTTAATTAATTAACTAACTAACAATTGTCTATTTTGTAGCTATTTCCAACACATGGTGTACGTTGGGTCAGAGATGTTGGAAAGGCATTGGAGTTGTCGTTATCATCCTTAGATCATGCAAAGCTGGAGGTAAAAGGGGGGATGAGAGATAAAATTAGTTTTGATTGCGAGAAGCATGGGAAATTCAACAATGATTCTAGAGTCATCAGATCAAAGGAGGGTAATTGTCCGTTTAAAATGAGAGCTACATATACGGTTCATGATGGGGGTTGGCGTTTGAGGGTTAGGTGTGAACTCCACACACATGAGCTGCTTACAACTTTAACCGGCTCCGCATTGTTTGGGCGGTTAACGAAGGAGAAAAAAGTTGTGGTCGATGAACCCACTCTATTGAGGGTTGCCCCAAAAGATAGTATGAATGCTTTGAAGAATAAATTGCAGGAAATGTGACTTCTATGCCCCAACTATATAGGCGTGTGCCATGTACCGGTCTTCTTTGAAGGATCCTAGAACTGATATTCAGGAGCTGATGAGATTGATAGAATTTGAGAAATATTTATGTTTTAAGCAGGAAACTTGAGGGCACAAATGTGGTCAGTGACTTCATGTGGGCACATCCTACTTCTATCAAATTATTCAAATTGTTTCCAAAGGTTCTTATTCTAGACAACACTTACAAGACCAACAAATACAGAATACCTCTGTTGGAGATTGTGGGTGTCACTTCAACCGAGATAACCTTCTCAACTGCATTTGCATATTTGACACATGAGCGTGAGTCTCCTTTTGCCACGGCATTGCAGATGTTGAAAGATTTGTTCGATATACATGGCCTATCACCTGACGTGCTCTTGACTGGCAAAGATCTTGGTTTTATGAGTGACATTCATGAAGTATTTTCGTCCTCTATAAATTTTCTTTGTGAGTGGCACATAACTGAGAATGTCAAAGCAAAGATTAAAGAGTAGTCTGTCCATGGATAGGCAAGAGACAGTGATCGTTCTTTGGCACAGTCTTATTGATTCACTTGACGTGGTTGAGTACTCACAGAGGTTGAAAATATTGGAGCAGTCATGTGTTGATTTGCGGTTTCTTATGAAGTACATGCATGACACATGGTTGACTCCTCATAAGCACAGATTTATTTAGGCATGGACTAACAAGGTGGCACACTTAGGGAATACCACCACCAACAGGTATGCTTTATTTTGTTTGACTTTTACTTTGTTTTATATGGAGTTTAAATTTGTTTTAATTTTAGGGTTGAGTCGTCTCACTGGGATTTGAAGAGGGCGTTGGGGAATTCTCGAGGAGACTTGTGTAGGTGTTGATAAGATTGTGGGCTCTTTCCGAAAAGTATCAATCGTATTGAAGTGGCTCACAATACTCCATTCTACAAAAAGCTACGAGATTCGGTCTCTTTAAATGCCCTAAAACATATTCTAAAGAGTATGATAAAACCACCTCAGGTGTGGGGTATGACAATGCTCATTGTGGGTGCGTGATTCGAACGATACTGGTTTGCCTTTTGCTTGTCAGCTTGGTGTTTATCATGTCTCAAGTTCTTCTATTCCAGTTGTTGTGGTTGACAAACATTGGTCTAGGCTGAGTTTGGATGGTATGGATGAGGATGCGTCTCAAGAGAAATATACTGAATGTGACATCACTTATACTGAATGATACATCAGTTATGTTGAATGTGGGTGTCACTTATTCTAAGAAAGCAGTTGCTCATCTTCAAAACGAAGTTATTGCTTTAACTAAGGAAAAATTAGAACTTAGAAATGAAAATCATAGTCTTGGTTGCTTTAAAGAAAATTATGTATGTGATAAGTGTGCTGAATATGAAAAGAAAATTCATGAGCTTGAATGGACAATAGGAAAAATGTCCAACATACAACATATGCATCCTAGGTCTCCAAGAAATAATTTCATAAAAAGACATGTGCATTATAGACCTAAGTTCACTACTAGTCCATATATTAGATGTTATTACTGTGCCAAATTAGGACATACTGCATTTGTTTGTATGGCTAGAAGCAGACAAGTTGTGAAAAAGGTGTGGGTTCCCAAAGGAACTCTACCAAGTACTAATTCACAAGGACCCAAAGAAATTTGGGTGCCAAAACTTTCAACTTGATCTTATTGCGGGTATGCTTCAAGGTATGGGGAAAAATTAATACCTTGATAGCAAATACTCAAAGCACATGACTGGAGATATGACAAAGCTCTTAACACTCACCCCCAGAAAAAACCGTCATGTGACTTGTGATAACAACAATAGAGGAAGAATCCTCGGTGACAGTAAGATTGGTAAAAGTCTATCCACCTCTATTGATAATGTGCTTTATGTAGAATATCTTAAGCATAAGTTACTTAGCATTAGACAAATACGTGATTATCATTGTTTGATTTTGATTTATGCACCATTGAGGACAAAATCAGTAAGCAAGTTAGAACAATAGGAAATAGAGTAAACAATAACATATGGTGACGATATAAATCACATTAATCTATAGATGGACCCCGTTCAACATTCTAGAACTAAGCATATAGAGATTAGACATTATTTTCTTAGAGATCGTGTTCAAAAAGGTGATTATGTGATTGTTTAGTTGAGCAGTCAAAAACGTAGCTGATATTTTTTTTACAAAACCATTGCAAAAAGAAAATCTCTTTTTCATAAGAATAAAACTTGGAGTTATTAATTTATCACTTATCTGAATGAATTATGAACTGCTGATTGAATTTTGGTTAGGCTATCTTGTGTTGAAACTCGACTCTCATGTCATTTTGTGATTTAAGCTATCCTTTTTTTTTAAAATGCAATGAACTCACTGTTACTATTAGCTGTGTTTTCGACTCACCAACTAAGTTTGGCATTAACCCTTTTGATCATGACAAAAAGGGGGAGAAATATTAGTGTATTGTATTGTCACTTTGCATTTAGATAGGGGGAGCATCAAGTAAGGGGGAGTCTAGATACATATCTTTAATATTAGCGTATTGTTTTGCTTGATGAACTAACCTCCCACTTGAGATGAATTAAAATTTTGTCATCATCAAAAAGGGGGAGAATGTGGATATCTTGTGTTGCAGGTTAAGTTTTGATGATGAAGTGATATAAGACAAAGTGACAAATGGAACTCCAAGGCACAACCAACTCAAGAAGTAAGTCCGTGTTAAAGGTATTCGCTAGGAAGTTGGGTCGTGTCTTAGGAATGAATTGTAAACCGCTTTTGAATATCGGCTCAAATCACTAAACACACGAGCACTCACACAAATGGACCTAACATATATTTTCAATTGATAAATAGGTTAGGCACTTGTTGTTTTTAAAAGAAAAAGATTCATGGCTTAGTATTTTTAAAAGAAATTATTTTGAAGTAAAGAAATCGATTTCATTCATATTGTTTAAGCCATCAATCGATTTCATTTTCATTATTTAAAGCCATCAATCGATTAAATTCATAAAGGACTTGTTTTTGGAAGCAATGAATCGATTCCTTACTTGTTTTATAAAGCAAAGAATCGATTTTCTTATTCCTATTTTAAAGCTAGCAATCGATTATGGGCTTCCTAATTTTGTGAAACTTTCCTATTTTCAAGCAAACAATCGATTGTCTTATTCCTTTTTCAAATTTCTTAAAGCAAACAATCGATTATCTACTTGCTTTACTAAAGCACAAAATCGATTTCTCACTGGGAATTTCTCACTTGTTCCCACAAGCAAGAAATCGATTTCTCACCTGTATTTGTGAAAGCACAAAATCTATTTCCATATCATGTTTCTCAAGCAACTAATCGATTTGTCACTTATTACTTTAACGTTAAAAATTATTTCAACGGTCATATTTTCACAAACTCTATAAATAAAGCTTATGGTTTCACGATCAATTCACAACCTACAATTCTAAAGAGAAGAACGCAAACTCTCTCACTGTCACACTCATTCTTCACGTTCTTCATCACTTTGAGCTGATCTCTCTCAAGGGTTAGGTTGGGATTCTTCAAGTTGTTATATTCGTCTTCTTAGAGGTATTTCTGTTTACTGTAATTTGTTCAATTACTTTTATTTGGTTTTACTAGAGAGTGGGGAATCTCTCTAGGGTTTTGACTGTAACAAGGGTGGGGTATCTCTTGTATGTCAATTGGTTGTACTAGAGAGTGGGGTATCTCTCTAGGGTTTTTGATTGTAACAAGGGTGGGATATCTCTTGTTGTAATTGTTGTTTAGGGCTCTTGCACACTGTGGGGTATCCTAGGTGAAGAGTGCTTGTGTCTGTAAGGGTTTTAAAGCACCCGATTGAAAGCTTTGTTTTGATAGTGAAAATCTCACAAAGGGTTGTGAGGACTGGACGTAGGTCACTGGGAGGTGACCGAACCAGTATAAATCTTGTGCGTGCTTTTCTGTTCTATATTCTAATTCGTTCATTTCATAAACCTGCGCGAAAATCAAACTAAGTCGTTAAAAGGGGAACTGTTTTCAAAAATCTCAATTCACCCCCCCCCCCCCCCCCCCCCCCCCCCCCCTCTTGAGACTGAAGCCACTTGGTAACACTATATACCGAATTATTTGGGGTTCAAAGACTTGCAACTATTAAGGACTCACTGTTTGTTAGGGATTATGGGAGGCAGAATGCGGACAAGTGGCTGACTATGCCTGAGATGGGGTATACTATATCTATCAAATATAATGTTTCCCTAGTTGCATTATCTTTGACAAATTCATATACTTATTTGCCTTCGAGAGGTTATTATTCACCTAGTAAGGGTCCATCAGCATCTCTATTCTTCACGTGAACAACATTCACTGGGTGCATGTTAGGCTTTCGCGTGAGTGTCCATTGGCTCCAACTGCTCTTCAGTGGTAGTGGTATTCATCGACGATGCTACTTCATGGTTGGATCCTTACATAGGGCGTTTCCAACTATGAGTGTCTTTAGCTCCGGTCCCGAAACCACCATCTCATCCACCAAAGATTGTAGATAATCAGATTGACGTTTTATTAATATTTTGTCACCTTTTTTTGTATATGACATTCCTTATATTTTAGATCTTATATTTTAGAACCTGAATTTAATTTATTTATTATTATACAAAACAGATTTATCTAAATAATAGATAAATCCGTTAGTACAAATTAATAAAACAGATTTATCTATTTATTGGGTAAATCCGTTTTGAAGAAAATCAAACCGGATTTATCTAATAACTAAGGTAAATCTGTTACCAAAACGTAACAAAAACGGAATTATGTATCCCCTATGTAATTTCGTTTTGTTATTTTATGCGTACCGGATTTATGTGGGTTGAATTAAATCTATTAGCCATTTATTTTAAAAACAAATTTATTCTAATTAAAAGATAGGCTAAATACCACATTTGGTCTTTTATCTTTGCTCTAAGTTTCACTTTGGTCCTTTATCTTTTTTTTGGTCCGTTTTGGTCCTTTATCTTTCATTTGTGTCAGTTTGGTCCTTTATCTTTATTTGGTTTCACTTTGGTCCTTTATCTTTTATTTATTGTTTCATTTTGGTCCTCTTAAACAAAACATTTTGGTCGCGTATTACATGAATTATTCAAGAAACAAGAAATCAAAGTGTTCTTGGTATTCTTGAGCACATTCATAGTGTTCTTCATTTTTTTGTATTTTTGTTTAAGAGGACCAAAATGATACAATAAATGAAAGATAAAGGACCAAAGTGAAACAAAATAAAGATAAAGGACCAAACTGGCACAGAAATGAAAGATAAAGGACCAAAACGGACCAAAAAAAGATAAAGGACCAAAGTAAAACTTAGAGCAAAGATAAAGGACCAAAAGTGGTATTTAGCCTAAAAGATAAATCTGTTGTGGTTTTTTCAACAAACGGATTTATCTTTTAATTAGATAAATCTGTTACACATTGCAAGGGAATTTTGGGAATACTTGAATTTGTGGGGTATGAAGTCTGAATGTGGGGGTACATAAAATAAATTCCAATTGACTTTGCAATTCATGTGGCTAGTACCAAGGGGCAGAGGTCTCAAGTCTCAACAGCTTTATGCTCAACACCCATCAATTGGCAATTAAAATTCTCCATCCATGACCATTCTTTGATGGCGTCTTTGTAAAAAAAAAGTTAGAGCTTCCATTTTGGACATTTCCATACCTTTGCAAACAAAATCAAAATGGGGACTAAAAATGAATAAGAGTAAAGGCCCAAATCAGTCCCTAACAATTTTTGCAGGGGATAAATTTGTCCCTGACAAACTTTTTGGGACACATTGGTCTCTGACAATTCTAAAACAAGCCATGTTCGTCCCTCCGTCCATATAACCGTTAGCAGGTCACCAAACGGCACATACGTGGTATGTTAAGTGCCACGTCGTCACATTTTATGCCACTTGTGCCTTATTTTTGGGCCAAATTCGTCTCTGGAATTACACATTTAGAAAAGGGACAAATCAGTCCCTGACAATTTGATTATGGGACAAATTCATCCCTGAGTAAAAACTAAGTGGTATCTGGTATTCAAAACCAGAAAACCATTTGACAAACACAGAGAAACAGAGAGCGCAGAGAGAACGAAGAAGAAAAAGCAGCGACACTGTGGGCCACTCCAATGCCTACAAGTATTTGTTGAATCGTCAGAATAAAAGTGAGTAGTTTGAGATCCATGGCTGCTCATTCTTGTAATCAACAATCAAACTACCAATCAACAAATAGAAATCAAAATATAAAATGCAAAGAAAAATGACACACAAATCATGAATCAAAACGAAAATTAGTGAACAAAACCTACCTTTTGGGTGCTCTCACTCTCTCAGTTGCGTCTTGTCCAATGGCAGAAAATGCAGAAAATGGTTTCTGGTTTCAGAAACCACTGTTATAAGGTTGAAGAAGCACCAGGGACGAATTTGTCCCATAAAATTGTCAGGGACCTATTTGTCCCTTTTTTAGATTTGTAGTGCCAGGGACGAATTTGGCCCAAAATTAACGTATGCGTGGCATAAAACGTGACAACGTGGCACTTAGCGTGCCACGTATGAGCCGTTTGGTGACCTGCTAACGGTTATATAGACGGAGGGACGAACGTGGCTCGTTTTAGAATTGTCAGGGACCAATGTGTCCCAAAAAATTTGTCAGGGACGAATTTGTCCCCCGCAAAAATTGCCAAGGATTGATTTGGGCGTTTACTCAATGAATAATTATATGGATCGGTTGTGTTATTTAAACTCAAAATTCGACATTAGAGAATAGACAACAAAATAGCTCAAATACGTCGTTAGTTATATTATTTGGATGATCAATGGATATAACATGTGACAAAATTCATTGACAATTTAGTGAATATAATTAACCACTAATAAACACAATTAACCACAATTTTTAAGTGTTCAATTGCATATTTGAGTCCAATGACAGATCTTATCAAGAGCCGGGAGAAGTCATGACACCTGTCAAATAATAGAATTGTTTTTAATATACTACTAATGGTAGCTATCGCTCTTGAATAGTATATGATAAGTTTGCAACCCCGTTACTTTGATAAGTAGCATGTAGTTACCAAAGTAAAAAAGGCAAGTTGATTCTTTTTAATTTTTTTATGACATTTTTTTTTTGACAAGATTTTATGACATTTTTTAAATTGCGTTATGTTGTTTGTTTCATAAAATTGATATTTGTGTGTCACCTGCGGCAATCTCTTACATAGTATGATAGTACTATAATTTATGAATAAATGTTTGTTATTGTTATATAAAACGATTTTAATCTTATTTTTGACAAAAAATCAAAATTATCTTATAAGAACCACAAGATTTTAGTTTCTTAATTGAATCTCTATATTTTGTTTAAAAAATATTGAGTCTCTATCATCAAATCAACTTTTTTAAAAAAATAGTTTTTTTTTTAAATTAGTTTTTAGTATATTATTTGATTATTTTGGCCCCTTCTAATATTCAACTCAAACTCCCCTATTGTTTGAGTCAATAAAAAAATCTTTAATTACATGTAAATTTGACCGCATAAAAATCATGGTTAATAATGTTCAAATTCGTGATTAATTAATGAATTTCAACACCTATCAACCATCCACTAAATGTAATTAATAACATAATTAACTATTTTGTTGTGGATTTTTTTTCTCCATCCTCTAAAGTCTAAAATGCATACATATTAAATTCATACAAAGTCAACTTGTATTATCACATGCTACCTTTGTCCTCTTCAAGTTCAACTCGTGAAACTTTGACTTTTCAACAAAAGGGGTAATGGTTGGATTAATTAAAGTACTTCTATTCTGGTTGTTGAGGAATTTTTTGTTTCTTATTGTGAGTATTAAATGTTTAGTATGGGAAAGCTGAGGTGTAGACAACAAGTGAATATTATTATATTATTATTTATCATTATTATAGAAAGAAAATTATGGACAATTATAGAAAGAGATTGGGTTCATAATGCTGGCACTAGAAAATTGAAAATTGAGAAAGAGAACATGTAATAGAGATGTTCAGACACAGAAGCAGAAAAGTTCAACATCCAGAAAGTCATTTTCTCAAATAATAATTGTATTTTCTTTTATTTCAAGTCACCATACAATAAAAAGCTTATATGAATTGATTTAGTGGACTTTCAGTTTCCAACTGAGATGAAGGGTGTTCTTTCCATAATCAGCTTTTTGTTTTGCTGCTTCCTTCTATTTTTGGATTCTTCAATTTCACTTCCTCTATGTCTTGATTCCAGTGAGTTTTCTTTTTAATTTTTTCTGGTTTGTTTTGTATCATTATTATCCACTGAGTTTCTTGTTAATAGATTTCTGAGCCTGATATTTAATAGAGCATGCTCATTTCCCAATTTTTCTTGTTCTCATTTTTTGATTTGTTTATTTCTTTGTGTAGGAGCACCCTTTACTCTGAATACTACACTGGCATTTTGTCCTTATAATGGAAGCACGTGTTGCAACTCGACAGAAGATGCACAAATTCAGAAGCAATTCCGAATGAGGAACATATCTGATCCTGCTTGTGCCTCAGTTTTGAAATCCATTCTTTGTGCGGTAAAATTATGTTCTCAATAAAAATTAATGTGCTTTTTTATTTATTTTTAATTTTAGCTATTTTTCTATGTTCCTTTCAATTGAGGGTATGTAATGCATGATAACAAGTTTTCCTCATTTGAGAAGTGGTATCAAATAGCAACCAACAAATAATGACCCAGTTTAATCTATTATTATTTTCATCCTTAAAATCAGGTTCATAAGGATATTACAGGATGTTAAGGGAGAGGTTCTTAAATCTTTTGTGATAAATTTTTGTGGTATGTGGGTACATGGTTCTAAATTGCGGTTGCAGTTATGCTGCGGTTCTTGATATTGCGGGAAAATGTGACTTCAATTGCAGTTGTAATGCTGTTGCAGAGACCTCTAAAACCGTTATGTTACGGACGCAATTGCAATTGTGGACCGCAAGTTTGAACCATATAATTTTGTCAAAGCTGCCCATAGGTATCACTACCTAACTTGTAAAGGAATCAACACTTAGTGAAGCTCTGAGTATAATGACCTTTGAATCACTGACACTGACACCAGACACAACACAGACACAAACACGTAGGCACTAGTTTTAATTTGAAAAATGCTAGTAATTGAAGTGTCGTGTCGGTTTTGGTACCCGACATGACACGTGTCGGACACCGGACACGTCTCCAACTTGAAGGGTCGGTGCTACAAAGATGATGACATCTCTACTAGTAACCACTGTTACATTTTTATATCCATATTAACTTCTGAACTAGATTCATTTATTTACTACTTTTATTTTGTAGAGGTGTGATCCATTTTCAGCAGAGCTATTTACAGTTCAATCCTCACCAAGATCAGTTCCAGTGCTTTGCAATTCCACCACATCAACAAATTCTTCACAATCAAAAAAGTCACAAGTAGAGGATTTCTGCTCTCAAGTATGGGACACATGCCATACTATATCCATAGTGAATTCCCCATTTGCCCCTTCATTACAAGGCCAAGCAAGAACACCAACTAATACAAATGCTACAAAATTAAGTGACTTATGGCAGTCCAAAACTGACTTTTGTACTGCATTTGGTGGACCACCTGATAATTCAAATTCATCAATATGCTTTAAAGGTGAACCTGTTTCACTAAATAAAACTGAATCGGAGACTAGTATTACCCCGCCTCGCGGCTTGTGCCTCGAGAAAATCGGTAATGGGTCGTATCTTGCTATGGTGGCTCATCCGGACGGTTCAAACCGCGCATTTTTTTCTAACCAAATGGGTAAGATTTGGTTGGCGAAAATTCCGGATCAAGGATTAGGAGGTACATTGGAGTTAGATGAAACAAGTCCCTTTGTTGATTTAACTGATCAAGTTTATTTTGATACTCAATTTGGAATGATGGGAATGGCGTTTCATCCGAATTTCGCGGAAAATGGGAGATTTTTCGCTTCGTTTAACTGTGATAAGTCTAAGTGGTCAGGTTGCACTGGAAGATGTGCTTGTAATTCAGATGTTAATTGTGATCCTTCAAAGATAGGTACTGATAATGGTGCTCAGCCATGTCAATATCAAACTGTTATTGCTGAGTATACTGCTAATGACACCACATCTCAGTCTTCCTTGGTATGCAAACTCTACTTACATAGAAAAGTTATTACATATGAGTTTAATTCAATTAATAACATAAAGCACCAACACATACACTGGACACGACACACGGACACAGACATGCAGACACCGGTTTTAAATTGAAAAATACAAGTAATTGAAGTGTCAGACACGTCTTCAACCAGAAGTGTCGGTGCTGCAAAGATTTAATATGCTTATGTTTTTGTTGATTTTGTAGGCAGAAAATGCTAAACCAAGTGAGGTGAGAAGAATATTTACTATGGGTCTCCCATTTACATCTCAACATGGAGGTCAGATACTATTTGGGCCTGATGATGGGTATTTATACTTTATGATGGGTGATGGAGGAGGTTCAGGTGATCCATACAATTTTGCACAAAATAAGAAGTCTTTGCTTGGAAAGATTATGAGGCTTGATATAGACAACATTCCAAGTGAGTACTAATCACGTAGAGGAATGTAGTATCATATGGGGGCTTGTGAAGAGCTAATCTTGACTATATAGGTTTGAATTACTTAATGAAGAGTAGATAGGCTTTCCTTTGATATCTGTAGTACAACACAGCAGGTTGAAGGCGTGTCCGGGGGTGTCTTACTCTGACATGTTCTGACACTAACGCCTGTATGACATTTGTATGATGCGTCTCAAACACTCCATTATAGTATCATATACCTAGTTTATATATGTTGGGAAGTCCGGGGAGCAATAATTATGAGCTAATTTCCAAAACTACTATAGACGAAGAAATTGGGGTATATGGGTCAGCTATCTTATATATTCTTTATTTGACTCGTTCATAGCCAATGTGGGTCTAATCATTCTACCAATCTCCTCCTCACGTGTGAGTCTCACATCACTATACTTGCACCGCCGTTACACCTGACTCCACCACATAGTTAGGGAAGTCTTTCAATACAGGGACCCAATATACCTTGATACACTCTAGCTCCTCCATCAAGCCGACCTTGACTTTGATATCACTTAATGGGGAGTTCGGGAGCGTCAATGGGTTATTTTCTAGCACCACTAATAGACAAGAACACCACATCTCCACTCGAACCTTAAGTCAATGACTATATGAGTCACCACCTTCGTGTATATTCTTTATTTAACTCATTCCGAATCAATATAGGATTAACCACTGACACTTGAATTCCAATAATAAATAATGTGTGTATGTGTATGTTTACTTACTCTTAGCATTGGCATCTATATCTTGAATATTCAGGTCCAGAACAAATTAGCAATCTTGGACTATGGGGTAACTACTCCATTCCAAAGGACAATCCAAATAGGGAAGATAAAGATCTGCAGCCTGAAATATGGGCCTTGGGACTAAGAAATCCTTGGCGCTGCAGTTTTGATGTCGAAAGACCTTCCTATTTTGTGTGTGCGGACGTAGGGAAGGTTTGTACATACTCTACGAGAGATATAAAAGTTTGTCTACTTAGTTAATGGATTTAATTTATAGAACCGTCGTTGTACAAGATTTTTTACAATGTCAGCCTATCACGAAACGACACATCGTAAAAAATATTTGACTTTATCTCAACTACCTTAAAAGTCACTCATACCGTGAATTTTTATTAGTTGATGGTGTAAAAGAGTTTACAGAGTTGGTGTATACGAATTAAACCCTATATCCTAACTCTTGTTTTATGAGAGTTTAGTGAAATATTCTAAGTTACATATTTGATTTACAGGATCTTTATGAAGAGGTGGATCTTATTACAAAGGGTGGAAACTATGGTTGGCGTATTTATGAGGGGCCTTATGAATTCACTCCTACACAATCACTTGGAGAAAATACTTCCCTTGCATCTGTGAATCCAATTTTCCCAATATTTGGTTACAATCATTCTGAGGTTAACAAAAATGAAGGATCAGCATCAGTCACTGGTGGTTATATCTATCGTTCTACTACTGATCCTTGCACATATGGAAGGTAAACATGGTTTTTTCCTAAGTAGATTGTGAAATTTTGGTTGCATTGCTTAGTTGGCAAGTTGTTATGCCTTAGTAGTATAAATAGTGAGGTAAAGAAATTGTGGAGGTATGCAAAAATATTAAAGTGACCATTATGATTAGGCAGAGAGAGAGAGTTTCCTCCTTCTCTAAGGAGATTTACTTTGGGGTAGATTGAGATTTTTTCCTTTCTACAGTTTTATCTTCTTCATTAGTTCAATACCCTCAGTTTTCTTTAGTTTGATCCATTTTAATTCCTTAGTATTAGTGAGAGTCGCAATGTAATATAGTTTGTCACTTATGCGGCTGCAATTACGACAACATTGTGATGGTGTAGACATAAATTGCGCTTTTCCTACCCAAAATTTTCAGTTTGGGGAAAATGGTTCTCCAACTTTTTTTGGCGAATCTAGTCCTCTTAATGTTCAAATGTTGCGATTTTGGTCTCCATATTTTTAATTGCACTCTTGATCCTCAAAATCGTAATTTTTTTTTTTACTTCTAATCCTAGAGAATCATAGATTTTGTAAAATGGAGAACCAAAAGTGCGAAAAACCATGAATTTGGGTGACCAAAATGCAATTGAAAAAATATAGCGAATAAATGGTCACCTATAAATTGTTGTAGTTTTAAACACATAATATATTACTTATTTTGAATCAATGAATTTCACTATTTCAGGTACTTGTATGGAGATTTATATGCAGGTGCAATATGGGCAGGAACAGAAGAGCCAAAAAATAGTGGAAATTTCACCACTAACAAAATTCCCTTCAGTTGTGCAAAAGATTCTCCTATAAAATGTGGTTCTGTACCTGGAACCTCTCAATCAGACTTAGGTTACATCTTCTCATTTGGAGAAGACAATAACAAAGATTTGTATATCCTTGCAAGCACTGGTGTTTATAGAGTTGTTGCTCCAAGTCGTTGCAGTTATAAATGCTCACTTGAAAAGGCAATAACAAATACTAATACTACAAGCCAATCTCCTTCTCCTTCATCTCCTTCTCATGGTGGCCATAATTGGAGTACATTTTCTTGCTACTTTTGTTGGGTTTTGTGTAGTATGCTATTGTCTTTGTGGATTATGTAATATGTTTAGACATGGATGTAAATTATATTTGTGGATTGAGTAGATCATAATAATGTCTAAAGTTAGAGAAACTAGGAAGATATATTGGATTTGCATGACCTCCTTCCTTAACATATTTTTGAAATACGCATGTTTATAAAAACTAAAGTTTTACAATGTGACAAATATAATTAGATGTTTTAGTTCTCTAAAAAATGCAGAATGAGTAAACTGTGTTGCTTCCAAAAAAAATAATCATTTCTAAATAATAAATCTCTTTAGTGGTTTGATATGTGCTCAAAGATAGGAGTGGACCTAAACTCTCTCGAGGAGGGTCAACCGCTCATCCTCAAAAGGGAAGCAAAACCATGACCCGAAAGTCTCACTAGTTCAATGTTCGGTTTCCAAAATAGTGGTTAAAACGAAACAACAATAATCAAAATACAAAGAATATTCCAGAAAAAAATTACTAGTACAGAAAATATTATTGAGCATAAAAAAAAATAGCTTTGGTCATCCTCTCGTATATCTAGTCCACTAGGATATCCTTGTAATACTAATATAGCTTTGGTCATCCTCCCCTATTAATAGTTGAGTGAATTTTTCTTCTCTTAGCTGGGTCCACTCAAATAATGGATCCAAAGCATGCTTCCTGCAAATAATGGGTCCACTACTCCACTCAAATAATGCAGAGCAAACAATCCATTGGTTGAAATTTATCAAAAACAAAAAATACATAGAAAAGGAAACTACAGAAGAAAACAATATGTAAAGTAGCCGACACAAACAAACTATTTTAGGACAGTAGGACAACTCGATTCAATGAATGTGATTATCCACTTGTTACAATCAATATATATAATCAATAAATAAATAAATACTATCTGATACAGAATTAGCTGTTGTTTCCTACTTACAATTGTCACAAGATATTCTCATTCTGGTGAACTAAGCAAAACAACTCTATGGCAACTATTGTGGTTGAAGCACTAGTTTCAGCTTCTGTGGAGTTCTTACTAGACAAGATTGTTTCTGGTGAGTTAGTGGACTTCTTTCGGAGCAACAAGCTTGATGTTTCATTGCTTGAAAGGTTGAAAATAACACTGTTGAGTCTTCAAGTTGTACTCAATGATGCTGAGGAGAAACAGATCACGAATCATGCTGTCAAGGAATGGCTTGTTATGCTGCAAGATGCTGTCTTTGATGCTGAAGATCTCTTTGATGAAATCAACACCGAGGCATTGCGCTGCAGAGTGAAAGCTGAGCATGAAGGTAAAAGTGCTAAGGTGCTCAAATTCCTTTCTTCTCGTTTCAAAAGGTCTTATGACACTATCAATTCTAAAATGCAAATACTATTTGAAAGATTGGAACACTTTGCAAAAGAAGCACACCTTCTTGGATTGAGAGAAGGTGTTTCTAGCAGTGTTTGGCATGGAACTCCTACAAGTTCGATTGCGGTATATGAGTCTTCTATTTATGGTAGAGATAGTGATAAAGAGAAACTCAAAGAGTTTTTGTTGTTAGAAGATGCTGGTGAGTGTGGAAGTAAAATAGGAGTGATTTCAATTGTGGGTATGGGGGGCCTTGGTAAAACAACCCTTGCCAAACTCCTTTACAATGATCCAGAAGTGAAACGAAAATTCAATTTGAAAGCATGGGCGCATATTTCGAAGGATTTTGATATTGTCAAGGTCACTAAAGCTCTTCTTGAATCTATCACTTCAAAAACAACTGAGGCCAATAACTTGGATACTCTACAAGTGAAACTGCAGCAAAGTTTGAGGGGTGAAATGTTTTTGCTAGTTTTGGATGACATTTGGGATGTGAGCTATGTTGATTGGAACAATCTAAAGGACATCTTTAATGTTGGGGAAACCGGAAGCAGGATCATCATCACAACACGAGATGAAAGAGTTGCACTAACCATGCAAACCTTTCTTCCCATCCACAAGTTGACACGTCTAAAAAGTGATGAGAGCTGGTCTTTACTTGCAAAACATGCATTTGGAGAAAGTAACTACCAGCAAAGCTCCAATTTCGAAAAAATTGGTAGAAAAATAGCCGAAAAATGTGATGGCTTACCATTAGCTGCAATAGCGCTAGGAGGTCTTCTTCGTAAAAAATTGTCCATAGATGAATGGAATCATGTGCTAAAGAGTAACATTTGGGAACTGGAAAACACTGAGGTGAAACCAACTCTGCAACCAGCTTTACTATTGAGCTATCATTATCTTCCGGCTCCTTTAAAAAGATGTTTTGCTAATTGTGCAATCTTTCCGAAGAACTCCATCTTAAAAAAAAGGATGGTAGTTCAGATATGGATTGCAGAAGGCTTAGTTCCTCAGCCCGAAAGTGAGAAAGGTTGGGAAAAAGTAGGAGAAGAATACTTTGATGAACTTGTGTCAAGGTCATTGATCCATCGACAGTTTGTTAACGGGAAAGAAAACTTTGAAATGCATGACCTCATCAATGACTTAGCTACAATGGTTTCATCTCCATATTGTATCAGGTTTGATAAACAGAAACCACAAGGAAGTCTTGGAAGAGTGCGTCATTTGTCATACCATAGAGACAGGTACGGCTCGTATAATAAATTTGATAAATTGTATCGATTGGAAGGTCTCCGTACCTTCCTGTCCTTACCATTAACAGGAGAAGCATGGTGGTTTGAGGATCGCATATCTTACAAGGAAGTGTGTGGCTTGTTGGCAGCAACGAAACACTTACACATGTTGTCTCTCACAATGCATAGGAATATCACTAAGTTGCCCACCTCAATTGGAAATTTGATATACCTGCGGTACTTGAATCTCTCTGGAACCAACATTGTAAGGCTGCCTTCTGAAACATGCAATCTTTATAATCTGCAGACCTTATTATTGTCAATGTGTTGGGATCTTGCTGAATTGCCCAAGGACATGGGGAAATTGATGAATCTACGTAACCTTGATGTTAGCCATAGTAAGTTGCGTGAAATGCCGGTACAAATAGCCAAACTGAAAAATCTCCAATGTTTGTCTGATTTCATTGTCAGCAAACAACATGATGGATTGAAGGTGGGAGAGCTAGGAAAGTTTCCCCATCTACAGAGAAAGCTTTCCATCTCAGAGCTACAAAATGTTATTGACCCCTCTGATGCTTTTCACGCAAATTTGAAGACAAAGAAAGAAATTCACAAGTTGGTACTGAAGTGGTCTGGCACTGCTCCTTCGAATTCAAATTCACAAATTCAAACTCTTGTGCTTGAACAGTTGAAACCCTCTGAAAATTTGAAGAGTCTCACCATTAAAGGCTATGGTGGAACCAATTTTCCAAATTGGTTGGGAGATTCTTCATTTGGCAACATAGTGTATATGAAGATCAATTATTGTGACAATTGTTCATGGCTGCCACCCATTGGACAATTAGGTAATCTAAAAGAGCTCTTTATCTCTTGGATGAAGTCAATAAAGAGTGTTGGTGCTGAGTTCTATGGAAAGTGCAGTGGTCCTTCATTTCAACCATTTCCCTCATTGGAGATTTTGTCATTTGATCAAATGCCAGAGTGGGAGGAATGGAACTTGATAGGAGGTACGACGACAGAGTTTCCTACCCTAAGACGTCTATTACTGAAAGGATGTCCTAAACTCAAAGGAAACATACCCACCAACCTTCCTTCCTTAAATGATCTTTGGTTACAGGAATGTCATCTATTGGTGGAGTCAGAGAAATCAGATGATAATAACAATGTGATTATTGCAAGACCACCCTCTCAATTGATGCTTCCTCCTCTCAATTCACTTCAACAACTAACCTTAGATAGTTTTCCATCTTTGAAGTCTTTCCCAAGAGATGGTCTGCCTAAAACCTTGCTATCTCTTAGAATTAGTGAATGTGAGAATCTGGAATTCCTTGCTAATGAATCTCTTTACAGTTACACATCACTTGAGACGTTGCATATTCATCAATGTTGTAACTCAATGACATCTTTTACCTTGGGCTCTCTCCCTGTCCTAAAAAATCTGGATATTTATGGTTGTACAAATCTGAGGTCTATAGTATTAATTGCAGAAGACACATCTCAGCAGCAAAGTCTCTCATTTCTTAGAAAAATCATAATTAGTCATTGTAGTGAACTGGAATCAATTTCTCTTTGTGGATCAGGATCAGGATTGCCCATTCCCAACCTCAAAGTTTTTTTTGTGTCTCAATGTCAGAAGCTTTGTTCACTACCAAAACCAATGAACACTTTAATAGGGCTCCAAGAAATAACACTTGATAATCTTCCAATTCTGCAGTCTATTGCCCAAGATGGTTTGCCTATCAGTTTACAACGAATGGTAGTTGGCTCTGTTGGAGGGGTTTTGTGGAATACAATAGTTTGGGAACGCCTTACTTGTCTTTCAAAGCTGGAAATTACAAGTGATGATATCATAAAGGGGATGATGAAAATGGAAGCGACATTGCTACCGGCTTCTCTCGTGACGCTAAAGATCTCTTATCTTGCTGATATAGAATGCTTGGATGGGAAGTGGCTTCACCATCTCACCTCTCTACAAAAACTTCATATTTCTAATGCTCCCAAGCTGAAGTTGTTGCCAGGAGAGGGTTTCCCTTCCTCTCTTTTGAGACTACAATTCAATCGTTGTCCATTACTGGAAGCAAGTTTGCGGAGCAAGCGAGGTAAAGAGTGGCGTAAGATTGCTCACATTCCCTGCATAGTCATCAACGGCGAAGTGATCATATGAGTTTCCTGTGACTGACTTATGTCTGGGTGAGTCAATGATATACTTCTTTCTTTCTTGTTTGTTTGTCTGTTTGTTATTATGCCATCAATTTTCTTTTTCTTTTTTCCATTAGTCTAATAAATATGGTTTATGCACCTCCACTTTAAATAAACCTCTATCTTGATTTGCTTTGTGCAGTCATTAATAGAAGCCATTAGGTTTTTCCCATACCACCTCAAATTTATAGGCTTTAAAGAAGTCTGTTTTATTTTCACAAAAGGGATTATGATGCCTAAAGAAGTTACATTGTTCTAAGTTGTGGATTGAGACTATATGTTTATCAGTTTACCTACCATACTTAGTGACTTAGTCTTTGAGACTATGTTTATTAAAAATAAAATTATCGTCTACAAGTTCTATTTATTTTGTTATAATATAATTGCTCTTTCAGGAGGGTTAACTTCTTTTAGAGATGAATCAAAGTCTTGGACCTGGTGGATATTTTATTATGTCAACTTAGCATGATGATAGCATTGCAGAAGGTTGGTCTCACTTTTGAATCAAATATTACATTCATAATATAATAAAGGAGTTCTGTTTCTTGTAATTTATTCTCTTTTTCTTTTGCAGGTTTTAAATGTGGTTCTTGAGGCTGATGCAAATTCTATTTAGTTATAATCTGTTTAAGCCAATCAACTTTGCCATTTCCAACAATCGGTGGGTGCTCTTTCTCCGTATCTCATTTTTGTCAAGTCTTTCTTTTAAGGTTGAAGTGCATTTTTAGATGCTTGTGATACTTTTTTAAACCAAGCTCATAGTTTTTACTGCATTTATCAGTTTGAGTCCAGAAAATAGTTGGCCTGATATGTTGCAGTAGTAAAGAAGATCATACAAACAGTTTTTTTCTACTTAGCAATCTTGTATCAGTTGTATGAGTAAGACCCATTTTAGTCTATGACAATTTGTTCACGAGACAAATTGGTCCCTGACAATTTTTTAAAGACAAATTAGTCCCTGATATTTGATGGACAATGTGACTAACTTGTCCGTCTTTGAAAATGTCAATGACTAATTTGTTCCTAAAAAATTGTCAAAGACTAACTTGTCCCATAAAACATTATCAGGCACCTTTAATACATATTATATATATTAAAAATGTGATTTTAGTCCCTTAGCTAACATTGACAAAGCTTGATACGTGTCTGTATTTTGTTTTTATGTTTACTGAACTAGAGGTGGATTTGTACTCCAATGGTGTTCTCCACAAGTCTAAATGTTTAGTTTATTAATGCAGTTCCATTTATATGGAAGAAGAAGAAGAATTGTCTAGAACTTTCAAACGCTCCAAAGAGATGTGTAACCTCGGCTAAATGGTGTAAACTAAAATACAAAATTGTGAACTGGTGTGCAGCCAAGAATTTTAGGCCCTTCTGAGTTTGGATGATTTCGCGGGGTTGGTGGAAGTAGCAGCGGAAGAGAAGATAATAAAATCTAAGTTCATGGATGAATGCAGTGCGATTATTAGTCACTTTGATATATGTCCTTAGTAACAACAAACTGCTGAGTCAGCAAGTTTGTTATGACAGTTACATTGTTAAGCAGAATCAATTGGAGCTGTCGCTACTGATCTGCATCCTCTCTACATAGTATATATAGAATCAGTTGACAGCTTTACATATTGATCTTTTGATATTATATTCAAGGCTCTTGTCGATCGGATAAGATTATTTTCAACTCAAAATCTAAAATGCCACTTCCCAATGCACAAAAATCATAGAATCTAAAAGCTTTATATATTGATCTTTTCATAGAATATTTTGCTAAATTTTTTCAACTCAGTTTTCTACCTAGATTATGGAGACAAATACATTGTCTTTCTGTTATCTACGTGACAAGCTCAATGTGTAGAGTCTTCCTCAACTCTCCCCATGAGCTTTGAGGGGGGGAAATAGAGATAGTAGAACTAGTTTGTAATTAGTTGATAAACTTACTTTGCCATGTCATTATTAGTTTAGTTAAATGTTCTGTTAGTATTCAGTTTTACAACTGTAACAGAATCAGTTGGGAAATAGATTGTATAAATATATAAATACTGAGCTTGCTGTTCAGAACTCATTCATTCAATACAATCAGAAATTTCAGAAAGCTTTGATATTAAATAGATTGTTTTAATATATAAATAGAACTCATTCATTCAATATATAAATAGATTGTTTTAATACCATGATAAAGTTCTTGGAACTCTGATATTCTGTTTCTGGAAACTGTAAACTGTTTTCATTTTCCAACAGAATTACACGTACAAGTTTTGATATTAGTTGACTTAAACTAGTAGCTATCTAACTATCTAACAGAATGACTAACTGGTACAGTTACTGTACAGTGACTAACTGATACAGTAAGTACAATTACAAGGCCTATTACAAGGACGGCGAGATCAAAAGTGAATCGAAAAAGAAAGGGAAAAATGATAATGGCTTTTTTATGAAACCTTTGCAACCTAAGCATTAGCAATTGAGTCCCTACAGGCTACAACTGAGCCGAAACTATGAATAATGTCTGTAAAAGACTAATATCATTCAATGAAGCATTGAAGTATTGTGGATGTTTGGTTACTACAGCAGCTAATAAGATGATATTATAAACTACAGCATTGCAGTTACCTCAATTATATATGAAATTTGAGATGATTTGATACAGAAAACAGTACTTGAAATTGTACCTTTGAACAGTGTAAAGTTTGATTCAAAGAATTGCCGGTCCATATGAAATTATTAGCAGGACATAATATTGGCCACCACTTTGCTCAACAATAATCATGGCCAAGAAGAAAGGAGTAACTGCTTGCATTCTCCACTTCAGGGTGCTCATTATCAGAATCTCCATCCTTTGACCTATAAAACAGGTACAATCCTTCAGATCATATAGCAAATGTCAAAAGGGAAAATCTTGTTTTAACAAACAAACTAATATGCAAAATCGATGCAGTTTTGGCAAGCTGTGTGAGCATTCAACACATTGAACTTCTAGCTTATTTAGGAACCTCTATAATGCCAAAGAAAACTGGGTTAACAACAATTTGTATTTTCACCTTCCGCAGGTACCACTGAAGTTCTATAAACATCTTGGGCTTGCAAAAATTGGAAGGTTACCAATTTCAGAAACATATGTTGAGATATTTCCAAGGAACCACTAACGAAACAAAATTGGTGCAGCAATTAAAATCAATGAAGCACCGACATAGACACGAATATTGGACACGACACGGACACGTAGACATTGATTTTAGTTTGAAAAATACAAGTAATTGAAGTGTCGGTGTCCGACACGATACCGGACACGTCTTCAACTAGATGTGTCGGTGCTACAGAGGTTAAAATAAGAAAGGCGGTCCAAATAAGAACCGCTAGATAAACACTTAAATATGCTATTTATTTGAATAACATTTATTAGCAGATCTAGGAATAAACTGAGCAATATCTTCTCTGTCATACTGATATACCCAGCTTGTTTCAACTTGTGCATGCAAATCAAACTCAATCATGAGGTTAACGAAGAAATGAAAAACTAATATATATATATATATATATATATATATATAATGAGGGGAAAATATCCAAGAAACTGAACAAAATTGTCATGCTTTAGGAAGTACACAATAAATAAACGCATTGACCAATTTATGTGAAACAAAATAAGAGAAAACATTTAGCAATACCTTTGTAAGACCTGCCAGGCAAGATCACTCTAAAGTTACCAACGCTTGATTGACTAAGCAATCAAATATCACGAGCAAGACTAGTTAATTGACTTGAAATGCATACATATATAAAGAAAGCACAAAAGCAAACATGGTGGGATGCATATCTCATGCAGAATGTACTGAGGTTCCAACAGGAATATTATATACATTAGATTTTTGAAGGTTTCAACATATAAGCAATTTCTACATAAAGTTGGAGGTCATTCATACAATTGGAATAGAAACCACAACAACATGCAAATAGAAAGAAAGTATATAAAGCATTGAAATAATAAAATTGATAAAGCAGGATTCATATGATAAATCTTTCTTTCTTACATACTTGATAATGAATATAACATAGTATATCAACACTCAACAATTTCTCAACATTCAACTAGGTAATACAATCCTATATCCTAATAACGATACCCATAAATCTCTTAACCATATCCATTTGGATGAGATTACAAAGACAATTATTTTATACCCTAATTGGAAAGAGGTTCATCTTATAAATTGTTGTCTGGCAACTAGCCTCGCCTTTAAGACCAACCTATTCAAACGTTTGAGTATTTAAATCAAAACAAACTAGGTCATCATCTTTTGTTCTGAAGAATATTTCACCATTCCTCCCCGCTCCAATAGGGCACCTAATGAAAGGTAAGGGTCCGACAATAAAGAGTTTAACCCATGATCCCATTTAATACCACCAACTGTCTCTTCACTAACACAGAATTACCACCATCATGCGTATCAAAGAGTAAATGTGTAGTCACGAACACTTCAGTACTCAAATTAAATGACACCACACACTTTACCACAAAAGGCTCATCATCAGTTCCCCCCAACCAATGGCACGCCCCATTCAAGTATATCTCTGAATATCCTACAATCTCGGGCACATTCACATCGAGTTTTCTCTAAGAGTTACTTCCTAGACTATAAATCTCCCATAAAGGCCCGGGGCCTGTTGGAGCATATGCCAACCCAGCTTCAACTTCGATGTCAGGGTCAGGGGTATATATACTAAGTATAACACACTGAATTACCTTATAGTCGTATCTAACAGAGTCATAACCAAACCCATTATTAGACATGGTGGTGTTCCAACTTAGTAAACCAGTGTTTGAAGCTAGAAACTGAAGCTAGAAACCAGTATCGCAAAGCTGAACTACAAGAATCACAAATCGAGTTGAAAGAAATTTAGAGACTTCAAAAATCGAATTGGAGAAGACAAATTGCAGAGATAGAGACACTCTCAAAGAAGCGAGAGGAAGGAGAAAACAGTCAAGGGAAGATTAACCGAAACCCTAACAGAGACGAATTTGCGAAAATAAAGAGATTTTTAACATGAATTGAAGAGCAAAACCAAATATCGCAACAAAAATAGGAGGAGTTTCGAACAAGAATTGAAGAACGAAACTGAGATGAAATCGATGTCAAGAACCAGAAAAACAAATGGTCCAAAGACGAAATGGAATAGACGATAAACGAGAAAATGAGGATAATAAACAAATAAAATGAAAATAAAATTAAGAAATCTCTTTTGATATATACCGCAATGAGCCTCATTGTTCATGAATCGCAAAATAGAATAAGAAATTTGCGAGAATACGATGGAGGAATCATTGAGGAGAAAGGAATACGGAAGCTACATAATCGCTCTTGATACCATATTAACATTTGAGAGACTTCAAGGAAAATGAATGAAAACAATTTTATTATTGAAGAAGAAAAAATTGTTGATTACAATGAGTTTGACCTTATATATAGATCCAACCTCACCTAACTAATCTATTACAAACTAGTAACTAATAAAACTAACTCTAACTGAATTATAACTACTAACAACTTTTATTAACTACTTAACAAACTAACTAAATATTTCTAATAAATACAACAAGCAATGAGCAATGAGGGTGAAGTTGATATTGCCATGGAGCTGGCAGCGTCTTCTTTAGAAGGACACAAGTATCACCGTACATTGAGCAATGTGTAGAAATGAAGTTTTTGTGGAACATTTTCATGAAATGAGAGTTTTCAAATAAAAGTGACCATGATTTTTGGGCACATGTAAAACGCTTGAGATATTTGAGAGGGAGTTTAGAGAGAATAGAAATTGCAAGATCAAAAGGAACATGGGTACTAACCTTGTTCGCGTTTGCTGGAGCCATGGTAAAAGGGACTTCTTCTCGGTGGTAGTGAGAGTCGGAGGAAATGAGAGTGAGTGACGATGAGACTCATGAGGGTGTGAAAATACAAACATTGTATTCATTCAGGAAATTACTTTTTATTTAATAAAGACTAAATTATACTTTTTTTATTAATTATATAGGACTTGTCTTCTTGAAATTAGATATGTCGGTTTTGGCCCAACCCAACAGGCCGGCCCAAGACTCAATATTTTGAGTTGGGTTGGGCTTGTTAAATAGAGGCCCATGAACAAATTGGGTCGTTTTAACTCAGACAAATTGGCCCATGGGCCAATCTGGGTTTCCCTTTTTATGTTTTTTTAGCAATTTTTATCAGGGTCATATTTCGTCCAACCCCTCTCTACTCAGTGGACACCCCCAATCCTTAAAAATTCTCAAAATACCTTCACGTGAAAAACCCCCCTCATACTGCATTTTAACTGGTTTTGAGCCGGTCCGCCGAACCCGTTTGGACGTGATGCCGCCGAACCAGTTAAAAATGGGGGGTGTTTGTGTGTTTGTTTCTGGTTCGGTAGCACCACATCCGAACGGGTTCGGACGACCGTGCTCCGAACCATCGTTGGATCACAAGACTCATTAATGGCATTTTGGTCTTTTCACGCGTGTTAGGGGTGTCTACTGAGTAGCTAGGGGGTTGGACGAAGTATGGGCCTTTTTATCATTTCCTTTGTTAAAGTTAGATTGGGCTGCTGGCCGGCCCATTAGCCTAGTATTCTGGGCTAGGCTACACAAAACGCGACCCAGACGACAATTGGGCGGGTTAAACCCAATTCGCTTTTACATTTTAGCCCAGCGGGCCAGATCTAGGTCAGGTCGGCCCGCCCATCTTGACAGCTCTACTTGAAATAGAGGAGGAAGGATCAAATTATTCCACTATTGGAGTACTTGAACCCTACTCATCGAAATGAGAAAGGTTCAAGTTACTCCAAGAGTAATTTTTTTAAAGTTACTCTACATCTTAACATTTGATTTGGATCTAACCTAATAGTTAGAATTAATACATCATGTATCGTAACCATTAGATTTTATCCAAATCAAAGGTTAGGATTACGTAACTTGAACCCTACTCTTTGAAATGAGGAGGGTTCAAGTTACTCCAAATATAACTTTTCTAAAGTTACTTTTATCTCTCTTTAATAAGCGAGTTGGCATGAAGGCGCCAACCTTCAGCCAACAATTCATCCCCCATTTCAGCAATAATTACAACAATTGTCACTCCATTTTTTAAATTTTTACCACTCATTTCAATCATATTTACAACCCATACCATTCTTTTATTTTTTTTATTCTAAACTTAAATCTTTTTGCTTCTTTTTTTCTTCATATTTTAATATAGTGAAAAAGACAATAGTTTCGTGACAAAATAAAAAAAGTGTGATACTAAGAAGTGTATTTGGGGGTACTTTGAAGTTTAGAAAATACGATTCAAATACTACTTTTTGTTCGTAAAAAGATTTAACTGTTGAAGTACGTCAAGTTCGTTTCTCAATAAACGGTTGGACAAGAAAAAATTAATTTTATGACAAAATACATAGAGTGGGATACTAAGTAGTGTGTTTTGGTATACTTATGGATCTGAAAATAATTTAATTGTCCCAGTTTCTTCCTCAATAATTGATTTGGTTAAAAAAATAATTTTGTGTCAGAATCCGTAAAGTGATATGCTAAGCAATGTCTTTTGAGATATTTTAGCGTTCAAAAAAATTTAGGTGTTTTAATACGTGAAGTTCAATGTCTTTGTTATTATTATTTTTTTAACTTTATAATCTTCTTATTTAATTTATAGCTATAATTTAATTTTTATTCACGGAAACTTTAGCCACATCAACAATAGAACCTCATTTCGTATTCTTTCAACTTTCTATAGGTGATTATATTTTGTTTATGGTTTTCATTCAGTATTGCATGATAACCACGTGTTTCACTCTCTATTTGTATTGTCTTCTATATTTTTGTCATTTCACACCAACATTTATATTTGAGTACCGCGTTGCATTCATCAATAACAGGTTTGGTAAAAAAACAATAATTATTTTTTCAATTTTACAATAGAACCTCCATCACCTTCTTTCAACTTTTTTTTCATGTTTCATTTTTCTTATGACGTTGACTTCTTTTCTATGTAATTATCGATTAACCCACAGGGACTTTAACCATATTTACAATAGAACCCGTATTGTGCAAAATATACTAAGTTACAATACAACCCCCATCATCTTCTTTCAACTTTTGTATTGTTACTTCTATTTTATTGGTAGTTTTCATCCAACTCTGCTTGATACTCACGTGTTTCGCTTTCTAATTGTTTTGTCTTATTTTCTTTCTAATTATAGGTTAAGTTTTTATATTTACATATGATGAATAAAGATTATGTTATTAATATTATTTACACTTTTTTCTTCTTATTTTTTATGGATGTTCAATCTCAATATCTTTATGATGATCTTTTGATATATACGAATATTGTGTTCACTTATTTATTTGACTATAGCGCAATCCGTGCGCAACCCATGCATCGCACGGGTGATAAAACTAGTTAGTCTATATGTCAAAAACAAAAGCTTATTAATCTAAGGAGATTAAAGAACAACGGTAAATCCATTAATTAAGTCTATTAGTCTATTATTAATCCAAACAAATATGAATCATAAACATTATTATATTTAAATAACATTGTGCAACGTTATCTTTTTAAAAGTTATGAGAACAAGGAAATGAAACATGTGGCAATAGAGAATTAACACAAAACATGTTTCATATATGTCAATTTCAAGATTTATAAAATATAACAACACTTTATTTGGCAATTTCGGTCCCCAAAGTTTTTATTTGTATTTTTGTCCCTCAAAATCATGAATTATTTGTATTTTTTGTCCCTAAAATCTTGGATTTTGTGATAAATGGGAGACAACGCAATCCTTGACTTTTGAAGACAAATTGATCAATGAAAAAATAACATAGGCCAAAATTGCTAAATTGAGAAATTTGGAGGAGTAAAATCACCTAGAGTAAAATAGAGAGATCAAACTCGTCAAACGGAAAATTATAGAGACCAAAAGTATAATAGAGATATCAAAATTATTTTAATTTTATTTTGTTTTAAAATTTAAATGTCAGATTAATATTTACACCCTCATGTTTAATAAACGCAGCACCCTCTGCACAGAAACCCAGTTTCATAAGCCATCTGCCCAAAATTTTAATAAAAATCAAAACTCGGCCTTTAACTAAGTGTTCTATTTTCTTTATGATACGTACACCTCCACGACATACGGACCCCCTGTACTGGGCTGCATATTGCAGACCCTCAATTTACAAACCCAAAAGGCTAAAACTGTGTCGTCGTTATTTGCACCACTCGGTTTTAAACAATGCAACCCCATACTCATCAGGCCATGTTTGCAGGCCAGCAACTTAAAAAGCCCAAATATGTAGAGTGGACTGATGTTAATTGCACCCCCTTATTTCTGTTTACAATCTACCCAACATGAGACAGTACCCTCACCTTTCATTCCACTTAAACTCGGGAATTTTTTCCAGTGCCCATCCCATATTCCTATAATACACCCACATCTATATAGCCACATCAGACTAATTCCCAACTCCGCAAACTTTCACAATCACATTCGAAAATGGGGAAACCTTTACCTTTCACGGAATGGGGCGACCTTGTCTTTTTATAGATTGGAGCATCATATCCCTTGTGCCGAAAGAATTCTTTCCCTCCTATTCCAATCATCCTTAGCCACTTGTTACTCCAATACCAACATATTTCTCAATCCTTCAATCAATTTATACCATTTGCTGTCATTGTGCTCCCTTGACAAAGGTAAACTATTTCGCTCCCCACTATTTGAAGTTAAAATTGGGGCAGTCAAACATTTCCTACTTTGAGGCGAGCTTATCTCTCATAGGCTTGAGCAAATAATCTCATCCTTCACTCCACTCACGTGTCACATTTGTCCATAGCCCATGTTTTCAGAACCTGATCCAACTAACACATTCATCTGTATTCACATTGTTATACATGTTTATTAAACAATGCTTCAAAGAGAGCGAACACAAGTTAATAACGTGATATTGACAATCCCAAGTTAACTTCTTAGACCTGAAAGTTTAGTCATCATGAGTCATCATAACCAAATGAAAACCTTTGTGAATAAATCTACAAATACACACCACAATCTCAGAACATGACAAACTCGAACTTACTAGAGTTTGAGTCCGAGTCATCAAAAAGTTTTCCAAGGAATGATTATTTCAAATACTCAATTATCTGCTTCTGTCATCAAGAGGCATGTTTCTCATCTAATGATATTAAATCCAAATCTTTCTTGAGTTTTTGCTTCATCAATTAATCATAAATCATATCATACATTCCACACATTGCACCACACATTTCACATTGTACTTACCATACATAACATTCATCACATGTCATACACCATATACTTACCATCAATCACATGCATTTTCTATGCGTTAAACGCCAATCCTTTATTCTTACAAATCAACGCGCCAAGCATTGATTAGACATCTCACCCAAATCACCCTGTTGATCCTTCAGATCTATTATTGGTCCATAAACTAGACCTATGTCGGCATATAAGTCAGTCTAATGTTTGTCCATAAATCTAATCACCCTGTCGATCATTCAGACCTATTATTGGTCCATAAATGATAAGATCTAACATGATCTTTTAAGATTTGGATATAGAAATATGGCAACTCAAATATTTTCTTATAAAAACACATATTTAACACACCAAAAGGAAGGCACAAATACTTACATGAAAGAGGAAGAAAGATCAAAGATGGAGAAGACTTGAAATGGAAGTGGAGATTGAAGATAACCACACATTTCTTGGAAAGGTTATAAGATCACACTATCCCTAAGCTCTCCTAGCCTCAAGGAATTGATCTATGGTTCTCATCTCAATAACCAAGGAGAATCCTCAAATGAACCTCACCCTCACAAGCATGAACTAGCCCTCACCACATGCACTCTAGGTATTTTGGCTCTCAACTTTGCTAAAATGAGGAAAGTGATTTCATTCATCAAAGGAGCTTTAGGGTCTACAAGGAAAGTAAAAGCATTTATATTTTGGGTCTAATGGATCCTAAGACCAACATATAATCCACTAAAGAAAAAGAAAATAAGGCTCATGGCCACATCAAAGTAACTAAAAATCTTAGCATTTTCTAAATGGCCAACAAGGCTCAAAACCAAGGGTTCATTACAATTAGGCAAAATTACACCAGGGGACCTTTAACTTATTTATTTGTAACAAGTTGGCTCTTTAAGTTTCTTTTGTAACAAATAGGCCCTTTAAGTTACCCGACGTTGACACCGTTGGCCCTTTTAGTAAAATGTAATATCGTTCATTACATCAAAATACACCAAAATATGTTTGTTTGCATCAAAATACATAAGCTAGAGTAGTCACAATATATAAAGTAGCATTACATCAAAATATATAAGCTAGAGAAATCATTAAAAGGGCCTATTTGTTACACAAAAAACTTAAAGGTCCAACTTGTTACAAATAAATAACTTAAAGGTCCTCTAGTGTAATTTTGCCTTACAATTAAAAATAAGGTACTAAATATATTGGAAAGCAAATACAAAGAAATAGGGAACACTAGAGTTTGGGTATTCTAGAAATCTCTAAGGTATCATTGGTCACCTTTAGTGTGTCCTTGTCAATTATCATGGTGGACACGCTAAAGTATATACCCTTTGAATGAGGAAGATCCTTCCATGAATGAAAACTCTTGACTTGTTCCATTGTCTTGACCTTTCCTCTAGTGATAGATCTAATGATGGGGGCTTGGCTCACATCAATAAATAAGACCTATTATTGGTCCATAAATCAGATCAATAAACAAACATATGTTGATCCATATATCAAACCAATTGTGGTCCATAAATCAGACGAATATGCTAACACATGTTGGCCCATAATTCAGACCTGTCGGTCCATAAACCAGACCAATTGTGGTCCTTAAATCAGACTTCTGTTAGTCCATAAATCAAATCCCCAGGGATCATTCAGACCCCTAGTGCTCATTCAGATCCCCACTGATCCTTCTTTATTGCACTTCCGTTAACACGCCAAGCGTTAACCCCTGTTAATTCTCAAAAAAACCCCAACTTTCCTTCTAACCAGATAAGTTAGCGTTTGTTATCTTTATTTCTATTCCTGCTAAGAAAACTTGAAAACTCATCATTTCTTCTAGCAGAATATAAATAAAGAATGGTAGCTGTTATACCCCAAATTTGTCTGTTTTGTTATTTTGATTTACTAGTGTGTGTGTGTTACTGCAAGATTAGTATTTGCGCTCGCTTAGATGCTATTTTGTCTAATTGAGCTGATGCATATTCTTTAGGTCTACACTAAGTAATTTATGTGATGAGCCTATGTGTGGCAAATAGCTTGGGCCTAGTTTTTAGTATTTTGTTTGGTTGGCATCCGGCCCAATTTAATCCTTTTTCTTTTCACTAGACTTCCCATTTAACCCAATAAAAAAAACAGAATCATATCAATAATAAAAAGTCCAAAAAAATTATACAAATAATTACAAAATTTGTCCAAGGTCCAAAAAATGCAAAATTATAATAAAAACTACACAAAATACAAAAAACAAATAAATAGAAAACGAAAATCAAAAAATAAGCAAAATAACAGCTCCAGCCTAGTCTCTCAGCAAGCTCTAACATCTAGCCCATTGTCTTGTACTTGCTGAGCAAGTGTCTTCAAGAATCTGAAACAGGAAAGAAAGTCTTTTAGAATCAGTAATTTATTGTCTGAAACCCTAAAATTTCACTATAAAAACAGGTTAAAATTCACAGTTTAAGGACAGAGAGAAAAAGTCAGATAAAAGATTAAGGGTGTGTTTGTTTCCCGAATAGAAATTACACTCCAAGGAATCCCATGCTCTAGAATCCGATGACAAGGAATGTGATTGCTGAGTATTTTCTAAAACGTGTTTGGTTAGTTGCAAGCTCTGAAATCCAATTCTTTGAAACAATTTATAAACTTGTTTGAAATGTATTTTTCTCTTTTGTCAAAACAAACACAAGAATCTTTCTTTCCAAACCTAGATTCCTTGGAACCATCTTTATAACTCCCAAACAAACGCCACCCCCCAAGGGTTTTTCACACTGAAGCCTTAATCAACAAAGCACTCAAAAATTCTGGAAAAAAAAGTAGCAGTAACAAGGTAGCAAAAAGCGATAGTTAGGGCAGCGTTTCGATTCTAGGAGCAGTAGCAGTAAACAACAGTAACACTAGGCAGAACACGGAAAAGAAAATTTTTAGAAGCTGGAATAAAGGTTGATCAAAATTCGTTTTTTGGGGTTATGTTTTTAAGTTTGTCACTAGAATATTACAAATTATGAAATTAGTTTTTTCTAAAGTAATAAAAAATGAAATTAGGCCTTTAACTTAGTGTACCCTTTTCTTTATGATACTTACACCTCCATGACATAGTAATACGGACCCCCCTACAAGCCCAAAAGGCTAAAACTGTGTTGTCGTTATTCGCACCCCTCGGTTTTAAACAATACAGCCCCATACTCATCAGGCCATGTTCTCGGGCCAGCAACTTAAAAAGCCCAAAGATGTAGACTGGGCTACTGTTAATTGCAACCCCTTATTTCTGTCTATTCTATTATTTTGTTTTGTTTTTCCTTATTTTTTACTACTCATCAAAACTCATTCTTATTGAAAATATTAATTACAAAATATCAACCAAGAAATTTTTCTACCAAAGAACTACACAGCCTTTGATTCTCTATTCGGAGATACGTAGGAGCAGAGGAGGGCCCATATCTGTCAAGTGCACTAATAAAAACTTTTTTTTTTGAAGTCTATTTTCTTCGACAAAAAAAAGTCTATTTTCTAAATTATTTCTTTCCTAT
Source organism: Astragalus glycyphyllos (assembly GCA_963573325.1). Taxonomy (NCBI): domain Eukaryota; kingdom Viridiplantae; phylum Streptophyta; class Magnoliopsida; order Fabales; family Fabaceae; genus Astragalus; species Astragalus glycyphyllos. The sequence goes on from OY754307.1 coordinate 17,719,938, forward strand.
TTCTCAAAAAAAATAACAAAAATACTTAAATATCTATCACATCTTTTTTCCTCTTCTTAAATATGCAAAAAAGGGTAAAATCAATTTGTCTTTGAATTAACAATTTTTACGCATTTAATTAGATGGTAACCTTCGTTAGGAGAGATGTTGCAGGTTGCTAATACCTTCTTCACGCATAACCGACTCCCGAACTCGTATTTGGTTCGTAAAGACCCTTATAGGGGATTTATCAACGCTTTCCCCTTAAACCTAAACTTTGATAGTAGTTTCATTCCAAAACTTTGAAGAATCCTCACTTTGATTTTTGGGTCGCTATAATAGCGACTACATTTATAAGGTCATAATTGAGCATATAACCAATTAAGTGAAATGAATAGTTGTACCAATTCCAAAATTAAGCATATAACCAATTAGGGCGATCAAAAGTTTGCATAGAAAAATCATTTTATTTCAGAACCAATTAAATAAAATGTTACAAAAATATTTTATGTTTGAACCAAATAAATAACCTGTTTTATACCAAAACATAATAGCATTAAAAAGAAAAAGTTACAATTCAATCTAATTATCTAAAGTTTATACAGTGTGTAAGTTCTTTTTCTGAATCCTACATTAAGGTTAGGAGGACATGGGCTATAGCAGGCTATATTGGCAACAAAAGTAGTTGTTGTGGGCATGGAAGGACAATAGATGTCGCCTGACGATAGGAAAGAAACTCCTGTATCAACAAAAGTCATATATATTAATATATTAATCGAGTATATTATGCTCAAAATAGCTATATGCGTAATCGAAATAAGGAATCATAAATATGATATGTCAATGGTGTAAATATACTTACTAGATTTGGATATCAATTATTTTTTATTTCTAAATTAAAGATAATACTGGTATTTCCTTTTCATCCATTTTGTACAACACAAAATGATCAATGATGAATTTCACCATGCATATAGCTGAAATAATGTACCCATTTTGATCACGCATTGTATGTTGGTTAGTGCAATTGATATCAAATGTATACGTTTGATTGTAATTTTTATCCAAGACATAAGGCTCAGATATCTACAAATTGAATAAATACTATGTTAAATATGAAAGGTACTACCTAAAGTCATCAAACTATAAATCGTAAAAAAAGGTCATAACTGGTTCATATAGATTAGGATTCCTGGACCGGAGGTGTTCATTATAAAAATAAAAAGTTGCATCTCCCTTGAGGGCAAAGATTGAGGTACTTGTGTGGTCTTCCACTATGACATTAACGTTAGACCTAAATTAGTTAACAGTGTATTTGAGATGAAAAAATTGTGGATAGTTGTAAACAGTAGAATCAACAATGGATAAAAATCTGACCATGTATTTGAGATGAGACCAATTATATGGGCTAACAGGACTCCTGAAACAATCGAGATATTAGTGTAAAATACGCTAAGATGAAGTTGTAATTTGTTTAACATTACTGCAAATTGTAAGAAAGCAAAATAAAATCAAAAATTTGTGAAACCATAATGTAATCAACAGTAAGTAAGGCAAAGCAAAGAAAGTAAGGAAATAAAGGAGTAAGTAGTGTAACCTCGAAGAAAAAAAACACGCAAAATATAAAATTATCCAGTTACCCACCTCTTTTAAAATGGCAACACTTTTGCAGGGGGTAATTAGATAATGTTATACTTTGCAAGGTGTTTTTTTTTTGCAGGGGGGTAAATGGATAATGAACATTTGGAGGGGGTAACATATATTTTAAGCCAAAACAGATTAATGATATGTCTGGTGTTGTAGCATTGAGTGTTGTAGCATATGATGCGTGCCTTTCAGTCACTATCGTTAGGGTTTCATCACAAGTCATATGTCTAAGCTCTAAATAAGTTCACTCTCGTATATTAAATACCCACGGTATTCCCCTTATGGACTTTTCCCTCCCATGTCTAGGTTTAAACAAGGGTTGTTAAAGTGTCCTTTAACAACCACTGTCCATATTAACCATTGAGATCAATTTATAAACCATGTCTAAATATATAAATGATACTTATATTTAGCTGGCCATTTCTAAAATAAGCAATGGAAAAAGTATTACGCATGTTAAAATACTAACATTAAGCACTACATTAAAACTACTAAAACTTCATTACATATATAGAATCTAGAGTCATCAACAAGAAAATATGAACAAAGATGCATTCTAGAGTCATATTACTGAGACTACAAAGAAAATAAAATAGTACTAGAAATTATACTAATCAAGCTTCCATGTAATAACAATTGTAGCGATGTTGCAGCGATTGCAGTTCAGAATTTCCATTTGATGATGATCAATAACTTGGAACAAAAATTGATGGAAAATATTTCTATCTATCTCTCTATTCGAACCTACATGAAGAATGAATGATAATGAAGAAGATGGTTCCATACTCCCCCGGTAAAACGAGTTTCATGGCCTTCAAAACCTTATTGAATCACTTACACTAATGCAATGGAAGATTTTCAATATTCAACAATATTTTTTCATATTTCTTAATGTGAAACACCAACTTGACATCATGCACATTAAAATGGTGATTTTATTTTGCATTTTAAAAACTATAACCACGTACACCACAGAAAAACCTAAATCAAATAAACCATAAAGCTATTTTCATTAGCGATTAGAGTAATGAATTCATATAGTGCTCCCAGATTTGCTCCAAGATTCCTCCACTTTAAGCGCAGCTTCCTCCCATTTCTGTACCTCTGCCTTGACCATCCATCACCGGTGGCTTGGGTGGCGCCATGACTAGGGCTCCTAAATCGAAGGCTGGCGGAGTAGTGCCTTTGGTCCCAAAAGAAGATCTCCTTCTTCACAACAACAAGAAAGTTCAAATGCGTGATGATGGGTCCATCGTGGATGCAACCATGGAGGAAATTCTGAATCCCAGCTCCCCTACCTCATACAAGGAGGCGTTGCTGCAAGTTTTCGGCAGTGAAAGCATGATAAAGGAATCTTGGGCAGAACGAGACGAGGATCTGCTGAGAACCGATTGTACAAAGATGAGTTCCTAAACACAAGGGATGAGTCTGCGCCCTTTAATCCTACGCCTATAATTCTGTTATCCGATGAGAAACTAGATCTTTGGTCTAAGCCATGGAAGAGCACACTCATCGTGAAAGTTATGGGCAAGCACGTAAACTTCAAGTTCTTGGAGTGATAAATCCAGACACTCTGGCAATTGAAAGGAACGATCAACATTATGGACATGGTGGATGATTTTTACCTAGTGCGCCTCTCCTCCCAGAAGACTATAGATTTTCCCTCTTTGAAGGCCCTTGGAAAGTTATGGACCATTATCTCATTGTTCAAAGGTGGCGACCTTTTTTCTCATTTAATGCCGATTTGACTAGAAAGATTGTGGTTTGGGTTCGCATACCCAAACTTCCACTTGAATTGTGCAAGAAGAAATTCCTAAAGAGAGTCAGATTTACCTTGGGTACTATGTTGTAAGTGGATAAGCTCACATCCATCCATAATAGAGGACGATTTGCGCGTATTTGCGTTGAGTTAGACTTGGACAAGCAACTATCGTCACACATTATCCTTCATGGTGTCAAACTCCCCTTGGAGTATGAAGGCCATTCAATTTGTTTTCGATGTGGCAAGTACGACCACAAACGCAACCAATGAAGAGAAATTCTTGAAGATTCAGAATCTCCTAAGAATCACGAGGACTCCATGGACACGGATAAAGGACAAAAGAAAGGCAACGAAGGACCACCATCAATTCCTAGACCTAACAGTGCCACTGGGGACACGAGGAATCTTGTACAAGACTCATCTGGTGCTAAACAGAAAAAGGATAGGGAGCTTCACAAACTGGATTTGAGCCCTTGGAACCTAGTCACGTCTAAATCCAAGTGTAATGATCCCAAACAGTCGCCTAGACGAACCGTGTTGCAGAATACTGATGCATGTCCTTCTAATGTCCTTGGGCATATTACAAACATTTTTGTTACTGAAGTGCAGGATCAAATAAGCAAGACCAACTCCAGGTTTAATGTGCTCAGTGAGGGCATAATGGAGGATTAGGAAAACACGAACTCTTGCTCTGTGGGTGTGTGACCCCGAGGCTGGGAAAAACTGGTAACTCAGACACACTAGTAAAGAATTACGTGGCCCAAAGAGTCAAAGCAAAACCACTGAGAAAACTAAAGCCCAAGGCTTTGTCAGACCTCATTCCTTGACTCCAAAATCCACCCCAACCAAAGTGTTTACAAATAGCAATTCTGGGCAGGGGTAACAACACTGCTGGTGAGACACTATCTAAGGCTACCACCCTCCCTAGAAGTCAAGCAGTTCATGATGGCACAGGTAGGATTGAGGAGCGACCAATCCTTGAGTATATAAAATTAAAGAATAGGGAAACAGAGCTTGCTGCCCTCGCCATTTTAGACATGCTCAATACCTCAAATAAGGCCGGAACCCAAATTAATAAGGAGAATGATGCCTTTCTGGATGCGTTGAGGAAAAGAAACCAATTGCCATCCTAGAACTCACAGTGTGATGGCAACCGCAAGAGAATGCCAACTATTTGGACAAGAGTCAAGTTAAACCAATGCTTGTTGACTTAAATGAGGCTTTGGAGTCTAACCACTCAAGTAGTGTCCAAGGAATGTTCTATGTTGGAACTGCATGGGCACTGTAGCTATGGTCTTTTCTAACCTCATCAAGGATCTAAGATATGATTACTTTTTCTCTTTTCTTATACTTGTTGAGACTCACATGAGTGGTTTTAAAGCTAATAGAATTATTCAAGAAATTAATCTTGATTGCAGGTGTAGTTGATTCGACCACCGACGCCATGTCTTATCCTCCCCTATTACATTCAATTTACATCCTACATCAATTGTGTCTATGTAGTTGATTCGATCACCGACACCACATCTTGTTAGAACTTTTGTTCATCCAATATATGTGCACAATGAAGGAGAAATTAAGAGGTCAGATGCCCATTTTTATTTGGGCCACAGAACCCCCATAGCAGGATGTAATGGACCAAACATAGCTCATCATTAAATTTGTGCAAAAATCGATGAAATTGAAGCTGGTGGTGCTAGATTACTCTGATAGAATCGAATTCGAGCTTAAAATCTGGAGGTTAGATTTCCAATGGGTAAGAATGTGAGGTCAATATAAGTCAGACACGGGGACCAAATTGGACACCAAAACTTTTGCCAAAGACAAAATTGGGTATTAATTCTAAAAAATCTCATGGCTTACATTCAAATTCCTATTATCATGTGTATCCCAGGTTCATCTCCAATCCCCCAATTTCTCTATACTCCTTGCTTCGTATATTTGCGTCACACATGAATTAGAATCTTATAGTTTGTTTACTTTACAAGTAGAATTTCCAAGTATTTAAAATAAAAAAATAATTTAATTTAAATACACTCTTGGGGTATATGGATACACCATCGACCAATTTTAAATTGAAATATCACACATACTATTAATTAATAACTACCTTATATGTCACACATACTATTAAATATTATTGGTTGTGAGTGTAAAAAAAACTAGTATTTTATCTGTGCATACACACGGGTGTTACTGTAATCATAATCATAAGTAATAAATTAATTTCGAAATATATCTCAAAAATGAAGACTCAAGAGATCGAACCACCTTCCTCACACCTGCACCTTCCAACACTAACCATTTGAGCAACCACATTTTGTTACAATTGAGGCGTATTATAGAATATATACCCTTTTTTTTTTCTTTTATTTCTAGCAAAACCTATTACCTACTAATTATATTTATTTATATGTATTTTAATACTTATATATTACATTTATATATCATATTTATTTGACATCTAATATTTTGTGTCACTTTCCATAGATTTTAAATTCTATATATTTATTAACTAGAATGTTATTAAATATGAGTAATTTTATTGATCTTCAAATTTGTTTTTAATTCAAAATTATATTAAATTTTGAAATATTGACTTATAATATCTTACATTTTTCTATTTCTCATATTAATTTAATACCAAATTTATTGATATCGGGTCATGCGGGTCAATTAGTGACCCATCGGTTCGACCATTGACCCAGTGACCTGCTCGGGTCGATCATCGGGTCGAATTTAATAACATTGATTGGAGCTGACAGTTTTAAAAAAACAAAAACAAGTAATGAATACAATGCTAATTTTGTGGATCTAGTAATGAATACAATGCTAATTTTGTGGATCCAATCTCTCTCTCGACAATCTCTCTTCATCTCTCATTCGCACATTCCTCTTCCTTCTTTTTCTCTCATTTTCTATCACAAATATTCAATCTTTTTTTGATGAACTACAAAAGTTTGTCCTTCATCTCTTCTTTCATCTTGATCAACTCAAAACGCAAAGCAACGAAAGAAGAAAATCAGAAGAAACAGAGCACTGCATTTCTCTCTCTCCTTGGACCATCACTCCTTCTATCTTCCTTCGTTAGGGTTTCGTTTTTCCCTAAATTTCTGAAGAATTTCCTTTGTTAGCATCATAACAAAGTTGGCCACGATACTGTGTGAAGGATGAAGAACGATATTCGCCACTTCCACCGCCACAAGATGCCGACGTTCTAAACCACCACAACTTCTTCAGCACCTTACCGTGATTTGTTTTTGATTCTATTTCTTCTGTTGTAAAGTTTGTCTTTTTATCACGTCAAACTAAATGGGTTTTCTTTGCTTTTGCTTGGTAATATTTTTATTCTTTGAAGTTTTTGAAATTTTCTTCAATCATGTTCAAATGGTTTTTTTTCCCCTTCGGCTTCTGTGATCATAAAGCTTTAGAGGAATTTTGGCAGTGCAGTATCTTTATGGTTAAAAAGATTCAGCTGTTGAAATCATAATGTTGTTTTGGAGTACTTCCTAAGTTTATCAATTTTGCAATCATCTCATTTCAATAAATAGATTGAAGACTGTGTCTACAATATAGTCAACCTCCATAGTGAGAAATTAAGGATATAGTTGTTCTTACATTTGTATTGTCTACAGGTATACTCCCCAATATATATAATCAGACCCAGAATAGCAGATGTAGAAAATAGTGAGATATTGCTATAATAGTAACAAAAATGTGTTGATGCAGCGATGAAGGTACACCTATGGTTGTCCGGTTACGGAAGTGTTATTGTCACCCTTATAACAATGTGGTTTTTTTTTTCTGTTTTGATCACTGTTGTAGCTTTGAAAATCCTTTCGGCCGGAACCACTATCGAGAGAAGATGGAGATTATCAGAAGCACAAGAGCAACAAGGTAGCCGGGTTGTTACAACATAGGTGTTGAACCTGTTTTGGGTTCATTCCATAAGTATTCTTATAACTGCATATTGGTTTTCCCCGTTCATTTCAACTTTAAATTTTTTATTCCGTTTACCAATATTCTGTCTTTTGCATTGCACTTTCATTTTAGTACATGTTGGGGTTGCAAAATATAAAACTAATTATTCAATTTTATAATTAGAATATTGTGAAGCTGTATGTCATATATAAATTTATCTCAGGGTATTGAGAAGTTGTGTGTCATATATATGATATTGAATTTGCAACTTTTGTTCTGTTTAATCACGATGCAGTGAGCCTGATTGAAAAGTCTTGCTTAGAGCTTCTTGAATTCTCGGAGGAGCTTTTAGTGTTTTAAATAGGGATACTATTGAATATCCAACAATATCTAATATTTATTTAATAATGTTGAATATAAATCCTATGGGTTTTTCTAGGAACACATCTGACCTCATTGGTAGGTTCTCTTCAAAGTTCATGTGAGGGACTCATCGAGAATATATTTGAGAAAACATTTCATGTTTGAGGGATTATGATTGATTAGGACTTGCTTAAAAAGTTCAAAGATAAATCAAATGTTGTTAAGGTGAAGCGTAAATCTTAATTTTCAATAGCGTTCATAGTTTTAAGCTAAGACTTTCCAACAAACCATAATTCATAACATTACTTACACTGTTAGAGACAATGTCTCGATCGTCAATGCAAGAGGGTTTCGTGGATACAATTTCACAGCTATCACCAAGAGAGAAACCCTAAGATAAAATAAAATTTGAACTAATGGTTCTTTCTTCGCACAGTCACTATATCCCACTAAATTTGGGACTTCTCTCAAACCCTATCGCGTGATGTGAAAAGCGGTGCTGCTCTGTATTCCTTTTGTTTGCTCTCAATCTTTTTTTATCATCACTCTCAATCTTATTCCTAATAGTGAGTAATACAAATTAGATTGCAATAGATCGTTCCATATTTAGTTTTTTTACAAAATTAGATTAGTCGCTGGCAAAGTTGTTGGATACTAACAATATGATAAAAAAACCTAATCTAATGCATCATTATGCTTTTATCGATTATTAAGTAAAATGTTTACCATTCTCCAACTAATATTGTATATCACACGTATGATAAAAAATTCTAATCTAACGCATCATTATGTTTTTATTAATTATTAAGTAAAATATTTACCATTCTCCAACTATTAATTATTTCTGTCAAAAAAGCTATTAATTATTTAGTCATAGATGTTACAATAGAATGAATATATAAGGTTTAATAAAAAAATATATAATGTTCATATTAAAATAAAAGATCATAAGTTATTGTCAATTCTAGAAATTTTTTATACCTCATTAATTATGGAGCTTTATAGGCAAATAAGATATGGGAAATAAGTCCCTTTTAAAAAAGAAGATATGGGGAATAAGCAATACTAATATTGATATTTTAATTTCTTTTTGTATCTTGCTTTCAAACTTATAACATCAAATATTTTAGGTTTAATTAGATTTTTGGTCCCCCTATAATAGTTAATTCACGATTCCCCCAGCCGAAATTGGTCAAACTAATGATTGAAGTGGTACTAAGTTAAATGACGTGGCATCCCATGTTTGAGTGCCACATGAAGTTTTTAATTAAAACATAATATTTTAATATAACAATTTTTTTTAAATAAGTAATAATAAACATCCCAATATTTGGTAATAAAATATTTTTTAATCTACTTTTTTCCAACTTACTAACTCTCTTTCTCTGCGATGAAGGTTCGGAGATAGCAAAGTTTGGTGTTACTCAAGGTGGAAGTTTGATGAAGATCATGAGGAAGATCTTAGAGTGACCAAAGGATATTTGTTATGTATACTTATGGATGGATGTATTGTTTCATCATTCCCTCAGTCTCACACTCGACTAAACGAGTGCTTTCTACCTGTACGTGGAAATCTCGGCGGGGACTGCCCACAGTGGACGGGGACGAGAGAGATAATTCCTCCATTGTCAACTCTCGGATGAGAATGGGGACGGGGACCATTCCACTGTCCGAGTACATTATATGATGTGCTAACTGCTATCCTTTATTTTTAATTTTATTTTTTGAATATCAATAAATAAAAGGAGGATTAAAATTTATATTAAAATATTAAACTATGATTTTTTAGTTTAACTATAATATATTTTAGTATACAATCTAATCTAATAAACGTGTCTTACTAAAATTTGTCATGGTGGGTTTATTTTCTAAGGTGTACAAAGTAGTCAATTTTTTTGACATAATATACGTAAACATTCATCTGGCTCTTTTTTAATTCCCAAACAATAATTTCAAAATTGAAGTTAAAAGGAAATGTATACACGTGCTGGCACGGGTGATACATTCTAGTTGTTATAATTTGCTACGAAATTATAAATATGTTGAAAGTTACAAAACGTAATAAAAGAAAAAGGGAAAACTCGATAAAAAATGATATTCCAAATTTATTAAAATAGTTTTGTTGCAAAAAGTTTAAAAAGGTTGATATTTTCTTATAATATAAATAATGGAGTAAAAATGAGGAAAAAAGAAAATAAGATTTAATATAAAATATGCACCCCCGTTTGCACTCCCGTTGGCGCTCCCGTTGTCGCTCCGTGCGGCTCACAAAAAAAGTAAATGAGACTTAATTATTGATTTTCTAAAAAAATAATTTTGGAATTTTTTTGCTAGCGGTATCGTTTTTTTTGACAATCGGTAGTGGTTAAATTAATAGGTTGTAGTAGCTTGAGTATATTATAGTAAATAGTAAATTCTACATAATTTATTATTAATTTTATGTAATTACTGATATTTTACAAAAAATAAATTTACAAAAAGAACTATTTTTTTGAAAAAAATAATCTGACTACGCGCGTCAGCGTGGCAAGCAGCAGGTACCTTTTGTTGGTTTTTTTTTGCATTGCGCAGTTTTTTGGTTTGCTTTTTTTGCCAAAAGCTGCTGGTTTTTGTTTTTTAGTGGCAAAATATCTTAAATGCCCAAAAAAGGGCACTTGGTCGCAAGTGGAATGTCTAAAAATGTCAATTTGCTAACAAAATTGTTTTATTAGGATTAGATTATTAGATTATTATATTAGTATTAGATTAGATTAGATTAGATTAGATATTAGATAGATTAGTTAAATTACATTTTTATCATTGGTTTTGGACCCTTAGCAATTATATAAGTGGACTATTTTTAACATTTTGCTAGCATATAAATTATATAAGTGTCATTGTTTTAGAACAAAAATAAAAGGTCAAAAGTACGAAAAATTAGAAACGGAGGTAGTAACATATTTCTGCTACGGAAACAATTATCTACAACGCTTGTCTTAAAAAAAGGGTTAAATATGTTTTTGATCCATGTTTATTTGAGTTTTTCGGTTTAGGTTCCTAAAAAAAAATCACCAATTTTGGATCTCTTTAAGAAGATCAATGTTGGTGGGGAGAACGTCAAGGTGGTGCGCTTCAAGTATGAGAGGCTCTCTGTGTTTTGCTATCTTTGTGGTGCTCTTGGTCACTAAGATAGGAATCCGGGAGAAAATAATGCATGGTTAGGTCAAGTTAATTCTCGTGGAGCTAGTTGGGAAATTAATGAGGCAACCTCAAATGTTTTTTCTAGTGGTGGTATGTCCAGGGGGTGTATAGTGGGGGAGTGTCACGTGACTTTATGGTTACAAATGATAATGATATTGAGGAAGCTCGCAAACAAAATGTAGTGATGCTACTGTGGTTCTAGGTACTGCTTCTAGTTCTGAGGCACAATCATCAAACATGGTTTCTTTTTTATCGGCAGGTGTTGGCAACCAAGCTTGCTAAGAGCAATGAGTATTCTAAGTTGGTATTGTCGAGGTCTGGGGTGGTAGAATGCTCACCAAAGCGGGTAAAGAAGTAATAATTAAATCAGTCTTATAGTCTATTCCTACTTACTTCATGAGTCTCTTTCTTATTCCATCCTCTCTGATTGACGAAATTGAAAGAATGTTGAATGGTTTTTGGTGGGGTGGGAATGGCAGTCGTAATAAGGGGATCCGGTGGTTACCTTGGGAGCGTCTTTGTGTGCCTAAGGGGCATGGAGGTATGGGTTTCCGGAATTTGAAGGCTTTTAATTTGGCTCTCTTGGGTAAACAAGCCTGGCGCTCCAGGCACAACCGGACCTCTTGGTATCCCGGTTGTATAAGGCGAAACACTTTCCTCATGGGATTTTTTAAACGCTACTAAACAGAGTAATGGTAGTTTTGTTTGGAATAACATTATTGATTCCCAACCTGTTTTGATTAAGGGTGTCACTTGGAGTATTGGTGAGGGGAATCGTATTCCTTTATTTGATAATAAATGGAGTGCGGATGGGAGGTTAGTTCAGCCTCATCAATCGAATCTTTTCAATCCTTTCCTTAGGGTTGATTACTTATTGGTTAGTGAGCGAAAAGTTTGGAATGAGGCGCTGGTCCGATTTCTCTTGGATGAGCATTCGAGCAATGAAGTGTTGAAAACTCCTTTGTTCCACTCGGTTACTACTGATTCATTAAGTTGGATGAAAAGTCCGGATTATATTTAGTAAGGAGCGCTTATAGACTGCTTACGAAGAATATCCTTAATCAATCTCATCTTCAAGTTGCTGGTAGTTGGGGGCTTTTGTGGAAGTTGCAGCTTCCGCCAAAGGTTAAGAACTTCTTATGGAGGATAGGTAGAAATTGCATCCCAACTCGTTCGATCCTTGTTCGTCGTGGTGTTCCCGTGACCTCAGTTTTCCCTTTGTGTGGTGATTTTGATGAGACGCCAATGCATTTATTCACTGAATGTAGGACGACTGTTGCTTGTTGGGGGGGGGGGGGGGGGGTGATTGGTGTGGCTTCCATAGTGGTTGTGTGTGTTGTTGATCCATGTTCGGCTAGCTCTTGGTGTTTTGATGTGTTGAATCAGTTGAATGGTGATGACATACTTGCTTGGTGTATGACCTTATGGAGCCTTTGGACATGTCAGAATCATCTAGTGTGGAACAATTAATTCTAGAGATACGGTTGCTACAATTGTGTTGCGTGGAAACCAGCTCCTTTCGGACTGGGTTTCTGCTCGATCTTCTTCTTCTTATGGCAGAAGCCTCCAGTTGATAATGGTGGAAATAAGGTGGGTTTTGGGATGTGTCTTTCATTACTGCAAAAATGCATACCTTTGCGCCTTCTCTAGCTGTCTATACAGGTGAGGCTTTGGGTGTTCTTCATGCTATGGAGTGGGTTCGTGAATTTCACTTCAGAGACGTCATTTTTGAGTTAGACGCCAAAGTGGTGGTAGATGACTTCAATAATTTTTCTCCCCTTGTTTTAGATTATAGTTGTATTTTGCATTCTTGTAGGGAGTCCTTTACCGTCTTTAGTAACAACTCTCATGTGGAGTTCTCTAGGAGAAAACTAACAAGATGACTCATACTCTAACAGGGGTAGCATTGTTTTTAGTTTCTTCTCAAACTTTATTTGATATTCAGGCATGTATTTCCACTATTATTTTTAATGAAATGAAGTAGGCACCTTTTGTAAAAAAAAACATATTTAACCCTAATTTAGCCCATTTTAGTCCTTGACAATTCTTAATAGGACAAATTGGTCTCTGATAATTTTTTGGGATAGATTAGTCTCTGACACTTTTAAAACAATGACAAATTAAAATTGTCAGGGACCAACTTTTTCCTTCAAAAAATTGTCAGGAGCCAATTTGTCGGGTGCTTCTAGGGTGAAAGAGCAAATTAAATCTTTCACCGGTGAAACACTAAAATTGACCGTTGGATGTAGTATAAAAATTCATCAATGGTTGAGATTTAATACTGGTTGATTCAATCTTAACCGTTCATAGCATTTTAAACAATATCCGACGGTCAGTTTTAGTGTTTCACCGGTGAAAGATTTGATTTGCTCTTTCACCCTAGAAGCTCCCATCAAAAAATTGACAGAGACTAAAATTGTTAACATCTAAATTCACCCTTGTATTTTGATGGGTCGTTTCGTAAACTTCATTTCAAATTTCCATGGTCCTTCCCAAAAAATAAACAAATTATTTTTATTTATTTTTTCTCTCTCTTGAAAACAAAGAATCTCTCTCTCTCTCTCTCTCTCTTCTCTCGCTCTTCGCCTCCCTCCGCCCTTTCTCTCTCTACAATCCCTTCTCTTTGGTTTTCCTTCCTCAATGCTAACCCATGATCCTCTACATGTAATCCCACCGTAACCTAACCTAAAACCCTTTTGATCTCTCTTTCTCTCTCATACACAAACGCCATGTCCCAAGGATCTCCTTCTCCTTCTCCATCTTCCCCACCACCACCCACCGCCGAACCCTTGCCGGGAAAAGAGCAACCCGCCACCGTTCCTCCCGCTGGAACCCGCACTCGTCCGTCTCGCGCTTGTACCATTCGCGCCGCCGCTCGTCTTTACTCTCCGCCGGCGACTGTGCGCAGAACCAACAAAGCGGCAAAGAAGGATCAGCGGCGGCAGCAGCAGCGTCGACATGAAGATAGTCTATCGCCGTCGCGTTCACCGTCACCTTCACCACTGCATCAATGTAGCAAGATCGTGACGTCGCTTGTTGAACCTCCCCCGCCGGCACAGTTGCCACGGTGGAACCTTCGTTCCATGTGGGAATTAGCTTCTATTCTCAATTTTTTGCATGTGAGGTTTCAAAGCTTTGATCTTTTGGGTTTCTAGGGTTCTTCTTGTGTATTCTTTTGTTTTTAAGGTATTTTGCGATGTGTTTGTTTTTTTGCAGCTATTTAGACCTCTTTTGAATATATCAGTAGAATTCTCTGCTGAAGAGTTTGAAACTGCTCTTCTTACACCCAATGACACGTTGGCCCATATACATATGCCTTTGCTAAAGGTTGGTGATGCTATTTCTTTGACTCCTTTGAGTACTCATTTGTTCTTCTTTCAATGTAGGTGTGAATTCTTAGTCTTTTGAATTGTTTTGTACTCATTGTTGTCCTGTTTACTAGTTAGAAGTTTATTTAACATTCTGTTGTGTTTTTTTGATAAGTTTAACTGATTTTGCAACTGTGCACCTTGAACTTGAAGATTGTAGTTTTGTTCTAGAATGCTAGTTTAGGTAAATGCCAGTGCCTAGCTGTGAGAAATTTCAGAGGTCTGAAGTGAAATCGTTGGTAGTATTAGAAGTATTAGATCTTAGGAAGCTGCTGTAGTTGAAAGAGAATGAGTGCTAAATTAGATATATGCTTTGGTCAGTGCAAGCTTGAATATATGCTTTGGGAGTGTTCTAAAATGATCAAGGCGAGACTTGTCTAGATTTTTGAAATGGATGGATTAAATCAAGATGATAAATTTAGGATTTAGGAGTATGGGTCACTATCCAACTGTTGGGGTGAGTTTCTTTCCCAGTGGAATAGTTGAAACTATTGAACCTGTGAATTGATGGAAGGAATAAAACACTTAACACTTTTTAATTTGGAGATTTTGAGTACATCAATGGTTGTTGGACGAATGGTCACGATACGGTTGAAAATTATAATGTAGTGAGATGGATATATTCTCTGCAACTGAACTGCGTGTTTGATAAAGATATAGGTTAATACAGATAACGTACTTAAGTGGAATTGGAGGCTTTTGTTTCATTTCTTGGAAAGCCTTTCTTTACTTTTTGAAGAGATAAATATGTATGCTGATTGTGTGCGGCGTGCGCTCTGATTAAGTGGTCCATTTCACTGTTGAAAGATAGTTAGTTAGTCAAGTTTGCAGCCTTTATGTTGTTTGCTCCATATTGTTTTTAAGCACAAGGTTTATGTGCTGTATTAAATGATTGCAAGTTCCAAAAGTGCCTGTTGAAGTTTATTATTTTTTTATTTTACTTTTATGGGTTTCAGCCATGGTCCTATTCTAATGTTTTGAGTGCAAATTAGTTGGTCCTATTCTAATATTTCGGTAGCAAAAGGTCTCAAAATAATCATGATCATGGTTTCAACACTCCAATAAATACTTTGCTAGACATTTTTAACACGAGTTAGGCATTGTCACAAATCAAAGATAAATTACTAAAAGAAAAGGCCAGCTTTGAAAAATTTCGCAACTTTCAAGACAACTTCCATTTACTTGATTCTTACTGCAAGGTTTCTGACTTGCAATATGGTTTCGCAACTTTTGAGACAACTTCCATTTATTTTTAACTTTGAAGACTGGTTCAGTACTGGATTTTAACCAGTTTTGATGCTGTACCGTATTTTTAACTCACTATAGAAGACAAAAGAGATTTAGTGGTTGCTGAAAAATAGAAAAACAAGAAATCGATGAATCAATATTTTTTTTCCAGTAAGGCCACCACCAACACTGAACAAAAATTCAATTATTGCATTGAATTGAACTTTTTTAAGGAAAAAACTACCGATAAGCCATTGTTACTTCAATTGCGTTAACATGGAAAACTTCAGTTGTGGCAGAGAAAGAGAGAGCGAGAGCGAGAGAGAGAGAGAGGGAGGGAGAGAGGGAGAGAGAGAGTTTTCCTCTTCCTTGGTTTTTAATCCTCTGTTTGACTAATTCAATGAAAAAAAACATGTGTGCTATATCTTCGATAAAAAAACTGCGCTATATCTTGTAAATAAAAAGAAAAATCTGACATCAATTAACTGGTACACATTAAAAACTAAAATACCGGTTTGGTCCACATTTTAAGCGAAATAGAATGGATTGGTTTTTTAAAAAACGGTGCCGGATTTTCTAAATGGTGCTAGTATAGTATTTAGTATGGGTCAAGTTTTTTTTTTTTGCACAGCTCTATAAATAGGTAGTGGGGACTGCGGAGTAAGAAAAAGTTTAGGTTGTATAATGTTAGTGGTCATGCACTGACAGGAACTCAACTTGCATGGCTCTAACTGGTTCATGTTAATTCTTGAAAGCCCGAGAATGGCCAAGGCCATAATTCAGCTTGGTGAGATAAGTTTAACTGAAGATAAGTTAGTTATAGTGAGAGATAAGAGATGTTGGTTATATAAGAGGAAGAGAGGGGAGAAAGGGCATGCGTGTTTTCTATTTGTGTTCACCTTGGCAAAGAGCATTTGCTCTTACATTTTCCTTGTTGAGGTTTTTGAATATTGTAGTGCAGTGTATTTTGTCTCCCTCAATACCTATGGGTACATGATCTATTCGGTTTTATTGATGAGAGGGGCTAATCAAAACCTTGAGGATACTTGAACTCATCCAAGTTCTTTTAATTGGGTTAAGTATTATAATATAATAATATTATCTAGTGTTGTGAACTTGGGGCTATCGCGGAAGTGCATTGCAGTAGCCGGCTGCTACAGTGGCTCTGTGGCATTGTGTTTCACTATCCCGGCTGTTGCATTAGAAATCACGCTAGTATTTTTGTCCTAATACATGACCGCAAAATTCATAAAAAACCCTAAATTTTAAAACAATGGGGGATATTTTAAGGGTGTTTTGGAAATTTGCGAGTGAAGACTGAAGACAGATGGTTAAAAACGATGAAGGGTATTTGTGATAGGTTTGCTTGTTAAAAAATTATGGTTAGTCAGGGGAAATGGGTTCAAGAAATCAGCAACCTCGTATGTGAATATCCAATAGAAATCTTAAAGAAGGGGATTAAGCTGCCAATCTGACAAATCAACAAAGAACATGAGATTGGGAAATGGGATTAAGCTGCCAATCTGACAATAGCAGATAAAAAAAGAACGCGGAAAGATTGTCATGGGATGTGTGATGATGAAGAGTGAAGCTGGAATGGGTCTTTTTCTAAAGGGCAATAATAAATGCTGAGATCAGGCGATGTGCAAGTGGTGGCATCAAAACTAGGATAGAGGCCTCAATAAGGGAAGAACTAGCATCAACCTTGACATGTGTTGTCTTGTAGGCCAAATGACCTCCCCACCGATGGTCAACAAAACCTATGGATGATGGTGCTTCGGTGGCATGAGCTGCTGGGCTCAATCTGTTGGCCTAACTGGCCAACCCAAATTATTAAAAATTAAGTGTGCCTTAAAGAAAAGTTGAACATCCGACTCATTGGCGAGTGGTAAGCAAGTGATAAGCGTAGTCCAGCAGGTAGAGTAGAACTACCAAAACAAATCCAACACCCGTACCCCTTGTCCACACTTAGGGTTTCATTTCACCCACAAAACAGGGAATCACAACTCGTACGATCTATCAAAACCTCCATCATCATCTGACCTTGCTACTGCCAGTGACACAATATAAGATTCTAGTTAGTTGAGAATTACAGTGTCATGTTTCAGTCAATGTGACCCTAGTAGAGTTTTGATATTTTTTATTCTTCAGAAACTAATAAGTATTAAGTGAGAACAATAATTGGGAAAGCTCAGATGTTGGAGAAGTTTGTGAGAATTGCTAGAAAGACAGCTTAGCTAGATAGCTGAGATGATCATTAGCTTGAAAATTTCTTGGCAAATGTTGAAGTAAAGCAAGGTCCGACCTTCTCAAAACCATATTTGGAAGCTTCAAACTTGGAGACCCAAGTCTTTAAACTAGAAAATAAGCCCAACAATTGTTTCTGGGACAGAGATGAGGCCGGTGCATCTGGGATAGAGATGTGGCTAGGTCAATGCATCTGGGACAAAAATGGGGTGCATATGGTAAAATGGCTGAAGCTAGAGCTTTTGGGATAGAGAGCAGGCTCGTTTAGTCATAACCAATGTAAGCCACCACTATAATAATCATAATTCATAAACGAAAAAGAAGTTTCCACTATTATGATTCATATGTGGGAAAAGACACCGCCATAATGGTCGACTGTCGTCGATGGAAAAGGACGCCAACTAATATGATTCATGAGTGGGTAAAGAATTGATTGACAAACACCAAAGAAGTAGACAATAGAATAAAGCAATAAAGTATCAAATTTGAGCTTCAAACATCTTTAAACATAACCCAAGAGAGCAAAGGAAATGATAGATCTGAGTAGGAGGATGGCAATAGAAATGTGCGTATAAACAGTATGTATGTATATGGACTATGGTTGTACACTGTATTTACACCGGCACTACAAACGATAATTGTAATGACGGATAAACAATACTGTGCAAATGGCGTGAACAATGTTTATATGAACACCGTGAACAGTACTTGTATATAGACTACATGGACCATGACAGAATGCAGAAGGTGGTGGGGGTAAGGGTGGATGGAAGCATTGACAGTCATGCTTGCTTGACTGAAAAGACATAACGAAAGTGTTTCGAATTTTTGGAAACTCTATCGTAGTGACAGGATAGGTCACGAAGAATGGTACGGTTCTGATTCTATGTTGATGTTGAAGTTAATGGGTCTTAGATAAACGTGGGAGAGAACAAATGAAGATCCAAATTGTGATTGTTGAGAATGAGATGATGGAAAAGGTTAACCACTAAACCTATTAATAGGGTGATAGAAACTGATTAAGAAACTGATTTTCATTACTGAATAAATACTATAAGAGCAACAGGATTGGAAAAAGTATATGAGAAGAAATGTATTAAAGTAGTCTGTTACTGAGTACAATTGTTTCCCCTCCAAGAATTTGAGAGCTTGGTTTCTCTCCCAATCAATCTCCTGTCCCAAATAATTCCCTAGTAAGATCATAAGTAATAACTACTGCCTACTAATATAATAAGTAATAACTGCCTAGTTGGTTCAGACCATAACCGCTGTCTAACATAGGGATACAAGATACACTTCTCTTAATAGTTAATACTAATTGAATAGGGAAATTATTTATTTATAATTATAATAATAATTAAGTGATAAGATCCTAATCCTATGAGATAATTCAAAATACCTTAAGCTAAGATAAGATCATATATTCTAACAAAAATTTCCAGTTTATATCAGTTTGACCTTGAATTTGAAGCCAAAGTTATTGGGCAGTGATATCTCTCGATGTCTATTCTTCTTGAGAATCAATACTTTCTTCTGTAAACAAACAATGTCACATATTTGCAAAATTGCTACTAATGTGCTGATGACATTTATTAAATCTTTTGATAGGCAATCCCACCCATTACAAGAATGGCACTATCGCGTGATACTTGGATTACTGTATTATGCAGGAAATTGAGAGATTGGTGGCACTGGGTAATTAAACTTTTTATTCAGCAAACTGATATTTTTGAATAATTTATATTTTGTAGTTTCCAGAGCTAATATGGCGATGGAATTAAATTGCAGGTTGCTGATGGGGATCTTCCCATTGTTGCTTCGCAAGGGTAAGTTGCCAACTAGTCGTGGAATATCTAAAATCCGATGTTAATATATATGCTTTCTTAAGTCTCAAGTTTTGCTAACATGACAGTGCGGAGGTTGAAGTGTATAAATCACTTGATCCAGGAGTACGTGTTGTCATCTTGAAAGCATTATGTGACATTCGTGTTGAGGTACTCTTACTATTCAATGTTTCTGTAGCTCTGGTTATATTTTTTACACCCCTTTTGGCTAAACGATTGAACTTCCGAATGGTAGAATGAGATCACTCTGCTTAATGTTAGCTTGAACCCTATTGGAAAATTTTGCTGAATCTATTCATTCTGAATTGAATGCATTATGTTCTGTGTAGCATTTTCCCTATTATTGTTATTTTTGCATTGTTCTGTTGCAGTTCCTTTAGGTTTATTTTGTCTCAAATCCTGTCTCTGACATGAAGTGGTTCTTTGGGCTGTTGTGTTTAGTAAGGGTGTGATAATTAGTCTCAATAGTAGTAATACCTTTCACATAGATTTAAGGAGATGCATGGGCATGCAATGTTTATAGTGGGACAATGGCTTGTGTCAAATGAGGCCTCCTTATTCTCCAATAACCTTCTTTGGTGAGTTTGAAAAGGGTGGAAGCAGGGCAGGGCAGGAGGAGAGATCCCAAGACCGAGACCTGCTTAGTGTATCCATGTAGGCAGAGTGGGGGTGGGGGGTGGGGGGAAAATTATTCATAACCTTACTCACTTATCTTCCTCATCATCCCTTTTGGGTGGTGTGCATAATGAGTAAATTTGTATAACACCCCTATCTTTCAATAGCTAGTTGAAGACAACACGTCGGAAGTCAGAACATTCATAACATCCAAAAGCATGGAATTAAAACTCGAGACAAATATTAAGTTAAACCCTACAAGTTTTGAAGTATTCAATTACGCTGTGTAGGTACAAAACAACTTGTCTTCACATTAAAATTCATATAAGATCATACTGTTTACAACTTAAATTACCACAAAATAAAGGACTAGAAAATGAGACTAGGTCCTAATGACCCTCCTCAAGCGTCTTTGATCATGCTTATCAGATAACAAATAAGAAAAAAGGCAAGATATAAATCTTAGTGGGTCCTTCACAGACCCCTAATAACATATAACTCAACTCTTATTGATTATCAAAGTTAAAACTTATAGCAAAAGGTGCATACACAATTCATTACACACAAAAACATCTTGGACAACATGTTCAACAATTTTACTTTCCCTTAGGGTTTTCTGTGCGTATAACTCATGAGACCCCAACCCGACATTCTTTATATGGTATGGATGCTTAATTAGCTTAGATGTCTAAAACCCGCAACTGGTGTCCCAACATTCCCAACTCCCAACTATTTGATACTCAAGCTCATCAAGCATCATAAAAAATCTCGACGCAATCACTGCCTTAAACCATAATTATCATTATACTTTAAAATCGTTTAGTGGTCGGTGTTTGGTACCCCGCTTAACAATCTAACATGGAAACATGAGTATTAGAAGAAGAAAAGGCATTTAAAGGTGTAAATTTGGCTTCTAGTCTGAGGTAAATTCACTGAGCTAAAACCATTTCACTAAGCTAATTGGTGCAGCAAAAAGGGAAATTCTCTTAGCCTCTCAAATTCACTGGGTGGATTTGCTCTAGACGTGAGGAATCTCGCTGTAGGAAAATTTGCTTAGCCACAAAATTCGATAAGCGAATTGACCTCCGCTGTGATGCTTTGCACATCTGATAAACACCTTTCAAGCACGGAAATGATCACTTCGAAGGACCCAAATATCCAATCAAACATCTATAAACTTGCGATGAAATGATGAACATGCAACCTCAAACTCATCAACAATCATATGAAACACAATCAACGTTGCATATTTCATGGGCATGGATTCAAGAACATCTCAAGACATTCAAATGCAGATAAAGCCGGAAACGATGAAGAAAAAGATCCCTCACACAGGGTTTATGGTTTCCCATGAACTCGACTTCCTCAATACTAGAAGAACTCGTTTTATGGAGACTCTAAACTTGGGAATAGGATGAATGATCAGAAGGTGGTTCTTCCTTTTCCCTATAGGGCTCACAAATTTCTCCTCTTTTATCCCTATTCACAAACTCCAGTTGGGTCCTCTTGTTCCTCTTGCCTTAGCTTTTCCCCTCTTCTTTTTTTCTTCCTCAAGCTCCCACCCAGCTGAAACCTCTTTCTCCCTCTCTAGATTCCCAATATCTCTCTTCTCTTCTCTCCCCCTCTCCTCTCCTCTTTTCTCTTGTGGCTGAGTTGTGTGTGTTGAAGGAATGGTTCAGATTTTCATAATGCATGCAAGGGAAGTGGTGTCATGAAGTGGGTGACTAATGAGTGTGTTCAGCTGGGGTTTGATGCATGAGTAGTGATAGGGGAAGGGGGGGTTGAATGGGAGTAGGACGAGGAAGGATGGGCTCGTCAGTTTTAGTGATTATCACAAATACCCTTCATAAAACACTGTTCTCCCTAAACTAACCATCAACTTCTTTTCTCATTCTCTTATTTCTAATGAAACCCCCTATCTAAACCAGCATAAAACATGACATAGAGTATGGAACTCACTTACACGTATTACACATATTTTACAAACAAGTATGCTTGTATTCAATACTAGTTTAGGCAGAATGTTACAATCTAAGCTAATATTTTGCAGCAAGAAGATATCCGTAGTTACATTGACAACTCGCTCAAACATGGTGTTCAACTTTCAACGTTCCGTAAGGAGCGTATTGGCGGTGATTCACATGGAACTTCTTTTTGGTAATACTCCTGTTTCACTTCTACCTCCTGAAATGTGATAATGCAAAGTTTATGCAATTTTCATGTCTGTTTTTACATTTTTATTCATTTGTCGTTTGATTAGTGCAGGTATGAAGATGACCCAATTATTGGCCATAGATTGTATCGTGAAATTAGGAAAACTGAAGTGGTCCAAGTGAAGAAAGGGAAACCAAGAGGTTCCCAGGTTCTTTCTAATACTACATACCAGTGGGAAACAGTTGCTACCAATTTTGATGAATTTCAAGATGTTTCTGTGAGTTTCTGTAGCTAGTCTATCTATATTTAGTGGGAATAATTTAATAGTTGGAGTATTTTGCTAAAAATCGAGAATGTGTTTTAGGTTTATGACCTAGATAATGAGTCCTTAGGTATGTTAATTAATAAATACATTTATGTGAAATGTGTTGTATGTGAAATTCCTGACTTACCTTACCGACCAAGTGAAAGTAATTCGTAATAACCAGTTTTTTTCCTGCCATTGTGTTCTGACTTCTGAGAACATTTAATATAGTGAGATGAATTTGATGCCGAAGTGTATGGATGCAAGATCTATAATTTTTACTAGATACAAGCTATATAATTTTTACTACACATAAATGCTTAAACCTAAAAGGTTGCCCAAATTCATCGTGAAGTTGTTAAAAGTCAGAGTTTAGACACAATGACTGTCATTCTAACGTGTAATTAACAAGTCAATAATCACATTCAGGAAAATTGAAGTTGGTAAGTGGGCATGGCTGAAAACAGAACAACAGTAGTTGTGAACCTGCTGAAGCTGAGCAAATAGCAAATAAAAATGTCTAGCTGGGAACAAAAGTGGCTGGAAAAAATGTTGCCCATTGCAGACGAAATTCTTTCTACTATGGGCACAATTTCGTTTGGAATTTGCTGTTATTAACTGCCTGATCTGGATTTAATTTAGGGTTAAATATGTTTTTAGTCCCTACAAAATTTCACTATTTTGTTTTTAGTCCCTATAAAATTTTTCATCGACTTTTAGTCCCTATAAAATTTCAAAATTTCGTTTTTAGTCCCTATAAATGCCAACTAGTGTATATCCATTGAATTTTTGAGTGATGTTTTGCATACATGTTGAGGACATTATAAACATCTCTTCCAGAAAAACTTTGAATTTTTTAACAACGCATAAATTAAATCTAAATTTTTTAAGTGCAAAAGATTCAATAAACAAGTTAAAGGAAATACTAACCTAGAAATCAAATTTTGAGTTTATTTTTTGTGAGGGAGATATTTTTAATATCTTTAACGTGTATGTAAAATATCATTCAAAAATTCTAAAGGTATACATGAGTTTACATTTTATAGGGACTTAAAACAAAATTGTGAAATTTTATAGGGACTAAAAGTTGACGAAATTTTTTATAGGGACTAAAAACAAAATAGCAAAATTTTGTAGGGACTAAAAACATATTTAACCCTTTAATTTAATACAAATAAGTAGATTTCAAAAAACTCTGTATTTACTTAATTATAATTTATAAAATAAAATAAAACCCTTCAAGTAGAAAGAAATGTATGGCTTGTTTATCATCGAACCTTAAGCTATTCTGTTTGTTTTTAGGGGGTGGGGGTACTTTAATGTTAGACTAAGGTGGGAGCACGAACCCGAGAAATCTAAATTATCTGTGGCAATTATTTAATAGGATAAATCCCGAGTAATGTGGACCATTGTGTCATTCCTATTCAGTAATCAACCCCTTGATCAATAATTTTATAGTTTCATTATATATTTTTGACAAGAGTTTCATTATATATTATAAACTTGAGAATTTTATAGTTTCATTTTCAGAATGTAGTTTTGACCATTTTTTTCTTCTTTTTTTCTTTTCTAAACTAACTGAGACAATGAAAGAAAGAGTTTCCGCATTTCATATAGATTGCAACTTTTTTTATTGAGCTACATCTTATTCCAATTATTCATCTGGTTGCACAGGATAAGCTTTTTTCAAGTAAAAACAGAATGGAGGCTTCTGTAGGGAAAAAGTTGAAAATAGACTTGCTTCCTGATATTGAGAAAGATCACAAGGTACTTTACTTTTGTGTTTGTTTACTGTCCCTTTCTTGTAATGGGCGGTGGGATTGAGAAAATTGGGACATTCTGATCGCCAAGAACTTGTATTCATGTTCTGTCTTTGGTTATCTTGATCTAGGGGGTTGATGAAGCATCTTATAATGTTTGTTAACTGATAAAATTCGTCTATATGTGCAGAGAAAGGAAAAATTAATGAAGAAACAACATAGACAAGCTCTTCTTCTTGATAATTTCTTGGGTGTTGATGGACTTGCCACAGGGCGTTCACTTCGTGATAGGAAACCCGTTACCTACACTTTTGGTAAGAGCAAGGTTTAACCTATTATAACTTCAAAACATTTTTTTTGGTGCAGGTTTTCGGCGCCCACATTATAGAATGATTTGCACTCTTTTCCACTGTAGTCGGTTAATTCATTCTGTTAGTTTTGCATGTACAGATAAACTTCATATTGCTCAGCAATTTTCTAAGAATTAAGTTGTGGTTATTTTAGGGCCGTAGGTACCTTCTATTGTTTAGGGTGAGTAGCCCGAACATGGTACCAATTCTTTGTAGAGAATGTGAGCTTTTAGCAATTTAGTGGGACTTTCTGATGGTGGGTGTTGGTTTTTGGATCATCCAATGAGTGTTTTAATCTAATTTTTGGATGCCTATCTACCATTTTCTGCCTTTTTTATTTTTTGAATAAAGGATGTAATTTCATTACCATGCTTTATTTTATTTGCATCATGCATTGGCAATGGTGAGTTTTGGTGAGGTAATCTGAAAATGAATACCTCAATGCTTTCATTATGCTTACAAAATGCAATGATGTATTTCGGCGTTCTGTTTAACTTCAAGTATGATCAAAATTTTCACCTGAACAACCTTATTTTCTTTTTGATTGGACAAGAGTCAACCTACTTGTGTCTTGTACTAATGTTACATTGACCTAACTTTTGCATCATTGTCATTGCAGATGATTTTGATCGATCCATAAATGAGGCTATTAAGATTACGAAGTAAGGAATTCATCTTTTCATTATACACCCCGTCCCAAATTTGTCTGTTCTTGATGTGTGTGTCTGTCTGTCTATTCTAGAAAGAAAAGTGGCCAAGGCCAATTATTCTCATTAGTTATACTATGTACTCACGTCTTATATACTTGTTTCTTCATCAGACGGAAACAATCATCCCCAGAACCTAATTATAGGAGAGAAGCAGGACCAAAACCTGAAGCTTCAACTAATGGTAATTGGAGTGGTCCTTCACACGCCTCTCAACATCTGAATTTTAGTGCAGTATCTCCAAAGTCATCTGAGTCAGATGATTTTGAGGAAGATAATCAAACTGACGCATTGGATCGAAGGTGTGTAGTATTTCCCCCCTTCAGATCTGCTCAGGTTCCTTGCATCTAATTTTCACTGATCTTTTCTATTTATTCTTTAAAACATTAGCAATCGTAGAAGACAAAGACCTCAACGGTATTCAGAAAAAGACTTTGTTGAAGCAGTGTCAGATAATGATCCCGACTTTGACAGTGATGATGATATTGTTGGAGAAGTCGTTTATGATGATGAATATCTTCGGAAACGTAACCAAAGAAAGAAGGTTTCCGGTAGCTCTGCCTCTGAAGGAGATGAAGAATATCATTGGGGTGATGATAATGTTGAAGATGAAGAAGATGAAGATTCCTTGAGCATCAGTGAGGACAGTGACAAGCCCCCTAAATCAAAGCAATTGCGAGGTCGTACTAGGAGGGAACCTAAACACAGGTCTGTCGATGAAATTCAATCAGGTCTAAGACGCAGTAAGAGGGCAACTAAAAATAGTATAAATTACCGAGCGTATGAGATGTCTGAGTCGGAAACCGAGTTTATTAAACCCGACAAGTCTAATGCATCAGATGATATCTCGGATCCCAGTCAGAATGGGGAACATATGATGGAAAGTGAAGATTCAGATGGCAATGGTAATGAAGAACATGAAATGAAAGTTGTGGAGCCTGAACAAAACCATGCAGTTGGAGAGTATCCTATTGTAGAAGACAATGAACAAAACCAGAATCAGAACCCCAAAAAGTTTAGTAGTCTGCCGAGTCAGGATGAAGCCGAGGGCACGACGAAGAGACGTTTTCTTGATTTGAATGAGCTTGCTCCTAGTTCAGGTTTTGATGATGGTCCAAACACAACAACAAAAGATGAAGGTAATGAAGATTAGTGAAAAGCATTCCCTTTTGAAAGAAAGCAAGGAGGGAAGACAACGTGTATGATAATAGTTAGTAACTATGAATTTTGTTATAGTGCCTCAGAGGAAATTAACGACCAGATCTCTTCCTATGGCAATTCTAAGCAGCCCTTGGTGCATGATTTGCCACCAGAAGCAGCATGATACTGAGTTGTGTAGATTAGGTAGTCATTTTTTTAGTGATTATTAGTATTTCTACAATCAAAAGGGTCTATGAAAATGAATGAGAGTTTACTGGGTGTTATTTAGCCCATCCAATCCAATCCACTCCATGTACAATAACTTCACAAGTACTGTAACTTTAAATAGATATATGCCTTTTAGATTATCAAACCCTTGTTTTTTATTTATTTCCTTGGATATGTTCTTAGCATTAGGGTTGGCTGTGGTTCTTTGTTAATTTATTCAGATTAGAAAATGGTCTTTTGCATTTTGATGGAACTGACTGAGGATGGAAACTGTTCTTGGATTGTGTATTTTACTTGTCTTATTCGTAATTTTTGCTTGGTTTTCATGATTTTGTAAATTTAAATAAATTTTGTCCTTTTTGGCTGTGCCAATTAAAGATATGGAATGGTCGAACTGGGTTTTGGTTCATGATAAACCAACATATCATAATTGATGTATTGTAAACTAATCAAGTGTAAGGTGGGTTAGTTTAAGGCAGGAAAAATCTTTCAGCTCTTTGAGCACATATAAAGAAAATTATATTTATTTCACCTCAAGAGGATTCTGAAGGCTTAATCCGCGACTTTCTGAAAACAAATTTTGTCATGGTTCACTAAGTTAATCCTTTAGGTTGTGGGTTACTATTTTATAGTATATGAGTGACAAACAAGTTAATTATGTACGAAATTTCAAGAGTTACATACTCCTCATACTTTTTGACACACTTTGTCAAAAACAAAAACTTCATGACACACAAACCTTATCTATGTAGAAAATGAGATTAGATGATTATTTAGTTGTTTGGTTTGAGATGAAATTTTAACATATTCAAGACATTGCTGTCATTTCCCTTTTTTATTTTTCCGCTGCTTTCTAAATTTTGGAAGATAGGTTTTATTATGGAGCCCACAATTTTGTTTTGATTTGGCCTTTTTTATCAAACATCCCCCTCTACTCTCACACACACCCCCTATTTTTCAAAAACACAAAAATACCCCTACTCTTACCACTCCCACACTCCACTCCCCTCTCACACACCTCTTCCTCCTCCTTCCATCGCCCAACATCACGATTAGCTCCTCCTCTTTCCTTTTGTTTTACATATTTTGTGTTTAGAAATGATTCAGTATCTTAGTACCGATGTAGTTCGGTAACACAGTATCGTGTTTTATTTTTAATTTTCTTTAAAAGATAGGTTTATTACTATAGTACCGATCAATACTAAACCTTAGTAATATACCTTATGTTTCTGTTTTGTCCTGGATTTGCTTTTGTGTTAAGCTTTGTGTAACAATGTTTTTTTTAACTACTTTAGGTATGGAAAAGACTAGGGGTGGTGGATCTTACCAGCCACGACCACGTGACGAGAAGCCTACTGCTTCGGTCTGCCATAGGAGGACGGTTGACTGGACCGGCCGGACCGCATTGACTACCACTACTTGAGGAGAAGCAACATGCTCGTGCTGCTAATACTAAGAATACCGATCTTGTTGATGTTGAGCGTGCTGCTTTTGTTGCTAATGTCGTTGGGCTTTCATCATCCAGCACCTACCCATACATGGGTGGTAGGGAGGACGAGTCAGTTATCACCTTCTATGGAGACCATGTAGCCTAGAACTTATGGGATGGTCTGGTGAGTTAGTTAGTGTTTATGTTTATTTTTATTACTAACTTTTTTAATGGTTGAATCACACTAACGGAGACCACGATATCCCACACTTAGAGTAAGGATATGATTTAGCTAGTTCCATAGATCTAGTGCCCTTGTGGAGCGTTCAGGCCTTCTTCCCCTTGTTGTCGCCCTAGGGTTCAAACAGGTTTACAAGGGCCTTATTTTCATTTGTGGTGCGCTGGCATCCGGACACATTTAGCTTTCACTTCTTGTTGGTGAGATGACGATCACTCTGGAAGACGAATCTCAGCTTCTCCACATTTCCATAGTTGGGCAATTTTTCAACCTCCCAGACCGGGCGCTCAATATAGAGAGATGGCGTACCATTAAAGAGGAAGTCGACCCCCACAACACAACCAATAGTGCTTTACTTTAGGATTTGTATATATTGGATGATTTATGGATGATGTACATGACTTTATTATGCTTTCTTTATATATCTGTTTACAATTGTTTTAAGCTGAAATTTTATTCCTAAAAAGTCGAATTGTACATAACAAAACAAAAATAACAAAACACAAATTACAAACACACAAGTAATAAAAAACACAACAGGACCAGGATCCAACAAAGATATATTTTTCTACTCTGACAAAAAAAAAACTCTCTAGTTGGGACTAGTTGTTGAATATTAGGCATGTGTTTTCGTCATTGCTCATACGTCGTCGTCGCTCCAAATACATCCATCATCTCCACGACTAGGTTTCGATACCGAATAATACTTACCTCTCCATGGAAATATCCCTTTTGAACCTTTCTCTTTGCCTTTTGCTTTAACTCCGAAAGGTGATGTCATTTTTCATCCTATAGAATATAAGATTGGGACATTGAAACCAAACACCATTTTCCTTTGTCAAAATATCCCCCACGATGATGAATAAACAGTCAGGGTGGTGTCAAATTAGAACTGAGTTTAAAATGTGTACATGTGAGCAGGTGGTGTGTTTGAAAAAGCAAGTGTTTACCAAATGATAGATGTTTGTGAAAGTTGGTGTGAACAAATGGGCGGTAATAGTGCCTATTTATAACGAGTGTTGTTGAGAGGGAGTCGTTCATCAAAATTATGGATGACAAATTGGGCCCGTTGAAATTCTATTTATTGTGACACGTTTATCACAACAAATGTCATCCTCTTTTTTTTTTTGATGCAAAGGGCAAGAAATTTGATTGAACATAGGGCGTTGATCAAGGTTGTTCGTGGAATCTACGCCATTGAAAATCTATCTATTGATAAAAATGTTGGTGGAATCTAAGTCATTAAACATAACAAATATCTGTCAAAACTAATCATACACAATATACTTCAAGTACAGTACCAAAGTACTGAACAAAAGTGACTAATTCTATAAAAAAATTATAAATCCTTTAACCGCATATTGAACTAAATTGACCAACTAGTTATACTCAACTTTGCTGTCAAAAAAGTTGTATTCAATTTTAAAAACTTTGAAGCTTCTAACACTCAAATTTTCCTTCTTAATTTCACAATCACACATGGTTATTTGCTTCATACGTCGCAAGATGTGATGGTTTTAAGGTAGAGAAATGGTCTATTTTTTTATGAAGATAAAATGTAATTGTCGCCTGCAATAGCTAGTCACAGACTCCAAATATTAAAAATTGGACTCAAATTAGTAAATTATAGTTTCTGCCAACATTCTTATTTTTCTCCCAAAAATAAAAATAATGTAACTTTTTTTACCATACTAAACTAATTATTTCATTAATAATAATGTTGGTAATACATGATGGACTAAACTCATGAAACTGAAAGCTAGTATACGATCTTGATGCTCTAGCAAGAGTGTGAGCAACAAGATTTGCTTTCCATCTAACATAACTGATCCTAAAGCTTTGATATTGTGCAATTATAGTCCTACAATAAGAAAGAATAACACCTAATTCATTATTGAGATTGGAATAATTGTTCATGCCATTCACTATAGAGAGGTAGTCCAACTCAATAACTATTGATGTTAGATTCTTCTCGATCAAAAAATTGATTGCTTGTACTAGACCCATTGCTTCTGCCTCTTGAGGTGTAGGAGACCCGTCGAACTACATAGTTTTGTCGCCTCAATAAGATTTGTTCTCATCTCTAATGCATAACCCAATGCCGTACTTGTTTTCCTCTTCAAAAATTGCCGCATCGACGTTACATTTTAGACTACCTGGTGGTGGCGGTACCCATTGCATGTCACTGCTGGGCACCACGGTGCTATTATGCTCAGATGTAACTGACCGAATTCTGGCTCATTCCCAAGCATCATAAGGTTTGACTATACCCTCCCATAACTTATCATTCATCCTCTTCCACATAACCCATATCATCATAGCAAATGTATTCCTACTATGTAAAGGTAAATCATCCAGCAACTTGAAAAAGCAATTATTAAAATCTGAATTATTTTGTAGCTCACGGCTTACCTCATTAATAAGGTCAATCTTTCTCCACATTGCTCTGCATGAGTGCAAGTGAAAAAGAAGTGTCTCTCATCTTCAACCCCATCGTCACATATTGGACAACTCTCTTCACACAGTATATGTCTTCTTCAAAGATTGCTATGTGACGGTAAACACCCTCTCACTACTGTCCATAACAATAACTTCACGTTTTGAGGAATTATAAGTCTCCAAATATTCATCCAATCCCCTTGTATCCGTAGATGAGAGCTATCAATTAATTCTTCCATAGCTGCAAAGTAAGTGATACCGAATATTGCCCGTTGCGACTACGCCGCCATCTTAGTTTGTCTTCACCTATTATTTCATAAATAGGTGCTCACCTAACTCGAATTGCTTGATGAGGAGTGATAACTCATATTTATATGATTTATTTATTATACTCTTATTACTTAAATTCACGCAAGTTCTCAAGCAATATTCCATCTTTATTTAGTAAATATTAGTTATTTAGAGAAAAGAAGGGTTAGAAGCTAATTTGTTATCATTTGACACATTTGGTGCCTTTGTGAATGTTTTAATGTTTTGTTAGTATTACAGCATTTAGCGCTATATGGCGCTATATGACGGTGGGACAGTTGAAGATAAAAAAGAAAAGTTGTATTTTGACGCCTATTGCTTTATGTCAATTCAACGTATCTTCTCTCTGCTCCTAGGACCTGACACGGACGCTCTCTAGTGGCTAGCGTGGATCTTGTCCACTTGTTATTGAAGAATCACTTTTGGTAGGTGAGACATGTCAAGTTCACCTTTTTTGTAAAGGCTACTTTATGGGGAAAAAGAAAGATGTCTATCATCTTCCCCACACTTCTCACTCACTCGAAGACTTGGAGAGTTTTTAGAGAGAAAAACTTGACACCATTTCCCTCTATTAATCCTCCATTTCAAGCTTTTATTTTTCAAGTGAAGATCATCATTTCTTACGCTGTGAAGCTGTGCTATAGCGTCATCAGCCGTTTATGAATAGGAAGTCATGTTTTGTATCTTTTGCAAACATGACTATTCTTATTATTTTAGGTAATATAAACATTTTAGTTTGTATAGTGTTGATGATGCTTATCATGAGCTAAACACTTAGTGGTTGGATTGCTTAGAGCTTTGTAATGACTTTTTAGTATTGTTAATATAATATTGTGATGTTTGCGTTTCAATCTTTGTGCTTTAATCTTCCTCAAAAAAAAAAAACTTTGTGCTTTAATGCTTTCAAACCTATTTTTGGGATTGGCCAACTGAAATGAGTATATTTGTAGGTACAGACATGTTCTAACTCAAAGGTTGATATGAACAAAAGGTTGTTTAAAGACATTTAAACAACTTTTGCTTAACTCAAAGGTTGAACACTGTGGGTTCTTTATTATAAAGGGGTGTACTTACTTAGAACTTAGAAATAAGAGTCTTGTAACAAAACTCTGGCGTCAGTGAATGAAAGGCACCACACCATATGCTACAACACTTAGCGCTATAGCGTCCAATGTTATAGTGACTTTACTTTTAAGAAATTACTTAGCAAAAAGCAGTCCAACTCATTTTATCAAACACTTGAACTTCTTTACTGTTTTCATACAACATCCTTACTTTTTATGCCAAAAGCTTAGTGTTATTATTTTGTTTGCCTCACTAGTGTTATAGTCTTTTAAAATTAACATCAATCCCTGTGGGTACGATCTCTACTTTATCATTATATTACTTGTTACGATTGTGTACACTTGCACAACTACTTTTTGCACAACAAGGAGAAAAACAATTGTTCAACCAAATACTCATCCCAACCGGTGCGCGAGTCATTCCAAAGGTCCCTCACTCGCAAATGCTCCATGCCTATTACCATAGGGGATCTCACATAGGGATCTGCACCCCTCTTAACCAACTATCCTTTGAAGCCGACACAATACTACCATCCCCAATTCTCTATCTCATTCCCAACTTAACCATCACCTGGAAAGTGGATACTACTGGTGTGTGAAAATAAGATAACATTAATGCGCAAGTATACACAGTCACAAGTTATAGTATAAAAGATCGAACCCACAGAGATTGGATTAACTCTTATGCGTTGTTGTAAAGAAAGGCAAACTAGTGTAACTACACTATTCAAAATGTTTTGGTTTTGGTTGAAGTTGAAATGAAAATAAATAAACAGAAAGCAAATAAATTGTGTATGAAATTAGTTGAGAATGAGAGTTGAGATGTTTTCACAAACTAAATCACTCTTGAGAATATTGTGTTTTCTTGTGGTGCAATTGCACTTAGTGCAGTTGCATCAGTGTGTGCTGGTCAGCTACTTTCGTCAGAGTTTCGTTACAAGCTCTATATGATCCTGTTTTTTTGCGGTAAAGAGTAGGGTTGTCAGTGCCTCTCTCGCCCCCTTACAGATAATCTAAGTTGCTTAAGTAAGTACACTCTTGTATCTTAAGATCTCTACACTTTTGTTGTAAGGACTATGTTAATCTTAAGCTAAGAATTAACATGGAATTAACAAGCTAACTTTATTAAAACAAGTTTAATAAGAAGCTTTATTAAACACTTATCCTTACTTAGTTCTTGATTTCTAGTTATAAGCCAATTAAGTGAATATAACTCTACTTGTTCTAAGTGATCAATATTAAAACAAGATTAAGAATTTAAACACAAGAACTAAAGTGTGCACCACTTGAAAACACAATAACTTTCCTCAAAAGATCATTGGAAAGCTAGAACATCCAAACTCAAAAGAGTTTAGCTCATGTTGGACATGATAAAGCAAATATAAGTGAATGAAAGCATATTGCAATAAAGAGAAGTACAAGAGAATTCAAAAGAGTAACAAATGGAAAACTCTTGCATATATTTGCTTACAACTAATTTCTTGCACCTATTAGCTCTTTGAAGAAGTGAAGAAAGAAGTTGTCAATTTCCTCTTACCTTCCTCTCAAACTAACACTATGAAACTAAAAGAAAATAAAACTTTAAAACTAAGAAAAACTAAAATAAAAATAAAAAGATTATATGATATATGATATGATTCTCTACAATTTGGAATATTTTCAAGTGAGGAATTTGAGTCCTATTTATAGCCTTGGAGATTTCCTTCATGTTGAGGTTTCCTTGCTGAGTTAAGTTAACCAAACCATGGTTACTTTTTAAAAGTTGAAGATCAGCTTGGCTTTCAACACTCATCCTTAATTTGAGGTCCAACAAATGGTTGCCACATGTCTTGTAAGATAGATTTTTGTGAAGCCTTTTTGATTGTAGGCGCCTCCTTTGCAAGTGGCCATGTGTTCCCATGTGACTTCTGAGCAAGCAGCAATCCAACTAAGCATTATGGCAATGGTAAGAATTGAGGTGCTTCCAATGTGGGGTTGTGAGCTGCTTCGGTACAGAGTGGTGCAGTTGCACCAAGTGCAATTGCACTGCCTGGTGCAGTTGCATCAACTGGTGCAATTGCACTAAACTGCGGCTGCACTGAACAAACACATCAAACATACCAATATACAATAAAATGCTAAGTTATGGACTTCTCTTATCTGTAAACCATAAATGTTGTTATTTTATTCATATTAACATATTTAACATATAATAGACTTGATATTGGGCATTTATCTAAGTGAAAAAGCACAAATAACTCTATATAAAATAGAGTTATCACACCCCCAAACTTAAATCGTTGCTTGTCCTCAAGCAATGACAAAAAGAAAACACAAATAAGATTTCCAGAATCAAGAAGAACAGATCAGCTCATATCTCTTTCACAAAATGATTTTCAATAAATGCAACTTATGAACTTCATTTTTCAGAAAATTTTGTCTTTGTGCCTTTGAATTCTAGAAACATCCAAAGCTATTAAAACTCATTTGTGTGAGTGTGTGTCCCACTGAGATTCAATCAGTTCCAAACCCAAGTAACAAGTTTCTCCTAGCCTTTGAAAAATTTAGATCACGTTCGGTCAAAACAAAGATGTTTCAAAATATAGAGTAGACTAACAAAGTCCTCAAGAGTGGGGGCCTTAAGCACAACAAAGGGCTCGGATAGAGTATTTCAAACTGTTGAGTCAATGCACTTTTTGTATTTCTGGTGGTTCTTTTTCTTGATGCAAATGCAGTGAGTGCAGGTGCATCGTTTTTTTTGAGGTGCAATTGCACTAGACTTTTTAACGGTGCAATTGCACTTAGTGCAACTGCACTTGATTTTTCTTTTCAAGACTTCTAGCTAATATTGCCCTCCTCACTGTCCTCCTTATGCATACTTTTTTCCTTTGGTCAGTTCTGTCTTCTTTTCTTCTTTTTCTTTTTCTTTGAATTTTTCTTTTTCTGACCAAATGCACTTATTGGAACAGGTACAGTTTTATGACTCAGGCAATAAAGCTTTCTTTCATTTTGAGTTCTTTTGGTAACCTATATGTATTGACTACTCTAAGTTTTTCATACTCAAGCCTTTGTATTCATAAAAATTCCCCCAAACTTAATTCTTTAAGCTCTTCTATATTTTTAATAAAAATTTATTTTTGACCTTAGTTTTCTAAAAATTCCTCTTGCATCAGATAGCTTATCACATAGCAAGGTTCTTTTCAAAAACTCAACTTTGATGTGTCAAAGTGATAATAACTATGGTCATTTTTGGAAAAATAAGGCTTCTTTTTCTTTTTTCTTTTGTTCATCATTAAAAATCAATTCGTAAATTGCATTTTTCTTTAAGTTTTTGAAAAAGATACTAAGCTGATCATGCTTCAAGATTCATCAAATCTTCAAAATATTAGTTAATTAAATACTTTGTTAAGTAAATCTAAAACAAATTAAAACATGACATTTATTAACAAAACACACATAATAGACACAATAACTGAAACAAACACACATAAGATAAATACTAACACATGCATGAAAAGTTTTGATGTTCTCCCCCCAACTTAAAAGTGAGCAGTGTCCTCACTGCTCTTAAGTTGAGTTTTCAAAATAAATTTGTTCAAAATGGGGGAGGGGGGTTAATACATGTGGGTTTAAAACAGATAACACAGTTATATAAGTTCATTAAGTACTGAAAATATTTAAAAACAAGATTTAAAATTACTCGGGTTTTGCTCCAGATCTGAGTCTGTTGCTAGCCCTTGTTGCTGCTCTTTTGACTTGTAATTTCTTTGGCCTCTTTGCTGCTGCTGCCTTGGATGCAGTTGCTCCAGGCTCAGTTGGTTTTGTTGTTGTCTTCTCTGCTTCAGGTGGTGCATCAGCACCAATTGTTTCTGTTGGTGCAGTTGCACCAAGTGCAACTGCACTGCTCTGATCAGCAACTTCTTGTGGTTGCTTCTCCTTTGCAGCAGTCTCTTCAGTGGTTGATTTTTGACCTCCTTCTTTCTCCTTGGCTTGTTGTTTTTGACCTTCCTCCACTTCCTTTGCGTGCACTTCAGATGTTTCTTTAGCCTTTCCTTTTTCACCAGATTTATCCACCTCCTTTTCAGCTTTACCTGTTGTTGGGGTTTCCTGAGCAATTCCAGCTGCCTCAGCAATTCCTAGGAGGATTCTTGCAGATTCTTGACTCCTTTTGTCTGCTAATTCCTTCAGCACTACAGCAATCGTGTCATGCACATCTGTTGAGTAGGTGGTGACTGTTGGAATTTGCTGGGATGCAACTGCACTTGATGCAGTAGCACTAGGTGCAGTTGCACCAGCTGCTGATACTTCAGGACCTCCTGTTCCAGTTTTCTCCCCTGGTTCTTCATTAGTAACCTGCACATTTGCTTTCAACATATTGGAGTTAGTTGGAACAATAGTGTCAGCTTGAGTGGTTTCTGGTTGTGTTGGTGGTGTTGGTTCTTTTGGAGTTGGTGATTTGTGTTGTGGTGATTGAATTGGTGAAATGGATGGGGATTTTTCTTGTTCAGGGGTGATTTGGGTTTGTTGCTTGGATGGGTTTATTGGAGTGAGAATTGGTTCTGCTCGTTTTTTAGCAGCCTTCTTCTTCCTTAACATTTCCTCCATGGTCAAATCTAACTCCCCTTCATCATCAGATACAGTTTCATTACTTTCCTCATCGTCATTTCTCTCCATTTCTTTCACCATTTTGACAGTTTCTGGGTCTTCATCAGTATCCTCCAACTCTTCATCCAGAACTTCCTTCAATTTCTTTTTCTTTCCCTTTCCTTTTCCTTTGGTCTCCCTCTTTCTTTTCAATACTTTCTTCTTCTTTTCTTCTTTTTCACTCTCCTCTTTTTCTTTATCTTCTTCTTCTTCAAATACCCAGGATGGAAATTCTGGGGTGTCTAACACTGTGGGTAATTGAGAAATTTCTAAAAGCCTTTGTTGTAGCCATTCATGCTGTTCTTGTTGGAACTTCCAAACAGCTTGGTGCTTTTGCACTAGGTGCTCTTGCACCAAGTTTGGTTGTTCTCTTGCTATTTTTCTTTCTTTCAACTCTGCAGATAAGGCTCCAGGTGGAAATTTTCTGTACTGATGTTCTTCAACAGTGATATGAACCCCTTGCTTCATACACAGTTCAGTAATTAAACATGGAAAATAAAGGAATCCTTCTGTTTTGTCTGAGCAATCTAAGATTTCCTTGTTGATAATTTTTCCAATGTTCACATTCTCATCAGTCAAGATTGAATCAAGAATGATCAATCTATCCTTAGAGACTGTGTAAGTGTGTGAAGTGGGCAGAATGGAGCAGTTTATGAAAATGTGCCAGTTTCCTAATTCTGGGATAAGATATTTGG
This sequence comes from Astragalus glycyphyllos, assembly GCA_963573325.1. Lineage (NCBI taxonomy): Eukaryota > Viridiplantae > Streptophyta > Magnoliopsida > Fabales > Fabaceae > Astragalus > Astragalus glycyphyllos. Next base: position 17,757,531 of record OY754307.1, read on the forward strand.
TTTTCACCTTAAACTCAGTATGAGTGAACTTTTCCCATGGTGCATTAGGTACTGCTACCCTAGATTTAATGATCTCCATTTGTTTCTTCCCGTAGGTTTCCATTTTTTCATCAAAATTAGGACCATTATAGAACAGATTATAATGATCATTCAGTTTCTTTTCATCAAAAAAAGATTTTTCTACCCCTAACAACAGAGAAGTTTTGAGATTTACCTCCCTTGCTATTCAGAATTCCAGCATAAAATTCTCTCACCAGTTGCTCCAAGTAGTAAGCCCTATGTTGAATGAATAGATCCCAGTGTTGAGCATCAACGGTTGCTAAGAAATTTGGATGTGCCCTCATCAGATTGTATCCTCGTTCTGGCCAGAATTTCATCTCCCAGAAGTGTGGGTTTGCCACATCAAGTGTAACAGTGACTGATGCAGTTGCACCAGAAGATTTCTTTGATGGTTCTGCACCTGCGTTCTTGCCAGAGGACTTTGTTGCTACCTGTTTGCGTGCCATTGTGAGAGATTGGGTTTTGAATTTGTTGAGAGGTTGAAGATGAATCAGTGTATGAATTTGGGAATTTTCTGAGAAAGAAGAGATTGTGAGACGTGGTTACTGTTTGTGTATTGAAAGAAGTGGTGAACGGTTACTTTTGGGTTAGTGGGATGGTTTAATGAGGTAAAGGTATGAGTGGAGGTTGATTTGATGGATGTTTCTAGCCGTTAGGCTATGTGGGCTAACATGCAAGGCTACACGTGTCTGTTTAGGTGAATCCACACCATTTAAACTGAATTACGTTGTGTTGTGCTGGCATTTTACCAAAATCATCCTCCCTTTTTGAAATTGTTGGTGCAGTAGCACTGGAAAGTGGTTCGGTGTAATTGCTCTTGATGAGTAATAAGTGCAGTTGCACCTGGTGCAGTTGCACCAATTCCTGTTTTTCTACATAACACTAAAAAAAAAACATTAATTTGCACAAAATATTAAATATTTATCAAAAAATTATGGGTTGCCTCCCATCAAGCGCTTGTTTTAATAGTCTTTCAGCCTGACTTTCCCATGTTTATTAAGGATTTTCAAAATGTGTGGTGCTTTCATCTTGCACCACTTGTTCACCAAAATACATTTTGACTCTTTGCCCATTTACCTTGAAAGTGGTATTTGAGGCTGCATCATAAAGATCAACTGCGCCATGAGGATAGACTTTAACTAATTTGAATGGTCCTGACCACCTTGATTTTAATTTTCCAGGGAACAATTTCAACCTAGAATTGTATAACAGAACCAATCCTCCTTCTCTAAGTTCTCTCCTTTGGATCTTCTTATCATGCCATGCTTTGGTTTTAGCTTTGTACATTTCTGCATTCTCATAAGAGAAATGCCTAAATTCTTCTAATTCATTAAGCTCTAAAAACCTTTGTTTTCCTGCCCTAGTGAGATCAAAATTCAGCTTTTTAATAGCCCAATATGACTTGTTTTCTAACTCAATAGGCAGATGGCATGCTTTGCCATAAACTATCCTATAGGGGGACATACCTAATGGAGTTTTAAATGCAGTTCTGTATGCCCATAATGCTTCATCTAAGTGTAAGGACCAATCTTTTCTTGTTGGTCCAACCATTTTTTCAAGCATTCTCTTAATTTCCCTATTAGATAATTCAGCTTGTCCACTTGTTTGTGGATGATAGGCTGTAGCTATCTTGTGTTTGATCCCATATTTTGCAAGAAGTTTTTCAATAAGTTTATTGCAAAAATGTGAGCCTTCATCATTGATGATTGCTCTTGGGGTGCCAAATCTTGTAAAAATGTTTCTTTGAAGAAATTTGCTAACTGATTTGGCATCATTATTTGGTAATGCTACTGCCTCTACCCATTTGGACACATAATCAACAGCTACTAATATGTAATTGTTGCCAAAAGAAGGTGGAAAAGGACCCATGAAATCCATGCCCCAAACATCAAAAAGCTCAATTTCCAAAATATTAGTTCTAGGCATTTCATGTTTTTCAGAAATGTTTCCACTTCTTTGGCATTTGTCACAGGTTTTGACCCAATTATAAGCATCTTTAAATAAAGTGGGCCAGAAATAACCTGACTGCAATGCTTTAGCTGCTGTTCTGTTGCTTCCAAAGTGACCTCCATATGGTGCTGAATGACAGTGCAGAAGCACTGCTTGCTGCTCTGATTCTGGAATGCACTTCCTCATTATTTGATCTGGACATATCTTATACAGATAGGGTTCATCCCAATAGTATTGCTTGATTATGTGGAAGAATCTCCTTCTTTGTTGATAGCTCATGTCCTTTGGTACAATTCTACTCACAAGGAAATTGACTATGTCAGCATACCATGGTGCAGTTGCACTTGGTATAATTGCACTGGCTGGTGCAATTGCACTTATTGCACAAGCACTTATTGTATTATTGGTAATTGCCAACAACTTTTCATCTGGGAAATTCTCCTTGATTTCTTGTGTACCTGCATTTTCACTTTCTAATCTAGATAAATGGTCAGCCAGTTGGTTCTCCACCCCCTTTTTGTCTCTAATCTCAAGATCAAATTCTTGAAGGAGGAGAATCCATCTAATTAGCCTTGGTTTTGCATCTTTCTTTGCAAGCAAATACTTGATGGCAGAATGGTCAGTATAAACAATAACTTTAGTGCCAATCAAGTAGGATCTAAACTTATCAAATGCAAATACAACAGCTAATAACTCTTTCTCTGTCACAGTATAATTCATTTGAGCTTCAATAAGTGTTCTGCTAGCATAATAAATTGAGTGAAAGATTTTGTCGTACCTTTGCCCTAGGACAGCTCCTACTGCAAAGTCACTAGCATCACACATGAGTTCAAAGGTCCTGCTCCAATCTGGTGTTACTATCACTGGTGCAGTTACCAGTGCCTTTTTAAGCTTTTGAAATGCTTCCATACAGAGTTCATCAAAGTGAAATTGTGTATCTAATTGTAAAAGAGTACACAATGGTTTAGAAATTTTTGAAAAATCTTTGATGAATCTTCTATAGAAGCCAGCATGGCCTAAGAAGCTTCTGATTCCTTTGACAGTTGATGGAGGTGGTAATTTCTCAATGACCTCAATCTTGGCCTTATCCACTTCAAGACCTTTTTTTGAAATTTTATGTCCAAGCACAATGCCTTCTTGTACCATGAAATGGCACTTCTCCCAATTGAGTACTAGGTTGGTGTCTTCACATCTTTGGAGAATTTTTTCTAAATTTGATAAACATAATGGAAATGTTTCTCCAAAAACTGAAAAATCATCCATAAAAACTTCCATTGATTGCTCAATGAAGTCAGAAAATATAGACATCATGCATCTTTGAAATGTAGCAGGTGCATTACAAAGTCCAAAAGGCATCCTTCTAAATGCAAAGGTACCATAGGGACATGTAAAAGTGGTTTTTTGTTGATCCTTAGGTTCTATTGCAATCTGATTGTAACCTGAATAACCATCTAAGAAACAATAAAACTCTTTTCCTGCTAATCTATCTAACATTTGGTCAATGAAGGGTAAAGGAAAGTGATCCTTCTTTGTGGCTTTATTGAGTTTTCTGTAATCCATACAGATCCTCCAACCTGTGACAGTCCTAGTTGGAATCAACTCATTCTTTTCATTGGCTATTACTGTCACACCCCCTTTTTTAGGAACACATTGTACAGGGCTAACCCATGCACTATCAGATATGGGGTATATGATTCCAGCATCTAGCCACTTAATTATTTCTTTCTTTACAACCTCTTTCATTATTGGATTTAGCCTTCTTTGTCCTTCTATGTAATTTTTAGAATTCTCTTCTAAAATTATCCTATGCATGCAAATTGAAGGGCTAATTCCTTTTATGTCTGCCATTTGCCAACCTATAGCTTTCTTATGCTTTTTTAAAGTACTAATGAGATCATTTTCCTGTTCTAATGATAGCTCAGATGATATGATAACCGGAAGTGTATCACCTTCTCCTAAGAAAGCATATTTTAAATGTTGAGGCAGTTCTTTCAATTCTAATTTGGGAGATTGTTCAATTGAGGGTAAATTTTGTTTAAGGTTAGGGTCTTCTAAATTAAGAGATTCATAAGTTCTAGCCCATACCTTAGGTGTTGGTTCTTCCTTTGGCAGTATGTCTTTTTCCAGCATTTCTTCTTCAGGAAGTGCATTTGCATCAGGTGCAAGTGCACTGGTAAGATGATCATACTGCTTGTTGAACTGCTTTTGCACCAAATGATCAAGAGAGATAATTGCTGAACATTCTTCACTTTCCTCTGCAGGATAATTCAAGGCATTCATTACATTGAATTTCACCTCTTGATCATTTACTCTCATGGTTAGTTCTCCTTTTTGCACATCAATCAATGTTTTCCCAGTTGCTAAGAATGGCCTTCCAAGAATAACTGGTACTTCTTCATCTGCAACAAAGTCTAGAATAACAAAATCTACAGGAAATACAAATTTGTCAACCTTTACCAAGATATCTTCAATGATTCCTTCTGGGTAAGCTATTGACCTGTCTGCAAGTGACAATGTTAAAGATGTAGGTTTAGCATGTCCAATTCCTAACTGTGCAAAGACAGATTTAGGCATCAAGTTGATGCTTGCTCCTAAATCACACAATGCACGACCTGTATAATAATTACCTATTGAAAATGGAATTGTAAAGCTACCTGGATCTTTTAATTTTCTTGGAATTTTGTTTTGCAAAATCAAACTACATTCTTTGGACAAAGCAACTGTTTCAAATTCACCTAATCTTTTTCTTTTTGAAAGAACATCTTTCATGAATTTAGCATAATTAGGCATTAGTTGCAATGCTTCAATCAAGGGAACATTAATATGCAATTGCTTTAAAACATTTAAAAACTTACTGAATTGCTTCTCCTCATGTGCCTTTTTTAATCTTTGAGGAAAAGGAGGAGGAGGATATTCAGGAACTAACCTTGGAGTTGGAACTTTATGAGATGCAGATGCATAAGGTGCTTCTGCATTTTGAGAATTTTTTTCATTTTTATATTTTTCTCCCTTACCTGTACCTTCATTCTCATAAGGTTCTGTAAGATCTTTCCCATTTCTGAGAGAGATAGCTTTCACTTGTTCCTTACCTGGCCTCTGAGATGGACTTGCTTCTGTATTGGATGGTAATGTACCTGTTGGTCTTTGATACAGAGCAGTTGCTAACTGACCTACTTGATTCTCCAGATTTTTAATTGAAGCTTCATGAGCTTGCCTAGCTGTTCTAGTTTCACTAATGAATGCTTCATGGGTTTGCCTAGCTGTTCTGGTTTCATTAATGAAAGATTTAAGCAAACCTTCTAAGGAGTTATCTGTAGTAGGTTGTTGTTGTTGAGGCCTTTGGTAGTTCTGAGATTGAAATCTTGGTGGAGGGGTTGGTGTAGTTGTACTAGGTGCAGGTGCACTAGTATTGTTCCATCTGAAGTTTGGATGGTCCTTCCAACCAGCATTATAGGTATTGGAGTAAGGGTTGTTATTCCTATTATAACTTACATAATTTACAGAGACAGGGTTGCTAGGACACTCCTCATAAAGGTGACCTCCTCCACAATAAACACAACTTACAGCTCCTGGAGGGGCTTGTTCTACAGCTGCTGCAGTGTTCTCAACTGGTGCAATTGCACCAGTTGTGGTGAAGTTTTTGAACATGTTTGCTAGCGAGGCTACTTGAGCAGATAGGGCTGATATTTCACTAATTTCATGTACCCCTGATGATTTCTTTTGGGTACTTACCCTCTCAGTAGGCCAACTAGAACTATTAGTAGCAATTCTATCAATCAATTCACATGCTTCATTATAAGACAGATTTAACAAAACACCACCAGATGATGCATCAAGCATTATTCTAGTTTGTGGTTCCAAACCATTATAAAATGTTTCCATCTGAATAATAACTGGAAGACCATGGTGTGGACATTTTCTTAAAAGTTCTTTCCATCTTTCCCATGCTTCAAACAATGATTCTTGGTCTTTTTGTTTAAAAGATGTAATATCATTTCTCATTCTGGCATTTTTAATGGGTGGAAAATATTTTGCCAAAAACTTTTCAGCCATTTCATTCCATGAATGAATAGAATTAGGCTCCAAAGAGTTTAACCATGATTTAGCCTTGTCTTTCAAAGAATATGGAAATAGCTTAAGTCTAAATGCATCTTCACTAACACCAGGTATGATAAAGTTACTACATATTTCTAAAAACTGTTTTAAATGCTCATGGGGATCCTCATGAAGAAATCCACCAAATTGACCAATTGTTTGTAACATTTGAAACATCATAGGTTTAAATTCAAAATGGACAGCCTCTATGTGAGGTCTTGCTATGCTTGTTTGCATGTTTTGATGATCAAACATAGCATAATCTCTCATAGGTCTATCTCTATCATTAATCATACCTATTGGTCCCATGTGAATGAATTGATTTCTGTGATCTGCTTCAGCATCTCCTTGTGATCCAGGACCACCTCTGACTGAGGCTGGTCTTGAGCCTTCTCCTTCACCTTGTTGAGACATGGTATTGCTGCAACTTTGAAGTCTTTGTTTCTGGAGTCTACGCAACCTTCTAAACTGTCTTTCTATTTCTGGATTTAAATCAAATTCTGGTGATCTGTCTCTGGGCATAAGCTAGTGCAGTTGCACTAGGTGTAAATGCACCTGTTTCTGCACAGAAAAACAAAATACCCGAATAACAAAACAAATAAAAAAAAATAAACACTAATCTACTATCTTTAAAACAACAAAAATTAATGACAATCCCCGGCAACGGCGCCAAAAACTTGGTGTGTGAAAATAAGATAACATTAATGCGCAAGTATACACAGTCACAAGTTATAGTATAAAAGATCGAACCCACAGAGATTGGATTAACTCTTATGCGTTGTTGTAAAGAAAGGCAAACTAGTGTAACTACACTATTCAAAATGTTTTGGTTTTGGTTGAAGTTGAAATGAAAATAAATAAACAGAAAGCAAATAAATTGTGTATGAAATTAGTTGAGAATGAGAGTTGAGATGTTTTCACAAACTAAATCACTCTTGAGAATATTGTGTTTTCTTGTGGTGCAATTGCACTTAGTGCAGTTGCATCAGTGTGTGCTGGTCAGCTACTTTCGTCAGAGTTTCGTTACAAGCTCTATATGATCCTGTTTTTTTGCGGTAAAGAGTAGGGTTGTCAGTGCCTCTCTCGCCCCCTTACAGATAATCTAAGTTGCTTAAGTAAGTACACTCTTGTATCTTAAGATCTCTACACTTTTGTTGTAAGGACTATGTTAATCTTAAGCTAAGAATTAACATGGAATTAACAAGCTAACTTTATTAAAACAAGTTTAATAAGAAGCTTTATTAAACACTTATCCTTACTTAGTTCTTGATTTCTAGTTATAAGCCAATTAAGTGAATATAACTCTACTTGTTCTAAGTGATCAATATTAAAACAAGATTAAGAATTTAAACACAAGAACTAAAGTGTGCACCACTTGAAAACACAATAACTTTCCTCAAAAGATCATTGGAAAGCTAGAACATCCAAACTCAAAAGAGTTTAGCTCATGTTGGACATGATAAAGCAAATATAAGTGAATGAAAGCATATTGCAATAAAGAGAAGTACAAGAGAATTCAAAAGAGTAACAAATGGAAAACTCTTGCATATATTTGCTTACAACTAATTTCTTGCACCTATTAGCTCTTTGAAGAAGTGAAGAAAGAAGTTGTCAATTTCCTCTTACCTTCCTCTCAAACTAACACTATGAAACTAAAAGAAAATAAAACTTTAAAACTAAGAAAAACTAAAATAAAAATAAAAAGATTATATGATATATGATATGATTCTCTACAATTTGGAATATTTTCAAGTGAGGAATTTGAGTCCTATTTATAGCCTTGGAGATTTCCTTCATGTTGAGGTTTCCTTGCTGAGTTAAGTTAACCAAACCATGGTTACTTTTTAAAAGTTGAAGATCAGCTTGGCTTTCAACACTCATCCTTAATTTGAGGTCCAACAAATGGTTGCCACATGTCTTGTAAGATAGATTTTTGTGAAGCCTTTTTGATTGTAGGCGCCTCCTTTGCAAGTGGCCATGTGTTCCCATGTGACTTCTGAGCAAGCAGCAATCCAACTAAGCATTATGGCAATGGTAAGAATTGAGGTGCTTCCAATGTGGGGTTGTGAGCTGCTTCGGTACAGAGTGGTGCAGTTGCACCAAGTGCAATTGCACTGCCTGGTGCAGTTGCATCAACTGGTGCAATTGCACTAAACTGCGGCTGCACTGAACAAACACATCAAACATACCAATATACAATAAAATGCTAAGTTATGGACTTCTCTTATCTGTAAACCATAAATGTTGTTATTTTATTCATATTAACATATTTAACATATAATAGACTTGATATTGGGCATTTATCTAAGTGAAAAAGCACAAATAACTCTATATAAAATAGAGTTATCAACTACGCCACACATAGCTGGGGTTGTGGCACAAGCGAGCCCCCATAAAGTCTCTATTCGGAAATTATTTAGCTTTCAACACTTTACCAACAATAGTATCCTGGTGGGTTGCTATATTCCACATCTGCTTCCCTAGCAATGCTAAATTGAAACCACAAAAATGGCAGAACCCCAAAACTCCATACTCCTTCTGCGTAGTTAGCTTCTCCCAATTAAACCAGTGAATACCTTTATTTTAACTCCTATTGGTACCCCACCAAAATGATTTAATCATTTTATCCAACTTTTCTCCCAACATTGATGGAATCATGAAAATACTCAACAATACGTAGGAATAGCTTGAGCGACTGATTTGACCAGAACCTCCTTCCACATTCTATCACGAAGGTAACGAAAAATCTGCTTTTTGGTCCTACCTATCATGGACGGAAGGTCTAAGTATTTATCAGTTCCTAGACATTCTAAAACACCTAGGGTATCAATGATGAGCTCTCTGACTTCTTGCACGGTATTCCTACTGAAGTAGAACTCTGACTTAGACAAATTAATAGCCTGCCCTGAAGCGTCCTCATACACCCTCAGAATCTCCTTTAGTTTTCTACTTTCTGTATCATTAGCCCTGCAAAACAACTGTCAGCAAAAAGGAGGTGTGAGAGAAAATGTGCCCATCTACTCACTTTATCTCCATCTAACTCTGCTCGCCTCCGCTCTTTTTAGTAATGTAGTAGGTCCCTCCGTGCATATTAGAAACAGGTAAGGTGACAGTGGGTCACCTTGCCTAAGTCCTCTCTCAGGTATGGCAGGTCCTAGTTTTTCACCATTCACCATTATTGAGTAGTTAGCGGTTTTCATGCACATAGATATCCAACTCACCCATTTCTCCCCAAACCCAAACCTCAACAACATACCCTTCAAATAACTCCAATCCACTCTGTCATAGGCTTTACTAATGTCAATATTTAGAGCCAACTCACCAATCTAACCACTAGTTTTACATTTCAGGTGATGCAAAGTTTCAATAGCAACAATGTAACACTTTTCTTACCAACACTTATATGAAAGTTTTCTAAAAATACTGAGTAGTTCTTTTTCAGTTTTATACAATTATTACTGTCTGTGTTTGGTTCTGCGGCGATGGAAGTTAATCTAACAAAATTGATTCTGTAAAATTGATTTTGTTAAAAGTGAGTAACATAACTTGATTTTTGTTTGGATACATTCTAAAAAAGTGATTTTAATTAAATCTTGTTTGTTTGGATAGATTAAATCTTGTCTGTTTAAATATAAAGTATCATAAAGTATCTAAAATTGATTTTGTTAAAAGTGAGTAACATAACTTGATTTCTGTTTGGATACATTCTAAAAAAATGATTTTAATTAAATCTTGTTTGTTTGGATAGATTAGATCGAAAGTGTTTTTTGGTCTGAAATTACGAAAATTGGTCGCAATTTAAAAGTTAGTAGTAATTTTGCATAATAATACTAAATATAAAGTATCTAAATTAAATCAATAAATAGCAAATATCATTCAAAGTGAAATAAAATATTTAAATTAAAATTGTACATAGAGAATATAATTAAAATTACTAAAATACTAAGTGTGTGTTTTATTTTAGAAAATAATAAATATTTTGTTTTCTTTACAAACAAAAGCTATGTCATAATTTATTTTAAAATATTTGTATTAAAAAAAGTACAAGCAATAAACGTGAAGGGAAAAGGCAATGTAAACAAATATTCAGTAATTTATTCAGTTTTATAAAAAAACTGAAAGTTTTTAAAAAACTAAAAATACTTTTACCAAGTACTTATATTTCGTTGCTTTATTATAAACAAATTGTAAGCCATAAGAAAAACAAAAATAAAATGTAATGTTTTGCACGTCAAAAAAGCGCATCGGCACAATACAAAATACAAAAACCTAATATTTTCTCAATTATTTACAAATTGGGATAGGATCTGTTGATAGCTTATGTCATGTGTTTGGGGGACTTCAGCATCTGATACTATTGGTCTCTTTCTAATTTTTTATCTTAATAATCAATATCTCACGTGCCAAACATAAAATGCTCGTAATAATGTATCCTCTTTCTACCCTTCTGCCATTGTGATGAAAGATCGATCTCTTCTGAAAATTTTCGGTACTCGTAGACGACCACCATTTAGAGAGGCTATAAGAGAGAAGAGATGCATAACATTATTGTGTGTGCGTTGTGTATAACTTGTGTTTGAGTTACTAATTAATTTTGCTTTGGCCTTTTGGTATCAATGAACTAAATATCTAACCCTTTTATTTTTTATTTTGGGGGCTACCATGGCCCGAGCGCGCTGGCCCATCATGGGTTTGGGCTTTTTTGATCGGGCTAAAAAGCCCAAATACAAAAACAGGCTCAATTTCTTAGGTCCAAGCTCTATCTTTTTGTGGGCTAGTCAAACCCGACCCATTTTGCCAGCTCTATGTAAGATCCCACTAGCTCTGCATGTGCTTACATTCCAATCAACTCTTCTTCCACATATTAAATAATAATCTTGTTATATAAAGAATGTGGAACATAAGAGATTAGAACTTGAGTCAAAAAAAAACTTGCAAGTACTATTCACCCAAAAAAAAAGAACCTGCAGCTACTAATCAACGAGTGATCATGACTATCTATCTGTTGTGTTTTTGTTTTGACAAAACCATCTTTTGTGTTACATAAACTATAAAGACCATAAAACATACTAGTAAGAGATTAGAATGATGACAAAACTATCTCTGAAAAATATAGTCGCATAATCTTTTTTAATTTATGTTTTAATTTCCTGAATGAAATATGATAACCGTTGGATTCATTTATTTCAATGTTTGTGTTGTGGAAAAGTTTGTCTAAATTTCAATGTTTTAATTTAGACAAAACTGTCTAATTTATGTTTGTCTAAATTTGGTGTAACATGGAAAAGTTTTTTTTTTGGACAAAAAATGTTTGTATTGTGGCTTCGCCCGGACTCGAACCGGAGACCTTCAGTGTGTTAGACTGACGTGATAACCAACTACACCACGAAACCAAGTTATCAATATGGAAAAGTTTGATAATACAACTTATGTTTACTAGTTTTTAAATTAATTTAATATTTTAAAAGTAAATATTTAATAGTAATTTTCATAACATATTTCTAGTTAGTTTCTAATAATGTGTTGCTATTGAGACTACTTAAAGGCAATTAAATTATACAAAAACATGTAATGTTTTTCTTGTGAAGACTCAAAAGTTAAATATTAACTTATAATAAAAACTATATCATAAACAAAAAATGTAAAAATCATTTACAACGACAACGTGTAACAAGTAAATTATGTGAATTATTTTTTCTTCACCAAACTAGTTATTGAGGAACAGAATTCGTATATTTGAACATCTAAAAATTTTGTTGAACCCAAAATACCCCAAAACACACTTTTTATGATCGCGCTTTATGTATTTTGTCATGTTTTTTCCACCAAACCGGCTATTGCGGAATGGACTTCATGTATTTGAAGAATTACATTTTTTCAGAACCCTAATGTACCCAAAAACACACTGTTTAGTGTCTTATTTTATGTATTTTGTCACGAAATTAATTAGTTTTTCACTAAACCAGTCTCTGACGAACAAACTTCGAGTATTTGAATAGTTAACATTTTTTTCCCAAACCCTAAAGTATCCTAAAAATACTATTTAGTATCACACTTTTTGTATTTTCTCACGCAATAAATTTTTGTTCCGCCAAACCTTTCTTCATAGTTTGTAATGTCATAAAAATACACTTGTATAAGTATGATGGGCCATGCTGTCAAAAAAAAAAGTATGATGGGCCATATTACAATAAAAAATTTTGGGACCAAAAGAAATAAAAGTTAGTTGATAAAAAAAGGCAGCCAAACGTTGGTGCATAAAGTTGCTTCTCATGCCATTTAGCCTTTAGCTTAAAAGATAAAAGATAGTAATTAAATATATAGATTAGATGTCACCCATTAGAATTCGTCACACTTCATTTGATCTTTTTTTTACAAAAGGCTTCATTTGATGTTAAAATAAAATAGGATTAAATATGTTTAAAATTTAGGTTTTTAAGTTTTAGTCCCTCAAAATTTTCACCTACTTTTGATCTTTAAGTTTTATTTTTTCATCAGTCTTAGTCACTCGTAACTTTTTAGAATGCTTCATGACTTGTAATAACGTTTTTTTAAAAACGCTGATGAAAAAATAAAAATTAAGGACCAAAAGTAAGTGAATTTTTTATGGGACCAAAAACAAAAAAAAACTCAAATTTTATAGGACCCAAAATATTATTTCGGTTTTCCAAACATAAAAATTCTTACTTTCTTTTGTTTAGAGAGAAGCCGGTTCTAATCTTGTCACATAAGGATTGGGTTGACATCAATTATTCAATTTCATTACTTTTTCTTTTCAACAAGTTCAATATAAGACACCATTTTATACCATTTTAATGCAACTAAAAATCATTAATTAAAATACTAAATTGATGCAACTAACTTTTCAAAAAGCCAAACGTATATTATTAGATGAATCTTTATGATTTTTGAATCTTGATGTTTCGTATTAATAACATAAAGGCTATTCAGTGTTTGATCCACAAATTAATATCATTCATTTGCTGTCCTCTCTTTTTGACTTCTAAAATGGAAGCCAAGTCTGTTCAAAGGAGCCATACCTTTTGGTTAAAGGAAGAAGATCCAAGAAAGACCACGTGTCTTGCAGATTTTTTGACTCACACATTTACTTACTTTTTCCATTTAAAAAACTTACATAATTAGCTAAAGCAATTGACATAATAATAATAATTTGATCAAAAAACATAATAATAATAATAATAATAATAATAATAATAATAATTAAACAAACAAGGTACTAAATTGATGCAACTAACTTTTCAAAAAGCCAAACGTATATTATTAGATGAATCTTTATGATTTTTGAATCTTGATGTTTCGTATTAATAACATAAAGGCTATTCAGTGTTTGATCCACAAATTAATATCATTCATTTGCTGTCCTCTCTTTTTGACTTCTAAAATGGAAGCCAAGTCTGTTCAAAGGAGCCATACCTTTTGGTTAAAGGAAGAAGATCCAAGAAAGACCACGTGTCTTGCAGATTTTTTGACTCACACATTTACTTACTTTTTCCATTTAAAAAACTTACATAATTAGCTAAAGCAATTGACATAATAATAATAATTTGATCAAAAAACATAATAATAATAATAATAATAATAATAATAATAATTAAACAAACAAGGTACAATAATTACCACTATGAACGAATATAATTTAACTATATTACAGTCAAAAAATAATAATTTGACTATATCGATATTGAATGCTGCCCTTCAAATTATATTACAAAATTTGCATCTGCATCAAATATTCCGCTCCAATCCTCCTCTTCAACTTCCAATCCCAAGCCAAAAAAATTGAGTATCCCAAAAAGGCCATTCATTTTATACAGGTAAAGTTTAACTAACCAAGCTCCACAGCTTTTTTTTTCTCCCACATTTATATATACAAAATACTCGATGCTATCACTGCAAAACTTGTTTACATTGTCCTTCTAACATTGTCATCTCATATTGCAGCATTGAGGTTTTGTCTGCCTTTGTAATTTATCCCACAGGCACATCATTTGCCTAGGTGATTGGTAATGTGCAGTGTAATAGCCTTCTATGCAACCAAATTGGCAAAAATTCAAGCTATGCATGTAGTGTACTGGTTTTGAGCTGTTAAACTGTTCTACCCACATTCCCATACTTACATCTTCCATCTTGAACAACTGCATAAGGAAAAAAATCACAGAAACATTCAGCCAAAAAACAATGGCAAATGTAAGGACTACATAGATGAGAATCCTGCCTCCATTGAAGAAAATATAAAAATGTAACATAAAAGAAGTGTTTACTTACCCTTAATTTATGGGTTTCAAATTCAGATACTATGTAGCATGCAATATCCGATGAGAGGATATAACCCGGTCCATTAGCATAAGGTGGATAATCCTCTTCTGGCCATTCCTAAAACAGGAACAGAAAATAAGTATTTCAATTCACCGTGATTTTTCAAGCAAGAAGTGCAGTGTGTGTTGTGTGTGGCAAAAGGCTAAGAACTATGGGGACAGTGTCAATAAATCCAAACAGCTGACAGAGGGTAGAAGTGAAACCAGGTGCTAAATATCAAAATGGAGGAACATGTGGTGTTGATTGCATGATACAATGGGAAAGAAGACAATCAAGTTTAAACATTTGTTGGACCAGAATAAACTTACTCTTAAAAAGCAATCATCAAAATAAGAACTAAATCGAGTCAAAAGTCACTGGAGGTCCATAGTACCTGTTTCAGAAGAAGGCGATGAATGTGTTGACATTCTTCCTTGTATGTGTTAGGTTTATTTTCTTTTGTGTGGTGGGAAGATATACTAGTTTTCGTTGTAAAAGAGTTCCTTTTAAAAAGGAATTTCTACATTAGAGATAGATTTCGTTAATTTGCTCGGGATAGGTCTTTGACCCCCCATATCTGGTTGTACTCTTTTTCTTTATTTTCTTTCTTAATAATACTATGGATTGTTGTAGAAATGTTGAGCAATCCATTTTGCCTTAAAAAAAAAAAACTAAATTCACAATTTTTTCTAGACAATTCCCACTCATTTATTCTAAACAAAAGCATTGCAGTAGGTTGTGATTACCTCGTATGTCACTGCCCATTTACCATCCCGTAGAGGCTTGTGATAGTAATTGATGTTTCCAACATAAAAGCTCCTCCCATCTGGAACCTTCCGCACTTCATTGATAACAGCATCAACTTTTACGAAAGTGTCATCGTCGCCTTTCATGATATACTTAGCAGAAACTCTGTGAACCTGTCAACAATAAAGCAAATGTTACAATTTCACTAAAAAAAATTCATATTCCAGGTCTCAAATTTTCAATCAATCAAAATCTCACCCCATATTCACATATCGCCACTGTTTTCAACACAACAAGGTCGTAATTATCCATGTAAGGAACAATAACAATATCACCAAAAAAATCCGCTTCCTTCTTCAACTCTACATTAACTTCTTGTTTTGAATGCTGTCAAATTTTCAATCAAATTTTGAGAAACACCAAAAGAACATCTGGAAATAAAGGTGAAAAAGCTCATTAAACATTACCAGTGCTACAAAGAAACGAGCAACCACAATTGCAGACTTGACGAGCGTATGCTGCATCCATGACTTCCTGACAGCCATCCTTTCAGCAAAATGATTTCCAGCAGAGAGGACGCCAATGAACAATTCTACACCAGAATCAGGAAGTGGAGGGGTAACCCATCTGGTTGAAAACTCAAGATGCCTTTGTTTTGCAAAACTGGGATGTGATGAAGGCAAAGAGGCAGCAAATATAGAGTGGACGTCAACGTCTCCACTCAAAGAAAGCCCAGTGGCATCTTCAAGAGTAAATCCCTATTGAAATTAAAAAAATAACTAATAAGTTCAGCCAATCAATTTTCAGTTTCAGGTATATCGTATTCGAAGTGAAGCTAGTATCGTTAATAAAAAAACCGAAACGAACAAATTTTAACAGCTTTCATATATAGAAATATAAATATAATTTACCACAATCTTTAAATTTGAACTCTATCCTTAATTTATACTCAAGTACAATCCTTTTCCAAATGTGCCAAATTATAGAATCATAAGTTCAAGGAAATGATTAGTACTCACAGTGCGATAAGGAAAAGAAGCAACATGCCTTCCATCGACATTAACATGATAACCCTCTAACCCAGCACTAAGAGTAAGAACAAATAGCTTGTTCTCAGAAAACGGAAATGGCCAGTCAATGGTCACTTTTTTGGTACGACCTATCAGTCTATTCTGCCACCATGTTGTCTTAGTCTCCTCCGCTCTATCTTCTTCATCCCGTATCCATTTCTCACACTTCACAAGCTTATCAACTGTACCCAACATCAACAACACAAGACATAATCAATCACAATGATAACAAATCAGCAGCACTTCTGTCACATATAATCACAAAAAGAAATGAATTTAGATATGGCAATATCCCTACTACACCATGGTTTGAATCCCACTTCTTCTCAACCCTGCAATACTGATAATCACGATTGCAACCACAACCACCCTTTAAAACCTTGATACATACCTTAAGTAACCTAGAGCTAGGTTTCAAAAACCGTCAGCATGGCAACCAAGGTTTTAAATCGTGATCATTGATATTGCAGAGGATCACAATCAAATGCAACCTCAATCAATCGTGATTACTTGTAGCATAGGGGACATAAAAAATTAAAAACCTTGACATTTCGGCCCAATTAGGGGTCACAGTCTCACAGACCTTTTTTATAATCGACTATGGGCCTGTTTGGATTGCCTTATTTGAACTTATCTACTGTCATGACTCATACACATTTATGAGTTTGTTTAAAAAAGCTTGTGTAAATAGCTTATGACATTTCCGTATGAAAATTTTCAACTCATTTCTATAAACTCTCTAAAATAGCTTACGAAACAGCTTATAACTTATATGAAAATAGTTTAATTTAATTTTTATTATAGAAATAACATATACATAAACAGTTATATGATAAGCACTTATATGATAAGCGTTATGCTATAAGCACTTAATTAAACTTTTTCTCTAAACAAGTCACATGTCTACACCACACAATACTACACAGGTCTACATCAGTTATATTTAACCGCAACTCTCCACAATATCAATTCAAAAATAGCAACTTCATCAATCAATGTTCAATTCAAAAAACTAATCTCTCCTACTTATAAGGAATGAAATACTCACCAGTATCTTGATCAGCTTTAGATTTCCAACCATCACATCTAAGTGCAGAACCCCACTGCATACGATAACAAGTATTAAGCTCAATAACAGGTTTACCACTCCAATCACCTTTCAACCTTGGATTAAAATGAAAAACCCTAGGAGGTTCTTCACCATCCACCGTCTTCAACCCTTGCAACTCCACAATAAACGACGACGACTCTTCCGCTGCCAACGGTTTCCCCACAACCGTTACATGCGATCCCAATGTAAGTCCACACGGAATCGCAACCACACCAGAGAATTTCGAACCGGACTCTGAAATCGAACGAGGACATGAACCGGTTCGGTTATCTAACTTCTCCGTAACGGTTTTTACTTTCCCTAACTGAATTTCTTCCCAGAATTTCAACCCTAATTCACGCGCGTTTTTCGCGAGCTTATAGAGTTCTAATGAACCGTCTTTTTTTGTTAAGTCGAAAACGGCGTCGTTTAAGAGGATTGTAGAACTGTGACTGAGTTGTTGTTGTTGACTCGGTGAGTGAGCGGTTGAAACGGTTTTGATAGGACGAGTTGGAACGAGTCGTTGTTTGTTGTTTGACTCGTCTTGGGTTAGTAGTTTTACAGAGTGAGTTGTGATTGTTGTGAACTCGGTTTTGAAAACGAAGGGAATTTCTAGTGTTACTAAAACTAGGTATATAAAAGCGATTCCAATTAGAAATTGAATCGTTCTTTTTCTTGTTAAACGAATCATAGCTTCGAATTTTTTCTTCATAGCAAAATAGCTTGCCACGGCAACAAAACCGTTGCTGAAATTCTCTCTCTCTGTATTTCTTCTCTCAACAGAAAACAATGAGAGAGAGAGGAGGAAAGTGGCTGACTTGGTGAGAGATACACTAATATTAATGGAGAAAAAAACGGCAACAATTGATTTGAAATTTTGAATATAATAATTGTAATATTGGAATTGAATTTTCGCTTGGTGGGACCCAGCTTCAAAACGTAGCTAAGTTGGTAACGGATTCTTTCGCTATTTATTGTCTTTGTCCAGAGTCTTAGAGACTTTAGACCCTCCGCGTACGTTAATGAGTCTCACCCCTTGTTATATATAATATATAATATATAATAAATCACATTTATTACTTTTTTATATGTCATCTCCTAAGCATTTTGACGGTTAATATCTTTTAATATCCTTTTGTAAATTTTTTTAGTAATTTTTGTGATTAATGTTCCATGTGTAATTAATGTTATATATTTTAATATTTTGATTTCTTATAAATTTATATCCTAACCATTTAATAACTTATCTTTTAATATTAATTAATTTATATTCTAAGCATTTGATTTATTTTAATAATTGCATTTAAAAGATTACAATAAATCTTTTGATATTAATTAATGTTATATCTTTATTCTTATTAAATTTTTTAGCATAATAATAATTCCGTACAATCACACCGTCGATCGTCATTAAAGAAAACAAAAGGCAACAAAACTGTTATTTTACAAATATTAATAAACCTATTTGTATTTTAAAATTTAAAATCTGCAAAATAATAAAGATTAATGGCTAATTATAAATTATTTAAAAAATGACTAATTATAAATATGACTATCTGAACATTGAAATATAGTAATCATTATTTTGCAAATTGTCAACAAAATAAATGTCAAAATTAAATATGCCTATTTCCAAATCAAAATATAGTAATAGTTATTTTACAAATTGTAGTAATAGTCATTTTATGCTTTGATATAAAAATAGATGACATCAAATCTGCTTATTCCCATTTGCACCTATAAAATGTCTGTATTCCCCAACTGCTATAAATATTAGAAAATCACCTTTCAATCAAGTATAAAAACGAATTCAATTCAAGAAATCCCTAATTTTGGCACGCCAATTAAATTTTTCAGCCGGTAATTTTTTGACTATGTAATAAGGACAAATGCTAAATATTTTCATTTCAAATAATGATTCTTTTTGAATCACATATATTATTGTCGCCTTCTTACACATGCAATAGAAGGTAAGGATATGGAAAGTTGACTATGGCTTGCTAATAATATCAATCATATATTTTCATTTTCTCTTTAATTTTTAAGGCGTATTCTACGATTTATAAATCTATTTTTTTAGTTGTTTCAATTTCATATTACACTCATTTATTTAGAGTATTGTTGGCCTCTCTGCTTCCTATGATCGAAGTGAAGATCTACAATGTCTCCTTTCCTGACTCTAACAAGTAAGCAAGTAAACTACCTTGGTAAGAAAGAAAAACAAATAGGATTTCATAATAGAACTAGGGGACTAGAGGCCTCTCCGATTGAGAGGATAAAGTTTGTGATTCAAAAGTCTGCGATTCAACATGATTGGACCTGTCCCAGTTTTTTAGAGTTGGGTTTGATAGGCAATCAACATGATTGGATGTGATAAGATAGTGGTCGATTTCATTTTTCAAAGAAGACGATGAAGAAAAACAAAGGAAATAAGCTATATAACTTAAGTCCCACATCGAGAAAGTTTTGCAAGAAAAGTGGAAAGTGAGTATTATAAAAGTAGATCATGAGAGTGTCGTTGAACGGTTGACTACGTCATTAGACACTTACGGTGTAACATCCGCTGGTGATTGTCATTTTGCTTATTGATAATTTTTAATTTTTTTAATTTTAATGCAGTTAAAAATTTTTCTCCTATGAACCGTCTGAATCGCTTGACCACCGGTTTTCTACGATTTTTCTCCGGTTTCCCGGTTTGAAATTCGGTTTTTAGGCTTGCCGATTATTAGGTTTGAAATTCGGTTCACAGTTGGGTCGCATGGGCTGGTTTTGTTAACCTTGCTTATATTTTCTTGTACAGTGGTTGGTGCATTGGTTAAAATTTCTATTTGTTCTATAGTGATTGTTGTATTGGTTACAAGAGCACACTTTTTGGTATGCATGAATGAATATATTGTTCTTCATTCATGTTTTAATGTCCTAATTTTATTGTCTTGCTTAAGAATGATTTACCCAATCATGTTGTTTTTATTTTTCGTTATTTGATTTGTTAGTCTTTTGCTGACTTGACTCACATGTTGTCTAGATTTCCTAAATGTTTATTACTATAACAATGATAGGAATTCAAACCGCCTTTATTTTAAGTGGAGGTTTCCAATGGCTACTGAACTTTTTGATTTTTGTAGACTTTTGTCAAGTAAGTATATGCAACTTTCCTTGAGCCTGCAAACTTTATTGCTCACAATTCATTAATTTGAGCTCTTGTGGTGTAAAATTTTGAAACTGAATAAAACTTCATTAAAGAATGCATTTGGTGGATTTTAACTGTCTATCCTCGAAAGTGAAGACTCCAAATTTTGAGATGGACGAGTATTTCGAGGTATAATTTTTTTAAAGTCGTCCTGTTTTAGGTTTCACATGTCCTCAACTAAGTTTAGGGGACAACAAGGGACGGGTTGGGACGTGTTATACTTGTCCCTTACTTGGCCCTAAATTTTTATAGGGTTATTTTTTAGACCCTAGCCCGTCCTTAGACCAGAACAAACCCGATGTTTTTAGCGTCAAAGTAAGACCGAGTCTATTTAGGACGATATCGGGTTGGCCCGAAGGACAATTAAAACACAATTATAAGGTGATCACTCAAGTATGACTAAAAGTTATTAATGATAATTGAATTTTTTTAGTATTTTATTTTGTATTCAACCTCAAAACATGACTTTTATAATACTATTTTATAATAATCTTTCTGCTTAAATTAATATAGTTTTCAAATTGAATATTTTTTTTATAAAAGTCTTATAATCAATATGATAGAATTAAAAAATATAGGGTGAGAAGTGGGTACTAAGGGACAGGTTTGGACGGGATATACCTAAGCCTAACCTGTCCTTAAATTTTGGTCGGGCCAATTCTTTAGACCCTAACCTGTCCTTAGACCCAAACAGACCCGACGTTTTGCGGGTCAAATGGGACGAAGATGGTACGAGCTTTAAGGTTGGGATGAGTCTTGCTCACCCCTAACTAAGTTGATATTGTGTCAACTTAATGCCCACAAGATATGGGTTTTGCATATATAGTTACAGCACATCTGTATTTTTCTTGTGACTAAGAGGGGATTCAAATTTTGTAAACTAAGTTGTGATCTACTATACAACTGTGTTTTTGATTAATATGGACAAATGGGGTATTTGTATTTATTTTTTACTTTTACTTTTCCTAATGTTATTTCTAATGCTACTTTAGATGCTACATTATGGCGTTCATTTGCTATTCTTTATCAATTGTTATTATATGATTTCTTTCATCATGTTTTCTTCACATATAGTATCTGAAAGAAAATATTATATGACCAGCTGTTAAATTCGGCTGTTGTAAAATTTAGCGAAATCCATTTTTAATCAACCGTATAATTTTCTCTTGATTTTAGTTGATTATCAACAATATGATATTTACATACATGCTCTTTTGAAACTTTGGGAAGGAATTAGTGACAAGTTTATGAAATTGGAAGGCTGGTGCATTGCACGATTCATTTATGAGTGCTGCTAATATTTCTTTGAAGACAATGAGCCAAAGAGTTATCTTGCAAAAATTCAATACATCCGAAAGGGAATTTTGAATTTGATAATTCTCTATGGTGGCTGCTGCAATATCTGATATAAAAGTTAGTAGGATGGGTGAAAAATGATACATAGCATAAATGCAAAAGGGGAAGAACTCAAATACATCCAGAGTTGATATTGAGGAATCTCTCTTAGAAGCACTACTTTGCAAGCTTTGAATCTCTTGCTCGGTCTCAACTGAAGGTTCCGCAAAATATGCTATGCAAATCGAGCGAGTAAGGGACATGGGAGCGGAGGTAGGAGACTCGAAAGCTGAGCATTTCCTTAACCAAATATATGACCGGATATGACCATGTCAGGATATGCTCATTAACATCGTCGTATTCACCAAGGAAATGCACCAATAAGTTGTGCATTTCCTCGAAAGCTGTGCATTTCCATGAGAGACTCTTAATGTGAGTGAAAAGTGAATCAATACTAGCTTCTTCATTCCTAAAACAAGACGGTTACGGGACAACTAAATACACCAATAAGTTGTGATCCAAATCAAGAATTTAAATTTCTTAGCCTTCCTTCCCTTGCAAAGTTTGTCATATCCTCTCAAATGATCAAGTAAAGACAAGCCTTCTAATTGTTGAACCCCCATCCACTCACTGACGCGAGACCAAGTATCATGAGCAAAGCTACAATCCAAAAATAAGTGTTGAACATCTTCGCGTTGCTGCAAACGAAACGGGCAAGCTGCGGCTGTCTCGGAATGAATGACGTTACGACGATAAAGAAGGTCCCTTGTTGGCAAAGAGCCATGAATCATACGCCAACCAAAGACGGTAACCTTGGATGGAGTAATTGTTTTCCACAGCTTCTCTAAAGTACCATTTACCTCGCTATTAATACCATCACCAACAAGATCAGACAGCAAGTTATAGTATGAACTGACTGAATACGCCTTCGCTGCTTCTAACGTCCACACCCACTGATGATGCCCCTCCCTTGAAGGCTTCACGTCCTGCAGAATGGAGTGAAAAATGACAGCTTCCTCAGCGCAAACTGTGTTTTGTAAGTTCCTCACCACTTGTGATTTCAAGTCAAACTTGGGTCAATAAAAAAATAGTTAATTGGAGTATATAGTGTCGCTATAATTTTTTTTACACAATTAACTAATCAAAAATTATGATATGAGTGATTTTTAAGATAATTGAGATAAAAGTCAAATATTTTTTATCACGTGTCATTTCGTGATTTACCGATTTTGTAAAAAAATTTGTACACCGACCATGTATCTAAATTAAATCCTAAAAACCATGCCTTTGAGTTTTTCCATAGGAACTATGAAAAATATTGCAGATTGGTGTCAAATTTAGATTTAGTTGAAAATTGGCTAAGACTTTGAATTCTTGATTCCTTTCTTCAAACGATCTCACTGATGAAGGAACTATGTTCCTACGTTATAAGTTCTCTAAATATTCCAAAGAGCGTTAGGGTAGGTGAGATGGACGTGTAATAGTTCTATGATTATCTAAAAGTTGTGCATAACGGTAAATGAAAAGTAAAATGCTTGAAAAAGTATGTATTTAATTGCTTGTCGTGTGTCTACAAATTTACAGACTATATATATAACTATATATAAGCGTTTCTGTCAGCCATGATCACTATACATCTTACGATAGTTGGATCGGCTAAGATCAATGTCCAATAATGCCTACTTGCCCTAAAATCTATGAGAACCGCTCCATAGCCCCTACTAGCGTGGAAAGTGGGTGGAAAACCTCTGCTTCCTATTTCTTAGGCACCTTGACCACGTTCTTCTTAACCGCTCTAAGTATCAACGTGTTTTCACACGTGCTTAATTTGTCTACTTGCTCCCAAAGCAGGTATTATGTATTAGCTACGAAGTGCTTAGTTGCAACATCATTAGCATTTAATCCCTCAGCTAGTAACCCCTTAGCTAAGATACTCCTCAGTTGAGCTGCTTAGTCTCAGTAAGCAGAGTCATCCTCTTCGCAGTTTTAGCATAAGGATTCAGTTTGAACATAACATTCAGATTCTTCTATAGATTCTTCTTAAGAGTAGCCCTCTTTACCTTCCCCGACAAGGATTTCTTCCTTAAACTCCTAGTTGGCCTCACAACAGATTTAACCTCATCAGAGTTGATGACCCTCAACTGGTCAACACTCACCAACTTAGCCTTGTGCAACACATTTTCCTTAGGAGGCTCACCTCATTGATCACAATCTTCTAAGCCATTAGATGACTTCTGGCCTTCCTGCCAATAATTTGTACACATTGACTTATGTAGACTCGGCTAAGCCCTTACCTCGACTGAATTTTCCCCACGTCCAACAACTCAGCAACTTGTGGGTATAAAAATAGATAAAAAAAAACATGTGCGGGGAGTTTTAGCAAAAGAGAATATGGAAAAACTTGAAGTGATCTACTAACAAAAGAAAACTATTTTTTTCTTATTTAAAACAAAATATCACTTTTTGTATATAAGTTTTTCTTTTAACTTGGCAAAATCATATATCTTCAATTTCTTGCGTAATTTTGGAATTGTTTACGCTAAAAAAATAATAATTTTTTTGACAAGAATATAATACAATAAATAGTCCCTATAATGTGAAGATTGTCAAATTATTTTCTAAAATTTTAAATTATATTTTTCATTTGTGTTTTCAAAACGTTGAGAATTAATTTGATGGGCATCACAAACTTTAAGAACTACTCATTATTTTAATGTACTTAATATAAGGAGTGTAAGCTTAAATACTAAATTAAATAGTGAGTTTACTTTTAGATAAGCTTAAACACAATTAATTTGGTTTGAAAATGAAATTTTCAACAATCCTATAAACCGACAACTCTGATAATGATTTTTTGCACCCACTTAGCCAAGATGTTGAACCACATGCGAGATAATTAATTAGGCTCATTCCTAAGTTCAAGAGAAGTGGATAAAGCGGATAATTGGCACGTTGGAGAGGGTTATCTCCTAAAATCACATAACGTGGCACTTGGAGGTTATTTCCTAGTCAAGTAACTGTTAGGCCGAAGCATAGTTAGTTGTTAGACAAAGTTCGTGACCAATAAAGACTAGGCTAAAGCTTTGCCTATATATATAGTGTTTGTAAATATTTTTATACACACATCAATCAAATACAAGTCTATTTTGATTAATCAAATAATGCCTACAGACTAAAAGTCTAAACCAATGTATAATACTCAAAAAAATCACATTGATTAATCTCACAGAAACTAGATTTATAAATGGGCAGCGATATGCTTCCTTTTTGTAATTTACGGGTTTGCGGGCTATCCATAGCCCGGCCGGGCTAGCCCGACACGGGTTCGGGCTTTTGCGGATCGGGCTAAAAAGCCCGGGGTGTAAAAACGAACTCAATTCCTTCGGCCCAAGCCCTCCCATTTTTCGGGCTAGCCCAGCCCTGCGGGCCCGACCCATTTTGCCGGCTCTAATGAGAAGTAACTCAAGAAAAATAAAAGGGTAAAAATGTCATAAAAAGTGAGACGCTATCCGATAGCGTTTGAAAAAACGCTACTTGAAGTAGTGTCTGCAAAAACGCTAAATGCTACTCAAAAAACGTTAAACGCTAGTGCTTACCAAAAACGTGTACTATTCAATCGCTATCCGCTATCAGAACGGACACGCTAAACAAAGCTTTAATACATACTCCCTATATTCCAAAACTTTGGTACTTCTAGCCAATCAAACACAAATTAAGATATCGTTAATTTGTGTTCAAAAATATCATGCTTTGTAGCTGTTAACACTCAAAAATAAATAGGTCTTAGGCCGATGATTGAGAGAAGAAAAGGGGAAATATGGTGTCAAGGCAAGCCATATGGCAAGGGCAAAAAGGTATTTTGCCAGAGAGACTGAACCTAAGACGGTCCTCGGGGCGCATTAAACGGGAGAAACCCCCCCGAGGAAGGATTATGCTCGAGGACCAATGAGCCAAGCCGAGGGAGAATAATCACCCCATCCTATAATGTGCCAACGCCTTGGTGGCTCGGGTGCCTGAACCATTACCTCAAGTGGGGCCAGGATAGCCGAGCCACCATACGGGCAAGGCAAGATGGGTGTTGCTTGGAAGGCAAGACACGACACGAAAGAAGAACGTGGGAATGGTTGAAGTTCAAACGGAAGAGCGAGGCCGAAAAACTCGGAGCAACGAGCACTCACCCCACTAACTGTGCCAGTGGGATCGTGGGCAGTTACTTCGCTTCGTTGAGGACCTATGAAGCGATGAGAGCCATTAATCTTAGATGAATCCAACGGCAGACAAATGTTGGCTAGCTTAGTGGCCGACGAGGGCCTGTGTATATATATAGCATTAGAGTGAAATGTAAAGGACACACATCAATCAAATCAAACTCTACGTTTATTTCATTTATCTTCTTTATCGCATTTTCACCCTTTACTTTATTTTTATGCATTAGCCATAGTAATCCAACACTCGAGTCCCTTCTCACCTTGCCTGACCCTTTCTAGAGGAGTCAGGAAACCCATAGTTGAGGAGCAGAGTTCCCTCCTCGACACAATTGCTTGAAGAAAAAGGAATCAAAGACTGTCCAAACCTCTGGCCGACACCACGGCTAGGACCTAAAAGTTTGACGACAACAAAAAATTGGCACGCTCAGTGGGACAGGAAAAGGTGAGCAAATGCCCCCGTTTGATTCGCCTGGACTGGATTACAGTTGGCGTATGCACTTGTGCTCCGGAAGAAACCTAAGAATGGGGCCAGCATCGACATCAAAGAAGGTAACTGCCACGAAAGTGAGAAACACTAAGCCAACAAGTGTTTCGGAGACAACTCCCCTCACGGTAAGCGCTGAGTATCACGACGGTTCCCCACAGCATTGTGAGGAGCCTGTGGTCATGACCACGTCGTTTATCCGGCAGCAAATCGACATGGGGATACAAGATATCATGTATCAATTGTTAGATCAATTGGCTCACATAGTGAAACCTGTGGTGCACAATGAAGTGCAACAAGCCAAGGAAGTGGAGCAAAGACGTGCTGCGCAAGCAAGTAGCACCATGAACTATGTTGTCTCCGGCCAATCACAGAGAGGACAACCTTCTTCTTTGGGAGGACCGCATCAGGCCCCGCCATACACCATCCCTGTTGGACCTCAGCAGGCATCCTCCTATAACCCTATTGGAGGCATGCATCAGTGTCCACCGAGTGGGAGCACGACTGGGACTCAGCAGGCATACCCTCATCAGGTAAGTCCTAACCCTATGATTCCTCAGCCTAGTACTTTTGCCACTGCCAATACTGGGGGGCAGTTTTTGGCGAACGACACTAACACGGCTTCTCTTCAGCAGGGACAAGTGCAACTGGCCAGAAGGCCGCCCGAGGCAGCAGGCTTGGTAGGTCTGCCGCAAGGACCATCCTATGGATGTTCTACCGCGGCTAACTACCCAGCTTACGCAGGGGGCAAGCCTTCGCCCCAGAATCAGGGATTGGCAGGAGCGATGGTTTTTTCCCGAGTCAACAGCCAGGGGTCCAGAACCCACTTGGCTCGGCAAGTCTACCTCCTAGTCAGCCGTACCCCGGTGCACTCAGTACCTACCCGGCGGGTTCCTATATGCAGACACAGATGAATGTTGCCCCGGTGGAGCAGCCATGTAATCAAGTTCCACCTCTCCGAGGAGCGCAGGCACCTTTACCAGAAGTTGGCCTTGCTAACCTGGCCCAAGTAGTACCTGGGAAGCCATGGACAGATGCTCCACCTCAGGTACCGCCGCAGCCGGGGGCACAGGGTCCCCCAGACACATTGTGGCGCCAAACGCCTCCACCTGGATCATCGGGGCCCCAACTACTGGACCCTAATCTCATCACTTACACCATCAAGAATTTCTTTGGTGTGCAGTTAAAGCCGCTCAATCGTCCAGCGTACATGAAGCCTTACCCGAAGTGGGTAGACTGTTTGGTACCTCTGCCCAGAGGATTCAAAACCCCTGATTTCACCACGTTTTTCGGGGACGATGGCAAGTCTACTATGGAGCACATCGGCCGATTCACGACCCAATGTGGGGAAGGAAACCAGAACGAGTATCACAAGTTGCAGTTATTCCCTCTGTCCTTGACAGGGATGACCTTCTCGTGGTATTCCTCTCTCCCGCCTGATTTTATACAGACCTGGCAGACATGGAAAGGTGCTTCAATGACAAATTTTATTGGCCGCAGCCTGAAGTTACCGTAGCCGATCTCATGAACTTACGACAAAAGGTGGATGAGGCAGTGACCGATTTCATTGAGAGATTTAGAAAGATGGCCGGAAAGTGTTTAGTGTCTTTCCCAGAGTCCCAACTTACTTCCGTGGCCATCTCTGGAATGCACCCTCAATTGAAGGAACAGTTTGTGGGACAAGCTTGCAGCGACCTCCGTGGTTTAGCTTCTCGGGCTGTTCAAGTGGAACAGTACGTCCAAGAGAGAGAAAGGAAGAGAGCCACAAAGGGCCGAGGGCCACAGCTAGTATCGATGGTGGATGCAGCTGAGGATTCGGACTATGATAAGTCAGTTGACTACACGGCAGACATCCTAGTGGCCGAGATAGATAAAGGGAATGCCTACCTCTGTCCAGCTCTTAAGCCAGCTAAAGGTAAAGAGAAAGACGAGGAAAGGGTTGAATATTCCTTTGACATCTCCAAGGCTGACCAAATCTTTGACTACCTCCTCAAGGATAAATAGATCAAGCTCCTTGACGGCCATAAGATCCCTCCGCCTGAGGAAATAAAGGGGAAGAAATACTGCAAGTGGCATAACTCCTTTAATCATGCCACTTCGAACTGTATTATCTTCCGCCGAGGCATTCAGGAAGGGGAGATTTAAAATGGCTGACAAAGGAACATCAGAGATGATTGTCGACACCAACCCTTTCCCCAGCATGAATGTCAACATGGTCTCCTTCGCAGTGAGCGACCGAGGGAAAGGGAAGAAGAAGTACGTGTGGGTCCCAAAGGGAGAGATTTCCCCAGAAAAGGAAACATCCGCGTTCAGCCGTTTGGGCTCACCCCCACGGGGATCCACAGTTGCAGAAGGAAGGGCCCTGCTACAAGAAAAACTACAGCTAGGGGCGCCGAGTCAACCTCAGAAACCTCAGAAGAGGCTTCCTAAGCAAGGGATGCTTGTCCACGAGCTTAGGGAGTTGCATTTATCTAAGCTCAACCCCGACAGACATGTGCCTAAGACGAGGGACCTGAGGGAAAGACTCCAAGACATCTCGCATGGGGGTACGGTAGGCCTGCCGATAGTCCCATTGTGCAAGCCACCCTGCCAGTCCCAGACCGGGAAGCTCGCCCCAAAAAAGAAAGAAGGGTGGCCCAAGTCACCGAAACCCAGAGCTCAACCTCGGTGGACATCACTGTCCTCAATGACCGAGAATTGAGAGCCACCAGGACGGTCAAACCTCTGGCAGATGTGCCGCAGGATCAGTGGATGACTCAGGCGGCCGTTGAGATGCCAGCCCCCAAAGTGGCCTCCAGATCTCGCTCGCAGAAAAGGAGGCAGCAGAGGGCCAGGGCGTTCATCAAGATGAAAGAGACCCTCCAGATGCTCACCTCTACTAGAGATGGGAATACCCAGACCATCCCCGCGGCATCTGTTGCTACGGTGTTGGAACGGGCCTTCCTAAAGCCAGTTGAGGACACAGCTCCTAAGCAGTTGCCCCAGAGCCACCTGTTGATCACGAGGAAGGGGACCAGACAATGGTAGGCATGGTGGAGGCACCTCACATCCCCCTCACGAAAGCGGTGATAGAGTGGCTCTATGGACCTCATAGCCCAGGGCCCCCCCAACCGGCCGGTGAACTTCAGGACGGGGTACGATGACTGAGCAAGAATTACGAGAAGACGACCTCCTAGGGGAAGAAGAGGAACACCCTTTTGGCTCTAGAGACTTCGACAGAAATTCCATTACTTAGTCAATTCTAAACGATTTGATGGATGAGACCGATGAAGAATTTTATGCGGACATAGAGATGGTGGGCCTCCTTCCACCGGAGTTTTGGGGGACTAGAGATCAGCCAGGGGCCCTCGAAGGAGATGTCTTCGCCGAGGAGACCGAATGGGCCGCGTTGACAGAAGTTGAGGGACCAATCACAAAAGACATGCTGTTTGAAAAGCCAACGGCAGATATGACCAGACACTTGAAGCCATTGTACATTAAAGCCCACCTCAATGGGAAGTTGTTCAATAGGGTCTTTGTGGATGGTGGTGTTGTGCTGAATTTCATGCCACTGTCGACTATGAAAAGGCTAGGGAAAAATGCCGAGGATCTCATTCCCACTACCATGACCATGACCAGTTTCATGGGCCACCCCTCTCATGCACTAGGAGTGCTGGTGGCCGATGTGACCGTTAGGTCGAAGGTAACTCGATCGGCATTCTTTGTCATTGAAGGAAAACGGTCATACACGGTGATTCTGGGGAGAGATTGGATCCACACTAGTGAATGTGTCCCCTCCACTTTGCACCTGAAACTTATGATATGGGTGGAAGACAAGGTGGAGATAGTGGAAGCTGATCCCAATCCTTTCCCAGCGGAGATAAAGATGTTTGATGCCGTGTTCTACTCACCCTACCTACGCCCGATCCCCATACCAGGGGACTACGAAGAGGGCGGTATCAAGTCATGTGACTAGACCAAGAAGGGTTTTAAATTCAAGATGTTGGCCGACTCACGATCTGACAATGAGAACAATGGTTAGCCTTCCTTCGGAGGTACAGATCCTATTGGGCCGATAGCACCTATTTCAGATAGAGTCCAACATTGAAGAGGCTATGTTTGGCGCCATACATGGAGAGGACGAAGACTCGAAGGAGGCTTCAGATGACCTTGGAAACGAGATGTCGGCCGAACCCCCTACATAGAACCTATCCAGAGAAAGATGCCTACCTTCGAAGCCCAAGAGCCATTGGTTGAAGTGAATTTGGGAACGGAGAGTGAGCCTAGAATGACTAAAGTTAGCGGTAAACTCCCACCGCAGCAACGTGATCAGATGGTAGCCTTGATATGGGACTATCGTGACTGCTTTGCATGGGACTACCATGAGATGCCAAGCCTTGATAGAGCCTTGGTGGAGCATAGGTTACCCATCAAGGAGGATTGCAAGCCCCACAGGCAACCACCGAGGAGGGTCAACCCACGGCTGATAATGCAGATCAAAGCCGAAGTGGAAAGACTCTTAAAGGCAGGATTCATCAGAACTGCCAGGTACGTAGAATGGCTGTCTAATATAGTCCCTGTGATCAAAAAGAATGGCCAGGTCAAGATCTATATTGATTATAGAAACCTGAACTTAGCCACTCTGAAAGTTGAGTACGGTATGCCTGTGGCCGATATGCTTGTCGATGCTGCGGCGAACAATGCCATCTTGACTTTTATGGACAACTATTCTGGTTACAACTAGATTTATGTGGCCGAGGCTGACACGCATAAGACCGCCTTCAGGTGTCCAGGCGCCTTAGGCATCTATGAGTGGCTCGTAATGCCTTTTGGCCTCAAAAATGCTGGGGCGACGTACCAAAGGTCAATGAACGCCATCTTCCATGACCTTATTGGCAAAAACATGGAAGTATACATTGATGATGTGGTGGTCAGGTCCAAGAGCTTCGAAGACCACCTGGGGGATCTCGAACAAGCTCTGAAGCGGATGAGACTCCACAATCTTAAAATGAACCCTGCTAAATGTGCCTTTGGCGTGTCTGCAGGTAACTTCTTGGGATTTCTGGTGCATAACCAGGGCATTGAAGTGGACAAGAACAAAGCTCGAGCCATCCTAGAGGCAAGACCCCCCAGAACGAAGAAAGAACTGTAGAGTTCGC
Organism: Astragalus glycyphyllos; assembly: GCA_963573325.1. Taxonomy (NCBI): domain Eukaryota; kingdom Viridiplantae; phylum Streptophyta; class Magnoliopsida; order Fabales; family Fabaceae; genus Astragalus; species Astragalus glycyphyllos. The sequence continues at coordinate 17,789,214 of OY754307.1, forward strand.
TAGGCAAGATCAACTTCCTAAGGAGATTCATCGCCAACTCGGCAGGAAAGCTTAAAGCCTTCTCGCCGTTGCTACGAATGAAGAATGACGAAGAAATGATCTGGGGAACTAAGCAACAGGAGGCCTTCGACCAAATCAAGGCTTCCTTGACCAACCCCCCTGTCCTAATACCTCCGCAGCCTAGGAGACCTCTAAAGCTATACATTGCGGCCGAGGACCAAGCTATTGGCTGCTTGTTAGCTCAAGATGATGATAGTGGCGCTGAGCGTGCTATATACCATCTCAGTAGGCTACTCAATGTCGCCTAAACTAGATACTCGCCCATTGAGAAACTTTGTTTGTCGTTGTTTAATGCTTGTAGTAAACTTGAATACTATCTCCTGCCTAAGGAAGCTTTAGTTGTATGCAAGGTTGACATTATTCGATATCTGCTTAATAGGTCTGTCTTGCAAGGAAGACTCGTTAAGTGGGCCATTAAGCTAAACTAGGGCTGTTCAAGAGAACCAAAAAACTGGACTGAACTGCAAAACCGAACCGAACTGAACTTTAAAGAACTGAACTTTTCATTAAAGTTCTGAACCGAACTATTTTGTTAAACTCAGTTCAGTAACTGAACCGTGAACAAAGTGAACTGCGAAATTAAAAGTGAACTGTAACTCAACAGTCAAAAAAACTGTAATCCCTAAATCCTTTTCAATCTGACCCCAAACCTGTGAACTGCCAAGCTTCATTGAACAGCTGCGACTGCAAACATCAGCTGCCAACTATAATTACCTATCTGTGATGTTCGCAGAATATCTCTTCATAACACCATTTTTCCAATTCATATTCATGTTCTACTTAATTAGCATACAACGAACAATATCCAGAAAAGTTTTTTACGTGTATCCTTTACTTCATTTCACAGATTTTGGAGATTTTGTTCTATCACCCACCATTGTGACAAAATTCCATTTACTTAAACCAGATATTAGTTTGTTAATATAGTGTTATTCACCCTCTCTGTTATCGGTAATTTCTTCTACCTTCTGTTTTATTTTATTTTCTGCATTGGATGGCTTCTTTTAGGTTTTTGGATGCTAAATAACTACTGATCTATTCTGACTAATATTGCTTTTACACTGAAGTTATAAATTGTAATCCTTAGTGTAAGTGATTTTAGCGGTTCAATTCAGAAAGAAAAACTGATGAAAAGGTAAGTTCGAAACAGTTCGGTCAAAAGTTCAGTTCATGTTTTTTAAAAGGACGGTTTAATTTTTTTTAAAGTGAACAGTTTGGGCAGTTTTAATAAAAAAAATTCAAAATTTAAACTGTTCGGTTCAGACTGAAATTGCCGAACTGAACTATTATGACAGTTCGGTTCAGTTCGGTCAAACTGCTAAAACAGTTCGGTTCAGTTCAACGAACTGTTCGAACAGTTCAGTTCAATTTGGCGCAGTTCTCCTTGAGAACTGAACCATGAACAACCCTAAGCTAAACGCGTTCGCTTTATCTTATGTGCCTCTGAAAGCTGTGAAAGACCAGGCCCTGGAAGACTTCTTGGCTCAGCATCCATGTGTAGAGACACACGATGCTCCGGCCGTAGCTGTCAGCTACCTGGGCCTTAAACCCTGGGTCCTCATGTTCGACAGGTCTAGCACTCGGACGAGGGCCGGAGTAGGTATAGTCGTCACCAGCCGTTGTGGCCAATCATGGAGGTTCATGTACCGGATAGGGAAAAACTTGTTGCGTTAAAAACACACTTAGAGCAAGTGTACTCTTTCGCAGAAGTAGTATAAAAGAATATCTTATCTACAGAGATTAATTAACAAGTACTAAACTACTTAAAATTATTTATTGTTTAGACGAGTGAATAATTGAGTTGTAATTGAAACAATGAAATAAAAAGTAAACAGTTAACAAATAATAAAATGCAAGGTTTAATAGATGGAGAGAGAGGTCTAGGATCGCGGTCTCACTTGCAAGCTTCGATTCCCCTATGTCTAATTCTACCTGAATTCCCTTATTTTATTCAATTACCAATCCCTTTACTAAATCTACTAATCCGTTTGGTCATTTGCGATTAATATTCTTTTTCCTAAATTAACCCTAGTTTGGTCATGCTAGAATTTAAATTTAAGAAAAGCATAAAGCACAAAAAGGTTGAATGATTGGAAGACTAAATTAAAGTTTGGTCATGTATTAATTATAGCCCCAATTATCCTATAGGTCCACCAACTAATTGCAGTACGGTCGCTGATCAACTAATTGATTATTAACATGAAAAGGGTAGCTAATTATGTGATAAAAACAATAGAATAATATTAATTGAAATAAAAACAGGAATTCAAATAAGAAATTAGAACATAAAGAGGTTTCTAAACATGCAAGATCCACCTAAGACCCTAGAAGAGGATTTAGGTATCCATAATAATAAAGAACAATAAAATAAAATTAAGAGTCATAAATTACAAAGATAAAAATAACTCGGAATAGAGAAATTTCTGATCTTCGGTATTTAGTTTCCTTTTTCTGCTTCAGAGCTCTCTCACGGTGTCAAGAACTGATACCCAAAATTACTCTTTCCTTCTCCCTCTGCGTTGCCGTCAGTGACAGTGTTTTGCTTCTCTCCCCCTTTTTTAATACTATGCGGCTCCTCCTTTATATATTAATTCAATTCTAGGTTTTGCTGCTTCTCCAACAAGTCACGTGTCTTTCTCCCCAAGTTTGTTGAAAGATTCTCTCTATTTTTTTTGGTCCAAAAGTTGTTTGAATAGATGAAACTGGGCAAGGCCCAAACCAATACAACTCGAAAGCAACACTGGCCCACTAACAACCAAAGGGCATCCAATGGGCTAAGACAAGAGAAATACAAAAGAAACTAAAGACCAAAAGGCCCATACTAAAATCCTGATTTTCTATTGGGTCTAGCAATTGGGACAACACCCCCAATGACTAGGCCAGCAAGAATACACCCAAAAAGGCAAAAAGATTCCCTTACACTGTAAGCCACACATCCGAAAATAACCCTAATTCAGTAAACTATTGACTCATCTTCAACCACTCCATCAACCTCAATTATTGCAAATCTTGACCGATGAAGCTCAGCAACTACAATGCCCCAAGGATTCAGCTGTAGTGGCTACTATTCGCTCTACAACCACACAGATGGTGCAGCACTTAGATTTCTCCTCTTTCCCAAATCAATCTCCGATCCTTCCCGATAGCTTGCCGGAGACTTGCTGAAGGTGATGCTAACCAATTTCCCATGAGGACTTCTTGACTCGCCAGACTTGCAATAGTATGCGCAACACCATTCCCTTTACGGTGAGTCCATTCAAAATGACAGTGTTGGAAGCTTGACCTCAATGCGAGAATATCTTTGACAATTACCTTGACTTCTTGCAGCGCCCCTCTTCCCCTACAATTCTCAATTAGGCTCAAATTATCTCCCTCAAAGATGACCGAGGGGATCTGGAGATTTGCAGCCAAATTGATCGCATGCCTGAGGGTGAAAGCTTCAGCTACCAGAGCGGATGGTGCAGAGAGAGAATTTGCAGCCGCTGTAAGGTAGGTACCTTCTGAATCCCTGATAACAATACCCATAACACCCTTACCATTATGTTTGTTGAATGCTGCATCTATATTGACTTTGACTGAGTCCCTCGGTGGAGGTCTCCAATGAGATCCAGTCCTCCCTGGTCTGGCAATATCTCTTTCTAAATGCTCCTCTTCCATGTTGTGAAATATTTCATTTACATTGCATCTTGCTAACATTACTACCTGCATAGGGTTAGGGGATATATTCTTGAAGACCTTTTCATTCCTTACTTTCCATATCTCCCACAATGCATAGAAAAGTAGTGAGACATTGAACTCTTGAGATAACTTATCCCCTTGAAATCTTGTAATCTGATCCTGGACCCATCTCTGAATAGATTGGATACCCACCCTAGATGGGGTGGGGCAAATTTGAAGCACAAACCAAACGGGTTCAACCCATGGGCATGACAAAAAAGCATGTTCAAGTGTCTCTGGTTCAGTACTACATATTGGACACTGCCCAGAATTTAGAATCCTCCTCCTGTGCAGAAGCTCCCTTAGAGGTAGTGCATTATTCAAGAGGCTCCATACAAAGTGCTTTACCTTTTCCATTACCTTTGCTTTCCAAATAGTCTTCCAAATGTCAGAATCAATGCTATAGGAGCTGGATTCATTGAGAGTGTGAGTCCCTTCTAAATCCACTAGTCTCCTATAACCCGATTTAATAGAAAACTGACCATTAGACGTATAGGGCCAAAACAAAGAGTCTTCTGCTGTCGTCCAGGAGATGGGCGTTTTAAGAGCTGCTATTGCACAAGAAGGAGATAGATTCTGCCTCAGACTATTGATGTCCCATTGATGGTCCCTGTTGATTAATTCACTAACATGGGTCAAAGAGGTATTTCCCCTAAGCACTGCCTTTTCCCCACTAGCCAGCCAGTAATCCTGAGTAATGTTAAGTCCAGATCCTGACCCTATACTCCACCTGACAGAATTTTTCAAAAGAGCTTTCCCTTGAATTAGACTTTTCCATATCCAGGGCCCAGTCTTTCTCTCCCTTACTGACCAGAAATCCCCATTAGGGAAGTGGATCCCTTTTAGAGTAGTTGCCCAGTAGGAATGAGGTTCTTGGATTAACCTCCAAGCTTGCTTTGCTATCAGTGCATGATTCATTTTTTGAAAATCCCTAAATCCCAGCCCTCCCAAGGCCTTTGGTGAGCACAGAGTTTTCATATTCTTCCAGTGGATCCCTCTTTGTTTACCATTTTTAGCCCACCAATATCTTGAAATAGCAGCTGTCAGCTTAGAACAAAAGGTTTTAGGTAGAATCAGAATTGACATAAAATAGGTAGGAATGGTCTGAACAATGGCCTTGGTTAGGACCTCCTTTCCTGCTTGGTTGAGAAGTGAGCCTTTCCAGCCCTCCATCCTAGTAAGTACTCTTTCTTTGACCCAATTCAGACTCTGAATCTTTGCTCTTCCCCACTCCGCTGGTACACCAAGGTATCTACCCGGATTATCCCAGACTGGGATTGAAGTAATAGCTGTAAGTCTGACCCTTAATTGATGAGAGACCTTGCTGCCACAGATTATGCCTAATTTGGAGGTGTTAATCATCTGACCCGAAGCTGATGCGAAGGCATTTAAAATACTGATAAACTGATATATCTCCTCTTCAGTGTCTCCGGAGAAGAGAATAGCATCATCTGCAAAAAATAGGTGAGTGAGAGCAGGGGCAGCTGCTGCCAACTTGATTCCTTTTATTAAACCATTTCCTTGAGCTTTCAAAATCAATCTTGAGAGGACATCAAAAACCAAGATGAATAGATATGGTGACAGAGGATCCCCCTGCCTCAAACCTCTATTAGGAATCAACTTGGTAGATGAGAATCCATTGACTTGATAAGAGTATGTAACAGAAGTCACTAATGTCATGATCCTGGATACCCAACTGGTATCAAAACCATAAGAACTTAGAGCTCTTTCCAAGAAAGTCCAACTGACTTTGTCATATGCCTTATTCATATCAAGCTTAATTTTAATCCCTTTGCCTGCAAGTCCCTGTTTCCTCCTCAAATAATGAAAAGCTTCATGTGCTACCACTAGATTGTCCTGGATCATCCTACCACCAACAGAAGCACTCTGTAGCGGTGTAATTATGCTATTCATTATTGGCTTCAGTCTTCCAACTATTACTTTAGATATAACCTTGTAAATAAAGTTGCAGCAGCTTATTGGATGAAGCTTGTGACCAGAATAGCTATTCTCTCTTATAATAGCTTGTGACCTAATATAATACGGGCTTCTTTAATTCATTGGAATGGGCTCCTTAAAATTGTGCACTTATCTAATTAAATTGGGCCATTGCTTCTTGCTAAGTTGATCACGTCCAATTCCTGATGAAGTAGGCAATGAGCCTTATTTGGATCCTTATTCTATTCTTTATTTTCTTTCTTCCTGCAAAATAATGAGTAAACTAAGTAAATAATTTATATAACAAATAATAATTGCTCTAAAAGTGACCCAAAAATATCCCTAAAAATGCACTAAATTGGAGTTTATCAATAGGGGACCAAGCCTCCAACAATCAGGCCGAATATGAGGCTCTGATCATGGGACTCGACATCTTGGCCGGCATGAAGGCTCACTACGTGGAAATAAGGGGTGACTCCCAACTGGTGATCAAACAAATCACTAGGGAATACAAGTGCTACAACGCTAAGGTCAAAGAGTAGAGGGCCAACTTGCTAAAGTTGTTTGCCGATGTCGTCATCCTGTATGTCCCCAGGAATGAGAATCAAGAAGCAAATGACTTGGCCCAGCAGGCCTCTGGATACAAGGAGCGATTGGTCGAAGTGCTACAACAAAGTGCTATGACCCTCACCCAGGAGGATCCTGCCGAAGCCTGGATCGGGGTGCTGATGAGGTATCTCCGTAGCCCGACGGCTGCCACTGACTTTAAGGTCAAACAAAGGGCATTGAAGTATATCTTGGTAGGGGACGACCTATATAAGAGAAGTACCAATGGGGTACTGTTAAAGTGCCTCAAGATGAAAGACGCTTATATGGTAATGGCACAGATCCATGTGGGAGTTTGTGGTGCCCATAGGTCTGGCCCCATCATAAAGTGACTCATCTATCTGCATGGGTACTAATGGCCGACGATCACGGTCGATTGCTTCCAGTTTGCCAAGGGATGCGAGGCTTGTCAACTGTACGGACCAAATCCAAAGGGTGCCGACAGCTGAACTCCATCCCATTGTCAAACCTTGGCCATCCAGAGGATGGGCCATGGATTTAATTGGCAAGATATACCCTCCGAGTTCAAAAGGGCATAACTTCATTATTGTAGCCACCGATTACTTCACTAAGTGGGTGGAAGCCATGCCGTTAGGAAATGTTGATCAGGCCGTGGTGATCAAATTCATAGAGAACCAGGTCATTTTCAGGTATGGAATCCCTGAGACCATCACGGCCGATGATGGTACAATGTTCACCGGAGAATGAGTGGCAGCCTTTACCCAGGAATATGGCATTAAGATAAGACATTCGTCCCCTTATTATGCCCAAGCCAACGGACAAGCGGAGGCCACCAATAAGATCATCATTGAACTCATCAAGAAGAACATAGAGGATAAGCCCCGACGGTGGCATGAGACCCTCAATGAGGTCCTGTGGGCTATGAGAAATTCTAAGTCTACGGCCACGGGGTGACCCCCTATAGTTTAGTTTATGGGCAGGACGCCGTACTACCACTAGAGATTAGTGTAACCTCATTGAGAGTGGCACGACAACACTCCCTTAGTATGGATGAGTACCAGCAAGCCACGTTGATGGAGCTGGACTCGGTGGATGATGCCAGACTGGCTGCCGTCAGCAGGATAGAAATGAATAAAGCCAAGACGGCCCGAGCCTTCAACAAGGACGCTAAACCGAAGAAGTTTGTTGAAGGTGACCTCGTATGGAAGGCCATTCTGCCACTAGGGAGGAAAGACCCCCAGTTGGGCAAGTGGTCCCCGAATTGGGACGGGCCCTATATTGTTAGCGAAGTATATCACGGTGGAGCATATCGTCTAATCACTCTAGACGGAGAAGAATTTGAAACGAAGATGGCAAGTATCTTAAAGCATATTATCCTACTCTATGGGAAAGTATGCGGGGAATTGAAAGATGGATTTAACATACAAGATGTTGTCAGATCGGCTCGCCACACACCGAAGGCTTGGTGTTAACAAAACAAAAATAAGCATGTTCAGTCCCCCATTACAAAACCACCCTCTCTTAATAGAGACTAGACTACCCAGTAAAATGCTGGAGTTCGTTGGTGAGCTAGCCGGAAGAAGAAGTGCTGAGGCTCCCCCTAGATCGCCAAGAGACCGTATGAGACGGCTGTCCATGGGCAAACCTTGAAATACAACATGAAAGCCGGAACCGGTAAAGGATTCCCTCTTGAAGGAGTCGGATGCGCCGCCATTTCCTTATGCCCGTTGGAAAGATGCGAAGACACTTTAACCATCGGAGAGACATGCTGGTAGCATTGGCCAATTCCCCCGCTCTCTGCCATCGTAAACCAACCCGGTGGGATGGGCGGGCCACTGGAGATGCCAGAGGTAAGTGTCAGTGCACCAAAACCCTCGCAAGCCTGGGAAGCGGCAGTCGGAACGACCCCCCCTCCCAGTAGAAGCAACTAAAACATCCCAGAGGTTGGTTTCAAGGGGAGAGCTTCTAAGGAATAATGGAAAACCCAAGGTAGCAACGTCACCACCGTAGCCATGGCCCGAAACCTGTAAGCCGGAGGAGGAGGGCATGTCAGACGGAGTAGGAAGTAACAGCAGAGCGAAAAGAGTTTGGTTCATAAGAAGGGGGATAATAAAAGCTTGAAGGAAGGGTTGACCTGAGGAAAGGGGCAGGTGAGCCGAAAGCAAGGAGTTTTTAAAGGATAAATAACCGTGCAGGGATAATGATGAGGGCTATTTATAGCACCACGAGAGAACTCAACCGGCGTCTCCTTGGAAATCATCACGCATCTGCTTCGATTCGTGCGAAGCACAAAGTGTCACGTGGCAGCAGTTATGTCCCCTCTAATCGTCACTTCAAATCATTTCAAGGGTTTTCGTACCGTCAATCACGTCCTCAAGGCCGCACGACAGCACAAAAAGGGGGGTAACTATTAACACCCAAAAATAAATAGGTCGTAGGCCGAGGATTGAGAGAAGAAAAGGGGAAATATGGCGTGAAGGCAAGCCATATGGCAAGGGGTAAAAAGGTATTTTGCCAAAGAGAGTGAACCTAAGAAGGTCCTCGGGGCGCATTAAACAAGAGAAAACCCCTCTGAGGGAGGATTATGCCCGAGGACCAATGAGCCAAGCCGAGGGAGAGAAATCACCCCATCCTATAGAGTGCTAAGGCCTTGGTGGCTCGGGTGCCTGAACCATTACCTCAAGTGGGGCCATGATAGCCGAGCCACCAAACGGGCGAGGCAAGATGTGTGTTTCTTTGAAGGCAAGACACAGAACGAAGGAAGAACGTGGGAACGGTTGAAGTTCAAATGGAAGAGCGAGGCCGGAAAACTCGGAGCAACGAGCACTCACCCCACTAACCGTGCCAGTGGGATCGTGGGTAGTTACTTCGCTTCGTTGAGGGCCTATGAAGCAATGAGAGCCATTGATCTTAGATCAATCCAACGGCAGGCAAAAGTTGGCTAGCTTAGTGGTCGACGAGGGCCTGTGTATATATATAGCATTAGAGTAAAATGTAAAGGACACACATCAATCAAATCAAACTCTACGTTTATTTCATTTATCTTCTTTATCGCATTTTCACCCTTTACTTTATTTTTATGCATTAGCTGTAGTAATCCAACACTCGCGTCCCTTCTCACATTGGCTGACCCTTTCTAGAGGAGTCAGGAAACCCATAGTTGAGGAGCAGAGTTCCCTCCTTGACGCAATTGGTTGAAGAAAAAGGAATCAAAGACTGTCCAAACCTCTGGCGGACACCACCGCTAGGACCTAAGAGTTTGACGACAATAATAGCATTTACTATTTACAAAATTTTATATAAAAGGGCTTTGGGATTATTACTCCATATATAACTCCAAGGTTCTGAGGGATCAAGCGGCGAAGGTTCTGAGGGAGAAACAAAAGGGTGCTCCATGAATATAGTATCCTTAAATATAAGAAGGCTGGGTGATAGTGCCAAGAGGAGAGATATGGCTGTCCTCATCAAAAGAGGTAGTTTTGATATGATCTGTATTCAAGAAACTAAGAAGGAGATGATTGATGAAGCTTTGATTCGTAGTTTTTGGGGGCATCAAAATTTTAAATGGATTGCGAAGCCTTCAGTGGGTCTTTTTGGGGGTCTTCTTCTGATGTGGAAATCTGGATTGTTTGAGGTTAAGAGTTGTTTTGAAGGTGTGGGGTATGTGGGTTTGTGCTGCTTGTGGCAGAATTCCTTGATATATGTGGTGAATGTGTACGCCCCGTGCTCGACAGCAGGGAAAATAGAGGTTTGGGAGGCCATCATTGCTTTGAAAAACCAGGGTGACCACAGGGATTGGTGCGTTGTGGGAGACACATCTGAGTTTAATTTGTTTATCGCCAATATAGAGCTCGTGGATGTCCTTCTGTATGGGAAGCAGTTCGCCTAGTTTTGTCCTGATGGTTTATCTAGAAGCAGATTGGATCATTTTTGTCTCTGAGGGTCTAATCTCATCTTGGAAAATTAACGGTCAGTGGGTGGGTGATAGAGACATATTAAATCACTGTCCTATTTGGTTACTTCGATCCTCTAGGGATTGGGGTCCGAAGCCTTTTCGGTTGTTTAATGGTTGGCTTGATCACCCCGAGTTCAATGGTTTAGTTGATCGGTGGTGGAAAGGGTTTTCGGTTAGGGGGAAAAAGGCTATGTGATTAAAGAGAAACTTAAAATGCTGAAAGCTAAGCTCAAGGTGTGGAATAACGAAGTGTTTGGTCTAATGGATCTCAACATTAATCACCTTATTTCTGAGTTGAATGATCTTGATCAAGTAATCTTAGAGGGTGGTGGGATGGATGATTTTGCTAAAATAAAGGAGGTGTCTTCTTCATTTTGGAAGCAACTCCATATCAAAGAGAGTATGATCAAACAAAAATCTAGATCTAACTGGATCAGAGAAGGGGATCTCAACACTAAGTTCTTCCACGCCTGCATCAAGAACCATAGTAGAGCTAATTAGATTGTGTCTCTTAATAGGGATGGGATTAGGTTGGAGGAGGTGGAGGAGGTGAAACAGGAAGTGAAAAGTTTTTTTGAAGCCAGCTATGTGGAACCGATCTTGCAGCGAGCTATTCTCGGCGGCCTTGAGTTTGATATGATCAGTGAAGAGGAGTATAGCCATCTTATTGCTCCGTTTACGAAGGACGAGATGAAAGAAGAAGTGTGGAATTGTGATGGGAATAAAAGTCCTGGTTCTGATGGCTACAATCTCAACTTCATAAAAAACTGTTGGTATGTTGTGAAGGAGGACATTATGGGTTTCTTTGAGGAATTTCTTGTTATTGCAGCGTTGCCTGAAGCCATTTCGGCTTCTTTTTTGGCTCTTATCCCCAGAAAGGAGAACCCTCAGGAGTTAAGGGACTATCGCCCGATTTGTCTTATTGGGTGTATATATAAAATATTGGCTAAAGTGTTAGCCAACAGATTTAAGAAGGTATTACCTAGGATTATTTCTCCTTGCCAATCGTCATTTCTTTCAGGTCGTTTGATTTTGGATGGGGTACTAGTGGTCAATGAGCTGGTGGATCTGGCTAAAATAAGGAAAGAGGAATGCATGCTCTTTAAGGTTGACTTTGAGAGGGCTTATGATTCTGTGTCTTGGGGGTTTCTCCAATATATGTTGCGTCGAATGGGTTTTGGTGCAGTGTGGATTAATTGGATCAAATCTTGCCTTCATAACTCTTCGATGTCTGTTCTTGTCAATGGGAGTCCTACTGAGGATTTTAAGATTCACAGGGGTCTTAAGCATGGGGACCCTTTATCTCCTTTCCTGTTCCTCATTGTTGCCGAGGGCTTAACTGGAATAGTTCAGAAAGCGGTGCGTGATGGTTTATTCTCTGAGTTTAAGGTTAATAACGGTTTGAGTTTTTCGTTGCTTCAATTTGCTAATGACACTATTTTGGTCGGAAAGGGCTCGTGGGACAATTTATGGAGTATAAAGTCTATCTTTAGAATTTAATTTCGAGCTTGTTTCGGGTCTGAAGGTGAATTTCCACAAGAGTTGTCTGTATGGCATTAATTTGAACGATGATTTTCTTGAAGCGGGTGCTACTTTCTTGTCTTGCAGTACTCCAGCTATTCCTTTTAAATTTTTGGGTATTCCTGTGGGAGCCAATCCTAGAAGAAGACATACTTGGGTCCCTATCATTGACAAGGTGAGAACGAGACTCTCATCGTGGAGTGGGCGTTTCTTATCTATTGGGGGTAGAGTGACTCTCATAAATTCGGTCCTCAATAGTATTGCACTGTATATGTTCTCTTTCTTCAAGGTTCCCAAGATTGTCATACATGAGCTTGTTAAGATTGAGAGAGATTTCTTGTGGGTGGGCAATAGAGCGGGTTGACCTGTTTATTGGGTGTCCTGAGAAAAAATTTGTAAACCTAAAAAGGATGGTGGCTTGGGGGTGAAAAATCTAGAGGCTTTCAATTTGGCTCTTTTGAGCAAGTGGAAATGGAGATGCATAAATGATATTAATGCTAGTTGGCGAGAACTTATTTTTCACCATTATGGCGATCCGAGCCTTGTTTTCACGGGGGCTATTTCTTATAGAGGTGGTACCAAGGATTCTTTATGGTGGAGAGACTTATTACTTTTGGAAGACGGCATGCCTCTTTGGTAGGGTGCCTTTGTTTCTGGTCTTAGGCCGGGGTTGGGTAGGGGGATTTGATTTCCTTTTGGTCGCATAAATGGGCTTCTACTGATACTTTTAAGGACTTGTTTCCTAGTCTTTACCTTCTGGCAAAACTTAAAAACGGCTGCATCAGGGATCATGGGTATTGGGTTGATAGCACTTGCGTTGTAATTTTGTTTGGGATCGAGCTGTGACTGCGGAGGAGAGGACTTACTTTGATCTGTTGTTGGACATTTTAAAGCCTTTCCATCCCGAGGAATCCAAGCAAGACAAATGGTAGTGGAGGTTTGACAATTTTCATGCGTTTACTTTTAGATCTTGTTATGCTCTGTTGTCGAAGCTTTTGAATCATGTTAGGCCAGATACTGATACCCAAAGTGCTTTAAATGATATGTGGCAGATTTGATTCCCACCTAGGTGGGGGTGTTCGGATGGAGATTGTTGTTGGGAAATCCCCTAACCTGGGATGCTCTTATCTCTAAGGGTATCATTACGGACCCTCATGGGTCATGTTGCCCTTTTTGTTTTGAGCAGGATGAGTTTATTGTTCGCTTATTTTTTTGTGCAGGTGCTCTCAATCAGTTTGGACTTCTATTTATAACTGGATAGGAAGTGTGCTCATGGATTCTCTTGTTGGAGTGGCGCATTTTAGGGCACATGGTATCAACTTGGAGTCCAAGAAGGCTGGGAGATTAAAGCATTTACTTTGGATGGCAGTCACTTGGTGCTTTTGGATTCACCGAAATCATATTCTCTTCAAGGATCAAGTCTTCAACGCTCAAGTGGTTGTCAATCACATTAAAACGATATCTTGGAACTGATTCATCAGCATTGAAGGTCGCAATTCAGCTTTGAAAATTTCAGACTGGTGGGGAAATCCTATTGTTTGTATGAACTCGGTGTAATTTGAACTGTTGTCTCATTCTTCCTGGGGTACTCTTTTCTCTTTGGGTCTTTTTCCCATGGGTTTTGGTCCAATGAGGTTTTAATGAGGCTCCTTGTATTTGTAACGGTTGGGGTGCCCGTTTGCACCCCCTTTAATATAATTTTTTGCTTATAAAAAAAAAACTCCAAGGGGTTGACCAAGTGGAGCATGACAGGAGTTGTATCCAAGAGGTTCCAGGTTCAACTCCCTACTTGTCCCCTTGGGGTGAGGTAAATGTAATTACCTTCGTAAGTGCTCAAAGAGTCCGAAGGTCTTCCCTGCCTTAGACTGGGGCGTCATCCCCTCACCTTAAATTTTAATCTACCAAAAAAATTACTTCATATATCGAGTTTCTAAAAGACTCAATAAATTTGTCAAAAAAAAAGAGTCAATAAATGTAAATTGGTATATTTGAAATACTTGATGAATTGTGTATTGAGTTTTAAAGTACTATATATTGAATTGAAACAAAAATTAAAGGTCAAAAGTACCAAAGTTTTAGAATGAGAGACTAAATTATGCAGATTATTAAGAAGTCATGAAATATTTGTTTTACCCCTAAAAATAAATAGAATATTAATATTAAATAAAACAAATTAATTATTTACAAAGAAATTAAAATAAAGGACTGAATTAAAAAGAAGTAACTTTGACTTGTCGCCGAAGCTCCGCTCATAGGTATCCTACAGTGCAATGAATAACTCGAAAGTCACATAGTTGTTTTTGAAAATATTTGTGTGTTGGTTAATTTTTATTATTTTGTAAAGGGTTTAAAACTACTGAATTGTCACACCTCAAGCGTCCTAAACCAGAATCAACAATATTCACATCTTGGCCAATCTCATATTATTAAAGAGAAACTATTGTAAGTAATTGCCAATGAAAGTTGGGTAGGGAACAGATAAGAGGAATGGGTTTTTATTTATTTATTTATTTTTTATAAGTAAATATTAATGGGTATACGAGAGATTGTTAGTTTCTAGAATTTGAACCATTACAAAATAGGTGGTGTCAAGTGCAAATACCTCCATATTTGCCTGGGAGAGTCTTTGGTGTCGCCTCCCCATAGCATTCTGTAAGTAGTAATGCTTTATCGCCTAATTTCTATCATTAATGCATTGTGAAGTCAACTTGTCTAGGAGTATATATGAAGAGGTAATTGGTACAATCTTAATTGCTAATTGATGATAACCATAAATTCCATAATACTATAGTAAATTTTACTTCCATATTTGTATTTTTAGTCAACTATATTTTTTTTCTTAATTTATTTGTACGGCTAGGTTGGGTTATAATTAGGTTTTTTTTGACAAAGTGTTACAACTAATTTAGAACTTAGGAATGAATTTTGGTCAAAAAAAAACTTACAAATGAATTCTTAGGTTTGTCTGTCTACTAGATGAAAGGGAAAATAAACACCACACACTACCACCGGTTACACCCGACTTCGAACCTGGGAGCCGACGTCCAATGTCGCTTAAATGTTTAGGTTTATTTGTAGGTTTAGTTGTAGCTTGCTATATATGCTTCCGTTGTTTCTTTTAGTTTTTGTATTTTATTATTTATTTATTTATTTATTCTTTTTTATATTTTGTAATAAATTTGGACAATTAAATACTAACTAATATTTTAATTCTGATTTTAAGGTAGCATTTTTATTTTATTTTTCTTGTAATATAAAAAAACAAGTTTTACTACAATTTTTTTTGTATACAAGTTCTAATATACGATTTTAATTTGGTATTTAGTCACTAATAATAAAAAAAACTCAAATTCACAAATGAGTATAAAATGACATGCGTAAATGATTAAAATCTCAAAAGACACACCGAATAATACTTTCGATTTTTTTTTTGAAAAAATGGAAAATCCTAGTTAAAATTATGTATTATTGTAAGAAGAAGTAAGTACAAATATGACCCACAATTTTACCCGATGATACAACCACAACTGCCAGAATGTCCACAACAAACCAAATGCAATGTCAGAATATATTCGGCAAGCAAGAAATTAGAATGCAATGCCAAAACTATATTGTGATGGCCCAATAGCACTTGGATGTGGTAGAGGTCTCTTCGAGCTTAACCAAAGTTTTGGGTACAAATCCAACCTTAGTCACCTCGGTTTATTTAATGTAGCTGACTTGCTGGAAAAAAACATCCCCGGTTAAAAGTCTTACCACATAGGGAATAATACCTGGTGTAGCAATATAAGGTTTTCCAACGTAAGCCTCATTTCCCCTTGTGTGCCCAAATTTTTGCCCAGACCGCATTTCCAAATTTTCAGCCTAGCAGGCTTCATTTATCTTTTGTTATTCATTTTTTAGAGCAAAGAATAGTTTAACAGAGAGTAAATGATTTATCTCAAAATTAACATTATGAAAATGAAAGCAATCATTCATCCTCGTAGTAGAAATTTTGAATCTTGTAATATGGTCATGGGTTATGGGTTAAGATAAAAAGGATTAGAAGACTAAAAAATATATTTTACGGGTTAAATGGTGTAAGGATCTTAAGTGCATTCAATTTTCTATATTCGAAAATCATATGTTAATTCCGTTGTATTGTTGTTTTGAATTCGACAACTGTACTGAATCGTACAAGTAATATAGTGATAAGATGAGTATTGTTCCCAACAAGGGCTGTGATCAATCGTTAACATAACAAATAGTGTAGCTAATTAACTTCAATGGTAACCAAGTACAGAACTGGTGTGTATACACCAGAACACAAAAGAGATATAACACTGGTTAAAATGGACTTTCCACACTGGTTATAGAGCAGCGTGGCTTTCACCGGTGTAGTAAGTTAGACTTTTAACGCAATTTCATTTATCAACCGACGTAAAATAATTCTTTTAAACGCTTAAAAACTCGTCACTAAAAAAAAAAAGTCATTTAGTGACCCATTTTTTGGTCACTATATGGGAAAAATCGGTCACTACACAGTTTAGTGACTGAATTTGAGACCAAAAAAAATCGATCGCTATATCACTGGTCGCTAATTGTAGCGACCGATTTAGTGACCGATTTAGTGACTGATCGTAGTGACCAATTTAGAGACCAATTTTGGCGACCGATTTAGTGACCGATTTTAGCAACCGAATTAGTGACTGATTTTAGCGACCGACTTAGTGACTGAATTTTAGTGACCGATTTTGTGACTGAATGCAATAAGTGCTTTAGCAACCAATTTAGTGACTAAATATAGCAACAAAATTAATGTCCAATTTAGAGATTGAAAGTTGTCTAGAGACCATATTGTATGACCAAATTCATCGAATTTTTTATGTTTTTACTCGCTAATTTGATCTCCAACATATCAAATTCAATTTAATTAACAAAATGATTATATTGTAACTTTTTTACTTACTAATTGAATTTCTAACATATAGATGGTTAATATATATTTTTATACTTGATTGATTCTTGCCAAATTATTTGCACAATAACAACACTTCATTGCATTAAAAACATAATGTACTTAATAAAAAAAAACATAACAGTAATTTGAGTTTGCAATTAGTTTTTAAATCATAACAAAAAACATCAAATGTTTAACTCTCTTCATCACTCTATCCCTCTGAATCAGACTCTTCATCATCTACGCCATCCAGCTCTTCATTAAATGGAGATTATTGAAACTTCATAATTTCCATCAATTGTTTTATCATCTTGTTATTTTGCTCACTACAATAGAAGTCCATAGTCATACATCGTTCCTTTGCTTACTCCAACTATATCACACCATGCATCAAACTGACTTGGTGGAGTGGCTCATTGCAAAGATGTTGCTTGGGTCAATTCTTCCCATGTGTGTGTAAAGTTGTCCTGTAGTTCTCCTATTGAATTTGCAAACCAATATAAATTTTCCAGATAATGCATGCAGAAACCATTCTTTATGATAGGCTAGATGATGCATCTCCATTCTAACACTTACCATACTGTCATACACAAGTTGGACTCTTAAGTCACAAAGTCTGTTATTGCACTATAGTTGTCACAATTTAGTAATTGAAATAATAAGCAAGAGTATTCCAAAATGAAATAATAAGCAAGAGCTAAATGAAATAAGATAACTACTCAGAATGTAGTAGCAGCAGCCCTAGATATAGAGTGGTCAATGCACATGGGGTCAAATTACAAGTACAAACTAACTAATGGAAGCGTGAATTAAAAAGAAATTGCCATTAACAACTGCTGCACTACTACATCTTCTAGAATTAATCAATGAAACATGGATGTGGTAAAGTTGGGGTGGGGGTAGGGGTGTTGTTACCTTGCCAGCTTCCAATTTTCGCCTCTGCAGGAACTATAATACTGTTGGAACCTCTGAGTTGTGGGCAGACATTTCCTACAAGATAAGGTTATTCATATAAAGAAAGCACGACAAATTTGGTAGGAGTACATTAATAAACAAATTACTTACTTCTATGTCTAAATTGAATTTCCACAATAAGTTATTGGCCACATCGCATACGATCGAGGTCAGAACAATCAGCATAGTTAACTGCATGCATTATAAATCTTGCAATATTAACCATTCTTGCATCATGCTCCCCCTTAATCAACATAATATATTCCTAGCATTAAATCCTGGTATCAACCTGAACTAAATATTTCCATTTCAATTTAATATATTGTGCTCCTCCAACTAATGTTTAAATAGCAAAATAAATTTTTAAAGAAATAAAACAAGGCACAAAACCAATTACTTACATGCATATACCTTATTTGAATATCGACTAATTGGTCCATGAATAATTATGCCTGCAATTTGAAGTTCAAGACAATAATAGGTAACCAACAACAGTCGTAAAAAGAATCAAATATAAAATTGCCAAAATCCTTATCACTTTACTTCTATTCAATTATGTAACTAATTGAACTCTTAATGCACAACATGCCTTATCATATAGTAAATGAAGCACATGCCACATTATTTGAAGAACAATTGTACATAAATACTTATGAAGAATAGATTTTGGACAAGTGCTCAAAGGTCTCGGCGCTTAATTTCCAGCCCTTAGCGCCTAAATTTTTGGACAAGTGCCTAAACTCCCCGATTTTTTTTCTCAAAGGATAAATTTATTTATTTTAGTCCCAATTTTTTTTTAAATAATACATTTTTTTAGTTTTCCAATTCAACAATGTGGGAATCAAAACCACGCATAAATTATAAAAACAATAATATTGCAACTAATAAAAAGTAGAAAACAATATTACCCAAGGGAACGTGATGAGATGGTAGGGGTCTCTTTCACCTTAACCAATATCCTAGGTTCGAATCCAGCATTGGGCATGCAACCGAGAAAAATTTATATCAACCTAGATGGATTGTGTGTTCCTTCAAAATCAGAACTAAGTGTTTATCATGATGAGGAATAATATCGAAAAAAGTGCTTTTTTGAGAGTTATCAGGACACGAGAACTGAAATTCCAAATCTTTGAGCATATGCTTCCAATTCGCAACGCCGGATCTCTAAGCATACTCTTTCATCTTGACATGTGGACAAAAGCAAGCTCACAAAATATCCTCATAGTAGGAAAAGTTTATTGTCTCAAAGTGCCTCTCTAATTTTTCAAGGGATCTCTGCATTCACGATGGGATTCAAAGTTAAAGCGTTTAAGACTATCGAATTGTCACAACTCAAGTGTCTTAAACCAGAATCAATAAGATGCCACAAATTAAAAATAAAAAGAGTTTATTTTTTTATTCATAAAAAAAAAGTTGACTTAATTTAATGGATTGCGAAGCTGAAGTAATAGGCACAACACAACCTTAATTGCTAATTGATATACCATTTTATTTGATGTTGATAATCACTAGTCTCATGTTGCGATGCACGGGGTTACCTAAATTCCTTTGTGTAAATAAGTAATAAATTTTTACGCATTTATTAGAAAACCTCCTTATAAACATTTATGATTGGTTTCTTTTTTTAAACTGTACAGAGCTTGTCCACTGCGGGAATAAAACTCGAGAGCAATGAGTCGACCTCGTGTTCCAAAGAAGTTAATGGAGTGGACCAATTATGTTTGTTTGTAAAATATATTGTCAAATAACTGTTTATAAAAATTAAATTATAACTATAAATTGCATAAGAGGTTAATAAAATTAAAAATAATATTAATAAAGACGGTGAAATTAAATATTCATAAATAATAGGAAGAAAATGTCTAATTTTTTTTTATAACATAATCCATATTTATAACATGTGTAAATATTAAAACTTAACCCATAATTAGAAAGAAAAGAATACACCACTATTAGAAAGTGAAACACTGGGTATAATGTTGCAATGGATGAAAATTACCAATAAAATAGAAGCAATTATACAAAGTTGAAAGAGATGATGGGAGTTTTATTGTAAATGTGGCTAAAGTTCCCGCGAGTGTAAATGAAGCAACGCGGTACTCGAAGATAGAAAGTTGAAATAGTATGATGTGCGGTTCTTTTGTGAATGCATGTGGTCGAAGTTTTCGTGAATAAAATTTAAATTGTAACTATAAAACACTTTACATATTTTGTCACGATTTTTTTAACCAATCCGGTTATGAAGGAACAAACTTTGTGTATTTGAACAATTGAAATTTTTTCTGAAATATAAAGTACACTAAATCACACTTTTTAGCATCTCACTTTACGTATTTTGCCATACAATGAAATTTTTTAACCCACTAAATTATTGAAAAATAAACTTCACATATATAGATATTTTAAATTTTTCAAGATCATAAAGTACTCCTTTAGAATATTAATAAAGAAAAAAGTTATAACCCTAAAATATAAAAGAAGAAAAAAAAGAAAAAAAAACTAAAATAAAAGGAAAGGAGGAAAGAAAAAAAAAAGAAAAAAAACAACAAACGAAGCCGCATTTTGGCGCTAACAATGCCAAGCCGCATAGAATATAAAGATAAAGATAAAGTCCATAATACTTTTTTTTCGACAAACCTAAAGTCCATTATACTAGAAATTGTTACTTCCAGAATTGTATTCTTTTACTCAACTGTAATTTTCTCTCCTAATTTATTCTTACGCCGTTTTGGACTAATTATATCTTTTTTATGTTTTTCAATTTTATTTTTTTCACAAATATTTAAATATTTCAAAAACATATAATTTTCCCTCCAAATTTAATTTATCTATTTTTCCATCTAAGTTTACTTTAATTTATCTATTTGCCCCTTAAATTCAATTTTTCTACTAAATTAGCCTTCTAATTTAATTGTTACCTTTTACTAAATTTAAAATTTTCTAACATTGTATTCAACTAATTTTCTAACAATTTGTATCAAAAAAAATTAAATATTAATATCAAGTATCTACCTTCTAAAAATGACACATAAACTTTTTTTATGAAAGTAAATTAAATATACACTTTTTTTACCAAAGTAATTTGGTAATACTTCAAATTTATTTATTACTATTTAATTCCAATCCAAAATTTGATTAATTTATAAAATGATAATTTGAATCCAAAAACAAAAACAAGCTGAAATTTAGTATTTTAATAATATTAGAAAATTCTAAATGAGATAATATTCATCAAACTCAAAATTACAAACACATTGTTTTTAAAATAAAATAGACAATAGTCATTGTAACGCATTCTCAAATAAATATGTCTGAGTCAACAAATGATTATCTACTTGAGAGAGTCGACTTCAAATAAACTCGCATAACCATCCATTACCTACACCCAAAAGAAAACACAAGATATGTCAACATAGCAAAACAGAATGACGACAACCTAGCCAAAATGGAGTTAATAATACCAAGCCACTCGAAGTTTATAGCTACAGTTTTTGTTCACATTATCAAGCTTTGAATTGTTTCACCTAGCAGCAGATAACAAAGGAACTTTCAGCCTCATAATTCTCTTCTCATAACAGCCATTTATGATGATGATCACATACATAATTGAATCATGTGGCTGGAATTGGAACCAATAACAACCAAATTTAAATATCAGCAACATTTTCATCTATCAATTGAGATTTAATATGAAGCTATAACTTAATGTCCTATGACAGAAAAATAAATTTGAGAAAGAATCATTCACACTTCACATACAGTAGCAAATGGTGACTGTGAGAGTGGGTCCTTCCTTTTAAGTCAGTCAGTGTGGCAGACATATAGTCAAGTACTCCTTCACGGGTACAATTCAAGGAAATAACAGGAACAATTCAACTTATAAGGAAATAACAGCAACAATTCAACAATTCAACTTAAAAGGAAATAACAGGAACAATTCAACAAGGAAATAAATACCAGATTCAACAAAGAAATAGATACCAGATTCAACAAATAGTAGCTCTTAAAAGGAAAAAGGAAATAACAGATTTTGAGGTGCACTTTGTGTAATCTCAACTACAATTGAACAATTCAATTTATACAAGCTATAGAGTTTCTCTACTACATCAAGTCACAGTTGTGTAATCTCTCCACATAGCATCGGCTATAGAGTTTCTCAAATTCTCTCCTAAACGCGTATGTTCTTCATTCTCATAATCTCCAAAATGAGCACCCACATTTTGAGGTGCACTTTGGCAACGTGTTCCTCTAAACTCACGCGTAGTGTTGGTCGGAGACCACCCTCTCGTTGTAATATGTCACATAGGTCAATAAATGCTTTGAGACTCATTCTTGTTAGTAGCAATTTTTTCATTATCCTATTGCGAACTCTCTCTTTCTCTAAAGTCAAACTACGATCAAATGTCTCATTTCGAGGGCAAATTTTAACTAGGTAGTAATAAACTACAAGACATACAACATGAACACGGGTCATTCTGACACTTTCTCTCCATCTACTTAATGCAAGATGAAGGTTTCTTTGATAATCCATTCAACAAAGTATAACCTAGTAGAACAATTTTCATGATTATCAAAGAAATACAATAACAACAAAAACCAAAACTTGTCTTATGTTTAAATAATAAAGGGTCAAGAATCAAGCTTGCAATCAACAAGAACCCTATACTCAGACAGAAAACAATCAACAAGAACCTTATATTCAACAGTTATTGAATCAACTACAACAATGGTTTTAATCCTCATAATAAGAAAAAAGCAACTAAGAACCAAACCAGTATGCCAACTTTGACATGAATCCAAACACAAGACTGAAAAACAATAACCATCAAGGCCAGCTACATCAGTACCAAAATTAGACAGGGAATGAACCAGCAAAAGGGTAAATTCACAGCAAAAAAGGAAACAAAAAACGGAACAACCTAAAAAGAAATTACCTGCAAATGCTATGAAATGTTGAAATTAGGGTTATGTCAACTAAATCGCCCAAAATGAACCGAATCTGGAAAATCACAGATAAATGATAATCTGTGATTAGGGATGTCAACGGGGCGGGGCGGGCACGGGTAGCAACTAACCGCTACCGGCCTCGTTTACTAACGGGTAGTTTGACTATTCGTTTATTCAACCCGCGGGTACCCGTTTGACTACCCGACACGGGTTTTACCTGCGGGTCTGGGTTTTTTTGCCATCCCTATTTGTGATTCACGAAGAAAATATGAAAACAAGAACAGAACATAAAAATGGAAGAGAAAACGAGATTGAGAGAGAGAGAGAGTGATTAAGGAACCTGATCGAGAGAGATATAGGGAGCTCAGAGATAATGGAAGAGCAAACGAGCTCAGAGAGAGATTCACGAACATCGGAGAAACTAGGGTTCGCGAGAGCAAGCAAGATCAGAATTTTGTACCTTGGATACAAACGTAATTTTCAAAAAAGAATAAGGACAAATTGGTAAATTACTCGATAAAATCCTCCAAAACCCCCCAATTCGGGGGAACGCGGAAATCACTTCCGCTGAAGGTTTAGGAGGGTTAACAGAACACCCCAAACTCCTCCTCTCTTTTTTAATTACTCCCAAACAAGGGAGGGAATGACAATTAGTCTTCCCTTCCCCTCCCCACCCCTCACAACTCCCCCTCCCATACAGACCCTAAGTCCAAATTTAGAGTGTTTTTAGTGTTTAATTTGAATAAAGAATTGTGAGAATTTAGTTATTTTATTGAGCTATTTTACCACAAGTTGTTAGTTTTTATTTTCAGGGATTACATTGAAGAAAAGAAGGAATTTTGCATGAAAAAATAGCCAAAAATCAAAGGAGAATAAAGAAGGGTGCAAAGCAAGGAAAAAAGTGCCAAGGAAATTCCAACCAGTAGACCTGCGAAACTCTGCACGCCCCATGCTAAATATGCACCCCCGTGCAGCCTTGAAATGTTTCAGGAATTCAAGTTTTCTCAAGTAGCACGCCCCGTGCAACTCTTCAGAATTTAGAAAACAGTTTCAAAACTCTTCCAATTCCTCTCTTAATGGTTTTAATGGCCACTTCTGCGAATTGAAGCCATTCTCCTCTGATTGTTGGCTATATAAAGCCTTCTTTTCTGATGTAAAAGGGTCCCCAACTTCACTTGTATGCTTGCACTTTGAGATTTTGTTATTCTAAGTTTCTTTAAGCTTTTGCTCTAAAATTTCTACTCTTGTTTTATTGTTCCATTTTACTTTCAGCTTTTATATTTCTGTCTTTTCATTAAGTTCTTTATTTCCAGTTCTTTACAATTTCTTGCACTTTACAATTCCGCTCTTTATCGCTTTCTTTACATTCTCATTATTTACACTTCGCAATCTATGTTTTATGCTTTCTATTTCTTCTCCCTCATCTACTATGATCACGTGTGAGTAGATATTCTAGTCTTGGGATTGTGGGACACAATCCGATAATGGATCCCTAAATCAATTCCAAGGCTAGACTTTATCTTATTAGAAATTAAACCTAATCTAACCTCGTTGTAATAATTCATATAACAAATGTTAAGCAAAGTATCGAGAGGTGAAGCTTGACATTGGATCCACAAGGTTTGACAAGGCAATCAAACATGAACATGTTTTTGATCGTCTTGGGACAATAAGGTTGTACTTAATGGGTCTCTGCGGTGATTAACCATGAGAATAGGCTTGATCACTGTTTTGAGACACATTCTGGTATTCCGAAAGGAAACTAGAATTACACCAAAAGAATATATTGTCCTTAGAATAATTTCAAAATAAGATAAAGGATAGCTAAGGGATATTTAGATTCTTTTAGTGCCATTCACCACAATCCTGAGACATTTTTATATACTGAATTTTAAATCAACAATTACTCTCTTTCCTAAAAAATATTCCTTTCAGCTAATCAAAACTGAAAATTAGATTGGTAATTGCTTAACTCCCTGTGGGATCGATACTTTTGACTACTCGGTAGAACCGTGCGCTTGCGGGCCTATCAGGTTAACCTAGTGTAGCATGATAGAAATTGTATTTAGGAGGTCGCAGGTTCAAATCCCTACTAGTCTTTTCATAAGTGCTTAAAGAGACTTCATCCTCTCACTCTAAAATTTCTATAAAAAAGGGATTTAGAGTATATTTGGGAGGGGAGGCGGAGGGCACATTTTTTGATTTTAAATTGAGGAAGCTATAAAATATCTCTAAACATAAAGTGTGATTAAAAATTTTAATTGCTATCTATGTTGTTCTTTTATTTTATTTTATTATTTATTTTTTATTCATTTATTTACATTTTGTAATAAGTTTGGACAATTGTATTTAGTATCAATTAGTTTTTCAAATCACGATTTTTTTAATTTTAATTTTAATTTTATATTTCTAGTAGTATAAAAAAAGTTCTACTTCAATTTTAATTTGGTATTTAGTAATTAATGATAAAGAACGTAGAATCAAAAATGAGCACAAAATGACACATGTAAACGACCAAAACCTCAAAATGCGCAACAAATAATATTCGTGAGATTTTTTTGAAAATAGAAAATACCAGTTAAATTTGAGTGTTCATGATACTCGTTGTTCTAACTGAGCACGAACCCATACTAGGGGATTGTGGAAGTGCTTTCTAGTCTAATAGAAGTGGAAGGTCGACACCATGCCATTCTCACTATGCATAGCCACACTTGCATATGCTCCTCTTAGCTTCTTCGTTTAGGGAAATCACATAGAAAATTTTATTGTTGAAACCCTTGGATGAATCGCTGAAGAGCTAAAATAGCTTTGTTTGTTGCCTGAAGCTTACCCATCTTTGCTTGTTTGTGGTCTGACCCACTGATCTCATCACAGTAGTTTTGAATGGCAACAATGAACGCCTAACAATTCGGGTGAAGCTAGCTCGGAGCCACCTTTAGAAATCTAAATACGCAAATCACGATCGGTGAAAAAGGGAGTTTTGCAAGAATTGGTTAGTTTGCACGCCTATATGAAAAAAATACACATCTCAAGTGAACGAATAAGTGCAAGCCCCATCGTTGTTAGAAGGCCTGCAAATTGACCATTCTTGCAACCCATCTGTGGTCGCAACCAACAAGAGAAATTTAGTCGCATCCTTTTCACTCTGGTATGCCAACATTATGCTAATTAAGGACCTTGTTCAAGAACTATTGATACTCGAAAGAAGTAGAAGGAAGAATATTGGGGTCCACTTCCATCTCGCTTTATTTCTTCCTCGTGTTTGTCCTGAACGGAGGGAGCTCAGAGTTAGGAAACCCAGTCTTAACCTCACATCAGCAAAAGTTCACATTGGTTAGGGTGTACGTTTGCTTAAAGCGATCCCTACGGATCACCTTGAAAGCATCGAGCCGAGACCGGGGAACCTCAACGCTACCCCAGGCTAAGGGATCACTGGTTGTTGTCATCCCCCCTAGGGGGAAAGGGGCAAAGGATGACACTAACGAGTTCCCCATCGAAGTCTTTTCCTCACGAAGTGGCGAGGGAGATCAGAGCGCATGCGAACTACCGTCTGGAGACAACACAATGGGCTCTTCTATCGCAGATGCTTGGTGGTTCATATCGAGCAAAGAAATAAAAGAGCAAAGGCTATAAGGAAGGAGAGGATGCCTTGTAAACTTGACTAATTCTGGGAACCGTTCAGAAGACCTCGTCATTGCCGTTGGAAACTTCAAAGATTTTGCCAAAAAACTCAAAGCTTGTCCGGAAACTCGAGAGCACAGGAGATTGCAAAATCCTTGAAAGATAGAAAATTGCGCAAAATGAATCATGTCACCCTTTATATAGGGGCTTAATGCGAGGCCCAGTGGGAAAGGCCACCCAACACAACTATCGAGGCATTTAAAACCCACTCACGCCTCTCTAGAAAACGTCGTCGTTTCATTAAAGACACATCTCTTCAACTGACACCTTTTCAAATTAAAAGTCAGGAATGGAACAACATGCCTGTACTCCCTCAACGGCTCTACGATGTAGACCACATAATAGCCGGATCCTATCCTCAGAATGTTGGGGAATCAGTCCAAATTTAGAGTTCGAAACATAACTCCACACCCGAATGGATGTTGATGTGGTTACGAATTTGCATACACAAACTGAACTCAAGCCAAAGTCGTTCTTGCCAAGATGACTTCAACTTGGGGGAAACTTTGCATGCTAGGTCGACACCTATTTCGAGTTGGGCTTCAGAGCAAGGCCCATTAAGCACACCTCGTAGAGCGCCACGCACACCCCAAGGATGGTATGGCTGAACGCGATGCAGAACCCACTTCTCATCAATCAGCACCATCTATATACATGGTCTCACTTGGTAATCAGATAAATTTCATTCATTTCCTCTATCTTTCACTCTCTCTATTACTAACTTTGACATCAAAGTATTTGCAAGTACACATCTCCTCCATCGTGCTCCACCAATTCCAGAAAAGTCCGACCACCGCGCTCATCTCGGCTTCGCCATGAGACATCAATTTTCAATGTCACGGGTAAAGAAAACTTTGTAGTTAGTTTATTTTTAATGAATTATTAAGGATCTTGGTCTTGGTCTTGGTCTTGTCATCAAACAACAAAACTAAGCAATATATGGATGTAAATAAAGCAAGCTGTTGCAAGAAACATCATTGTGTTAGCCGAAGTGGCTTGCCCGTCGGCCAGTTACTTGTACCTGTCCCTTACGCTGGAAAGTTCAATTTTTAATATTTGGAATCTTGGATAGAGTTTGAAGTTGAACTGGCTGTGTGCCATACGTTAATTATAGACAGAGCAAAAGACGCGTATATATTATACTCATCCATCTTCCTATGTTAATGTTCTCGTTCACATATGTCAAGACAACATGTGTTATTCATGGTTGTTTTTCATATAAATCAATAAATTAGTTATTTTTAATATAAGAAGGTCAATCTTCTATAAAATAAATAATGTGTATGTGCTATTTATCTAGTACAAAGAGGAAGTAAGTATAATGTTCCCTATATATTGTAACGACATGTAATGTTTTCCTAACACTTGATTAAAATAAAAATATTCATTTATAATAAAAAGCAAAAACATTTACAACGACAAATGTAAAAAATAAATACACAAATAATGTTTTCTAGTTGGGAAGACTTAAAGATAATTGAATTGAATTGACAGCAAGTACCAACAAGGGTTGGTTCGAGCAGTGCTACTAGGCTCAGATCCCACTCTAAGGTCACGAGTTCGAATCTTGAGCGTGACAAAAACTCTGTTGGGAGGAGAGAAGCACACAGACTAGCAAAGTCGGACATAACATGGCCAACCAAGTTCTCCAGACTAGATTAATTAGTTACCAACAAAGTTCTGGAGAACCTGTCTGGAAACACTTTTGCTTCCGAAAACATCAACATAGTTCTTTAACTCCCAAACTCCAATGTTTTATTCTTCAATCCCAAGAATGGCAAAAGCTTATGGTCCCTCTCAATTTTCTCCCGACATTTCTGCTCAATTTGTGTCTCTTGGATCTTTTTACAGATTCCCAAATGTTCCTCATTCCTCTTCTGACAAAAAACCTCTTAGCAGCAAGCCCTTTGTTGAAGGATAACTCTTATCCTTTTGTTGAGAGAATGGAGGTTATTGAGAATGCAATGAAAAAGATGAGAGGCCTAGATGAGAAGCAGATGAAGAAAATCAGGGTCTAACAGAACAATCATCCGATGATCATAGGGATATTACAACAGAAGCACAGGCTTAAAGCACAAAGGAACTCCATCTACCAACAATGATTGCTTAAAAATGTCATTCCAAATGTCTTTCCTTTTATCTCACCACCGAAATTTCCTCCACCACAGCTGTTTTAGGATGCCCCTCAACCTGCTGCCTCCTTTTGCTACATGATGTTTAAAATGTTTAGTTTCTTTGCTCACAACAGTTTTAAGATGTTTAATGCTTATATTAAGAAAATAGAAAACTTAAAACTAACTCATATATTTGTCATTGTTAGAAAGGGGGAGATTGTTGGGATAAAAATCTCTTTTATGGTTTGATGAAGCAAACTTAGTAATGAACTAAGTTTTCTGATTATTAGTGATCTAACATATTTGTCAAGTGTAAAGAACAGGATAGTAAAACACAAAACATTATTTTACCTAAGAACCAAAAGTTGTGAAAAACAAAGTTAGTTATGACTGTAGAAAGTTCAAGTCAGAGGAGGTTTGAGAAAGTAATGCCTTTAGAAGGTTCATAGAAGAGAAGGTTACATCAATAGAAGGTTCAAGAGTTGAGAATGTTAAAACTTCAGAAGCTTCAAGTATAAGAAGCTTTGAGAAAGATAGGGTTAAGAAGATTCAAGACAACAACCCCTCAAACACAACTCAAGCTTTAAATCTCAAGGACAAAAGCTTATTAAGATGAACAATCCTTCCCATGATGACAAAAGCTTTAAATGTGTTTTAGAAGAACTAAATGATGTTGGAAGGTTTAAGAACAAGTCAAAGAACTCGATCATTATTCCTAGGGAAACAAAAAGGTGTTTGTACAAGGTATAAACATGAGAAGATTCAGATGTGCAGAGAAAGTAGAGCATGAAAGTAGAAAGAGCAGTTCAGAAGGTTCAGAAAGCGGTCTACTTTTACAAGCTCTTGTCAGATCACTCCTATGCACCTATGGACCTTTCCGATGGCTCTTTTAAGCGTCTAAAGACTATATAAAGGCTGGATTTCAAAATTCCAAGGCATAAGATTTTATTGCATCCTTCTCAAGTGCAAGCTTCTTAAATATCCAACCTTCTTATTCTACACTCAAAGCTTCTGAAGTTGAACTTTTAGGATACATTTGTTGAGTGTGTGTTATAGCTTGATAAACTTTATTGTATACACTTTATCTAGTTTATCTTCAAGCTCATAAACATCCCAAATACCCAAAACCCTTATTGTAAATAGTATCTTGTAATATTCTATGAAACTACCTAGTGAGAGGTGAGTGTTGGTGTTGATCTTACTTGATAGAAAAGCTTTTAGGAAACTAGGAGAGATTTTTCTAGAAGTTGAAACAGCTGGGTGTAGTTGTGTAAGTATACACTTGAGTCTTTTTGTGTGATAAAAAACAAGTGTTGGTGAAAGTTTTTTCTGTGATCAAAAGCATGTGTAATAACTATTTGGGAAATAGTGGAAATACAAAGAAGTGGGGAGAGGGAGTAGCCAAGATTTGGGTGAACTTCCATAACTCTACCTTGTTATTTATTAGATTTCCATATTATTTTCTTATTCGCTATAACTTGCTTTCTGCTTTCAAACTAAGAGCTCGTTTCTACAACCTTCTCAAAACTGATTTAAATAAAACAATCTTATTCACACACTTTTTTTGACAATATCTTATTTACATACTTAAAATTAGTTAAAGACTAGCAATTACACACTCACTACAAGCATTAATCTTGATAGTTTCAGTGTTTTAGTATATATATATATTGAATCTAACTTTCTTATAGCCAAGACTATCTTGAGAATATTGTTTAAAGAAGGTTTCAGGTTTTAAAGTTTTAAAAGAACACACAATTCAAACTCCATCTTCTTGTGTAACTTAGTTTTAATAACATGGTTTAATTTAAACTGCTTGTGCACTAGCCACCCCACCCTCAAACAAAATGCTCATACACACCATACCCCCGCTACCCACACTATCATCTAGTATGTTTAATCTATCAACTCTCCTAAACTACCAAAACATACAGTTTTATTCTTGATATATATGTAACAATGAGTTCAGCAAGCCCAAGATATACAAACCTAGCAAAATCTCTCTTTAACCGTTCTCCATTCAATAATCTTTCAATGATTGGATAAAACTCATGTACTCCATCACAAAGCTGCTTCAGTAGCTTATGTCAATAGTGACAACACAAAAGGCGCCATAACTGCTTCACTAGCCAAACCACAAAGCGACAGAAAAATATCACACCTAGCATAACAATTAACCCTGCCCAAAAATATCCATAATACATAGTGATTCGATTCACTGTTTCATCAAGTGAGTCTAATATCATCAAAATAGAAATCACATAAGCACCCGCTAAGCAAAACAGAGACACACATTACAAGTATAAGCAACCACATAACAAACCTCTTACCAAGGGGAAATCCACTAATTAATAGCAATATTATGGTCTGAGATGCAGAGAAAGATATAGTACATAATAGTAAGAAAAGTTCATATCTTAACTTTTGGTGAGTATCACTAAAAGCTAAAACAGAAGTACCAGCTTTGCATGTTTGATCAGGTGCCCAACCTTGTTGACTAGTTGTGTTTTGTTGCCAAACACCACCTGGTGGGTTTATAGCTATTTGGAAAGTTAAGGTTGCAATAACTGTAGCTACAATCATGAGAGAACCTCTCATTGGTTCCATCCAATTTCCTTGGTTGTGTTGGTACCTTGTGAATTGGTTATCCCATGTTCCTGGTAGTAGTTGTGCTCCATTTTGAGTTGCCACAGGCTGCATATTGTTTTTGTTTGTTGCTAGTAGTACTTCCAAGTATTGTATCAAAATTTGATCAAATTATGTATCCAAAAAAAAATTGATCAAATTATAGGAGTAGCAAAGATGATTCATGCATTTTTAGTGAGCCTTCTCTAGGTAGAACTTTTGGTGTGGGTCAACTTGAATTGAATATGAGGGGAAATAGTTTAAAAAGGATATATTGGAAGAAAATGGTTCCCATATCAACTGGTTCAATAAGTAATTTAATCTAATGATGACTATAGATATAATTTGAATTTGTAATTAACTAAACATTAATTAAACTTTTAAAATTTTAATTATTAATAAGTAGATAATTGGAAGAAAATGGTTCCCATATCAACTGGTTCAATATGTAATTTAAACTAAACATTAATAAAGTATGGGACAGTAAATAATTAATCAACCAAAGATTCTCGTGAATTGAAATTCTAATTATTTTCAAAGTTCAACTTTTAAAAGCGTGTGTGTTAACGTAGCACACCTGAACTCACATTCTTTTTTACTTTTCGGCATTGGTTTTGTCAATCTTAAAATTATATAAATAACTTAAATATGAATTAAATTTGAATTATATGAATTTTAATTGGAGGATGATATTATTAAATATTTGATGAAATTAATTAAAACTAAATTGCATTTTTGGTATTTTATCTTTGACAGAAGTTTCAGTTTAGTCATTTTTTCCTCACGTTGATCATTTATCTTTCATATCTGTGTCAGTTTAGTCATTTATTTTTTTCTCTCACTTTAGTCCTTTATCTTTCATATCCGTTTTTGTTTGATCCTTAAAAATAAAAACACAAAAAAAAATGAAGAACAATACACTATGTTTTATCTTTCTATTTGATCATTTAACATTTATCAAATGTATCTATATGATGTAAAAGTTTAGTAGTGCAGGTTTATGTTTGTTAGTTTCTAAATAAATTTTTCATAAAATAAATCTTATTTTTCACAACAGGTTGGAAGTATATAAAACTTAACTTCAAAGATTAGATATAATGTATTTACAAAAAATAATAAGACACAATTAAAAAGAAAAAAATAGAGAAGATAGATAGATAGATGGATAGATAGAGAGAGGGAGAGAGAATTATTTAAATTATTTGAAAAAGGTGTCATGAATCAAAAGAAAAACCAACTTGGCAGAAGATGTGAACGCAAAATATTTGTTCAAAATTTTAGGGTGTTACGGCAAGATATGCGAGTTGGTAATACCGGGAAGGAGGAACCGTTTGGGCAAGCAGTTTGGCTTTGCTCGTTTTTCTCAGGTTCGTGATCCTGAACACTTTGCTTTGCTGCTGGACAATATTTTGGTTGGGGGTGACAAACTATTTATAAACCTCCCTTGGTTCTAAAGGGAGCACCAGAAGAAGCTTAATGGTGTTAATGCGAACTTCAATAAAGATGTTCATCACGAGAAGTTGGTGAAAAAGCCGATACATGTATGGAAAGATAAAGTCACTGTGAAACAAAATAATGATGTAGTTCCTGCGCCGAAGCAGGAAGCAGCGAAGGAGATCTCTTTTGATGCTAGTCGGGAAATTATACATGCTCTTCATAAGGCCATGGTGGCTGTTGTGATAGACCCAGGAAAATCCTATACTATTCAAAAGAAGTTTGCTAGACAAGGTGTGATTTCAGTTTTGGCCACTCCTCTAGGCGCTAATTTAGTTCTGTTGGAAGGCGGATGATGATCTTCATGGTTTTGTGGAGGAAGCAAAAGGTTGGTTACAACAATGGTTCAAGGAGATAAAGCTATGGAATCCTTCGGTTATTGATGAAGAGCGTTTGGTTTGGATTCGATGTTACAGAGTTTCAGCTCATGCTTGGGATTCTATTTTTTTATAAGGAAAAAATCGCTAGTGGGGAGGGAGAATGGTGCTTAATGGGTGATTTTAATGTTGTTTCCCATCTATCTAAAAGAAAAGGTAAATCTACACATGTGAAATTGAAGGATATGGAGGAGTTTAAGGAAAAAACCGCTAGTGGGGAGGGAGAAGGGTGCTTAATGGTTGATTTTAATGTTGTTTCCCATCTGTCTAAAAAAAAAGGTGAATCTACACATGTGAAATTGAAGGATATAGAGGAGTTTAATTCTTTTGTGACTAATATGAGATTAGTAGACCCTCCTTTGTATAGGAAAAAGCACACTTACTTTTGTTCAGATGATATTGCTGCTAGTAGATTAGATAGATTCCTAGTTCCTGATGGGCTTATTAAAGAGTGGAATGTAAAGGGCCACAGTGTAGGGAAAAGGATATTTCAGATCAATGTCCTATTTCATTGCTATGTTCTACTCAAAATTGGGAACCAAAACCGTTTAGGTTTAAAACTGTTGGATAGAGCATGAAGGATTTAAAGCTTTTGTAGTAGATGAATGGAAGAAGATGAATTTTTTGGGAAAGAAGGCTTTTAAATTTGTGGTCAAGGAAAAGTTAAAGTTACTGAAGGAGAGATTGAAATGATGGAATAAAGAGGTTTTCGGATGGTTGGATCTTAATATTGACACCATTGT
The DNA here is from genome assembly GCA_963573325.1 of Astragalus glycyphyllos. Classification (NCBI taxonomy): domain Eukaryota; kingdom Viridiplantae; phylum Streptophyta; class Magnoliopsida; order Fabales; family Fabaceae; genus Astragalus; species Astragalus glycyphyllos. The sequence continues at coordinate 17,822,846 of OY754307.1, forward strand.
GGCTGATTTGAATGTGTTGGATGATGTGGTTTTAACTCCTTTTTGACGGCTCATTTCACTGAGGAAGAGGATAAGGAGGAGGTGTGGGGTTGCGACAGTAATAAATGTCTCGGGCCAGATGGTTTCAATATAGATTCATCAAAAAAATGTTGGGATGTGGTGAAAGGGGATATTATGGATATTTTGTTGCAACTAAGGTTTCTACTGTCCTCTCGAAAAGAATTACGACTTCCTTTTTGGCTCTTATTCCTAAAAGACTCAATCCACAGAGTCAAGGAATATAGACCCATTTGTTTGATAGGTTTCCTTTACAAGATCCTAGCAAAGTTTTTAGCATCTAGATTGAAGAAGGTGGTGTCAAGTCATTTCTAATTGGTAGTCGACTTTCATTCCGGGAAGTCAAATTCTAGATGGGGCATTAATGGTCAATGAGGTTGTAGACCTTGATAAGCGGAGAAAGGATGAATGTTTGCTTTTTAAGGTTTATATTGAGAAACCCTATGATTCAGTATCTTGGAATATTTATCTGCTTACATGATGTTCAAGATTGGATTTGATAAGAGGTGAATTAATTGGATTAAGGTTTGTATCTTTGTCAGTTCTATGTCAGTACTAGTAAATTGTAGCCCTACAGATTGCATCTTTGTTAGGTCTATGTTAGTATTAGTAAATTGTATCCCTACAGATGAGTTCTCTATTAACAAAGGTTTGAGGAAAGGTGATCCTTTGTCTCTTTTCCTTTCTCTTATCATCGCGGAAGGTTTATCAGGGCTGGTCCAAAAAGCCATTCATATGGGTAGCTTTGAAGGGTTTTGGGGTGAATGAAAGCCTTAATATTTCTTTGTTACAATTTGCAGATGATACATTATTGTTAGGTAAAGGGTCGTGGGATAAGTTATGCAGTATCAAAACTATCTCAGAAGTTTTGAACTTGTTTTCGGGCTGCGTGTAAACTTTCACAAGAGCTATTTGATAAGTATCAACTTAAAGGACGATTTTCTAGAGTTGGTGTCTTCTTTCCTTGCATTAAACACATTGTCACTTCCTTTAAAGTTTTTGGGCATTTTAGTTGGTGCAAACCCTAGGAGAAGGTATACTTGGAAGCCCGTCTTGGATTCCATGCGCTAAAAACTTTCTTCTTGGAGGGGCTGTCATCTTTCCATGGGGGTAAAGTCACACTCATTAATTCAGTACTTTCATGTGCACCCCACTATTTTTTCTCTTTTTATAAAGCTCCAAAATCTGTTATTAAGGAGTTTATTAAGATTCAGATTAATTTTTTGTGGGAATCTACGAAAGAATGTAGAAAGATTTGTTAGATGGATTGAGATTTCCACTACAAGAAAAACTAGATTTTCCGGCGACCAAAATCCGCCGAAAATGTGGACTTTCCGGCAGATTTTTGGCGCCGGAAAAACCCTCGTCGCAAACAGTTTCCGGCGGATTTTAGTCTTTTTTTTTTTGGAAAATCCGCCGGAAATTACCAAAAATCCGCCGGAAAATGTTTTTTTTTTTTAAATTTTCGGCGGATTTTCCAAAAAAAGAAATATATTTTTTTTGACAAAAAAAAATCCGAAATTTTTTAAAAAAATTCTGAATTTTATAACTTAATATGTGTTTTAAATAAAAGTCAAAAAACAAAAGTAAAATCAAATGTTGAATGGTATTGTTGAAATAGGAAAGAATAAAAGAGAATATGAGAAGAAATAATATATGAGAGAATAAGAATGAGGAATTATGAAGAAATAAGAATAAAATAGTGAGATGAAGAAGGAATAAGAATAAAGAAGTGAGAATGAAGAAGAAAGGAGAATTATAGAAGAGAGATATGTAGAGAAATTTTTGAAGATTAGAGAGTATGAGAAAGAAGAAGAAAGATAAGATAGAGAAAATGTAGAAGAGAATGAGAAGGAAAGAAAGAGATAAATGAGAGAATGAGATGAGTGTAGGAGAGAGTTGTATTTATAGACGAATTTTTTTCCCTCTAAATTTTTCCGGCGGATTTTTGAAATTTCCGGCGGATTTTTTTCCCTCCAAAATTTTCCGACAGATTTTCGAATTTTTTTTTTTTGGAAAATCCGTCGGAAATTTCCGGCGGATTTATTCAAAAATAATAATTTTTTTTTTAAAATTCCGCCAGAAAGTCCAAAAAATCCGCCGGAAAGTTTCTGTGGGATAAAAATCCGCCGGAAAGTCCAAAAATCCGCCGGAAACTACCGTGGGATCAAATCCGCCGGAAATCCCTCAATTCCGCCGGAAAGTTTCCGACGGATTTATATCCGCCGGAAAGTTTTGGACAGTAAATCAACTATTTCTTGTAATGTTCATTTGTAGGTCCAAAAAGGGGGGTGGATTAGGGGCTGATTTGGACTTGGGCCAAAATTTCTTTCAACAAGCACTTAGTTGTTCTTTAGTGAACGAAACCTTCATCCTATTTTGGTGTCATAATTGAAAATGCTCCTTTTATGGAAGTTTTCCCGAATCTTTTCCTCTATTGTTTACACCCTAAAACAACTGTCTCTCATATGGGTTACTGGGAGGAGGACCGATGGAAGTGGGATTTTTCTTGGGCTAGACAGCTTTCTTAGGCAGAAGAAGCTGATCTGCACCTATTGACAAATATTCTCCATGAGGTGAAGCTGGTGGCAGATGTTCATGATAAATGGGTATGGAGTATCACTAATACTAAAACTTTTTCAGTAAGTTCTTGCTATAGTTTTATAATGTCCTTGTTGCCCGGTACACCTATGTAAGGTCAGACCCTTGTCAATTTGGATGCGATTTGGAAATCTGTTGTGCCTTCAAAAGTGTCTTTTTTTTTGTCGGCGTTTGTTTTTAAGCACGTTGCCAACAAGGGATAGTCTTGTAAAGAGATTGGTGGTTGAAAACATGATTTTCCCATTGTATAATATTCATGAGGAATCTATTAACCATATTTTCTGTCACCATTGGTTCTCTAAGGTTATTTGGCAGCATCTTATTACTTGGTTTGGGCTGGATCAAGTTGAATGATTGGAAGGGTCAACTGATTTTAGGTTGTTTGGTAGCTTTGTCAAAGGGAGCAAAAGTGACAAGTATGCTTATTTGATTTGGATTGCAGCTATGTGGATCATTTGAAGGGAAATGAATATTGTGGTCGTTGGTGGGGATTTGGCTGACACATTACTCGTAGTAGAAAAAATCAAACATATTTCTTGAGGGTGGTTTCTCCATCTTAGTTTGGTGGATCTCCCTGTTGCTTTACTTCTAGTTTTTTTTTTGCAGGAGTGTCTTTTTAGTGGTGTGGGATGGTGTTGTTTTCTTTCAGCTTTATGGTTTTGTTGGTTTCTTATCTGGGCGTCGTAAGATTATTGTTATGCTGTAATATTTTTTGGTGCATTGGTCTTTGCAGGTGTGCTATTTGGGAGTTGTTAGTTTGCTACCATGTTACTGTTGTATGATCTTTGTAGGTGTGCTTTTTGGGTGTTGCTAGATTGTTGTTATGTTGTGTTTGCTGTACAGTGCATGGATCTTTGTAGGAGTGTTGTTTTATTGTGCTATAAATAAGCCATATCTTCCATTGGCATTCAGAAAAGTTCCATTGCAATAGGTCGCGTTTAGGTTAGTAGAGGGTATTTTGGGTTTGTGTTTCCATGTTTCAAATGGCTTGTGGGGTTGATATCTTTACCGGAGCAACATCATTTTTCCTATGGAGTGAAATTGTCATGGTAGGGTTGGACTACATGGTGTCAGCAACCATTCTTGTGCTGCTGGTGTTGGCTTTATTTTATAATATTTTTTTAGTTTCTAGCTTCTTTCTATTGTTGGTGCCATGGTTTATGTGTTTGATTTGGTCCTAAACCAGATTGTATCTTGGCTAAATTATACCAGAGGTCCTTTAAGTTATTTAATTGTAACAAGTTGGTCCTTTAAGTTTTTTTGGTACCACTTAGGTCCTTTAAGTTCTTTAATTGTAACAAGTTGGTCCTTTAAGTTATTTTGTACCACTTAGGTCCTCTAAGCTATTTAATTGTAACAATTTGGGGCTGAAAAATGTAAGTTTTTTGGCCTTTAAAAGTTATAATTAAATAAAATAAAGGACCAACTTGTTACAATTGAATAACTTAAAGGACCTAAGTGGTATGAAAAAACTTAAAGACAAACTTGTTACAATTAAATAACTTAAAGAACCTAAGTGGTACGAAAAAAACTTAAAGGACCAACTTGTTACAATTAAATAACTTAAAGGACCTCTGGTGTAATTTAGCCTTGTATCTTTTAGGATTAAACCTTGTGTTGGTGTAACCCCCTCTCTAAATGGGAGCTCTTAGTCTTGTTCCTCAATATTGGTGTGCAATTATTTTAGTCTAGGTCTTCTAGCATATGATTATTTTGTGCCCTTTGCAACCCTTCATAGAAGGTGGGTAGAGTCTGCACATATGATGCTGGAACTAAATTTATTTTTTTATCAAAAATAAGAAAATATTAGAAAGACGCTTTGAAGGGAAAAATAAAACATGAGGGCTTAACATCTTGAACATAATTAATTTTATTATAGTCGTTGCGCCGACCTCTTGGCAAAGCTTGGGAACAGATATTCCTTAGGAACTTCTACATGGGACCTCCCTCCTCCTGAGATGACTCCTTTGTTAGATATTCCTTAGGAACTCTACATGGGACCCTTCTCTATCGATAAACCACCACAAAAAAGACACATAACATGGTTTAAATTAAACATCTTGTTCATTAGCCACCCCACCCTCAAATGAAATGTTGTTCCCATGTAGCCATATGCACCACACCCCCGCTACCCACGCTAAACTGTTAACCCACCTGGACTCTTTCTCGACCACTATCTGTTGTATGCTTGATAATGCCCTTGTGCATAAAATGTAAAAGTAAAATTCTCTAATAAAAATTCAATTCAAATTCATATAAATAGGATATAATGCCGAAAACTCACATCCATGGGAATAACAAATATAAGATAGAACAATGCATAATTATTGTCAAACAAAACTGAATTGCAAAAGAAAATTTATAGTTTATTCAAGGGTAAATAGTCACTTTGGTCTCTCCGTATCAATTTGGCCCCTCACTTTAACAAAAAGACAAAAATGTATCCAACTGTTAACTCCATCTTTCACGTTCGTCCCTGGTGTTAACTTCCTTGTTAACTCTGTCAATCTTGCAGATGTGGCACGTTTAGTGCAACATTGGTTGCATGTTTGGCCCTGTTTAAGTGATACACGTAGGGAGGGACGAAATTGAATGTTAAACAAAGAAAAATTGGAACGAGTTCTTATATTCCCATTAATCTGATGAAGGATCACATATCTCCCTCTCATGACAGGGAAAACATAGGAAACATACAACTCTTCTCCCACAATGTTAACTGTCAAACACTTCAACCCTCACCACCCCACCATTTCCTTCCAACATCATCGCACTGGCCTCCGCCCTACTCCTCCGTTTCTATTTGTCGCATTGGTGAAGAAGTCGAAGAGGTGTACTTGTTCGTGCTTCACTAAAACCCTTCTCACTATTAAGGTATGTTAAACAACACCCATTGCATATATAACAAAATGTTCATCATTTTTCACTTCAATGGTGACATACAATAAGTTCGTTTTATCACATTTAATGGAAGTTTAGTGTAACCCTAAGTTCTATTCTACTTTTCTTTGATGATTCTAGGGTTATAGAAATACCCATTGCAAATATAGCTAAATTTCTATCATTTTTCACTTCAATGTTGTCATACTAGTTGGTTTTAAATCATTTAATGGAAGTTTATTGTGTAGTTAAATTTCTATTTCAGTTTCTATTATAGATTTAGGGGTTACAGATTAGGAGAGAACTGAGGCTTTTGAGTTTTTTATGTTATTGTAGAATGGATTGGACGACTACACAAATCTTGCACCAGAGTGGACAGATTATCACACATGATGATGGGGATATGGAGCATGTTGAGGGTGAAATGTTATTTTAGAGGGTGTTGAAACAAACTATATCAATAAGTTTGCATTAGAAGATTATGCAAGGCTTGCAAAAACTATTTCATAATTGAACGTGATACAATAAGTGATACAAGAAGTACATCCTAAAGTTGGTTGTATACAGAAGTTGTGCATGTTGAAGTTGGGGTTGAGCAACCACAAGCTGATGTTGAAGTGCAGGTTGAAGATCAAACATGTTACACAACCACAACCCGAAGCGACCTATCAAACATGGGAGATGAAGACCCCTATTTATAGTAGTATGCATCGATTAGATCTGAGTAGAGTGCTCTTTGCTTAATCAGGAGCACAAGTCCTATTTTTTGGGGTATCATGAAGGTTTTGTGATCTCCATATCTAATCATTGCTAAGTTCTTGAGGAGCATGTGATAAATGCCCCCTATTTATCTGGACGTGGTGAAGACCGCAACGCTCTTTTAGGAGAGCTTAGACCTCAGTTCTGAGCAGCCTACTCAGGGTAGTGCTATATACTAGGCCTCCTACACTAGCATGTTTTGCATGGAGTTTGATATAGACATAGATAGCACTCTTTTAAGAGAGCTCGGATCCCTTATAGCCATAATGAGGGTCGACTTGGTTTACTGCCAAGAGTTCAATGGGGAGCTCACGGTGGAGTCTGTTGGTGCAAATCGCAATCGTAACATATACAGATGAATTTCGTACCCCATATTAGACGACCTGATACTCGATACGGATGAGTTTTGTATCCCATGTTGATTCATTTGCGTTTGGCAGAATAAATATGTATGATTATTGTTATGAAACATCCAATTAACACAAAGTTTATTGCTTATATTTTATTATGGAACATAGTATGTATTAAATCAACTCAAAGATGTCATTCAATTAACACAAAATTTTGCTACTACAACAATTACAGTCTCTCACAACCTCGTTATTTTTGTAAGACATGTAAAAGGTATTGGACAGAAGGTGGATCCCTAATAAACATTTCTGTAGGTGATACTTCAAGGAAGAACAAGAGATCTTCTATTTCTTTGTCTAATTCCTCACCTTCAACTTCAACCAAAAATATTAAACTTCCTGATCTGATCACACTAGATAACTGCTCTCAAAACCCTAAGATCCATGATTGCCAAGATCTAAATTTGACTTTCCCTAATATCTCAGATTTGGTTTAACAAAATAACATTAACAACACATTTGCTTCATCTTCTTCTACTTCAATTACTACAACAATTAATACTACTACATCTTCAAATTCTCACCTTTCAGCTTTACAACTTCTTACTGGGATAACTTCAAGTTCAAGTGATTTGCTTTCTTTCATGCCTAGTGTGCAAGTTCATGCTGATCCTAACAGTAGTTTTTACGGTACATGTGGATTTCTTGTACAAGATTTTAAGCCAACACTGAATTTCTCTTTAGACGGAATTGGAGGAGGCGGTTTTGCAAACCTTCATGGTGTTGATCATCAAGAGACGAGTGGGAGGATTTTGTTTCCGTTTGAGGATTTAAGATAGGTTTCTTCTAGCAACAACTTCTCAATGGATCAGAATGATAATAAGGAGCATGAGCAAGAGCAACAAGGTACTCAACTGGGTATGTGAGTGGAATGTTAGGAGGAGGAGGTTCATGGTAATAATTAATTAAGGAAAGTCTCTCTGGCTCGCTTTCTATATATATAAGATCAGTATCAATATTTTCTCAATTTTATTTTGAACTTCTTGTTCTTGGTTTTAATGAGTTCCTTCTTCAGATCACTAGGGATTCAAAACTTGTTTGAATTTCTTTGTAACTTGCTAATTACAGCTAATATGTAGGATCTATTTATATACATGGATCTCTTTCTCTCTTCTGTTAATTTCTTTATATATATATATATATATATATATATATATATACTCATTTTCTTTATTATCAAGGTGGGGATTTGAAAATTAAAAAGCTTATTTTAGGCTGACTTTAGTACGCATAAAATAAGCTTTACATTACATTTGTTATACACAAAGATTGAAGAGATCAAGTTTATAAATCACAAATATTATTATTTTGTTAGATTTATTACTGACGGAAATTGAACTGTTTTATCCTTAGATTATGCAAGGCTTTCAAAAACTATTTCATAATTGAACGTGATACAAGAAGTACATCCTGAAGTTGGTTGTATACAGAAGTTGTGCATGTTGAAGTTGGGGTTGAGCAACCACAAGCTGATCCTGAAGTGCAGGTTGAAGATCAAACATGTTACACAACCACAAGGTGAAGTGGTACAAGATGTACCTAATGACACTAAAGTTCATGTTGAAGATCAAAGACAATCACAAGCTAAAGTGGTGCAAGAGTCACACTGAATTGCATGTTGAAGATCAAACACAACCACAAGCTGAAGTGGTCTAAGATGTACCTAATGACACTGAAGTGAATGTTCAAGATCAAACACAACCACAAACTGAAGTGGTACAAGACGTACCTAATGGCACTGAAGTGCATGTTGAAGATCAAACACAACCACATGCTGATGACAGTGACGATGAATCCTACTCAGATGTTAATCTAGAATCCTTTAGCAAAGAAATGGAAAAACCTGAAGGTAGTTCCAGGCATCCTAGTTTTGGTAAAAAAAAAAAAATCAGCTCCCACTATACAACCTGAATATGTACATTCAGACAAGGATTCATGGCACTATCAAGAGTTGAAGATCCCTATTAGTATAGACGATGAGGATGATGGGAATAGGAAGACAATTTTCCCACTATTTAAAGAAAATGCAAAGTTTTGTCAAGTTTAAGGGTGAACACTCATGTTGTAGAGTGTTCAAAAACAGCCAAGTAACGACAAAGTGGGTGTCTAAAAAGCTTGAGGTAAAGACTAGGGAGCAGCCAACAATCACATATGTAGAGACACTCGATTATTTAAAGAAGGACTTTGGATTGCATATTGCTAACACCAAGCTATTTAGATCTTTGAAAGACGTAAGACAATTAGTGGAAGGTGGTGTTAAAAAATAATACTCAAAGATTTGGGACTATGCTCATGAGTTGCTTAGGAGTAACCCTAGATCAACAGCTAAGATAGATTGTAGTCCATTCCCCGAGCTCCACCACAGTTTCAACGTTTTTATGTTTGTTTAGAAGATTGTAAGTTAGCCCTTGAGGTTGGATGTAGACAATTCTTTGGACTAGATGGTTTTTTTAAAGGGTTATTATGGGGGCTAGCTTCTCACTGTTTTTGGACAATATGTAAACAGCAAGAACATCTGCATTGCTCATGCCTTTGTGGATGTTGAGAATGAAGACAACTGGAAATGGTTTCTCACACTGCTGCATGAAGATTTGGGAGATTATAGGCAGCATGGGAGGACTTTATGAGTGGCATGGAGAAGGTACGTATTTCATGAAAGGTACTATTATGATTCTTTTTATATATTCTATGAGGGACCAAAGTGAAAGTAAGTGACACTTTTCAGGGACTAATAGTTGTCGTGCAAAAGGTGATACAAGATGTCTCTCACAGATATTGTGATATGCACTTGTGGAGGAATTTCATTAAGAAATGAGAAGACTTGAATATTTGTTACACACTCAGCATTCTGTTGGTTATCTTGACAAAAAATCAAGTTGTCATCAGCAAAAAAAAAAAAGATGGCTAATCTCTGGAGCATATTTTGAGCTACGAACCCTGAATTGTTTTTCTCTCCTAAGCTCAAGATAAGGGACCTGGAAAAACTTCTTCATACATGATAAATAGATAAGGGGAGAGGGGATCTCCTTGTCTCAGTCTTCTGTGAGGGATGAAAGTATCACAAGGACTACCATTCAGCAACACAGAAAAAGGTACCGTTGAGACACAACGCATAATCAATGAGCACTAACGGTTAGAGAAACCCATGCTAGACATAACATTTTCTAAAAAGGGCCATTCAATTCTATCATAAGCCTTCGACATATCAAGCTTTATCCCAACCACACCCTTTTTACGTATTGTTTTTTTCATCATGTAATGAAAAGCATCAAAGGCAATTAGAGCGTTATCGGTAATTAATCTTCCAGGGACAAAATCACTTTGGTATTGATCGATAATATTTGGAAGAATGTATTTTAGCCGATTTGCAATTGTCTTTGTGATAATTTTAAAAATGACATTGCATAGAGAAATGGGACAGTAATCACATGTATCACTTGGATTCTTCTTCTTTGGAATGAGCCTAATATAAGTGTGATTCAAGTTTGACGGGTCCCCTCCATTGTTTAGAATATTAAGAGCAACTTCAGATACCTCATCACCAATGATGCTCCAAAAATATTGAAAAAACATAGCGGGATATCCATCAAGTTCTGGTGCAGCAGAAGGCTTCATATTTTTTATGGCATTAAAAATCTCTTCCCAAGTGAAATATTGTCCAACACTTCACGCATTTCAGTTGTTACCCTTCCATTGACAACACTCACCGAGTTGGCTCCAAAGAAGAGAAAAGATTCTCAAAATGAGTAATGAAGACCTTTGCTATATCATCTTCTTCACTAAAAAATTCACCATGTTCATCAGTGATATTTTCTACCCAATTTGGAGTTCTTCTTTAGGAGGCTTAATGGTGAAAGAAACTAGTATTTTTGTCTCCATTTTCCAACCATAAAGCTCGAGATCTTTGAGGCCACCAAATTTTCTCACTAATTAATAAATCATCCAACTTTGCCTCCAACTCTTTTATCCAAGTTCTTATCTTGGTTCACCGACTCTTTTATTAGCTCGTTCTAACTGGAATGTAATATTCTTAATTTCTCGAGGCACATCACCAAATCTATTTTTCCGGTCCCACCTCTTAAATGTCTCTATACCTGCCGGAAGCTTTGAGTGCAACATTTCTGAATGCGATTGCCAAAAGGATCTAACCTCCTCTTGAAACCCAGCATCCCTTAACCAACATTGCTCAAACCTATTTAGTTCTTGCTGGCGGCATCTTTGTGTCTGAGTAGATTCACTAACAATGCCATAAGATCAGATGTGTATCAAACCTAGTACTTAACTGATGTAGTGGGCAAAGAAAGTTTCCAATTAAAAGAGACTAACACTCTATCCAGCCTTGCTTTGATATTGTCATCCCCTTCTTTATTATTTGTCCAAGTGAAAATATCCCTTCATATCCCAGATCTAGGAGTTGATTATGTTGTAAGGAATCTTTAAAAGAGTCAATTATATGTTGTGCAATGAAATTACCTCTTTCTTCTTCTTCTTGGGACAATATAAGGTTAAAATCTCCAAGAAGCATCCAATTATCACAAGTGACCTCTGCACCCAATCTATTTATCAATTAATGTATTTCACTAAAATGACATAGTCATAGTTTGTACCTGAGATAAAAAATTGTATGGTTTAGTATGGGACAAGAATTTGTGTTTTTGTTCAATCTCGTGCCTATCATTTGTTCAATACTATGACCAATTTTTAAATCAAACTGGGTATGACTAGATTTATCCGGTTTAATGCATTACTATTTATCAAATCAATAAAATTGATAAAATTTTAATGTTTGTACTGTAAAACTTTCAAAGGTTTTGTAATATTACATATAGTTACATTCTTATAAAAAAAAGAAGGAAAAAAACTTGAAAAGGTCTTGAATTTTCCTCAGCTTAATTATCTGATTGTCTAGTTTAAATAAATACTCTCATCAAACTTGTGAGGACATATCAAAAACCTTTTTTTAGACATTAACATATAAATAAAGAACCAATCAATCTACTTCAACAATAAGTTAATTCACTTAAACTAAATCTAATTTTAACCAAATAATTCACCGAATTGAAACCTGATTTCAAAATGGTATTATTTTTATTTTATATCTCTAGTGAAAGCTGTGTATTGTGAATGATCACAATCATCATGCAAATTAAGTTTAATTTGTAACTAAGTCTCATGCTTTTCTTGCTTGTGATATGACACCCTTTAAACCCATATTCTCTCTTTGCATCTCAAAGAGTGCTAGAAAACGCAACTTATTTTCTTTCTCTTGCCATTTTCTTTTTCTTTCTTATGCTTTTTTAAAAGCCTTTGAATTCTATTAGATCTTGGATTGATAGATAAGATGGTGAGGTCTGAGAAAACTAGTGTCAAAAGAGGTGTTTGGATAGCTGAAGAAGATGCAAATTTGCCTGCATTTGTCTCAAAGCATGGATCTAGTGACTGGATTACTGCCCCCAAAAAAGAAGGTTAGAAATGTGTTTCTTTTAAAATAAAATGTTTTTTTATATTGAAAATGTTGATGTTACAAAAAGCTCTTTTTTCTTTTAATATTTTGCATAAAAGGTGTAAGTGTTTTTCCCTTCGCTCACACTTAGTCATTTTCTTCTCATCTATTACCAAATTTCCTCATCTCCCACTAGCTTAAATGTGTGTTTGGTTTTACAATAGAAAAATATCACCAATGATTTTACCTTTGTCAAATTAAATTTCAAAAATTACATTTTAGTTAAAACTACTCTTATTTTGTTACAAAAGGGAAAATTAGTTAAAACTACTCTGATAACAATCTTAAAATACTCTTCAATTAATTTTGAATTTTATTTTTGAATAATTCTTTTATTCACATAAAACAAGTTCCCATGAAGAATAATTTAGGAGATATGATTTCTTTTTTTATTACTTTAAAAATTTAAATTAGATTAACAATGTTTTTTCAGAAAATTTTTTTTACATATATTTGAGATCGCGGAGAGTATAAATCAAAATTGTTCAAAAGGTCATTTGACTATAAGTGTTAAAAAATAGCTTTTTTCTATAGTTAGGTTGAAAATCTAATTTAAGTTTTACACCAATCTTGATTTAAAATTAAAAACATCCAAACATAACATCATGTAACTTCAAATTCAATTGTACAAAATCTAAGTTTAATCAAAATTACATTTGTTAAAGGCTACACAAATTAAGATACTACAGTTGATGGCAAACATAGATTTAATTCAACTTATTTGTTAGCAACAAGTTTTTGAATTTGAGGTGATTTGAACAGGTCTTAAGAGGTGTGGAAAGAGTTGCAGGCTTAGGTGGAGTAACATCATCAAACCTGATCTTAAACAAGACAACTTCACACCCCAAGAAGAAGATCTAATCATTAAACTTCACGCAGCCATAGGTAGCAGGTAAATATATAACATGCTCTAATTTTCCAACTATTTTTTGCTTCTTATACTTGTTTAAAATATTTTGTGACTTAAATTTAAATGTAGCCCTACCTTGTAGTGGTCTTCTTCTAGCACATTCTTTTTCATCTCTTGTTTCATATGCAGAAAAAAAAAGTCATATGATTTCCATTTTCTTTGTTATTAATTCCACTACAAGCTAGCCATAATCTCATGTAGGTATTACTTCTTTATTTCTACTACTAACTACTAATGTTGCTATATTAAGATGTTCAACTTAATCTGAAGAGAAAAAGGCACAGGATAGTTTTTTTTTGACAAAAAAGGCACAGGATATATGCTAAGGCAAAATGAGAAAAATGTGGTACATTGGTGAAACAGAACTATATATCTTGTAATTCCATAATCATTTTCTTTAAAATTCTTAATAGCTAACTCAAATTCTCAAATTGTTAAATATTTCAACTAAAAAAATATATCATATTTTATCGAAATGGAATGACATGATTGAGAGATAACTCAACCATTTAAACAAGTGGCCAGGTGTTCGGTTTCAGACTTGTGTGTATGGAAGAGCATCTAGTAGGAGAGACTAATTCGTTAAATAGATCTCAATTTCTAGAGATATTAGCCACTCGACTGTGGGGTATATACTCTAAGCTCACCCCAAAAAAATATCATCCTTTCATTTCTTTGTGCTGCTTTTTGGTTTTTTGTTTTTGGCCTCCTAGGCGAGTCAGAAGTTTCAGTGTATACAGATTTTTGTATTCCATTATAAATATCTTATATATAATATATATTTTTGCTCTTAGAAAAAGAATGACAACAATCTTAATGTTTCTATCACAGGTGGAATATAATAGCCCAACAACTTCCTGGGAGAACAGATAATGATGTCAAAATCTTTTGGAACACAAAAGTGAAAAAGAAGCTATCTCAAATGGGAATAGACCCAGTTACACATAAGCCATTCTCCAAACTCATTGCTGACTATGGAAACATCAATGGCAATAACCACAAACCTAGTAACCCTCAAGTTGGGGCAGAAAATAAGAACTTTATTAGGAATGGAGTAATGTTACCACATGAATTTAGAACCACGACAAGTGACCAACAAAAGCAACAACCAAAATGTGAAGATCTCTCAATGGAAACAAATGCTTGTTCAACTTCAACACAAGGAGGAGGAGCAATACTTGTGCCTTTTAGTTGGAATGATTTTCTTCTAGAAGATGCTTTTGCACCACCTTTTGGTGATAGAGACAACCAAGAAGAGCAAGAAAGTGTAATGGAGATGACGTCGCAACAAGCTACGTGCAATGAGTTTCAGTTTTCGTCATCGCCATCTTCCTCGGAAATTTCGTTTGTCGAAGCTATGCTTGGTCAAGAAAATGAGATGTTTCTAAGCTTTCCACACCTTTTGGAGGAACCATCCAATTATTGACTTCTAAATTTGGTATCATTTTCCAACGAAAAAGTGGTACGATACGAAAATATAAGAATGGTGTGATCTGTGTTTGGCGCCTGATGTCAAGGTGATTTTCGTCAAACATCAATGATATCCATGTGATTATTGGTTTCGTAGTAAAAGCTTCGTACTAAATAGCAACACTCTTTTCTAATAAGGCAGTGTTTGTCACGTATCCATCATTCCTCGTTCCTTGGTATAAATTTTTGACAAAATTACTATGTCGGTTCTTTTATCTTAATTTATATATTTCAATCTTTATTTTTTTTTTGTCACCATGGTTTGTTTTGCTTATAATGTTGGCCAAAATGTGAGTTTTCGTCCAATAACGTTAGTAATGTGCTAGGGGTAAAGAGGATGATGTAAAATTGTGAGTGGAGAAAAGTGTGAAGAACAAAAAGTAAAGTAAAAAAAAGAAGAAAGAGGTGCTCCAAGATTCGTCCCACGGTGCTCCAAGATTCGTAAGACGCACGATAGAAGTTCCAACCCTGGAACAACCGGAGGCAATGGCGACGGCGCCGAAAGCCGTCCCATTGCCAAATACAGAACTACATAAACCAAGACGATGGAAGAAAGTTAAAGGAGGAGACCACGTTTTCTCCAATGACTCATCACAGCCAGTTTTTTACGGCGACACCATTGATGAAGATGGAGATTCCCGCAAGCCAACTCCAAAGAGATCATTCGAAGACACGGTGGTGGGGAAAGATGCTACAGCGACGGAAAGGGATGATGATAATCAATCCTTCGATGACAGCAACATCGAGTATACGGCGGAGATGTTCGACGGCAGAATAGTAATCGAAGAGAAACTCCTGGGTAAACATGAATGTCCGGTGTTCAATTTGTCCAAATGGGAAGAGGCGAGAATCCAAAAACCATGGCGCAAAGGGTTAATTGTGAAGCTTCTTGGAAGAAAGATTGGCTTTAAAGCCCTCGAAAACCGTCTCAATCAATTGTGGGTATCTACGGGTGCAATCACCATAATTGACTTGGGTAAAGAATTCTACCTGGTAACTTTTACAAGCGAGAAGGATCGTGATTTTGCCCTAAGCCAAGGACCTTGGCTAATCTATGATCACTATCTCATAGTGAGAGAATGGTCCCCGAATTTCCAACCTGAGCAAGCAAGCATAGATAGAGTTGCTGTATGGGTGAGATTTTCCGGTTTACCAATAGAATACTACGACCCAGCATTCCTCCATTTTGTTGGAAATCGAATTGGAAGAACGGTGAAGGTAGATAAAACAACTTTACAGCACGACAGGGGTAAATATGCGCGTTTATGCGTAGAGGTTGATCTGCACAAGCCACTGCTTGCTGTATTTGAAGTAAAGGGAAAGCAATACAAGGTTGAATATGAAGGGCTACACTTGCTATGCTTGAAATGCGGAAGGTTTGGCCATTACAAAGAAGGATGCTCAGTTGTTGAAGAAGATCATGGGGTGGCTCAAGATGCCAAGGACACAGAAAACAATGGTGTGGACACTGAACCCCTTTGGACCGTAGTTCAAAAGAATAGAGGAAATATTAGAAGAAAACAACCACCTACTAGACCTGACTCTGGTACACAGGGAAAATACACGGTGGGATCAAGATATACTGTCCTTGACAATGATTTGGATGCTGCTACATATGCGAGTACTAAAGAAGGAGTGGACAAAGTGAACCAACCGAAGTTTGCTGCAGAACCAGAGGGCTCAACCAGGAAGGGAGGAATGCCTCAAATACCAAAGAAGCAGGGAGACAATCATAGCAAACCAAGCCCTCAACAAAGAGGGAAGGGTCCAGCAGATGAATTCCTTGTTGACAGTAACTTAGAAACACCAAAAGATACCAATGTGGATTCAAATGGAAACCATATAAAGACTGGAGCTATGAAAATGAAACAAAGAGATCACAACATGGATGCAACCCCAACTATTCCTAAGCAAAAAATGAATTATGTTCGTTATGCAGATTGGATCACAATTGATGCCAAGGGAGACGCTCAATTGGAAACAACAGAATTCATGGAGGAATCAGCAAATGGGAATAAAATTGGAGATAGTGGAGAAACCCCTCAATATATGATGGAGGACATCCAAGGTCACTCTCCAAGACCCCCTGATAACGAGAAGCCTGGTAGCCACATTCATTCTCAACCTTCTGATCAGGACTTAGTGCCTACAAATTCTGTGGTGAAGAGTGAATGTGCTTTTGAATTTGCAGCACAAGGTGACTCAATAATGGAGCATGTGGATGAGCCTACTGGCCATGCCAGGGTTTGAGATATCTAGTGATTGGTGTCAAATCTTTCCTAAAATTGATTTATGATTGGACAAGATAATATTTTGGTGTGGAATATCAAAGGGGGTGGTAACCCAAAGTTATTTCGAAACATTAAGCAATTTATAGATGTTTACAAACCAGAAGTAATTGTAATTGTTGAACCAAGAGTGGACCCAAGGAGACTGCAAAAGACATTCCTGATGTTGGGATATAATGGCTTCTGTTTCTCTCAAGTCCAAGGCTTCTCTGGTGGGATTGTAGTAACTTGGAAGCAGGCAAATGTTAGCTTAAAAATTCTTAAAACTACTCAACAGTTTATTCACACAGAGATCAGTATCAACAGAGAGCATGCATGGTTCTTCACTGCAGTCTATGCAAGCCCCTATGATAATAATAGAACCATTATGTGGGATGAGCTCTATGATTTGGCCAACAACATGCAAGGTGATTGGATGCTTGTTGGAGATTTCAATGACATTGCCAGTGCCACTGAAAAGAAAGGAGGTGGTCCTATCCCTTATGCTAAAATCAATAAATTTACTGCAAACATCAACAGATGTAATTTAATGGATCTTGGAGCTGTGGGCTCCAAATTCACTTGGAAAGGTCCATTGTTCCAGGATGGTTTCCACATATTTAAAAGATTAGATAGAGCTCTTTGCAATGATGGTTGGAGATTAAGGTTCCATGAAGCCTATGTTAAAGTGCTTGCCAAAGTTGATTACTCTGATCATCATCCTCTTCTTATTGTCAACAAAAGAAGTCAGAACATTGGAGGCAGAATAAAGTTTAGATTTGAAAGCAGTTGGTTGACTGATGACACCTATTGATAAACTCTAATTTACTGCATTTTATTAGAGATGTTTAAATCATTATTAGAGCAATTATTACTAATAAAATAAATAAGTGATTTACTTTTCTTTATATTTTGTAGGAATGAAGAAAATGCAAATAAAAAAGTAAAAGTCACTTTTGTCATCAGCCCAAACTCATGTTGATGGAAGAAAGAATGAAAAAAGGGTCCTAATTATAAACAATTAGAAGGCCAGCGCATGAGAGAAGAAAAGAAGGCCCAGGGGATGAATTCTGATGCACGGAACCCTAGGCCCATTAATAGTAGTAATATATAAAGCATCAATTGAAGGAAAACAGGGGCGGCATACATACACATATAATCTGACGCAACGGAGAAGAATTAAAAAGGGAGAAAAAGCTGCGCACGGAAACCTGGAAGAAATCGAGGCGGAGCTTTGAAGCAATTTGACGTACAGCAGCACTTTGGAAGGTTTTGGGTATTCATTATTGACACCGTGAGAGAGTTTTGGAGCAGAATACAGAGACTGAATACAGGATCAGAATTTACTCAATCTCCGGGTTATTTTTATATTCTGTAATTCATGACTTTTTATTTTAATCCAATGTTCTTGAACACTATGGATAGCTAAATTCCTTTTCTAGGGTCTTAGGTGGATCTTGCTTGATTAGAGACCTTTTATGTTTTAATTTATATTTTGAATTCCCAATTTTTATTTCAATTAATATTATCCTATTGCTTTATTACATAATTAGGATTAACAACTCATTGCATGTTTATAATCAATTAGTTGATTAGCGACCGTACTACAACTAGTTGGTGGACCTATAGGATAATTGAGACTATAATTAATGAATGACCAAACTTTAATTTAGTCTTCCAATCATTCAACCTTTTTGTACTTCATGCTTTTCTTAAATTTAAATTCTAGCATGACCAAACTAGGATTAATTTAGGGAAAAGAATATTAATCACGAATGACCAAACGGATTAATAGGTTTAGTAAAGGGATTGGTAATTGAATAAAATAAGGGAATTCAAGTAAAGTTAGACATAGAGGAATCGAAGCTAGCAAGTGAAACCGAGACCCTAGGCTTCTCTCCATTGATCGAACTTTTCAATTTTAATTCCTGTTATTTACTTCGTTTTATTTTAATTTCTAATACAACTAAACACTCGTTCGTCTAAATAATAATTAATCTTAAATAGTTTGGTAGTTATTAGTTAATCCCTGTGGAGACGATATTTTTTATACTATTTCTGCAAGAGAGTACACTTGCTCTTAAGTGTGTTTTTAACGCAACACCTATCACAACTCTGTGAAAGAGTGCTGGCAGAATGATAGGAATGTAGAACAGAATCTGCAGAAGCTTGAAGAGTTCTTGAAGCATTGGAAGCAAAATTCTTTTAGAGAAGTTCAGAAGAAGAAAAAGCAGTTTTTAGCTCGCATTGCAGGCATTCAAAACAAGCAAGCTAGTGGAAGAGAAAAAACTTACCTCAGCAAGCATGATAGGAAACTGCAAGATGAATTAAACATGGTCAATTACCAAGAAGAAATACTCTGGTTCCAAAGGTCAAGAGCTAAATGGCTCATTGGTGGGGATAGAAACACTAGGTACTATCATCTTAAAGCCACTGCTAGGAAGAAACAGAACCAAGTGCAAGCTTTGAGAAACAGTGATGGATCTTGGGAATTTGATGATCAACACATTAAAGAGATGATGAATAATCACTATAAGACTCGTTTTAGTGATACTGGTGGAAACAATAATTGGTTCCAAACCTCTATGACTTATCCAGCAATTGAGAATGATATTATGCAGAAACTTACTGAGCAGGTGACTGATGAGGAAGTGAGACAAGCCATGTTCCAAATGGCTCCTTGGAAAGCTCCAGGACCAGATGGATTTCCTGCTGGTTTCTATCAACATTCGTGGGACACTATTGGCCAACATGTGAGTGAGTTTGTGACAAGAATATGGACTGATCCAAAGTTAATAAGCAACATCAATCAAACAGATATTTGCCTTATTCCTAAAGTGGACCATCCTGAATTTGTTGACCAATTTAGGCCTATATCTTTATGCAACTCCCTCTACAAAGTTGTTAGCAAGATAATGGTGGCTAGATTGAAGCCTATTGTGCCTAGACTTGTTAGTCCTTACCAATCTGGTTTTGTTCCAGGAAGGAGGATCCAAGAAAATATAGTAATAGCTCAAGAGATGGCTCATAGCATGAGCAAATTAAAAGGAAAATTGGGCTTCTTTGTTATCAAAGTGGACCTTTCTAAGGCATATGACATGCTAAGATGGCCCTTCATTGAAAAATGCTTAAATGAAATTGGCCTTCCTGACCACACAACTTCATTAATCATGAATTGTGTCACAAGTGTTTGTACCAATGTTAATTGGAATGGGCAGAGAAATAACTATTTTCAACCTCAAAAAGGACTTAGACAGGGAGATCCAATGTCTCCATATCTCTTTGTGTTGTGTATGGACAAATTGTCCCATTTAATTACTGAGAAAGTGGATAATGGCTCTTGGATTGGTTTGAAGGCTGGCAGGCATGGTCCTACCATTTCTCATCTCATGTTTGCAGATGATCTGTTACTGTTTGGTCAAGCTACAACTGATCAAATGCAGTGTGTTCTTAATGTGATTGATACCTTCAGTAGCCTTTCTGGGCAGAAAGTCAATCAGAGCAAAACAAGTATAGTTTTCTCCAAAAATGTGAGTGCTTCCATGAAACATAGCATTGTTTCTCTGTCAGGATTTAAAGAAGTGCCACACTTGGGAAAGTATCTAGGTATACCCCTCCTTGGGAGAGCTCCCAAGAGGGCTGATTATCACTATCTTATTGAGCAGGTTAATCAAAAACTAGCAGGGTGGAAAGCTAGACGACTCTCTAAAGCAGGGAGAGTAACTCTAGCAAAAACTGTCCTAGAAGCTTTACCAATATATCCTATGATGGCTACTAACATTCCAAAAGGTGTGCTTAAAGATATTCAGAAGATACAGAGACAATTCATCTGGGGTGATGAAGAACATCACAGAAAAATGCATCCTGTAAACTGGGAAGTGGTCACAAAACCAAAGTATTTGGGTGGGCTTGGCTTGAGGAGGCTTTCCACTATGAACACTGCCTGTCTCCTTAAGCTTGGATGGGAATTGAGGTGCAATAATAGTGCTCTCTGGTGCCAAGTTATTCGAGGCAAATACAGTAGACAAGCCACTGTAGACAACACTTGGATTCATAAAGGATCTGACTCAAGTCTCTGGAAACCTTTGGCTCCCCTTGAGCAGATATTAAGAGACAATGAATTTTGGGTTATAGGTGATGGCACTAGGGTCAATGCCTGAACTCAAAAATGGTTGAACTGTGATGCCACAATTGCTAGCTTAAATATTGACATTCCCCCTCCTCTGCATAACCTTAAGGTTGCAGATTTGACTACTGCTAGTGGTAACTGGAATTTTGACATGCTGAGTGACTGGTTGCCAGAAGAATTACTGGCTCAATTCCATGCTACTCTCCCTCCTACTCGTGATACTAATGAAGACATTTGTACGTGGCCTAATACTGCTGATGGTGCCTATAAGGTAGCTGATGGATACAAGCTGTTATGCAATTTTAACTCCTCAACAATAACAGAAACTTGGAAGGCAGTTTGGAAGCTTGATACCAAGGAGCGTGTGAGACATCATGTGTGGTTAATGTGTCATGATAGGCTCCACACTAATGAGAGAAGGGCCAAAATGCATTTGGGAGCTGCAGATTGTAATCATTGTCCTGGAGTCACTGAAACATTATTACATGCCCTTCGTGATTGCACTCACGCTATGGCCATTTGGATTCATTTGGTCACTCCAATGCAACGAAATAGATTCTTTAGCAGCAACCTGCAAGATTGGATTAATTTCAACCTCAACTTTGAAATAGGGATCAATGCAGACATCACTTGGTCTGCCATATGGGCAAATGCTTGCTACTTAATTTGGAACTGGAGAAACAAATTGTCTCATGATCCTGTCTTTATCATGCCTTGGCAACCTTGGACCATTGCTGTCAAGGAAGCCAAGGAATATGCTACTGTCACTAACTTGCAGGTCATGAATCCTAAGAGAAGCAAACCATCAAGACAAATACAATGGATTCCTCCTGGAGCAGGATTTATCAAGCTTAATACAGATGGCTCTTGCAACACTGATTGTGGGCTTGCTGGATGTGGAGGTCATTTTAGAGACTCTGCTGGAAATTGGTTAGGAGGCTTCTCCAAATCTCTAGGGTCTTGCAATGCCTATGTAGCTGAAATTTGGGGTGTCTATCAAGGCCTGCAAATCGCTGTTGGGAGAGGTTACAACAAGTTACAAGTTGAGGTGGATCCTGAAGTTGTTGTTCAGCTGCTGCAAAATAATGACAAACTTGGAAGATGTGATGGTTGGATGCTTATGAAACGCATCAGAGATTTGATCAAGTCCACGAGTGGGGAATTTCATTTTAGACATGCCTACAGAGAAGCTAATGTGTGTGCCCACATCTTGGTGGGCATAGGATGCAACCAACTTGAAGATTTAGTTTTGCATACTGCTATGCCTTTGGGCTTGTCAAAGGCAATGAGTGATGACTTGAGGGGTGCTATGGCAACCCATTAGAGGCTGTCTGTTTCCTTCTTTGGGCTTAAAGCCCTCTATTCAATCAAAAAAAAACGTTAGTAATGTGCTGATGTGGTTGTTAAATACGCACATAATTGATTATGTGGCTGGTGATGTAGGCTATCTCCTTTATCTTGCAATGAAACTCTAGGGTGTAGTCAATGACTAGGATCAACATGTAATCATTTATCCACTATCATAATCAATTTTGAAGATGGCCAAGATAAATCCTAATTCAATTAAAATAGAGAGAGAGAGAGAGACATTAAAATATTTATAAAAAAAAAAAAAGAATGCCAGACATCTATTTATAGTTGCACCATGCCATGGCCACCCCATCACCACATATAGACATCACGACTCTGCCCTCAACTCAACCAAACATATTTGGGTGGACAATGAAATCTTCACAAAGCATTGTAAAAGAGGAATGCTATTTAGTACGAGAGATTTCTTTTTGACATCATACGAGAGATAATTTTATGAAAAGTAAACGTGTCTTTTGTATAGAATCGCTAGCTCTGCTTTTGAAGAAATACAACTAGTATTAATGCTACAACTAGAATCGTTATAGACTCCTCGTGGACTCTGTTGTAGGTGATGGCTCAATCAACAGCGTCAAAGGTATATTTCAGAAATTATAGAAGACAGTAGCACCTTCAAAGGTTCTCATTTTTTGTTGGCATATGTTTCGCAACTTGCTTCCCACACATGAGTTACTGCTACAGTGACATGTTTTTCATGCAGTGGAGGATGTCCGACGTCCTCTATGCAAGCAGCATACCGAAACTGTGCAACGTTTGTTTATTGACTATAGTTTAACGAGAGATGTTTGGAACACAATTCTAGCATGGATGGGATTTCAACTTAACGCCCCAATCAGTGTGGTTGATCACTTTCCCACGGTTGGACAAACATGCAAAGGAAAGAAGGCTAAGAGGATTAAATATTTGATATGGGTTACTACTTGCTGGAGTATTTGGTTGGGGAGGAATGGATCGGTTTTCAGGAACGAGGATGCTAGTGTCAACTCCATAGTTACTCATGTTGAATGTATATCTTGGAGTTGGTTCATCTATCGAGCGGGTAGTCGCTCTAACTTCTCGATTTCAGATTGGTGGTTTAATCCACTGTTGTGCCTGAACAATGTTTGATCTCTTTTTGTTGGTTGGGTTTGAGCACCCCTAGTGATCCTTCAATGAAATATTGCTCATCGATAAAAAAACAACTAGTATTAATGCACTTTTTTTTGTCAAAAAAAAAACCAATATTGATGGATAAAACGTGGCCCCAAGTCTTTATTTTATAGGCAATTACGCAATAGGCAAATTAGGTGGTTAGTAGTTAGGGGTAAGGAAAATATTACTTTCCCAAGTTTGAACCAATGCACTCCTTCGATATCACTTAGTTCGCACGTTTTCATTTTCTACTACAAATTATTTCTCTTAATGAATATATATGTTCCTCATTTGAATAATGTTAGTACATTTAAGTATCTTCGGGTGGGAGAGAAGAAACCAATTTTTTGTTACAAGAGAAGATTCCAAAATCGCCAAATATAATAATAATATATAAATTATAAGTATAGACTTATTAACATAGTAAAATCGTTTGTGTAAAAAAACATAGCAAAGTCGTTAGATAAAAATCAAAGGATGTTTCTTTTAACATACCCTTTTTATTCTTCCCACATCTCCAACCCACTCGATATTTTGATAATGAGAGGCAATTTTACCTAATCGATATTAGGCTCTTGCATTCTTGGCATCTAGTTTTCGAACATGCCTCGAACTACCTCATTGCCATGAGGGTTCGAGAGTTTAGAATAGCAAGTATTGCATTGATGTAAAGTGGAGCATGCCACTTTACAGTTGGGAAGCCTTTAAAGTTGTTTTGAAGGTTGGGTTTGTCATTATAATATTAAAGGTGCCTTTAAAGTTGTTTTGAAGGTTGCTAGTTGGGAAGAGTTGTGCACGGTCACATGGGGAACTGGTTGTAAGGATTTTCTAGACACATTGATCATTGTAGGTCGTTGGTTGTCGAGTTATGGGGTGTATTAGAGAGTCTCAAGCTGTCTATGGAGCATCATTGGTAGTTTATCGTTATTCAGCTTGACGTTGAAGCAGTTCACACTAATGAATGACTGGGACAAAAGGGAGGATTGAAGAATGTGGTCTAGTGCATGAAATCCAGAGGATGTTTGAGTCTCTTGTCGTAAGGGGTGCTTCACTCACGGAATAAATCCTCTGCATTCAACTTCTCTGTATTCTACAGAATATACACTATCATGTAGGGATATTTTTGTCTTTTCCATACTTCAAAGCTCTCTCAACATTCTCTCTCTTAAACATATTTGTGCTAAATTTAGGACTCTACAGAGGGGATCATGGCCCATTCAAGCACATCTACGGATGCTAACAAGTGTGGAGATCATTTGGGTGAATATAGATTGTTTCCAAATGGAACGTTTGATTGCTTATGAGAGCACTCCCACCTCTATGGACACATCTTGCTTGCCGATATAATAAGAGTTGATACTCCTAGTAATATTGCTAGTTAGTTATTTCCTATCTTTTTTTTGTCCAAAAAATAATCAAAATCCTATGGTACGCATTCCAATTTCTCATATGAACCGTAAACAAATTCTTGAAAGATGTTCGAATTTCTCAATGTTAAAATCTATTGAAGGGAAGTTTTGTCGTTCATTGTGTTCTTGTCCAGCTCGAGGGACTAATCTCTACAGTTGCGCATAGAGGATATCCGATTTATAGAAAACAAATTCTCAAAAGATGATTGAAGTTCACCAACCTTGTTGATCAATTTTTTGGTCGAGACCAGGTATCCACCGCCGAACGCAGTGACTAATCCATTCGCTGGATTAGAGGCACCTCGAAGAATGAGACGGCTGACCCAGAGAACCTCGTTGATCAATGATTACGTTGTAGTCATTATATATTTATTTATTATTAATTAAAGTATTATTGAATTTGAACAATTATTCATTTTAATAATCAATTAATTCAAAATTTAACAATTACAGATTCGAATTTAATACCATTGCTGAAAAGATGAACGATGTTAACCAACTTGGTTGATCAATGATTCCGTTAGGTAATTATAAAATTATAAATAAATAAATAAATAAATAAATAAATAAATAAGAATGTTAATTGGGGGTGGGAAAAACAAAGATCAATTGAATTCAAGATGGTGGCGATTTCTCTCTACAGAGGAAATCTCCACCGAGCACCAGACGTACCACGTCGATGGCTAATGCCAAACCCAAAAATCTCTCTCAAAGATTTCAAAACCCTTTTAGCTCGTCGTTCCAAAGCACTCTCAACAAAAAACACTTCACCACCATCCACTTCCTCTAACCCTAACCCTAACCCTAACTCCGGTGAAGGACCTTCCAACACCGCCCAACAACAACAACAATTCAAAGAACTTGAAATCATTGACTCGAAAAAACCGCTTGATGCTTCCGATTCGTTAATCGATTCCAAAAATGATGCTTTGGAGAAACCATCTGATAGTGCTGCAATGGATAATAAACCTACTGACCTGGTAGCTTTCTCAATTTCAGATATAAGTTGTTGTAAATTTTCTTTTTCTTTTTCTTTTTTTGTTGAATTAAATTGCTCTGTCTGTGTTTGGATTAACGCATTTGCTCTTGAAATTACCTAATGTGTTAAGGAATGTTCAGTTAGTTAGTTAGTTACAATTCTGTTAAAGCAGTTGCAGAATTAGTTCAATACAAAATAAAGCTCTGTAAATAAAAGAATGGCGTACTTCATTCATTAGGAAATCATATTCAAAATATGCGGAATGAGGTAGATCACTATAGTTCTAGGGTTTGGATTGGCTTATTTGGGTTTATAGGTTGACATAAGCACTTTTTGAGAATGATGTTTTGGAGAGGTTATGGTAACAACTTATGACATGTAAATAAGTTGTTTACTTCCGTAAGCTCTCTAGGATAGTTTATGAAATTAGCTTATAGCATATGAAATTAGCTTCTAGCTTATTTAAAGTTGATTTGACTTTATTTTATCTTTTATTATAAATTATGGATACAACTTATACATAAGCATTTATATGAAAACTGCTTATGCCTTTAGCAATTAATTAAGTTGTTCATCCAAACTAGGCATATATTGTTAACAAATGTTCAATTAGTTAAGTACATTTCTGTTAGGGGCAGTTTTAAAGAATTAGTTCAATAGGAAATGAAGCTCTATAAATAAGAGGACAATGGTAATATTGAAAAGATGCTGACTGAGGTACATTATGCTGTTATTTATAGAGCTTTATTTCCTATGGAACTGATTCTGTAATGGTCTCTAACAGAATTTTAACTAAATTATTACATCTGTTACTTTTGTAATGGCATAATTCCAAACTTTACATGTTTACAGCTCCAAACGTGATTTTAGATATTTGAAATGCTTATCCAACCCTGCTATTAGTTTATATGGCTTTTGCATTGTGTGCTTCCATGATTGATTAGCAGTGTTGTTTTCATGCTAGGTCACTGCCGGTGTAGAAAAAAGGAAAAAGGAAGTTGAAGACAAGTTGCAACTTTTGAATGCAAAGAAACATAATCTGGTGTTAGTGTTGAAGCAGGTAAAATGATGGTTTGTGCTTTGATGCTTCTTTATGTGTTTTTGCATTTTATAAATGATAGGTTGATTTGGTATGTTCATTGGCAGATCCTAAATGCAGAGGAGGAATTAAAGAGACGAAACAGTCAACAACAACAGCAAGCAATCGCTATGCGTGGTGGCCCTTCTGTTCTGCTTCAAGCTGATGGGACCAACGATAATGGTTCAGTTAGCAGGAGGTTGGGCCCTGAGGGAACTTTTGTTGGTGATGTGGATGGTGGTGAAGCCGATGATTCTGCAAACAATAATATGCAACATTATCGACTAGTACCTCGAACAAGTAGCATGTCACCCTCTTCAGAGTCCCCTCTTAGGAAGACCCCCAGTGCTCAACAGAACATGGTAATGTATACTGTCTATCACGATTAGTCATGTGACAAATGTGTGTATGTTAGTTTAACTGTCTTTTGATTCTTTTTATTGTTATTGTAAATTGTGATGGTACTGTGACCTGTGATTTTGGCTTAAATATATGAATATTGATTGAAGACTTGAAGTATAGGATGCATGTAGGAATATCAACTATGATAGACTAGTTAGAGTCTAGTTAGGCTTATGCATGCCACTAACTAACTAAACCCAAATACTCACCCTACATTATATAGCACATGGTGCACTTTCCACCTTATTTAGCCACAGTAGTTGTATGCCAAATTCCCGGAGGGTTGAATTAACAAGTACCAAAAATGTTCACTTTGTTTTATTTGATATTTACAAAGACGAAACCAAATTGGAGGTTGTGTTTCATCTTCTCTTTACTCTAATATCTTTTCTTGTTGTGAAAATGCGAACTAGCTTGGATTTGTCTTGAGTATGAACATTCATAATGCTGTTTTGTGAAATTGCCTAAGCTGTACCCCATGTGGCTTTAAAATATTTAATCTTCCCTTTTATTTTTAGCTAGTTACTTTGTTAGTATAGGTTAGTAGTTTATGCAGTGTTCAGCTGAATATATGAGTAAGTGTAAATACAATATTGTACATGATATATAATTAATACTTATAGTTATTACTTTTTCTTTGAAGGTTTCACACCCCACTCGGGCAAGTTTGGGAACCACTGGTAGTCCATCACGCTTTGCTCTTTATGGACAGCAGGGAAATCCCGTGAACCTACCACCTTCTGTGTCTGTATCAGGAACTGGTTACATTGCATCATCCCCTTCCCCATCCCCAGCAGCATCTGGTGGCACTTCAGTTTTCAGAGATGCTCGGCACCCAAGTCCATGGAAGTAGAAACCTTTTTCATCCATTGTCGATATGATATCATTCTCAGTTTCTGAACTCTGGTTGCGGTATATAATTTTCAGAACGAGCCATGCTACTTCTGCTTCTATGTACTGAGAATTCAATGTATTCTTTGTTGTTTGGGGCAGGATTTTCAGTTATCACACGCTTATCCTTTAAAACATTGCAACATGGATGCTTTAGATGGTATTATCAGTAGGTTGAGTCTGTAAATTAGGAACACTGATAAAAGAATTGAAATATACCCAGAGGTGTACATTTATTGAGGTCGTCTTGATTCAAACAGTTTATTTTCATTATTTTTTTGGGTCCAATAGACACAGTTCTTTCCATTTTATCTGAGTTAGGTGTTCCAGTCCGTTTAGGATGTCATCAAATAGGCAGCAAAATGCATTAGCATGACTCGTATGCTGCTGCCCAAGGTAGTTTAATTCGAGTTTCTACCTGAACATGGGAGGGGATCTAAGAATCATAACTCATAGAGTCGTAACGTGATTTGTAAGAGTCTACATATTTTAGAAACTTATATAAATGTGCACATAAATTCATAGATATATGCGTATAAAACACCATTATTAAGCTTCAATTCAAAATACTAATAAGAAAGTTGTACATAATTCAAAGTACAACAACTTAACAAGTCATATATAATTCAAATTACCGCAACTTAACAAGTAATAACTCCAAATGGTAGTTCCAAAACACAAGTTTTCAACAAAACGTTCCAAAAGACATAATGACAAACACCTAGAAATCCAAAGTAGATCTTTCAAGACAAAATCATGTTCACCATGATGTCTTCTTCTTCATCCTCTTTAATTTCATCCTCATCATATTCAGAGAACAAACGTCTCTTTTTTCTTTAAATTAGGGTTTTTACTTTACCGAGTAACTTAAGTAAAAAAAAAAAGTTACAAAGTAACTAATAGTTGCATAAGTATTAGGGTTTTTTAACACACGGGCCTAATAAATAACAAACCGCCCCGTGAAGCCCACAATTTTGCAAAACGGGTTAGAATGCAAAACACAGGCTGAAGCGCTATTTCTGCCGTTTTTGCAATTTAGCGCGGCAAGTTCACCGATTTCGCCCCGGAATGATTTCCACCATAGTTGGTATTGTCCTGTTATGGTGTAGTTTATCCTTCAGTCATGAAAGGATGTTTTGTAGCTCCTTTTGGTTGATATTATGTTGTATGTTTAGGGCTCGTGTTGTATTTGTTGCAAGTTTCTTACCAAACTTGTTTGATAGGATAACCGTGTTGGTCAAGAATAGGATAAATTATGAACGTAATAGGCTCTTATTAGCTGCTTGATGCCCTCCAAATAAGCCAATGGATAATACCATACCATCCTATTAATATATTTGAAGTGGAATTATGACAATGTTTATATTTGATAAATCGCAGATTTAAATTTCTACTAGTCTTCTTTGTGAGGCAAATGTAACTCTTGTAAGTGCTCATTGAACCCAGAGATTTTTCATATTTCGAACTAGGATATCATCGACTCATTCCAAATCTTTCCATATAAAAGAAATGATATAACATGCACGTAAATTAACCACAATGAAGTTAAAGCAAAGCCATTTCTGCTGAAAAACACACATGCTTTAAGGAAATTAAGCTCAAATTTCTTTAGTTCAAACATTACATAAACATACTGAATTAATATAAATGACCAAAAAGAAATGAAACTTCCAATTGGTCAAGACAAGATGCAATCAGGTAATCACTTTATGAAATGGTTACACTTTACTTGTTACACAACACCCCAGATCCAAATTCTTGAGCTTGTACACTCGCCGTACACTCGTATGTGAGGAACCACAAAATTTTATTGAAGATACACCATTGGAACCACAACACCCCAGATTCAAATCCAGCTCAGTTACTCATTCTGGAATCTTTCATTTGGTTAAAATGAGTAAAAAATAATAATTGACTAAATTCAATATAGCAAAAAATAAAATGAAGGGTGCTGTTAAGTGTTAACCACTCATACCTGTTAAGTGCAGCAGCACTGATGGGAATTACACCTTCTGGTGATACAAGAGCATCAACTGGAACATCAGATGACGTAACCGGTATTACTCCATCATCTAGTATTTGTTCGGAATATGACAGTGCAACTGCAAGTGCAAGCCAAATTTCTTGATTCTGATACATTTTGTAGGTTTAGTTCAACCAAATATATATTAACCACAAGGAACATATACGTACCAAGCAAGGGCTGTTTCCAATTCCTTGTCTTTGCAAGGTTCTGGTAATTTTCCAGGAAGGTATCATAGTAGCTGTGGAACAGGAAATATTAGCTGTTAATAAAATCTTGGATTATGATTTAATAGCTTTTGTTAAATTGTGATAAGAAATAATAGTAATAATAATTCAGGGTATACAAAGTGAAGTATCAGAAGCCAAGCTTAAGAGTTTCTGAAATAATCACTAATTTAACAACCATGAGCTAGCGCAGTTCAGGCGATGGAAGGTAATATAAGTCATGCCAAAAGTATTGATTCTACACCTATGAAACACCGACACGGACACCGGATACCACATTGACGGATACGTAAACACCAATTTTGATTTGAAAAATAGAAGTAATTGAAGTGTCAATGTTGGTGTCGGTGTCCAACACGACACATGTCCAAGGCACGTCTTCAACCTGAAGTGTCGGTGGTACAGAGTTCTATGCAGAAATTTTTACACAACTGAAACTATACACAACAGGAGACAGAATTCAATTGTTTGGAAGCTAGAAATATAAAAGCATACCCTCCACCACGGCCTAATCGTCTTCCGGATCTATCAAATGCCAGTCCTAGGGAGAGAAATGATAGAATTGAATAGCTATAATATAAGCAAGCTTAGACATTAATAATAAGATAAGAAACAAGGTGTTTACCAGGTAAAAGGAATAAATCAACCGGGTCATTTGCCTGCATAACTGCATCAAAGAGATCTTTCAGAAGATTGTTGATATTGGCCAATCAGGATAACTAGAAAAATACATTAGATGGAAGTCAACCCTACAAGAATCGGAAAAATAACATTAAATGCACAAAAGTAGCCAAATTATGAAGAAGGGTGTACACAACAAGTAACTAGTCTTCTTGATGTTATAGACCGTGAGCAGATAATAGTGGCATTTTGAAGGAGATTCAAATTTAAATTTGGAATTTAAGCACTGTTTTTGCAAGTTGGCAACATCTTTGAAAGATAAAATATTCAAGCAGCAAGACAAGAGAGTTTGGCAGTAAATGAAAAGAATAAATACAACAATGAAAGAAAGAGGGGTAAGTACCATTTTCACGTGCATTTCCATCAGCATCAACTGGAGCTGGTTCTAAGATGTCCATTGAGTTAGCAACAAGATCATCAATACGCGATATGTTAAGCATACGCATATGACTATTTTTATCCTCCACCCTCGGTACATAGAGTTTCTTCCCACCTGCATATGTTCATTATGTGTTCATATACTCCACTAGCATTAAAAGATTTCATTTTGAAGGCAGGGAATGAAAAAATGGTTGCCATCACATAACGCGTGAAATAAGCTATTTCTATAATGGAAAATGAAATAAAGTCAAATCTTTTTCATATAAACTGTAAGCGATTTTCATAAGCTATCCCAGAGTTTTTTTTGGAAATAAGCTAAAAATAGTTTATGGACATGCCATAAGTTATTTCCATAAGCTCACAAACAGTCTTAGAAGTATGCCGGTAGATAATCTCAAATAAGTGCATCTAAACAAGCCCTAAATGAACCCTAATTTTTTCTTGAAATTTGACAAAACAAGAACTAGTATAAAACATTACCCACAAAGAAGTAGTTATTATAACTATTGTACAAAAAGTAGTTGCTGTTGTTGTGATTCTAACTTAATACCAACAAAATCCATTGTTTGATGACATACCAGTAGGAGAAGGTTGCAAAATTTCTGACAAGAGTTTGAAAGTGTCGACTTCTCGCAAAGCACTACAGCTTATGTACGCACATAACCTGAGACTAGATTTGAACCATGGAGCACCCAAAATTATGTCCTGAATAGCGTTATCTGAAAAATAACAAAAACAAAGCAGGAAAGTGGCCTCGATATTGTTAGAAAGATGGTTTGGAAGCTCTTAACAATTTAACATATATAAACTAGTAAATAGTATTTGTCCAAAAAAAAACTAGTGAACAGTAGAAGTCCTTGCAGTGTTAGATGAGCCAAAAAATTAGACTTGGCAACGCTCCAATGGGATGTGTCACAGGCGTTCAAGCTGGCAAGTGCAATCTCAACAATGCAGGGCTCTAAGCTAATCACCCTATTAAAGTCATGCAATTTGCTTCCCGGCAAGCATACCTGGCCAATTCCCGCACTGATTGAGAGGCACCGACACAGACACTAACAGCGGACACGACACGGACATACAAACACTGGTTTTAATCTGAAAAATATAGAGTAATTAAAGTCTCGATGTTGGACATCGGACATCGGACACGTCTTCAATTGGAAGTGTCGGTGCTACATAGTTGAAGAACTATCGTCAGACTATATATTCCTCCATATAGCATTAGAGAAATCAGCCAGTTTAATAGCAAATCATAAGCAACGATATTCCCATAAAAAATCTTCTCAAGCACCTTCATCCACTTAGCAAGTTAACTCCAACTTTGACACTTTAAGCACCGACATAGACATTGGACACGACACAAACACGCAAACCCCTATTTAAATTTGATAAAAACAAATAATTTAACTGTCTTGGTGTCCAACACGATACATGTCGGGTACTGAACACGTCTTTAACTAAAAGAGTAGGTGATAGAGAGTCTTAGCTCCACATTGTGATTGTAAATTTCATAAAAGAGTAGGGGATATAATTTGTGAATAAACGGTTGAATAGGTTTTTTGTGGTGAATATGCATAAGATCATGTTAAAGTAAGTAAAAAAAATGCAAAATTTAATGACTGATAATAAGTCTATATCCAAATTGAGTAACTCATATTGAAATTCAAAGATATATTTCAATTTCCAGATTCATATAACTAAACTTGAATCAGAAAAGAAGGAAAGAAGATTAGGTTGTAATACCTTGTTGAGATCTGAGAGAAGGATCGATTGCCTTGAGTGTTTTTTTGAGATGAGTTCGAAGGATTCTCTTCTGTTTGAAAATATCATCAACAACGTTGGTGGTGTTACTGTAAGTCGTCATCTTTAACAAACTACACGGCCGCGACAAGTGTTGTAGACTAAGCATATGTTTGGTTGCACGTCCAGCAACCTGAAACGCGAGTTTGGCTATGGTGAACGTGATTCCACTATGTTTGGTTGCAAATCTGTCAGTCTTTACACCGTACGTCTGCTGCTTCAACTCGCGTCCAAGGTGAAGCTGCTATGAGGAGCTTTTACGTCCGAGTTGAATCGATTGTTGTACAAATCATAGCTGAAATTACAGTTTCGTCCTTTTCCCTTATAGTGTGAAGATGATTATTGCCTCCAGCTCCATTGATACTTTCTGCGGCTGTGCTTAACTCTAGGTTAGACAGAAATTCTAATTTCATTTGGATCCACCTCAGAGTTTTAAAAAAATAAAATAAAAAATAATGAGTTTTAAAATAAAAAAGAAATTATTAAAAAAGCCACATAGGCTTCATTGCTTGCTGTATTTGCTCAATGGTGAAAAGTTTGAAAATAAGGTCAAATTGGAATGGCCACTTTGATTTCATGAGGAGGATACTCATGAATGGCCACTTCATATTTCTGGGTGTGTTAATCGCATTATTTGTCTCCTTGATGTTCAAAATGAAAGTGGTATTTTTTGGAATCCAGCTACTCTAGAATGTATTGACATTCCTTACAGCCCTCCTCAATTTCTACTTTGGAACACCACCAAGTTTACTCTTCATGAGTTTGGTTATGACCACATTAGAGATAACTATAAGGTGATTCGGTGTGTTACAATTAGTCGATATACCCCTAACGTCGAAGTTGAAGATCATTTGGCATATGTGCCAACGGGGCCGGGCCCCTTATGGGAGATTTATAGCCTCAGAAATAACTCTTGGAGGAAACCCGGTGTTAATGTGCCCCAGAAATTAGGATGTTCAGAGGTATACTTGAATGGGATGTGCCATTTGTTGAACCAAGGTCAAACACTCTTTGTTTTGAATGATAACAAATTACAATCTGTTTACTAATGGTTATAGTTGAACCAAAACACAGGGCAAGAACCAAAAGCACAAGGCATGATCCAAAGCGCTTGAATGATATCTTAAAGTGTAGCAGCTCGGAGGAGAAGCTACTCAAGCGTTCAAGACTTATGTGTTATATTGCTTTGCATAGGACGCGTGCAAGATCCCGTCACTTCTGCTTTATAACTTTTGTAGTTGAGAGATCATCTTTTAAAATTGAACTTGTCTTGGAAAAATATTTTATATAAAACCATGTTTAATTAGGTTAGGCACAAAGTGTTTTTAAAGAAATAGTTTGAGTCTTGAATTGTTGTTTTTTTAAAGAAAATAGATTCATGAGTTAGTGTTTTAAAAAGAATTTGTTTTTGAAGTAAAGAATCGATTCTTGATTTGGTACATAAAGCTAGAAATCGATTCCCACTTATTTTTAAAGCAATGAATCGATTTATCTCTTTCCTTTTAAGCCAATAATCGATTTCTCTCTTCCTTTTAAAAGCCAACAGTCGATTCCTACTTCTTGATTGTTTTTAAAAGAACTTGTTTTGGAAAGAAAACAATCGATTGATGACTTTGTGTTTTAAAAGTGGAAAATCAACTTCCAACCTATTTCATTCAAGCTAGAAATCGATTTCTAGCCTATGCCATTCAAGCAAGCAATCGATTTGTGGCTTGTCTCTTGTAGCTTGCCTTCCTTATTTTTATAAAGCTAACAATCGATTGTCTACTTCCTTCATTAAGTGCAAAATCGATTTCTCACTCATTCTTTTAAGGAGAACAATCGATTTTTTGCTTCCTTTATTTAAGCACAAAATCGATTTCTATCTTGTGTTTTTGGAAGCACTAAATCGATTTCTCTTCTCTTTCTTTTAAGCAATCAATCGAATATTCACTTATCAAATTTGTGTTAAAAAGTGTTTCAACGGTCATATTTTCACAATCCATAGAAATAGGACTTAGAGTTTTTACGATCAAATAACAACACAACACACGAATCAAAAAGAAAAGAACGTATACTCTCACCGTCAAACCATTTTCTTCACGTTCTTCATCTAGGGTTTCAAAATCTCTCATCTAGGGTTTCAAACCATTTTCAAAATCTCTCATCTCTCAACTACATCGTGTTATATTGTTTGAGTGATTGGATCCTAGCTTTCAGTTGTAATCATCTATAATTGGTTGTTGTGAAATCCTGGGAAGTTTTCTTGGGTAATTCAATCAGGGAGATTGAATTGTAGCGAAATCCTTAGCGGGGAGCTTGGGTTCTCAATTTGGGGAAAATTGAGATTGGCGTGGTAGCTATAGCGAAGTTGCTTGCCTGTAAGACGTTGAAGAAGTATCTTCTCATATAGTGGTTATTATCAAGTCCGAAGGTTGCAAAGCCGGAGGCCGAGGACGTAGGGCTTTTATCCCAAACCTCATAAAAATCACGGTGTACTCCTATCCCTTATCTTTACTTTGCATTTTCTTTTATAATTGTTAACTGTCGTCGCACTTGCTATTATCACGCGCAGATTTGATTATCGTTATAATTATAATTGTTTCTGTCATTGTTATAGTTTGCATAAGTTGTTGCATATAGTTTAAATCCCATTTTCCGCATTCGATTTGAACTAGCATTGTTAATTTTTCGAAAATCCAAAAGAAGTCATATTTAGCATATAACCTTATTCACACCCCCCCTCCCCTCTAAGGTTATCATATAGTCCAACAATTGGTATCAGTAGGTAGAAATTGCATATAGAGAGCTTAACATCTCGCAATTTTTGATTATGGGTTCATTTATGAAAGAGGGGATGTCCTTCAATAGGCCACCCCAGTTCGATGGGACTAACTATGACTATTGGAGTAGTCGAATGAAATGTCATGTGCAGGCTATAGATTTCACTTTATGGAGGATCATTGTTGATGGACCACTCACGCCTATGAAAATCAAGATTACTAAACCTGGTGTTGCTGCTGAGGGAGATACTACCAAATCTCAAGCCACTAGTACAGCTGAGGAAGTTCCTATTGAAGATATTTATGCCATTGACTTGAGTGAGGTGAGAAAGTCTGAGCTAGAAAAAATATCTCTCAATGCCAAAGCAATGAATATTCTTCACCTATCTCTATGTGAAGAAGAATATGGAAGGGTGAAAGAATATCAGACAGCAAAGGAAATTTGGGACTGTCTAGAAGCAACACATGTTGGTACGAGTCAAGTGAAGGATACAAAGATTAGAGTTCTCACTTCTGAGTATGAAGCTTTCAAGATGAAGGAAGGTGAATCTTTTGCAGCTATGCACCAGAGATTGAACTTGATAGTCAATAACTTGAGAGCACTTGGGAAGAAGTATTCAATGAAGGATTTGAATGGGAAGATTCTTGCATCCTTGACTAGTGAGTTCTTTCCCAAGAATTGTGCTATCACTGAAACCAAAGATATTGGCACTTTACCTCAAGAAGACCTGATTGGGTCACTTCTTGCATTTGAGGTGGTGTTGGCCGCTAAGAAGACTCAGGAAAAGAAGCGGTCAAAGAAAGGAAGTCTCTTGCTCTTGCTGCTACCAAGACTCCTAAGATGGCAAGGAAAGAGGTTGAGTCTGATGAAGAATCCGATGATGAAGACATGGCTATGTTTGCCAAGAAATTCAAAAAATTCATGAAATTGAAAAAGTTTGGGAAGGGTGATTATTCAAAGAAATCTGGGCACAACAAAGGAGATAGTTATGAGAGAAGAGATGATCAACCAAAATGTCTTGAATGCAACAAACCGGGTCATCTCAAAGTGAATTGTCCAAAGCTAAAATCCAAGTACCCACAGAAGAAAGCCATGAAGGCTACATGGGACGATATTGACACTGAGGATGAAACAGATGGTGAAGAGGAAGTTGCAAATGTTGTTTGTCTTATGGCAAACGACACTCCTGAGGCTACATGGGACAATCTTGACACTGATAGTGAAATAGATGAAGAAGAAAAGACTGCCGAGGTTGCTTGTCTTATGGCAAATGACACCCCTAAGGTAATCCTTGCTAATCTTAGTTTTTCTGATTCACTTGAACATGATGACTTATCTGATGATGCGTGTAGTAGTCAAGATTTGAGTGAGCCTTTTGAAGCTCTTTATAATGAAGATGAAACTCTTTTGATAAAATCTAAGGATTTGACAAAGAGGAACAAAAGCATGCTCACTCAAATCGAGACTCTTGAGAAGGAGGTAGCTAAGTTGAAGAATGAGCTACATAAAACTAAACCTTTCAACCTTGAGCTTCTTGAGCTTAAACAAAATTTTGAAAAAGTGAAGGTTGAAAAAGAAAATTTGAAAGAATCCTTAAAAAAGTTTGAGGTTGGTGAAAAGACCTTAACCAAGTTACTTCACTCTCAACATGAATATGTTGATAGGAGAGGTATTGGGTATTAAGGTAATTCCACCTCCTCTGACTTGAAAAAGAAAATGATTTTTGTAGCTGCCACTTCAAGTAAGACACCTACTGTTTTCTCCTGCACTTATTGTCAGAAAGGGAATCATAGCTCTCATAGATGCCCTATTCGTAGATTGTGTGAGCTTGGTACCCTTATACCTGCTTGTAAGAAACCAAGGTGGATTGTGAAAACAAACCCCTTGAGGACTAACCCCCATGGACCCAATCAAATTTGGGTACCTCGTACTAGTTGTTGATGTTCCTTTTGCAGGTTGGTCAGTCATCCAAGAAGAAAAATGTGTGGATGGTTGACAGTGGGTGCTCGAGGCATATGACTGGTGATGCCTCACTATTCTTGAAGATGAGCAACAAAGCAAGTGGATCTATGAAGTTTGCCAACAATGAATCTGCTCAAGTAATAAGTAAAGGTTGTGTGGGTAAGGAAAACACAATCAAAATTAAAAATGCTTTACTAGTTGATGGTGTGAAATTTAACTTGCTAAGTGTCAGCCAATTATGTGATAGTGATTTTGATGCGTATTTTTCTGTTGATAAATGTATTATTGCTCATAGGACTTCTAAACTTTATATTACTGGCTTTCGAGAAAATAATGTGTATTATGTTGATTTTGACAATGTGAGTGATGATATTGTATGCATGCCTTCATTGGTTTATGATGTGAATTTGTGGCATAGACGTTTAGGACATGCTAGTATTGAACTTCTATCTAAGTTGTGTAAGAATGAGCATGTTAGAGGTCTACCCAAGCTAAAGTATGAAAAGGGTAAATTATGTGATGCATGTCAGCTAGGTAAGTTGCATAAAACTTCCTTCAATTCAAAATCTGTTATTTCCACTTACAATGTGCTTGAATTGCTCCATCTTGATTTATTTGGTGAGATTGATGTTGTAAGTCTAGGAGGGGCCAAGTATGTCTTCGTGATTGTAGATGATTATTCTAGGTATACTTGGGTCATTCTACTTGTAAATAAAAGTGATGCTTTTAATGAGTTTGCTAAGCTGTGCAGAAAGTTACAGAATGAGAAAAGCTTAGCCATCAAGGAAATTAGAAGTGATCATGGAGGAGAGTACGAAAATTCATCATTCAAGACTTGGTGTGAAAAGTATGGTGTTCATCACAACTTTTCAGCTCCAAGGACTCCTCAACAAAACGGTGGGGTGGAAAGGAAGAACAGAACCATACAAGAGATGAGTAGAACAATGCTGAATGAGCACAACCTTCCCAAGTATTTTTGGGGACATGCAGTTGATACAGCATGTCATGTGATCAACTGGGTGTACCTGAGGCCATCTCTTAACAAGACGCCATACGAGTTGTGGAATGGTAGAGCTCCAAATATTTCATACTTCAAGGTTTTTGGAAGTAAGTGCTTCATTCTCAACACAAAGGACAAGTTGGGTAAGTTTGATGCAAAATCAACTGAAGGTATTTTTATGGGTTATTCAAGTCATAGTAGAGCATATATTGTTTACAATAAAATTGATAAATGTATGCAAGAATCAATACATGTTTCTTTTGATGAGACTAGCCTGTTTGCTAAGAAAGTTGATGATGAGGATGAAGTGGTTGAAGTGATCAAAGACGGAATGCCTGAATCAACCAGTGAAAGTGTGGAAGAAGCCGAGGTGAAAGTGGAACCTCATGAAGAAACTGAAGTGGAACGAGAGCCCCAATGACCATCTCCATGGAAGAACACATGATGATTTGCCCAAGACTTGGAAATCAGTTCGAGATCATCCCATGGAGCAAATTATTGGTAGTCCATCAAAGGGGGTAACTACTCGTTCTTCTCTTAATCATTTATGCTTTCATAGTACTTTTGTCTCTCAAATAGTTCCTAATAATATTAAGGAAGCTTTATGTGATCCAGAATGGGTTTTGTCAATGCAAAAAGAACTTGAACAATTTGAACGGAACAAAGTTTGGCATTTAGTTGAAAAACCTGTTGATAGAACCATCATTGGTACTAAATGGGTTTTTCGCAACAAACTTGATGAAAATGGTGTTATTTTACTAAATAAAAGCCGTTTAGTTGTTCAAGGTTTTAACCAAATCGAAGGGGTAGATTTTGAAGAAACTTTTGCTCTGGTGGCTAGGTTGGAGTCCATTCGTATCATCCTAGTTTTTGCTAGTTACATGGACTTCAAACTACACCAAATGGATGTCAAGAGTGCCTTCCTAAATGGATTTTTAGAAGAGGAAGTATATGTAAAACAACCCCCTGGTTTTGAAGATTTTAAGAAACCAAACCATGTTTTCAAACTTGACAAAGCACTTTATGGATTAAAACAAGCTCCTAGAGCTTGGGATGAGAGACTGAGCAAACATTTACTTGCAAATGGTTTCAAAAAGGGTAAGATTGATTCTACCTTATTCCTTAAAACCAAGGGCAAACATATCATAGTAGTTCAAATTTATGTCGATATTATTTTTGGGTCTACTAATGATGACCTGTGCAAGGAGTTTTCTGACATGATGACTAGCGAGTTTGAGATGAGCATGATGGGGGAGCTGAACTTCTTGTTGGGACTTCAAGTGAAGCAAATGAAGGACGTAATCTTCATCTGTCAAAATAAGTTCTCAAAGGAGCTACTAAAGAAGTTTAACATGAGTGATGCAAAGGAGATTAGTACTCCCATGGCGACTGCAACAAAGTTGGACAAGGACGAGCAAGGTAAACCAGTAAACGAAACGATGTATCGAGGTATGATCGGTAGTCTCTTGTATTTAACTGCTTCTCGACCTGATATTAGGTTTGCTGTGTGCCTGTGTGCTCGATTTCAAGCATGTCCCAAAGAATCACATTTAAAAGCTGTAAAACGGATTCTTAGATATGTTAAGGGAACCATAGATTTTGGACTATGGTACCCGAAATCGAGTCAGATTGCTTTGGTCGGTTTTTGTGATGCTGATTTTGCTGAATGTACATTAGATAGGAAGAGTACTAGTGGAACCTGTCATTTCTTAGGGCCTTGTTTGACTTCCTGGTCTAGTAAAAAACAGAACAGTGTTGCTTTGTCCACCGCTAAAGCCGAATATGTGGCGGTTGGAAACTGCGTTGCACAGGTTATGTGGATCAAACAAACTTTAGAGGATTTTGGTTTGTTATATGACAATGTGCCAGTTCTATGTGATAACACTAGTGCCATTAACATTGCTAAGAACTCCATCCAACACTCTAGAACTAAGCATATAGACATAAGGCATCATTTCATTAGAGACCATGTTTCTAGGGGGAGCATAGCATTAAACTTTGTAGGCACCGATGACCAACTAGCAGACATCTTCACGAAACCACTAGCCGAAGCTCAATTTTGTAAGATCCGGAGAGAGCTCGGTATGCTTGATTTTGCCAGCCTGTGATTATGTGATGTATTTTTGAGGTGCTATGTGCTTGTTATATTATATGCTATGTGTCTTGTGTGTATTCCCTCCTTTTTGATGAAAACAAAGGGGGAGAAAGTCTTGGTGCTTGTTTATTTAACTCACTATGTTTGGTTCTCTTACATGTAAGTTGTTTATTTTCTTGATGCTTATGCCGTTATTTCTTGTTTATAGCCTCCCTATGCATAAGGTAATTTGTTATCATCAAAAAGGGGGAGTTTGTTGAACCAAGGTCAAACACTCTTTGTTTTGAATGATAACAAATTACAATCTGTTTACTAATGGTTATAGTTGAACCAAAACACAGGGCAAGAACCAAAAGCACAAGGCATGATCCAAAGCGCTTGACTGATATCTTAAAGTGTAGCAGCTCGGAGGAGAAGCTACTCAAGCGTTCAAGACTTATGTGTTATATTGCTTTGCAAGATCCCGTCACTTCTGCTTTATAACTTTTGTAGTTGAGAGATCATCTTTTAAAATTGAACTTGTCTTGGAAAAATATTTTATATAAAACCATGTTTAATTAGGTTAGGCACAAAGTGTTTTTAAAGAAATAGTTTGAGTCTTGAATTGTTGTTTTTTTAAAGAAAATAGATTCATGAGTTAGTGTTTTAAAAAGAATTTGTTTTTGAAGTAAAGAATCGATTCTTGATTTGGTACATAAAGCTAGAAATCGATTCCCACTTATTTTTAAAGCAATAAATCGATTTATCTCTTTCCTTTTAAGCCAATAATCAATTTCTCTCTTCCTTTTAAAAGCCAACAATCGATTCCTACTTATTGATTGTTTTTAAAAGAACTTGTTTTGGAAAGAAAATAATCGATTGATGACTTTGTGTTTTTAAAGTGGAAAATCGATTTCCAACCTATTTCATTCAAGCTAGAAATCGATTTCTAGCCTATGCCATTCAAGCAAGCAATCGATTTGTGGCTTGTCTCTTGTAGCTTGCCTTCCTTATTTTTAT
The DNA here is from genome assembly GCA_963573325.1 of Astragalus glycyphyllos. Taxonomy (NCBI): domain Eukaryota; kingdom Viridiplantae; phylum Streptophyta; class Magnoliopsida; order Fabales; family Fabaceae; genus Astragalus; species Astragalus glycyphyllos. Next base: position 17,865,021 of record OY754307.1, read on the forward strand.
AAAGCTAACAATCGATTGTCTACTTCCTTCATTAAGTGCAAAATCGATTTCTCACTCATTCTTTTAAGGAGAACAATCGATTTTTTGCTTCCTTTATTTAAGCACAAAATCGATTTCTATCTTGTGTTTTTGGAAGCACTAAATCGATTTCTCTTCTCTTTCTTTTAAGCAATCAATCGATTCTTCACTTATCAAATTTGTGTTAAAAAGTGTTTCAATGGTCATATTTTCACAATCCATATAAATAGGACTTAGGGTTTTTACGATCAAATAACAACACAACACACGAATCAAAAAGAAAAGAACGTATACTCTCACCGTCAAACCATTTTCTTCACGTTCTTCAAGGGTTTCAAAATCTCTCATCTAGGGTTTCAAACCATTTTCAAAATCTCTCATCTCTCAACTACATCGTGTTATATTGTTTGAGTGATTGGATCCTAGCTTTCAGTTGTAATCATCTATAATTGGTTGTTGTGAAATCCTGGGAAGTTTTCTTGGGTAATTCAATCAGGGAGATTGAATTGTAGCGAAATCCTTAGCGGGGAGCTTGGGTTCTCAATTTGGGGAAAATTGAGATTGGCGTGGTAGCTATAGCGAAGTTGCTTGCCTGTAAGACGTTGAAGAAGTATCTTCTCATATAGTGGTTATTATCAAGTCCGAAGGTTGCAAAGCCGGAGGCCGAGGACGTAGGGCTTTTATCCCAAACCTCGTAAAAATCACGGTGTACTCCTATCCCTTATCTTTACTTTGCATTTTCTTTTATAATTGTTAACTGTCGTCGCACTTGCTATTATCACGCGCAGATTTGATTATCATTATAATTATAATTATAATTGTTTCTGTCATTGTTATAGTTTGCATAAGTTGTTGCATATAGTTTAAATCCCATTTTCCGCATTCGATTTGAACTAGCATTGTTAATTTTTCGAAAATCCAAAAGAAGTCATATTTAGCATATAACCTTATTCACCCCCCTCTAAGGTTATCATATAGTCCAACACCATTGGTTGGGGGGTTGGTTTAGGGGAACTGATAATTTGAGCAATGAGGTGTTCGTTACTACATGTTTACTCTTTGATATGCTTGATGGTTATGATTCTGAGTTACCGAAGAGACCCCGGAGAGAGTTGATGGTGTTAAATAGGTCCATTGCTATGATCTCAAAGTATCCAATGACGGCTTCTTTTCACATATCGATTTTAGGTGAATCGGGCTTCGAGGGATCACGGGTTAAACTCTTTATTGTTGGACCCTTTCCTTTCATTAGGGGACCTATTTGAGCGGGGAAGAACAGTGAAATATTCTTCCGAACAAAAGATGATGACCTAGTTTGTTTTGATTTAAATACCCAAACGTTTGAAGAGGTTGGTCTTAAAGGCGTGGTTAGTTGCCAGGCAGCAATTTATAAGAAGAACCTCTCTCCAATATTAAATAATTAATTGTCTTTGTAATCTGCCAAAACTTGAGTTATGTTATATGTGGGAAGTTGAATTTGATTTGTAAAGCTGAGTTTTTATGAATATGCTACATTCTAATGGAAAATCTACAAGTATAATTCAGAATAGACTTTAGAGCTTGGAGAAGCTTCAGAGCCAGCAACAATAAAGGAACTGTTGACAATAGTTATATAATATAAACAAACAAATCCTAGATAAGTTTGTCCAAATAATCCTAGTAAAAGTTAGGAAAACCAAAAAATGTGAATATTAAGATTCTATTACAGGATATTTAGATATTTTACAGAAGAAAGTTGTCCATGCTTCAAACACTTGACTTGCTCCTTGGCAAATCACTCACAATATCCACCACAAGCTAGACTTTGTTTTTTTTTTGTTGTTCTTGTTGGGCTCAACCTTAAAATTCTTTTATCTTCCTATACTTCGATTCCTTTCCCTGTCACAAGACAAATATTGTAAGTAATGGTACTCATCAAATAACTATTACAATAAGGAAATACTAGTGATTTGGTCTGCTTTAACAAAATATGTTGGCTTCTTAAGAAATGAACCAACCATAAAGAGATAAAGAGAGTGTATTGAAAAATAGGCTTTGATGCAGTTCTGGTCCCTCTATTTTACTTGAAACGGGATTTTAGTCCTCACATTTCAACCTTTGAGTTCTTTGTCCCCATTTCGCACATTGTTACAGTTTTGGTCCCAGCCCAGATTTTTGACACCAGAAGTGATTTTCCGGTCCGAAAGTGGTGATTTTTGGCCCCAATTTCAATTTTGAAGAGAAAATGCAAAAAAAAAATCACCACTTTTGGGGTCAAAAATTTGGCTAACGACCAATATTGCAACAACATGTGAAATTGGGCGGCCAAAAATCCAGATTTTGAAGTAGGGGGACGAAAATCCTATTCCAGGTAAAATCAGGGGACGAAAAGTGCATTTAAGTCTAAAAAATATGCGGAGATTAATATTCATTTTAGAATAAGAGTTTAGTACCTATGCATGTAAAAGTATTTCACTGTTATACCATACTATAATGTTTGTACAAATCCTGCTTCCTAAAGTATCAGAACAAATATCTACATGCTAGATATGAATGGATATCTGTGTAATAGTTTTTATAGTATGAGTGCATAGTAATTAAATCATGGGAAATATATTACTACTACATTACCTGTCTCATTGTCTATATTATTATTGACACTGTCAGAGCCAGACTGTAAGGAGTAACTTCCATTTTCTGCAATGTTTGTTCTACTATCTACCTTCTTCATACGTCCAAGAAGATATGTTTTATCTGATTTAATATCTTTAACCATCTCATTAAAACCTTTAACTCCATTTTCACCACCTTCATTAAACCTAAATGAAGGGGTAACATTACCACAATCTTCTTCCGTTAAAATCCCATATTTGTTTCTATAAAACTCCAATTCAGCTTCTAAACCTCTAATCTCTTCCTCTCTTTTAAGAAGCATTTCATTAGTTGCTTCCAAAGCTTCTTCATCATACTCAGCTTGTTCTTCCATCATTCTTTGATATTGTAAAGCTTCCATTTGCACTGCTGCTTTCTCAGCTTGTAACCTTGTTATCATAGCCATTGCGTTATTCGCAGCGACAGCTGAAGCACTTCTCTCTTCATCGAGTTCCATGTATAAATCCATGAGCGACTTTCGGTCTAGACGAACTTGTCTCTTTAAGTGGTTCACAATGGCATCTTCAAGATCATTTTGAGTATTTACGATATCATTGGAGTTGGAGTTGGAGTCGGAGGCGAATTCTGTTTTTTCGAGTGGTGATTTCTTGTTGTTAAATTTGTATGACCATCTTGGACTGTTGTTTGCTGAATCTGTTAGTGGGATTCCAAAGAATTTGTTGCCTCTTATTGAAGTTGGAGTTATTTTGCTGGTCTCATCGTTTGGATCATCCCCTTCTGTTAATAGAGGCACAGAAGTAGATTTGGTGTCTTCCCTCACTATATAGAACAAAAATATTGTCATGTACCATAGCTAAGATTAATATGCCATAAAAGCACATTAAGGGACACTTTTGTTTGACTCAAAACACAACATATACGGTATCTTTTCAGATTAAAAAAGTTGAAAAAACCTATATACTCCCTCGGTAACAGGAATGCGTCAACGAAAATTGATGTATTTCGACCAAATACATCAACTTTCGTTGACCCATTTTTACTTATATTCTATTACGGAGGGAGTATGTTGTATATGTATTGCTCCTCTGCCATGAATTTTCAGGTTCCTCCACTAAATATAGGCAGTTAGGAACTAAATATTTATTTAAACTGAGAAGTTCCAATAAATTAAAGCTTGGAAAAGAGATTTTAAATCACATTTGCGGTCACATCGCAATTCTTGATAGTGCAGAGAATCATGGTAAAATGTGGCTAATAAGGCCTCTATTGCAATTGCGTTGTGATTATAGAGACATCAAAAACCATTATGCCGCAGTCCAAATTACGGTTGCACACGTTTTTTAAAACATTGCCTAGAACCTAATCAAAATTGGGTTTATGGAGATGTAATTTTTTTTGGTATAATCTAAAGAAACTATAGAGTCACAAGAAATTCAGTCATGATATGGATATATACTCACATTTAACATGCTGGCTATTGTAATCCTCAGGAAGCTCCGAGTCATTGTCCGACATAAACTTGAGTTCTGTATACCTAATATGAGGCAATTCAAGACCTCGAGATTCCTCGCTTTTTGATGTCGAATGTGGAAAAGCGCGTGGAGAAGGAGTTGGGGCTCGTGCAAAAGAATCCGAGCGTTTAACCCCAGAAGAAGACTTAACTTTCAATGGCTTACCACAACACGAACATTTTTGAGTACTAGTTGTATCAACATGCATAATAACCCCATCATCTTTCAAACTCAATTGAATAGGTTGTCCATCTTCAACAAAACACTCCAAATCCTTATGCAAAATCCCCACAAGAGATTTATATGTATCACAATCCGATTCCTTTTCTGTTGCAAATGAAAGCAAACACCCTTCACACATTTTCCTTATATCAGAAAGCTTCTTATGATTATGACAAAATGCAAGAGATGACATGTCTTTCTTATGAGTCTCACACACAGATTCATTGTAATAAAAATCAGGATTTCTATGTACCATTACATGATCAAACCTTGTACATAACCAACATGGAATTTTTAATTCAAAGAACCTTGCAAACTCATTTGCAATGAATGCTAGAAATCCATCAAGGAAAAGTATGAATATCAACACCCATTCTAGCAACATATAGATCACAAAATGTGGGAATTTTCCCATTTCTTTCTCAACAAAATGAGAAAATGATCTAGTAGCCATTTTGGGGTTCAAAAAAAATTAAACTTTTATGTAATCTATTGTGTTGTTGAAGATTATCAAATTGAAAGAAAAAAATAGGTGTTAATAGATTTTTTGAGAAAGAAAAAGGAAAAAGATGAGGGTAACTCTCTATCTCTTTCTCTTCCTCTTTCACTGGGATGCAAGCAATAATGCAAGGGAAAGGAAAGGAAAAGAGAATGTGAAAGGTTATGGTTTGAAAACAGAGTTTTCAGAGTTATGGATGGTGGAACAGAATTAGCCATAAATAGAAAATAAATAGTTGTTGGTGGAGACAATTACCTGAAATAACGGTCTATCTTGCGCCATGCTTTCAATTTTGTTTCCCAAAAAATACAAAAAATAAACAAAACAGAATTTTATTACAATGGAAAGCAAACAATTTTTGGCATATACATTAGAGTGTTGTTGTATAACGTCCTTAATGAGATTTTTGGGAACAATGTCAGATCTCAGTGTTAATCTTTGCTTCCTAAAAAATGAATTTCTTTATTGTCGTATATACATTGTATACGCATTATAAGTTGAGTTTAAATACTTCGCATTGTCAGCATAACATTTTTTTTTACTCATGGAATGAGTGATATGTAAGGTTATTATTAGTTGGCTTATTTTTACAATGGTGTAAAATATTTATATAAAGACGATATATATAAATTAAATCCTTATAAACATATCATGTTAACCTAAATGTCATGATATTTGCAACAGCGGAGGCACAACAATTTTTCTTTTTGCAATCATTGAGACTCGAATCAATTCCTGTGTGTTTGTCTTTTTCAATATTTTGCGTACTTTTCTATGTAGAAAGAAAAGGCAAAATTAAAATGCACCAACAAAGAATTGAACTTGTGTAATTGTGTTAGCATTAGGAAACGATATCACTGCGATGATAAAAAGGACCTGGGTCCTCTCCAGTCACTCCTGTCACCACAAATCCCTCCATTGGATGATTATTCCACTCAATCTCCACCATTAAATTATTTTATTTTAAAAAAAAATTAAAAAATGCAAGAAGAGAGAGATAAAGAGGGGGGTGAAGCTGTCAATAAACAATGAACTGTGTTACTTATATTTGGCTCCCTCCTGTCACTATGAAGTATGAAGCTACTCAAACATAATCAGTTCTATAAGCTCGTACAACTATATACTACTGATAAAAAATGCAGTTACATATAAATGAACAAAATCACCCATGTCTAATTCGAATAAATAATTGGATTAATAGCTTGTAAGTTGTATTCAGGACAATTTTCAGTAAGAAAAGCACAACTGCTACAATTCAACCCAATTTTGTCGTACACACAATAAAGAGTTACTTCCATGAAAAAAGGAAGAATGTATACTAAGTAACTATAAAGAGTTGGCTACTAGTACAAAATAAACTACCCTGTAGCTATAACTAAGTTCTCTTTGCTTCATGAAAAATAACTAGCTTGAAGTCAATACATTCGCTGACATGTAAGGTGACGTGCATCCCTGGACCTGAAATGAAGCAATATTTTTCTTAAATATACCGATAAAACGTAACATAAACAGCTATAACTAGAGTATAAAAGAAAATTCACTGGTGAGCCCTCAGAGCCCAACTCACCTAAACTTTCTTTGCTAAAAAAAAGACTATAAAAGAAAATTAGATTTAAATTAAATCCTCCCCTCCTCTTGTGAACCAAACAAGGATCATCTTCCCTTCTCCCATAAGAAATTATCAATTAGAATATTCAATTGACATTATTAGACTGTTTAGAAAAGGATAAACTCGTGAACAAAATTATTGACGGAAAAATTGAAATATGCTGTGTAAGACAACAAAACAAAGCAGTTTGGTTACACATTGACAAAGAATCTGTTTGTTTCTACAAGTGAATGTAAAGAAGAAACGATAGGCGCATCAGACAATTTCTTACCTGCAATAAGCAAGTAGGAATTTGGATATAACCCTGTAGGAAGAGGTTGACTTTTTCCAAAGAAGTATGTCGCACCGGTGTAATCACGTAGAGCACACCTTTGACTGTGTCAATGCCTCTCACAATTCCTGAATCACGTGAAATCAAGATGTGATTAAACAGTAAATGGGCTTAGAATTATCCAAAATCTAGATGAATATTGCTTTTTTATTCTTTATCTGTTGTGTTTGTGGATGTTTGATAATTTAAAAAGAGAGACCATTTTAAACATATATTTATTAGTCAGATAGAGAATAACAAAGCCTTTGATTAGTTTCACATTCTGTCTTAGACTCTGTTTACTACTCTGCATTAAAATCTATACATCTTTGCTCTGCATCTATTGCAAAATCTCTACTGTCTCGCTTTAAATCACTGCCTTAAAATTTCATTGGCGACATTATATGTCTTTACCACTGTCTTTCTACCTTATTTGTCATCTGACTTTCATTGCTGATCCTATGCCACGCATCTACACCCTATGTCACTTTCTAAAAATTATATCATAGAGTATAAAAAATTGAAGATACCCAATCTCAACAACTGGAGAGTTCCAGAACATCCCACCTGAAAGATCATAATTCGGAGAACTCTAACACGGATCGTAGTCATCCTTGATTTTCAAATCTTCAAAGGTGTGGAGATTTGAAGATTTGAAAGATCAAGTGAAATGGACTAATGAGACTCTATTGTGATAACAAGTTTGCAATCAGTAGTATTATACATAACTTGGTGTAGCATGACACAGAAAAGCATATTGAAGTTTATTTCTATCAAAGAAAAGATGGAAAGTGAACTGATCAGTACTCCCTATGTAAATGTATTTACCAAAGGGGCAGGCAGCACAACAGTGTTAGAGTATTTATTTTGCAACAGATATAGTTTGTATTTTTTTCTGTAACTGATATCCTTTACTTTATGATTAATACATATTTTATTCATAGGATTAAATCCATTTAGATGTATTTGGTAGTCAATTTGGGAATCCTAAACAGCATGGGATTTAGTCTTTAGAAAGCTTATTTCTCATTCTGCATTAGTCTGTCATGTATGTAGACCACCTGTTTTGGCCTAGTGAAAATTTCCTATTTTTGAGAAATAAAACTCTAGAGTATAGCAACATTTAATGTCACATTTTGGAATTTGGAAGTTGGTCAAGTTACCTACCAAGACCAAGACACCAAGGCAACTTTTCAGGTCCTTCAGAATCAACTGCTAAGCCAACAATAGTACCATTTAAACTGTAGAATTTTTCAGAGCTTGGGACCTACAAAAATATTGAGGGGTCATATAAAATGTTTTGCTCACCTTTATTTAAATACAAGAAATATATGGAACTTCCTATATTAAATTAAATTTATAATAAAAACATAATATATATTCAATAACTAAATGTATACTGAATAGATTTGAAGTTCAAAGCGAGAGATTGGAATCAAAATGGATGAAATGCACCAAAACCCAAATATATAAATGGCAGCTCTAACAAGACTCCACCACTGTGGATCATAGGAAGGGTAGCTTTTCATGCACAAGGCAGCAGCTATATTATTAGACAATGGCGTCAGTGACGGATTCAAAAAAATTTACTAGTGGGGGCAAAACTAGCCTGTAATATTTTATAAAAAAAAATTAATTTTTTTAACAAAATACAAAAGTTCATTACGGGAAAAATACCTAAATTTCTACAAATTACATAGCTAAAACGGTAAAATTAATACCAACTTATTCTCGTGAATTTCTACATTTAATTTACAAAACTATCTGCTTATCGAAAAAAAAATACAAAACTATTTTATGGGAGCAACTAGTATTTTTTTATGGAGGCAAAATAAATTGCTATATATATTTTTATGCAAAATAATTTTTCAAGTGGGGACAAATGCCCCCAATTATGTATAAGTGCATCCGTCTGTGAATGGCGTGACACAACCAGACCAGATAGTAAGTAGCATTAAAACCAACCTCATGATGAAGATGTTGAATCTTTATGCATGCAATGGGAACTTCATAAGGACAGTGAGAGGCCAAGGAATGTGCTAGTTCCTTGATCGTTGAAATATCTGAATCACTAGGAAAGCACTGCCTGAAATAAGCCATTATTCGTAAATCCCGCATGAGACGTGCATCCTTCTGAACAAGCACCCTGGGGTAACAAATACATATATTAAAAATAAAGGTACCAAAATAGCAGCTTTAATTGTTAACATTCTTATCAGATTTCGGCTTACGATCTATTAAATGAGTCCTGAAGAGCTGAATTTATCTCAATCAAGTTAATTGCTCCATCATATTCCCCATCTAACCAGAATTCTCCAGCAGGTAAATTCTTATTTTCAGAGGATATGCTTATCTTAACTACATGAGTAGGACAAATATATTTTAACATGTCCACTAATACGTTATAACCAACACCTGAAATGCAAGACAAAACCTACCAAATTAGTACCATGACAGTTGATATATTGTTGTTAGTTTAGTCTAGTAAAGCAACAGTTTATGTGCAGTAAAAATACAAAATGCAGGACTAGAAAGAATCAAATTAATAGCTGTAAAAGATATGAGCTTGCCTTTCACCCAGCCAGGAGTATTCACTATAAGAGGCAACTCAATCCTAGGAAGATTGTCTCTCTTAACCGAGGTGCAATACGTCTTTCGATAATAATCATATATGGAAAATACGTAATTTAAGTACACCGCTGGATCTCTCTTGGAAGAAACATCACCAAAGAAAAGGCATCTGTTACATAACAAATGACAATAAGTGAACCAAGCAAGTCCATAACATGTTCAATACATGGATTGGCTGTTGAATATATCCTACAAATAGTCAATAAATATCATCCACCTCATTGTATATACTATATAGTATATACTATATAGAAAACTTAATAATAATGAAGACTAGAAAACTGCGTATAACTAAACATATATACCAACTTCATACACATAAATACTCAAAAATAGAAAAATACACATAATTAAAGATGCAGTCATACTTGACAGTTGATATTCATGATTAACCTTTGCCAATTGTCACTAACATTCAGAATCAAAACCCAATATAATTTAACTACTAATTCAAGTTCTACAAGTATTCAAACTAATTACAAGTGATTCTTTAAATAGAATCACTATCATCTCCACTTCCAACAAATATCAGCTTAGTCTGACTAAAAAATCCTTTAAAAAATTGTAAACAGATAAAAAAAAGAGGGTAAAAGGGCCATTTCAAGACCTAATTCTATAGTGGCTGCTAAAGGCTATTTCAAGCACTATTATGCCGCTACTTGCAATTGCTAAAGCCGATACAGTGAAACGCTCGGCAACGACATTTAGTGTCATGGCACACCCCTAAATCGCTTCGCTGTTCGCTATCGCTCTCTATAGCGGCACTATTGGCAAAACATAGCGAGGAGGTAACTCAGAGACCCCCATGAAGGATAACTTGAGTACGAATCCTAGAGAGAAATCCCAGTTAGGAGTTTCTTGTACCTCCCACAATCGACGAGGGGATTAATCTCATAGTCGGCCCAAAGAGTCAAAGCTTGTGAGGATACCTCTAGGGCCACTAGGGAGAGAAAGGCACTGCTTACAGTGGTATCAGATAAAACAAAGCATGTAATACACCAACCCTTGGTAATCATTGTGACCTAATTAACAAGTGAATAATACAACATCGCTGAACTTCAAATGGAATAATACATGTGAGTACTGATAGTATCGCAGTACTGAATAGTGATTACGCCCTATCGTTACAATCAGTAGCATTGTCAAATATTTCAAACTCAAAGCAACATCACAAAAATCCCAAAAGAGAGACTCAATTCCCAAATTATTGAGACGAGATACCACTTCATACCTTTTTGGCTTTTTCAGGCACGGAATCGCCAAATCTAAAACAGTCAACAAAAAAACAAAAGTTGAGTCAATATCAAGTGTGAATAACTTTTTCTAAGAACCAACCTATTTCATGTAAAAAATTAAGATAGGAATGGATTACCCTACATACCTGGAGTTACTTCACGAACAATAGTTAGAGATAGAAACCCAGGAGGAGTAAACTCAGGTTGGCCAACATCAGTATCCAAATAAGCTACTTTCTTATATGTGCGTAATAGGACATTAACGAGATGGCGAGAGAAGGTTGTCTTCCCACAGTTCTTTGCTCCACATATGAGTATTATAGGAGGTAGTGAACTTTGTGCAATGGATTCTGCAGCCTCTGACCATTGCTCTGGGATGTAAATGTCCGGTGAAGGAGAGGAACCCATCGCTCTCACTTTCTCTGTGAAATTGAATGAAACTATTCTTGTATAATCAGCTCTTTAGTCACAAATTCATGCAAATTCAAGCAGTAGCGTTGTCCACACAAGTAGGGGTGTGCATGGCGCATAAACTAAACCGAATTGGACCAAAGTTGTGGTTAAGTTGTGGTTCGGTTCGGTTCCTAAAACCATTTTAGTAAATCCTCCATTTTCCTCATTGACATTCATAGATTCCAAGTATCAATAAATTATATGCTGTTAGCATAGGCAATGCATAATGTAACAGGAAAATAATAATTAGGTTTATGAATGTCAATGAATGTCCACCTCATTGACATTCATATATTCCAAGTATCAATAAATTATATGCTGTTAGCATAGGCAATGCATAACCACAGCTAGGTTAGATTTTTTATTTTTAAGACAAACACATGTTAATGCAATCTCTAATCATGAAAATATTACCATACCCGTTTCATTTGTAAAGCTCCAAAAACAAATAACTAAATATTTGTAGAAACAAATAACTACAAAACCCTAGGATTTTTTTGAAAATCAACGCATAACTAGACTTCTCAGAGGAACAAGTAAAAATCCGAAGAACAAAAGAAAAACCAAAAACACTGATTAGAGACCATGAGTCCATTAGCTACTTATCCCTCATATCAAATGCAAAAGCAAGAAAAAATCAAAGAGAATTTATCGAATTAACACATAAGAGAGTGAGACACCAATGAGATATAAAACTGTGAAAAAATCAGCGAAATTTAAAATCTTAATACTATAGTAGCATAGTAGTAATAAATCACCTGAAGCAGCGAAAGTCAAGGGATGAAAACCCTCCGGCGCGGTGGCTTGACGGCGGGGGTGGCGGCGGTTGCAGACAGAACGCGAGTGGTGGCGGCGGTTGCAGACAGAACGCGAGTGGTGGCGGCGGTGGAAGGAGCACCGAAACCAAACAGAGCGTCTCGTTTGTGAGAGAACGTGTTTTTACTGTAAATTTGAAACTTAATCACAAAACCCCTCGTTTCTAATCTCTGTCCTTTTATTTTTGATTAGAAATAATAGTTTTTTTTAAGGCAAAATTACACGAGATGACTTTTAAGTTATTTATTTGTAATAAGTTGGTCCTTTAAGTTTTTTTTTGGTAACAAATAGGCCGTTTTGGTGATTACTTTAGCTTATGTATTTTGATGTGATGCTACTTTATATATTATGATTACTCTAGCTTATGTATTTTGATGCAACCAAACATATTTTTGTGTATTTTGACGTAATCAATGATATGACATTTTACTAAAAGGGCCAACAGTGTCAAAGTTAGGTAACTTAAAAGGGCCTATTTGATACAAAAAAATTTATAGGGCCAACTTATTACAAATAAATAACTTAAAAGTCCTCTAATGTAATTTTGCCTATTTTTAAAAGTTTAATGGCAAAAATACACCGGGGTCCTTTTAAGTTTTCTGTTTATTTAACTGAGATCACAGTGTGCTCACCTAAACACGGTTGGAGCGTTTGTGAACTGAGATGATGAATACGTACGTGAATTCAGTTCACGTATTTTCCTTCTATGTAGAAAAAAAAGCTTAACTCAACAAAATGACAAATGCATAGAGCGCATGAACGTAATACAGACCCTAAAACAAAAACAAAGAAAATCAAAGAGAAAAACCGAGAGAAGAACCTCATACCCTTTATTTGGTATTAACATACCCTCATACTTCAAGTAGCGTTTGAACGGATAGCATATATTGTCTCACTTTCTTTGTCATCTTTACCCTTATTATTTTTCTTAAATTCATTTTCTATCCTTATTAAAATAAACCAAATATTTTAATCATGAATTAAATAAATAATTCCTTTCTAAAGTCATTTTACATTTATCAGTTAGTTTAACCGCTAGTATCAGTAACTTTTTTGCTATCAACTAGCTCACCAGTTATTCGTCATCCGCTAACTTATTTGTTATCCGCTACTTTTAACGAATAGAGCTTTAGAAGTTTGTCATATTCTTAAAAGATGAATCTCAATCGTGATTTAAATTATAAAAAAAGGCACAAGTCTTAAAAAATTACAAGATATGGATGATCTAAGTTTGGAATAACTAGCCTTATCACCTATGCATCACTTGTGCGTCTCAAAGTTAACCATAATTTTTGACATACCGATGATTGGTATATTATTCTTATCATTAATTATATATAGGAGGCTTGTAATATTAGTTATATGTGTAGATAAAAATATTTATGCAAATTAAGACATTGTTTAAGGCTCAATTTTAATTTTTTTTTTGATAAATTAAGGTATCCTCCACTTAAGGGATTACCTCTTCCAACAAATATTTTTCCATACGCACTAGTCAATAATTAAGCCTAGGACTAAATGGTTAATGGACCCAAGTATTTATTAATTGTGTCACCTCATGTTGGTAGACTCAATTTTAATTTAGTACATACTTTCAACCCAATTAAATAGTGAAATAAATTCTCAGTAACCAAAAATAAAGTAATACGCGATTAATGAGAAAATGGGTTAAGGTATATTTCAAATCATTTCCCTATAAGCAAAAATTGAGGTATATTTCAAATAAATTCCCGCAAAATAATAATGAGGGGGCATCAACTTAACCATAAGATATTTTTAAATAATGGGTAGCCAAATAGAGAGTGCAACTAACGAAAACTCACCAATAAAATATGAAACAGTAGCATGACCATACAAAATTTGATTGGAAGTTTATCTATTATCCTCATATCTCATCAAGCAAAAAGAACAAACATTTCCTCACTCATCCTTACCTCAATTCTAATCCACACCACACCTCACCTTTTATACAAAAAAAATAGTTGAACTAATAACTAAGTGGGTATGTACTTTAATAAATACTATGCCTTCAGGGTTCAACCTAAAAAAAGATTAGATACAAAATGATGTTTGAAGAACAAAAAAAAAGAAGTCAATAACGACTGTTGTTAGGAAGTTGAAGGAGACAACAGAGGTATAGGCTGCTAAATGTACAAAAGTAGAATTGGAAGATTCTACCGAAAATTTTTGTAGAATTGGGAGAGGTTAACAAACTCGTAAATCGTACCATTCTACTTTTTTCCCAGATAAAAAGGGTTATTAATTCAAAAAGGAGGGTGTGGTTAGAAAAAAGGAGTATTTTAGAGAAAAGGGGTTGTGGTTTGAAAAGAATAAAAGAATATAGGCTTAAATGCACTTTTAATCCCCCTATTTTATTTTGGGTAATTTTGGTCCCTCTATTTTACAAAATTGTCCAAAACTGACCAAATTGAAATTTCAAACTCTAAAATATTGATGTGTCAATATTTTTATTGACATGGCAATTGACTAAGCTTTATAAAATGTTTAATCAAAATAATTAAATAATTTTTATATTGCTTAAATAATTAAATTTTATATTTTATAAAGCCACGGTCTTTCTTTCTTTATTCTCAGAAATCCAACTTTTCCACCGTTAATCCATGATGTATTTAAATTGGAATCATCCCATAACATATGCTAAGGTTCATTATTTTAAACTAGGGGGTCTTTCATGTGTTGGTGTATTGGTGTGTTAGTGGGTGGCTATTATTATTATTATTAGAATTAGAAATAGAAATGTGTTGGGTGTTAGTGGGTAGTTATCATTACAATAAGGGCATTTTAGTCCGAAAAATCTGACACTAAAATCGCAGTTTTTTTTAGAATTCCCTTTATTAATAGTTATAGATAAATAATTTATAAAATTAAAGTTATGTTTTTTAATAAAAGAAATGAATTGGCATGCCCACAAGACTTAGTCCATTGTCGTGTCAATTAAAATATTGACACATCAACAACATCTTAGATCTTGAAATTCCAATTTGGTCAATATTCCACAATTTTGTAAAATAGGAGGACCAAAATTGCCCAAAATGAAATTGGGGGATCCAAATTGCAGGGGGATAAAAATAGAGAGACTAAAAGTGCATTTAAGCCAAGAGTATAGTACAAAATAATAATAGAGGCATAGAAGGTTTTTAAATAAAATATAATATATAGTTTTTAAATAAAATTGAAAGAGAGCAAAAGAATTTGAAAAAGAAAAAAGAAAACATACTGTATCGAAGATTTTTAAAAACAAGTCCACACTTTTTTTTTGGTAGAAAAACAAGTCCACACTTTTAACAAAAAAGGAAGTGAAAACCAATAAACATTATACCCCACACACATTGTAAAAACCAAAAATACTCTCAGTCTTAACAAAAACCTGAAACTCTTTCTCATTTTCCACATACATCCATTTTAGAGAGAGAGTAAGTCTGATTTTTCTCCCTCACGAAAGTATGTGAATCCATCACCACAGAATTACTTAAATCCGTAGTTGATGATTTTCCTAAAAATAGATAACAGATTTGAAGTAAATCCATAGTTGAATTTCTTTCAAAAAGTAGCCAACGGATTTACGTTATCTAACTAAAGGATAAATTTGTTTTGGTCAAAAGGCAGCCATGGAAAAAAGTGTGAATGCTTTACCGTGTGCGAACCCAACTGGGTCGATCAGTCATCCCCTTTGCGATTCTGCATCTGAAAATCGTGTGTTTACTCGCAAAATCGTGTGATTTGGCGATTCTCTTACGATTCTGCAAGAAATTCAATTCTGCATACAATCTTAATCACTACGATCAAAATCGCGATTTTGATTACTAAGCCAAATTAGAGAAGTTATTCCTTGACTACCTCTATTCATTATGAACATATCTTATGATATGTGCAAAACATAATTATGTTCCGGTGATCTTATTTATTGCCATAACAATTATTTATCGTATATTATACCATCAATATGTACAAACTATGATGATAGTTGTCAATACCTTAAATCAGTGCAGCAAAGAAAATAATCTCAAAGATGAAGGATCTAAATTGAGTTTAAGCTTCCATAAGAAAGCAATAATTGAAAATACCATTTACAATCCAACCTTAAATATTGTAACTTGTTTTTCACTTTGTTGATGCCTTTTATTGCACGTAATCAAAATTATCAACATGAGCAGTTGAGTAGAAAGAACCTGCTTTAAGTAAAAAAGCATAAACAACAGTAGGTAATAGTATACTCAATCTAGGAAGTATAAATGAAAAACATCTTAGCATAAATAGCAGTAGGAAACTGCATATTCAGCAGTAGGAAATGATAGGCCTATAAACTTACATTCAGCAACAATTTTCTTACATTCTACAGTCAGAACTCCTTTGGCTCCGATGACATGGTTGATTTCAGTCACAATAGTCTGAAATTGACTCTGTCAATAGAAAGTATAAATGAAAAGTCGCGAATGAACAATAACTGAAAAGACGAAAATACATACAGCTAGACAGCAACACAACAACCTTCACAAACACCTGAAAATAATATTGACATCTTCCACAATAAGTTGCACTATGTAATCACATTTACTTTAAACATGCCAAAAGAGGTATGTGCATTCAATATGCCAACTTGGATCACAGAAAGAAAAACTAAAGTTTTTTTCTTCGAAAAATAACTTAATTGATTAATGGCATATATAAAGCTTGGTACTTAGTCTCAGCAACAGAACATAGGGAAAACATGATTTTAGGGAGAACAAAGAAGGAAGAGACTAATTGCAGGGAAATAATATTGTGTGACTATTGGCAAAACACAATATATAGAATTAAAAGCATAAGGCAAATACCTAAGCAAGTGTAGCAGCCATAACAATAGTCAAACTACCCTTCCAATTTTGAGGAAACAGTTTGGAAAGTCCACCTAAAGCAAGCCAATTCTAGGACATGATTAATTACATTTATGTTTCACCTCTGTCACTACAATATGAGACATATGCAAAATAAAAATCAAATTGAATTTCTAATCATGCACGGATAATAGGCATTAAATTACACGACACAATTTGAAATCGACAATTTTCTATGTGCAGCTACTATTCTGACAGAAAGGTAAGCTTGGCGTCCTCATAATAAATGGCAAGCAATAGGAATGACAAATTTTGCAACTACTTGAAAACAAAGTTGCTTCATTTCTTGTACAACCATAAATTGTTGGTCCAACTGTGAACATTATTGTTGTTGTAACAGCATAAACAAATTGCTTTTAATCTCAACAAAATCATTCGACACTGGCATAGCGAACGAATGCATTGTGGTAAAATACTATACTGGTTGATAAATCCATCGCCTGAGCTAATAACATAAACACATTTTGATAAAGCAATTGCCTAAGCTAATAATATAAAAGAATGATTATGGACTCAGTTCCAGCTTTGTCAACTGCAGAAGCAACAACTCCAATCAGTCTAGAAATTACAAAACATTAAAAAAAATTATTAAGGTTTCACAATGATATTTCCCATTTTTATCTTGTTTCATACAATGAATCTTGTAAATTAGTAATAACTTACAACTTTCATAAGTTGCCAAATTTAAAATCAGCAAAATTTGACCCCAAGCATGTTCCATCCAGCCCTCAACTCCACACACAAAATAAGAATGAAAATAATAAGATTAACCTTTTAAAACAAAACATGTTCAACAATAAATCATTAAATCATCAAGAAATTGATTTATCTTAATTGGTCAATTGTAGACACATTCAATCTCAATTCATAGTATAAACTCATCATTTAAAAACTTACCTGGAAAAGAAAGAAACAAAACCCGGTTTCAACTTGTGCAAGCAAATCAAACTCTATCACAATGAAGAAATGAAAAACTGATATATAATGAGTGAAATGACTCATTCATCAGCGCCTAATATTAACTGCAACACAATTCATCTAAGTTGAGTTGATTAGTACAAAACATGAAAACTTAATAAGACTGAGTCAATTCATCAGTGTTATTTATTTAGTATAATAGAATCAATGGGAAAGAGGAGATTGATAGTACCTTAAGAGGAAGCAAGACGGATGGAGAAAAAATACATTAATATTTCACGTATGGAAGCCAAAAGAGAGAGTAAGGAGAAAACACCACAAAAAAACTTCTCTTCTTTCATCATTTTTTATAGGAATAGCAAAATTATATATGGCATGGATAATCATAAAATCAACAATGTCAGTAGCAAAATTCCAAGTATCATGACTTGAAATTCTTCAACATTTTGTAACATTTTGTAAACCGCTACCAGAGAATAATAAAATTGATAACCAAACAAATTCTTCAAAAGGTAATCAATGACTTGAAATGCTGTAGTCATAGCTAGAGAGCTTTAGAAGTGTATTGATACATTCAAGTATTCAGCAACAACAAATCTTTTTCCCACTAGGTAGGGCCTATTTATTATACTGAATGCAAGGGCCATGTACAACATATGGCACAAAGAATTGCAATGATGCACAATAAAAACTAAATTAAAATGACATCTAATGCTTCTGTATGTTAAAATTTGAGTTGACAAGCTAAATAAAAATACAACGAGATAAAATCTTCTGTGCAATAAATAGGCAATCAGATTTGCTTGTAAAACAAAGATAAAATACATACTATGACAGCTAAGGCCAAGTTGTATAATTATGTTAACACTTATGTCTTTAGTTCTCAATGTACTCATTTTTCTTTTCTTTTTAGCACCACTGAAGTAAGTCAAAAATGTAATTGACCGTCATAAGGAAACAATAGCTGGTTGTTTACTTGCTTTCACCTGCATCCTGCCGAGAAATCAACTATAATATTAAAATACAACAAAGAACAGAATAAAATGATTAGGTAAACACTAAAGTACATAAAACACTGATGCCTTTGTCTTTGGTAAGCATGAATATTTCTCTAGTAACAAATTAACAAGTAGTAGAAGGGAAGCCTTGGCACAATGGTTGGAAATTGCAAGATAATATTAAGTTAACAGCTTCACAAATTAGTTATATAGTTAGAGTTGGCAAAAGTAGTTGAGTTAGTTACTCGTTTAGATTCTGTCAGAATTCGGTTTAGTCAGGTAATTCTGTTTCCCGCTTTCATTTAGTTAGAATAGAGTTGTATATAAACACACTCTTGTAATGCTAATTCAATTAATGAAAACATGAGATTCATTCTCTGATAGGTACTAGCATTCCTCATAGTAAAACAGAATATAGAAACAGTATATTAATGGAGAAAAACTGAAATTACAAGATGGTAACGATAATAGGCTCTTCGAGAGGCCTAATCTCTCCCAAGGTTCTAGCAATTCGAGAAGCTAGGGTCTCCCAATATCATCTAACTGGTTTCTTGCTTACCCATTCTAATCACCTCATTCCTATTTATAACCTCCACTAACTCCCTCACTTTCCCTCTAATTTGCCACATAAGCAAGTTGGTTACAACCAATTCCCTCCCTAAACCATAATCTCCTACGTACATCTCATATATTTAATTTCCCTCCCTACATTACATTTATTTAAGATCCTAACCTTCTCCCAATTCTTGAGTTTCTTTCAATCTAAATTTCAACAGATAAGCCAGCTTACAAAAGATCTGTAATGGATCCAACCCTTCTCTAGACCCCACAACAAGGCAGGAGTAATAGCATCAGGAACCTGTGCCCCCTCGATATATATGCTTGAATGTCTTGTTGTTGACTTAGTGGGTTAGAGACTTCAATTATTGTGTGTCTCGCATAGTAAAGAAACTTACATGTTTACCTAAAAGCTTGACGACAATCAGAGCATGTTCCTAATGTGACCATAACTCTTTGAGATATCCTTCATCCAAGTAACACTTTGGCTTAAGCCTATCACCTCTCTCCAGAACCATTGAAAGCGGCTTCTCTTTGAGATATCCTTCATTCAAGTAACACTTAGGCTTAAGCCTAAACGTGAAATGTTTGAATCTTTTATTTTTTTTGCAAATTTCTTAGACTTTTCATCTTCGTAGTCTTTATTGTTCGTTTCGTTATTTTGAAAAGTAGTAAACTTTTGATAATATATTCTTACAGTTTTGGTTTATTTATTCTTCAACTTTGGTGCTCTGTGTACGGACACTCACCATTATAATCTAAACGTGAAGAGTTTTTTTCTCTTTGCAAATTGCTCATACTCGGTGCTCGTTTCGTTAAAATTAAAGAATCTACGGGAACTTCCTTATAACGGCTTTTGTTGCCACACACCAAGAAGCATGAAATGCCCACAACTTTAAACAAACTAATAAAAGCAGCGAAAAATCAAATTGGTCTGTAGATCTACAAGAAGTATTCATTTACAAGGATACACTTTCCTACAATGTTCTTTCCAATTCAGTGATTATGTGTATTTGTTATTTAGCAGTTGGCAAACACTTTACAAACATATTAGTGACTTAGCATAACATCTAAATCCTAACTCCAATGTCAGAAAACAAACCACAAAACATCTAATGTAATGCATGATTTTGAACTATGTAAAACGTAATACACAATGTCAACGAGAGAACCAACAGCACTTAAAAACAAACTTAGCCATTAACAGTAATCAACAAAGTCACATGTAATCAAATTCAGAACAAACATATAATAAATACCATTTAAGTGGCAGTTGAATGTCATGCTCAAGTGACATAGCATAGCATCTACATCCTAACATTAAGAACAAGGTGATATCAAACTTTCAACATAGACTTTAGGCACCATCCAACTATTGATGTTATGAATCTTAGGAATCTTCAAAGTACCATTTCTGTAATTGTAAACAACCAACTTCCAATCCAACAACTCTTTACAATCGAGCAACACTAGGCCATCCTCAGATACATATACAACCTTGGTAGAATAAAAAGAACTAGGACCTCCTCCCACGTAAGGAACCCTAAACAATTTAATCCAAGACTCTTTAATTCCATATTCTTTCATAACCCAAACATCTAAAAACTCATCACTAAGACAATAACTATGTTCAACGATGCACAAACAATCCATCAACACTCCTAAAGCCGACTGAGTCTTCTTCGAATCAGGCGTCAAAAGTATTCCATACGACTCCTTCTCCAAATCAAGAGAAGCAATGGAAATCGAGGAACTACCCAAAGCATCAAATGCCAACCAATTAACAGTTCCACTCACAAATATATTCCAGGTTCATAAATGGAACAATCAAATGGAATATCATCTATCCTTCTCCAGGAATCATAACCCAAAGTAACTAACTTCATTTTTTCGTTGGTTGACGTCAACTTCACTTTCATAGATACGGTAAGTAGATACAACAAAAATCTTATAATTATCACTGAAATGATCATACCCGAAGGCGTAAATACTTCCTGTGTGAATAAGTCTTCCTCTTGATGGTTTTAACAAAGGGGGCAAAAACTTGAACTTTCTAATTGAAGGGTTCCACAAAAGAGGAGGACGTGAATCAAAGTCAAATAAGAGAATGCCGTCGCAAGAGGAAACAACGCGATCAGAATATCGAATGTAGAGAGGTGTCTCCTGGAACATGAGCTACAATTGTGGGACGGTCGAGGTTGACGATAAGCTACTGAAAATAGAGGAGATTGGGGAATCCCAGAGAAGCCACTCACTTGAGGTGTCCATGGAGGATACAATGAGGTGGTGGTGGTCGTGGCATGCGGTTGACATGTGAAGGTTTTTCTTAGCAAATTTGGGATCGATGATTAGTGATTTCCAGGATTTGCATACACATTTGAGTTGTAGGAGGAGTTTCACAGGGAGCCTACATAGGATTTCAGGGATGAGATCGAACGGAAGAGTGGGCAGAGGCGCATGAAGTGACAGAGGTGATGTTAGGGTACCGGTGGTGGTTGTCAATTGTTGCCTCCTAGTGGCGGTGGTTAAATCCATCGGTGACTGAGAACAAACGACGTCGTTGCTTGGGGCCATTTTCGCTGCTACTTATGTGAATGTATCGTAGCCGAGAAAGGGCTTATATAGAGAACGAGAATACACGGTTTCTTCTCTTTTCAGTGAAAACCCTCTCTCTAGACTCCAATTACTTTTTTTTCTTTAGAAAAGTAGACTCCAATTACACGTGTATACGTCAACTATCATATTTTCCTTTTGCTAAAAAAAGCTATCGGCTTTTTAGTCACATTTTTCAATTTAATCCTTAAACTATTAAAACCTATTTAATAGTTCTTAAAAGCTAATCTTCGTCTACCAATTTAGTTCCTAAGAATCCGTTTAATTCACAAACAAGTAAGTACTTGATAGTAGGATAACATGTTGTCCTGATTGGTGAATATTGGACTGCTGATAAGATCCTCGGAGTCGTCGGTGACTAATTTGAGTGTCATGAATGTGAGAGTGATGGAGATGCCACGATCAGGGATGAAAGATCGGTCGATAAGTCGGGAAGACGCCACGACCATAAGTCCGGTAGAGCGCCACGACAAACCAATAAGGTCTAAGAACGGCTCAGAGAATCATAGAGACACATCTCTAAATTTTTTACTCAAAAATTCAACTCCTTTATTTAATAAAATGCATTACAATATATACAGCGCTCTAATCATAACTGACTCAATGAAACCCTAGAAATTAAAATATACTAATAAATTTCAAATACTAATTTTAATGGAAATAAACTAATTGACATTAAAGTCATTAATTCAAATCCTAAAATAAAGAAGACAATTAATTGACATTAAAGCCTTGGAAATAATCCTAAAATAAAGTACTAAAAATGGAAATAAATTACACTAATTTATTCTTCATGATATTGCACTAATTTGCATTTCATGAGATTTTCCTTCAACTTCTACGTGTAGACCTTAGTTGCATGAGGTGGTAGGAATTCCTCCGGCCAATGATAATGCAAAGATTAAAAGTCTAAGATGACTACTTGGATTCTAAATGGTTTAAGCCATTAAGGCCTATATTATTGATATCTTGTACTCAATGAAATAGTCATATCTTTATAAGTTTGTGGAACATGCTTAGTGAACTTATGATCACATCAACTGCATAAGCAAAAAAAGTGTAAACTTTACTATAACTCTCTTTATGCAGTTTCTAATGATTTTATATAAGACATACTATAATGGGCACATCTAATATGGGCCTCTCAAAAAAAGTACCTTTACTATTTTTGTAAAAAATGAATTTTATAATCATATAAAATGAAAAATGAACATATAATTTTATGAAAAATTACCAAAAATGGTAAAGGTCCACCGGTGGACCATTTTTTAGGGGTCTATATTAGAAACACCCTACTATAATATAATTAAAAAATTATAGTGAAAACAATATGAGAGGATTGGAGAGAGAGGGTATATGAGAAGATATAGAAGAGAGAGAGGAGAGACAATAATGAGATAGGTGAGAGGCCGGAGAGAGAGACAGGATAGAGGAAAGGGAGAGAGAGGGAGGGAGAGAGAGAGGAGGGAGGGAGAGAGGGGTCATGATACGAAAAGATATATAGAAGAGAGATTGGATGTAGAGAGAGAGGAGATAGGAGAATGCGATATGAGAGGAGAGGGAGAGAGAGAGGATAGTGGAGAGAGAGGGAGAGAGTGATAGAGGAGGGAGAGAGAGAGGCAAAGAGGAGAGAGAAGAGAGATAGGACAGAAAAAAAATATTGTTGAGTAAAAAATAAAATAGAATTTTTGTAATTTTTAAATTTGGAGTGGTCAGAAAGTTGTACTGATGTTTTGTGAGGGACATGAATTTGAATTTTTGTCCAGTCCCATGCCCCCAATGTTTTCTAGTACCATGAACAGTTTTTCAAATCAAACATGGTACAAATAGAGTTGTCCAGTCCAGTCCCCTGTTTTTTAACAAATCATAAAGGCTACTCTTTAGAGACTAAATTAATTGATTCTTTCGGGACTATCTATAGTCTTTACATTTTTAGAGACTAAATTGGAGAGGTGAGGATACTTACGTGACTAAATCAAGAGTTTATTCGATTTATTTGTCACGAAGTGTATTAGATTAAGATTTTAAAAGACTTTTTAGGGTAAAAAAATAGAATGGTTATTGATCAAGATTTTTAGGTAATATTAAAAAAAATCATGTTGTATTTAATTAGGATTATCATGATTTTTTAAAGAGTGTAACATAATTCAGTGGTATTTCATTTGTGATTTTCCATAACTTAAAAGAGTTCAATGGTACACAAAAATACAAAGATTTTAAGGAATTATTTTATTAGATGAATCTTGTGTGACTTTTTAGTGTTATCTATAAATACTACATCCATTAAACAATCTCACCCAAACCCTTGGGACTTTTCAATGAATTATTCTCTGGTTGCAGACTTTTCACTAGGTTTAAATATTGGGTCTCAATTCGATACCTTCAACATGAATATTTAACCTGTATTTTGTTTTTTAGACAAAAACCTGTATTTTGTTTATTTATGTCTCAATGTGACATATATGTATATTCCGTCCAAAAGAATCCAAACTATAAAGTTTGAATTATTGCAAAGTCTTGAAATCTTGAAATTCTTTTAAAAATTCTTAGGACTTTTTTCCTGTTAAAATAGTCCTTTAAATTTTCAATCCAATACACACCTCTGAATCCCTCACCCCTGCTAAAATATGTTCTTTTCATTCTGTGTGGCTTCTAAGGTGAGGGATAGACTAAATCCGTACAAATCAAATTCACCATAAGATATATAGTATAAAATGTTAAAAATGGTTTAGACTTAATAGGGACTGATACAATCTAAACCCCTCATTATATTTAGGCTTAAATACTTGTCACCCCCTTGCAAAATTTCCTGATATCCATTTACCCCCCTGCAAAATTTTTTTTTGCTAAACAAACCTTGCAAAATATAACATTATCCAGTTACCCCCCTACAAATGTTGCCACTATCCATTTACCCCCCAGTTTGAGGGGGGTAACTGGATAATTTTATATTTTGCAGGGTGTTTTTGGAAGCGGAGGTGAATGGATATCAGGTAATTTTGCAGGGGTGACAAGTATTTAAGCCTTATATTTAACATTATATCATACGATTGATTCACTACAAGAAAAAAAATCATTTGGGACGGAAAAATCTGTCGCACAGCAGTTTAATTTTGTCCCGACCTTGCGATGGATTGACGATTAATTCATTACAAGAAAAAAAATCATTTGGGACGGAAAAGTCATTTGTGTGAAAGGAAGATAATAGTGGCTCACTAGAACGCAACACAGGATAGAACAGTGGCTCACGAAAACACATTCAGAGTGAAGAATAAAAATTTCGGATGGAAAGAGAAATGAGGAAAGGGTTCAAATTGAAGGAGGGAATAGGGAAAGTTTCAGATTTTGATTTGAGGGAAAAAGAGAGATTAGGGCAATCATGTATTTGTTTGATTTGGGGAAAAGAGAGATACTAAAAACTAAAATGAAGGAAGAGGGAAACAGAAGGGAGAGTGAAAATTTTGATGAGAGGGAAAATAAAAAATTTGGGGAAGGTGTGAAATAATTTCATTCTATTTAATATTATTCTTTTTAATCACAATGCTCTCCATTTAATTAAAATTATTTCTGAATAATAAATACAATATATATTTCAAGATGGGACGAAAACATTAGAAGTTTTTGTCCCAATGATGGCGCCAACTTTCCCACAAAATATTTTTAATAAATATTTGAGATGGAATTTAAATTCTGTCTAGAATTTGAGACGGAAAAAAACTTTGTTCCAAAATTGTGACGGAAAGACAATGTGCGTCTCAAATTGGTGACATATATGTATATTCCGTCCCAAAGTAGCGACGTGAACTACATTCCGTCCCAGCATATATAAAGAATAAATGTTTATAAAATCATTTGCGAGAAATGTGTCACTAATTCCGTCCCAATTAAATATGTTTGGGACACAAATATTTTCCGTCCCAAAATTCTGTCTTAATTTGATTACTTTCTTGTAGTGATTTGATCGGTGCACCAGTGAGGTAGATGTTATAATTTAAAATTGCAATAAGATGACGATTACCCCATCTACGGGCTCCACATATGTCCTAAGGGCCAAGGAGTCAACCAATAAACAGATGAATCTCTTTATTGGGGAATCGTTCCGAGCTGCTTCCATAGGGTTGTGAGTTGCTACTCCTGCTAAGGTTGTTTCCTCTACAAGGACTACTTCGAAGAACTAGTATGGTTGCTTTTACGTGCATGTTCAAAAGCTTTTGAAGGATTGTATCATTTTGGATGACCTTTATGGTCGGTAATTATAATTTGTGTCATTCTTGCAACTAAGAAGGACATTGTAAAAGTACACACTTCAAAAAAAAGGAATTGAATACCGCTCTGAATTCACACACTTAGTTCACAACAGGACACGTGAACTTGGTTCACGAACATGGACGCGATCTCAGTTTAGTGATCTCAGTTCACACACACAAACATATGTGTTTTGAGTTAACACAGTGATTTATAATTAAGTTTCGAGATTTTATGAACTAAGTTCATGTAAACTTACGTGATCTGAGTTCAATGATTCACTAAGCTCGAAATTTTTTATTTACAAGGTGAACTCAAATCAAAGATGTCTGCATAATAGAGAACACAACAAACTCAGTTCACGTGTGTTGGTCTAAACACGATTGCAACGTTAGTGAACTAAGATCATGTGTACGTACGTGAATTTAATTCATGTATTTTCCTTCCATGCACAAAAACAATGAACAGAGTGAAACAAAATGACCAACGTGTGCAACGCATGAATGTAATACAAAGCCTAAAACGAACAAACAAAAATTAAAGAGAATAACCGAGAGAAGAACCTCATACTATCAACCTTTATAAAGTTTTGAGAAACTCTACCTGAGGAACACAAATCTACATCCTTCAGAACCAATTTCTACTCAAAATGAAGTTACGAATACATTTAAGATGTGTTTGTTGATATGTTATCTCTGTAGCACCGACACTTCCGATCGAAGACATGTCTGGTGTCTGACACATATCGTGTTGGAAATCGACACTTCAATTACTTGTATTTTTCAAATTAAAACTAGTCTCTGCGTATCCGTGTCGTATCTGGTGTTCGTGTCTGTGTAGGTGTTTCATAGTATGTTATTGCCTTGTAGCCTGTAGGTGTGTTCATTAGATAGCTTCCTGTTGTTGTATTTGTATTTATAATTCATAATTAACAATCACAAGTATGGTGTGACTTGTGAGTACCACGAATCATTTAAGTTAGTATAGACTTGATAAGTTTGTTTGATATTTGCGTTATTTATAGTTCTGTAACTTCTGTGCAATTAAGCTGTTGGCATATTTTCATGGTTGAATTGAAAATGCTTTAGTGCATATTCCTTTGCTAATTGCTAGTGTTTTGATCTTCTCTCTCCTTTTTCTTCCCTTTTCAATTTTAATATCAGAGGATGCTTCTTTTTTCTGCTTCCATCAAGCCAGAAATTCTGATAGCAGTGTGATTAACAGTTATAAAAGGAACAACAGAAAGCCAGTAAGTTGATAATTTTTATATCTTATTACAATTTATATAAGTCCAAAGAGAGACATAGTTATTTGATACTAATAATATTATTTGACTAGTAAGTTGCTTTGATAATATTATTTGGCACTAATTGTGTTAGACATTTAACATTTTTATTTTGATGTTAATCAAGTTAGACATAGTTCTTATCAATTGTTTTGCAAACAAGATTTTTTTTTTTTAGTAAAACAAATCACATGATATTCCTTAAGATAAAACTCAAGTCAAATACAATAGTGGGATAATATAATTGGGATTATCTAGTGTCTACAATCAACTCTTTTTGGAAAGTTTCAAAAGTAGTAATCCATCATTAAAGAAAATAGAATGAAAACGGAATAGAAACTACTAATAACAGAAACAAACAGTAAAGATAGGGTAATTAACTAACTAAAACAGATACTAATTTATAGTTCAAATATTTACATTGATATTAAAGGGTGCATCACCTGAAATCCCTCCCTCGGCCTTGTACCAGATCCGCCCATTCCCTAAACCAACTTGGTATGATTCTAGGTTTTCAGTGGTTGTTTCTGTTTCTCGCGGTTTTGGCCGGCCATTGATAGTTGTTCTATGTTTAATGAAATGCTCAGTTTGGTCTAATCACTTTTGGGTTTGTGTTGTGTCTTTGGTAGCTTTTGATTTGGACACAGAACCTTTGGCTTCTAGAATTAGCAAGTTCTATGCAGACGCAACGGTGGCCATCAACAATTTCAGCTTTGCCTCTTACCGACAAACTGCTTTTGTTCTAAACTATCTATCATCTTCACTGTTTTAAGACTCTGAGATATCATCCTTAAGAGTCTTGAAGGTGCAACTTATTAACTAAGGTACTTATAACTTGCTATAAAATCATGTTTTCAAAACAATGGATAACAAATCATTAAAAAAAAAAGAAGATAACAATAGCTATGTCTAAATTAATGAACATAAGCTTATAAGCAAAAAAATTTAATAAGATATAAAAGTTGTAATAAGATATCAAATTAAACAACTTACTGATTTTCTGTTATTCCTTTTACAACTGTTAATCACACTGCTAGCAAAAATCCTGGCTTGATGAAAACTGAAACAAGAAGCATATATCTCCTCTTCATACCAAAATTGAAAAGAGAAGAAAAAGAAGAGAGAAGAAAAAGCATTTTATACCATGAAAATATGCTAAGAGATTTATTACACATAAGTTGCAGAACTACAAATTTTACAAATAATAGCCTGAATGATTCGTGGTAATACTCACAAGTAACACCATACTTGTGAATATTAAATATTACAAATTTAAAATACAACAACAGAAAGCATCTAATGAGCACACATAGCTACAAGAAAACACATCACAACAAATACATTTTAAATTAACTCATAACATCATTTTGAGTAGAAATTTGCTATGCAAGATTGAATTTGTATTCCTCAGGTAGAATTTCACATAACTTTATAAAAGTAGGATCCCTTATGAACACATCCTTGGTTACTACTCCTTTATTAATCCACTTTTTAATACCTTGTTGAAGATCAAGAACCCTTTTTTTGACATCTTCAAAAGGTTTGTTGTTACCAATCCAGCTGCAAAGTTCTTCCACCTCAGCCCAAAAGGTTGATTCTGTGATTTCTTCTTTAGGCAACCTTTTAGCATGTTCCAACCATCTTTGAGTGTATCTATACCTTTTTGGCCTAGCCTTGATCAAGTAAGCTCCGGTATCTTCGTTCTTCAAATGGCGGTAATAGTTGGCGATATCTAGAGGCTCTTTAAGGCGGCGCATGGTGGTTCCGAGTTGAATAGATTCTGGCTTACCTTCAAACTCATCTGGGAGTTCATACCTTTTCAGCATTTCAATTATCTCATCCCATACTCCTGCTAGTTCAAGCCTTTTCACATTTGCTTGGAAATCTTTTGAATCCTTTTGTACCTTGAAGGCATCATAATAACCCTTCCCATTGTTTAACTCACATGTTTTTTTGTATTCTTCCAAAGCTCCTATTGCCACTAGTTTATCCTCAATCCCCTTTCTGATTTTCTTCTCATTTTCTTGTTTATGGTTTTCCATCAAGCCTGCTGCTCGGAGGCACAATCTTGCTCTTGCATCCTGAAATTAAGTTTCAAGAAAAAAAAAATCATCACATGTATCAGGTAGCTAAATTGTACTACTCTTAACGTATATTATAGACCAGATATATCAGTTATTCAATGAACCTAAAACTATATTTTTTGGTTATAAATAGGTTTAGAGGAAGTACAGTCTAACACTATGCTTGGAATATAAGCTGTGTCATATATAAGACATATCAACTGAGAGCATGAGAAGTAAGAGGATTTAATCATGGACAATACAATCAATCATATATGGATGGTCAAAATTACTTACTTTACCATCTAACTTGTTTTAGAGGAGCTAACTATGAAGCACTGACACTGACACAGACACAGACACAGACACAGACATCGGACACGACACTGACACTGGTTTTAATTTGAAAAATGGAATTAATTAAAGTGTCAGTGTTGGTGTCGGTGTTTGCACGACACGCGTCGGACACCGGACACGTCTTCAACCTGAAGCATCAGTGCTATAGAGTCCACTTCATACGTATTTATAGAGAACAGTTATTGATTACTAACCAGTCCAAGGCCATCCAAGGCTGCTGCAATATCAGCATTATTAGGACCATCAGAAGACAAAGGAAGGTCATCAAGTTTGTCCAAGTACACCACATTCTGCATTTCCAAGCTCTCCTTCAACTCATATTCATAAACTAAATGTTGCTCCATGCTTTTCTCGGCAACTTCAGAAAGTTGTGCCAAATCATTTAACTGAGCAGTGTAATACAAGAGTTGCAAAACAGCATTCGAGTTTCTTACAACGACAAGCTGCCCGTTACCGTTGCAGAAGATATAAGTACCAAAGGGTCTATA
Organism: Astragalus glycyphyllos; assembly: GCA_963573325.1. NCBI lineage: Eukaryota > Viridiplantae > Streptophyta > Magnoliopsida > Fabales > Fabaceae > Astragalus > Astragalus glycyphyllos. The sequence continues at coordinate 17,895,337 of OY754307.1, forward strand.
AGGACTTAACTCTACAAAATTTGTAACTGTCTCCAACAACAAATTTGTGTTCCCCATTAGATTACAAGCAGCATGGCTTGTAACAGTTCTTACATTCCTCATAACAGTTGAGAAAAACTCAGAAGTTTCACTATTACTAGCTCTTATTGAACCATGATTGGAAGAAGATTTGAGCTTCAAGAGTTGTAGAATAGGGCTAAAATGTTTCTCAATGGAAGAAAAAGGAGCAAGAAAAATCCTTGGAACTATGTCATATCTCATCACAAAGTGTATAAAGTATTGAGACCAATTTTCTCTCCTTGAAGCATGAGATAATATATGATTACCAACTAAGGGAGATCCAAAAGTGAGACACAAGGGATGCTTGTAATGCTTTTGGATTTTAATTGGGTTAAGATACTCTTCCAATGCCCAAAATGTTGCAAGAATTGCAACCACAGCCCCTGAAGAATGTCCTGTGAACACTATTTTCTTCCCTTCTGTTATAGCTTTATGCACCTGCAACAAAATTTAAAGGTTACCTTGCTATGTAAAATTAATCAAAACTAGAAGAACTGTCTGTTGTATTTCATATAGTGTTTTCTAAAAAATGGTCTGCGATCACGATCGAGGCTGCAACATCAAAGTTTTGGATGTTCCGTGACCTCAACAAGATTACGGTTGAGGTCACATCAGCCATATTTGAATGCGATTCTCCAAAGTATCAAAAATTGCAACAGGACCGCGATTTGAAACCTTGGTCTTCATAATAACCACATTTATCAAGAAGTGTAAAGTACTTACAAAAAAGTGTAACATTTAGGGCATACTTTTTCATTAAAAGGAAAAAAAAACTGAACAAATAGAAAATATCAAATCATGCTAACTGAGACCACCAGAAAAGGGGAAAAAACTGAACAAATTAAAGTCATGTGGTGTATTTCACACTTCCAAAGACAATACTCCCACATTACACAAACTAAGAAATAATAAACCAACATGTATTTAAACTAAAATAAGCTTATTTAATCACTTAATTATTTCTCATTAACTGCATCATGGATTTCTATATCCTCACTCCCATATAAGGACAAAAAATGAAAGAAAAAAATAAAAAACATTAATTAGACATTAAATCTCTAAAACATCATAAGTTCTGGGAAAAAAAACAAAAACCTGGTAAAACATGTCCAATACTTATGGAAAGAATCAATCAAAAATCTAGTAAAACATGTTACATACCTCATATTTAAATGAAGGAACTTTATTCAATTTCAAAAGCTGATCAAATCTGTTGAGAAAGGCTTCATTTACCAAAGCAGCTTCATCATTACCAACACTTCTAAGTGAAGGTAAAAGTTGAAGATCTACCTTAGTTTCCCCAAAAGATTTGCCAACAACAAACCAATCAGTTTCAACCCAAGATCCAGGGAAGCTTATAATAACATAAGCTTCCGAGGATGTTCGAATCTTTTCCACTAGATACTGTTCCTTTGTTGATTTGTGAGCTTTAACAGCCAAAGAACATGCTTTCTTGATGATTGACTCATCTTTCAATCCTATGTTTTCTCCTAACAACCCTCTTCTAGTTCCTGACATGTTTGATTTTCTCTCTTGTTTTTTCAAGATGATGAAGGTTTTGATTTGTGGTTTGTTTAGTTCATAGATATCATTGGTTTTTATAAGGAAGTGAGAGAGAGGGAAGGAAATGGAGTTTACTTGGTTGATGCAGTTTCATAGAAACTAAGGTTGCTTAATTGGTTAATGTCTTTGGAAAAATGGGAATGGGAATGGCGCGTTATTAAAACTCTATAGTATATTGGCGATGACTTAGAATAATATATAATATAAAGTCCTCCAAATGGGGACCAATTGTAAAATATGCTTAAATTGTTTCTACCAACCAATCGTGAACTATGGGAATCCTTCTCTCTCTTTCTCATAAATGTACTTTTTTATAATAAAATAGGCTTTTTTTTTACCCCTTACTTATCAATCATACTCCCATATTCAGTTCTATCCCTAAAATACCCCTCTCATTTTTTCCAAAAATTCGCTCAGACCCACCATTTTGTGAATTTTCCGGAAATAGCTCAATTTAAGGTATTTCTGGAAATTTTTTTACGATAATTTCCGGATTTATGGTATTTCCGGAATGTATTTTTCAAAAAATTTCACTTCGAGATTTACGTATTTGAGATGTGATGGCTACTCATTTCTCACAATTTCTTCTATTTTCACCACCACTTATCTTCTTATATTTGAGATGTGATGCTTTTACTACCTTCGGACTTATATATAAGCAATAAACAACTTTTTAGATACATCACTTTTTCAATAAATTTAAAAAGTTGTTTGTTTTTTTATAAGCAAAAATTGTTTACTTTTCAATGAATCTAAAATGTTGTTTGTTGCTTATATATGAGTCTGGAGGTAATACTTGCTTTACGAGTTATTGTCTCTTTGCTTTTCTTGTGTTTCTGTTCGCTGATGTTAAAATCAGTGCTTAAAATATGCTATTCCCTCTGTTTTAATATATAAACACAAAATACTCACTTTTTTTTGTTACTAAATATAAGCAAGTGAAATCTTTTTTCACTTGATATGTCATCTTTACCCCTATTTATTCCACTACTTTTATTTTTACCAATGCAAAAAACTTTTTATTACACTACTTTTACTTTTACCAATACAAAAATGAATAGGCAATTTAGGAACAATACTACTTTTTCTAACTATAGTACCTACTTTTACTTTTACCAAACACAAAGTATCCAGCCACAATTTGCTTATAATTGAAAACGGGGGGAGTACTAATTAACGTGATAGTTAAACGATTTTAGTAAAAAATCAGTTTCCCAATTATAGTACCTACTGTCTTTGTAATCTTTCTCCCTCTCTCAGCCCAAATTATTGTGCGATGGATTGGGGGTTTAGGGTTAATGAATGAAAGGCTTGAGTTGTGAGATTGCTATGTGAAAGGGGTTTAATTTTAGAAACCGGATCAGAATTCAGGTTTAGGACCACCGATTTGATTTTTAAATTTGGAGTGGGTTATAAACCATTTAAAATGGTTTTGGATTTTTTATTGTGGTGTGGTTCAGTTACCAAATTTGGAGTGGTTAACTATATTTTTTGCACACCCTTAGTGTTAGTGTGATCAGATAAAGTGAGTGAGTTTTTTTTAAATAACATAATAGTATGTGCGGTTTGCTTTAGTTCAACTATATGAGAAAAACTATCATTTAAGCTGAACCGATCAGTTGATTGATAAAGTGATCCAAACAATCCAAACCAAAATGGTTTTTGTGATATTCGATTCGGTTTGGATTAACTTGCAGTTTTTGTTTGAGTTAGTTTGGATTTGAACACCCCTAAAAAAGACTATGAGGCTTGTTTTTGTTTAGAATGGATAACGAACAAGTTAGTTGATGAGATAAACTTACAATGGATAGCAAACAAATTTGTTGATATGAAATAAACTTACAATGGATAAGCTAACAAATTGAGTTTAAAGTGTTTGATAAATAACTGCTACACTAAGGGGAAGTTTTTAATAAATGGGAGATACTACAAGAGTTAATAATCTCTTATTTCATTTAATAGAGAGAAAGCAAAACATTTAATTAAAATAATAAGGATAATAATGAAAGAAAAATGATACATTTATAAGTTTAAATTCTACTTCAAGTAACAACTAAAAAATACTATAAACTATTTTTTTTTTGACGCAAAAAATACTATAAACTATTGAAGAATGCTATAACTATTGTTTGTCAAACACCTACCACGAGCTTATCCACTATATGCTAAGGATCTATTTTAGCGAAAAAGTTTGTAGAAGTAGAATAAATGTGTTTGGTAATTACTGGCTTATAACATTTTTTTCATTTACTTATATTATTTTTTCAAGTGCTAGTTGAAGAAGCGTTTGAGGTTATAGCTTATAATTAATTCATTTTGTCTCTTGCTTTATCCTTTTTATTTTAATTAAACTTTTTGTTTATCTTTTATTAGATGAAGACACTTTCTTATTTTCAAGTATAACTAAAAATTTCCGTTTATGTTGTCAAAAAAAAATCCATTTATGTCATTTTATATTTATAAAGCTACAAAATTGCGCTTGATGTCCTAAAAGTTTATTTAAAATTTTGGTTCGTCCTTTAAGTTTTATTGTTTTCAGTTAGGTCCTGTATATTTTTGATTATGTTACAAATGGGGAATCCATGCCAAATTGGTCTTCCATATTTTCATTTATGTTTCAAATTAGTCCTCTATGTGCTCTACTTATAAGGATCGTTTTAAGACGTGGGCAAAAACATAAAACACCAATTTGAAACATAAACGGAAACATAGAGAACAAATTTCAAACATGGAGGACCAATTTGAAACATGAATGGAAATATAAAGGACTTGAATGAGAAGAAACAAACTTAAAAAACCAAGTCAAAATTTTAAATAAATTTAAAGCACTCCACCCCAAGTGCAATTTTGCTTATAAATTTATTCAATTACTAATTTGACGAAACATTTTAAATTTAATATGTTAGTTTGTTTTCTTTCAATTATCCGCTTGAAGTTCAATAAACTAATTTATCCATTATTGATTACTTTTTACCGAACAAAACCTAAATCATTAACATTTCCTTTTACGTTCAATTATCTAATTTTTTGATGTCACGTGGAATTTATTTTGGTTACAAAAGATAAAATAGAAAAAAGACAGACTTAACCACTCCAGAAAGAGGTACCAATAGCATCAACCTGAAGGAAATGATGCATTTCTGCTGGAATATTAGATACAATCGCCGAAGGAATGTTACTCCTTGCACCCTTCTTTGCCAAGAAGTTTGCATAGAATTTTGACTCACAGTATAACAATGTTGAAGCTATACCTCCCAGCTTCTCTTAATCCACTGTATGATAATAGCCACTTCATTACCATACTTATGGTAGTTAGTATCAACATGCAAGACTAAATTAATAGTTTGCGACGAATCTGCATAGCACTATATTTTCTTAAAACTCAATTCCTAACACATATCAATACCATGAAACAGAACCATAAGCTCAGCACACAAGATATTGGAGTGTCCAGTGGTTCCATGAAACCCACGAATAAAAGCACCATCATGGTTTCCAAGTAAAGTAACCCACCAAAACCTTTCATTTCGGGGTTTGATAATGCACTCCCGAGGGCCTTTAGAGGCGCTTTTTAAAAAGCGCCCCTAATGCCCAAAACACCGAGGTCCTTTAGGGGCGCTTTTTAAAAAGCGCCCCTGATGCTCAAAACACAGAGGCCCTTTAGGCGCACTTTTTAAAAAACGCCCCTGATGCTCAAAACACGGAGGCCATTAGGGGCGCTATTAAAAAGCGCTCCTGAAGGTGTATGTGTTTACACTTAATTAGTTTACGTTTCATTTCATCAGTTCTCTGGTTTCTTTGCTTGCATTTCATCTTCGTCTCACCTTCACGAACAACTCAAGAACCCTACAATAATTTTTGTCCCTCTCATCATCTTGTTTGTTGCTTGCATCTTCATCTTGCTTGTTTCTCTCTCAAACCCTCACGAACAGCCACCGTCGCGCTAGCTCTCAAACCCTCTCGCCCTTTGGTTCACTCTCACACAACATTGGTGTGTTGTAAGCTTGTTGGAGAAGGGAACTGACCAAAATCACATTCTCTCTCTTTATCAACCAGGTAAATAAACTCGTTTCCCTTTTTATGATTTTTGAATCGTTTTGAATCGTGATGTTTATGTTAGTTATTGCTTCATTCTTGGTGTTGGTTTCTTCTATTATCTCTATTGGTGTTGAGAAAATAAGCCTAGGATGCATAGTTTTGCTGAGATATTCGGTTGTATATTACCTGTTTGATAAAAAGTCAATATAACATTCATGCTGATAGGTTTTTTGTCTTCTGATTTTGCTATTGTAGGTTTTAGATTTGTGCTCATTTGTGTTCATTGTTGTTACAAGCTCATAGGAGTTTGAAGTCCAACTCAAAGGTATGAAATTTAATTGGTTTCCAGTTTTTCTTTTTATGCATTTGATTTTCTATAAGTTTTGTTATTCTGTTGATTGACTATGATAATAAAAATTGCATTAGTTGGTATTGGTTAAATCAATTGGTGTGTTGATTTAAAATTTGGTGTGTTGATTTAAAATTTGGTTCATATATATTGGTTGTTGTTGGTTGATGAAAATGAGAGTAGGGATGTGTTGCAAACTATAGGATACACCAGAAACAGGAAAAAATGTTTTTTTTAAAAAAAAGCAATCAGGGGCAAAGCGCCCCTGTTGGACTGAGGCGCTAAGACCAACAGGGGCGCTTTTTGCGAGCGCTCCTGATTGTGGGGTTGGCACCAGGAGCGCCAGATTCAGGGGCGCCTGAGAGTGCCCCCAATGGATAAAAAAAAGCGCTCCTGTTGGCCTTGTTCTGTTGTAGTGGATAAAGTAATGTTCCAAAAATAATCAACGATAAAATAATGTTCCAAAATCAAATATCTTTTAATCCAAGTCTAATTGCATTTTGCTCTTTCTCATAGCTTGGAAGCGTTTGTATATACAGTTTAAGGAAAAAAAAATCTTTGGTGGGTTATAGAAAATATATTAGTGTATTAACTATATATAAGTCAGATTTGTAAATCAAATAACATTAGCAATTGTGGTTCAGTGGTTATGTTCCCTGCTTGTTCGTCTTGGTGCACAGGTTCGATTCGATTCTCATCATATTCACTTTTGAAATAACTTTGTATTCGGCCATTGTTTTTATTTTAAGCGGACAAAATAGAAAAATTATTTAAAAACCGGTTGCTGTGGGAATCCAACAACCAACTCGCAACCGCTGGGCCACAAACTAATTCCATTCAAACTAGCGCAAATCTATTATATATATATATATATATATATATATATATATATTTAATATCTGATATTATAATGCAGGATTCTTTAGTAATTTTAGATGAATTTTTGGGTGTTCCCGGAAACACGGGGAACACCCCCTGAATCCGCCCCTGACTCCCGTCAACATTCAAAACAATCCATCCATCATTATCTGGTTTAGGCCAAACTATCTCCTTTAACAGAGGCAAGTTCACACTGCTAACAACATTTCCATTAAAGGCATGCATTGTATCATGGAATTCTAGTTGAGTGTTTTCTCCTATGAGGCCTCCTTTTAGTAGAAAACATAAATAAGAAATACTTACCCAACATGGGCATACATGAGAGGTCATTAGTACTTTTAATTGGTCAAAGTGAAACTGATCTTTATTTTTTGCTGCAAAGGTCAACACATCCACACAAATAAACTGATCTGTATTTTTCTAATTATCAACGATGAGAAAAAAAAAGGTAATGGACCGAACAATTTAAACACAATGATAATAATTTATTTTTGGTAACAATGCAATGACAATAATAATAATAATGATAATATAATAATCAATTAATAATGTTGAGACTTGAATTTTTTTTTGGATTATTTGCTTGAGTACAAAAAAAATTATATATTACCTATTGTAAATAATGTAGATAGTTGACCTTAGTTAGCTTACTACTAACTCTAGTTAATTATATTGTAACTACCACAGTTAAAGTTAACACTAGTTAGATTAGTTAGTAATTCTGTTAGAGAAAGTCAGTTATTGATCTCAATTTGTATATACACTGTACAGAATATTCATTCATACAGATTAATCAATATGATAATCAGTTTTTCATCTCTTCTCTCTCTGTACCTTGAGCTTAACATGGTATCAGATGGAAACCTAAATCTCTCTTTTCGATTCACGTTTCAAGCTTTCGAATAGTTTCTCTTCTCTTCATCATCACAAAGTTCCTTCTCTCTGCAATTTTCTGTTTCTTTTGATTCTTCAATGGCAAATTCCTATTCCGATTTCGCGACGAACCCTTCGAATCCCTATTATATGCATCCGAACGAAAATCCCTCTCTCACTCTTGTTCAACCTCCTCTTGACAACCAGAATTATCAAGTCTGGTCCATGAAAGTGGCTCTAATTTCCAAAAATAAGATGAAATTCGCCGATGGAAGCCTCACACCACCACCAGTTTCCGATCCACTTTACGAGTCTTGGATCCGTTGCAATAACCTCGTTCTCTCTTGGCTCCAGCGCTCGATTTCAGACAACATCGCAAAATCACTACTCTGGTGTGATCGCGCTTCTGTTGTTTGGAAAAGCTTGGAGAAACGTATTTCACAAGGTGATATCTTCCGCATCGCTGACATTCAAGAGGAATTGGCAAAATTCCAGCAAGGTACTCTTGACATTTCTTCATATTTTACCAAATTGACTACTCTTTGGGAAGAAATCGAAAATTACCGACCGATTCGTGACTGTACTTGTACAATCCCTTGCACTTGTGGTGCTGCTTCTGATTTGAGGAAGTTTAAAGAGCAAGATAAGGTCATCAAGTTCTTAAAAGGCCTAAACGATCAATTTTCTCATGTTCGATCTCAGATTATGCTCATCTCTCCGTTGCCGTCTCTTGACAACACTTTCTCCATGGTTCTTCAACAAGAACGCCAATTCGATCATAACAACTCTGCCACGACCGATTCTACGGTTGAAAATCAGTCCTCTGTTAACCACATCTCTGGTTATCCTCCACGTAATTTTAACTTTGGTGGCAGAGGTCGTGGTCGTGGTAACTCTACTGGTGGTCGTGGAAACCGTTTGTGCACTCATTGTGGACGCACAAACCACACAATTGACACCTGCTTCATTAAGCACGGCTATCCTCCTGGTTTTCAGCAGCGCAAAACAATCTCTAGCTCATCATCTGCTGGCAATTCCACATCCAATTCTACTGCTAACACAGTGCAAGATTCTACATCTGTTGCATCTACTACATCCACCTCCACCACAGCAACGACATCCACCACAGTTTCCGCATCTCTCAATTTGATTCAGGAGCAATACCAGCGGATTTTACAGTTACTTCAGCAATCAAACTTACAACCTACTCCCTCTGCCTCTGCCTCAGTCAATTCCATTTACGCCACCACATCTTCCTACCCCTCTCTTATCCAATAAATCTCCTTATGAACTTCTCCACTCCACGCCTCCCTCACTTACTCATCTTAGAGTTTTTGGTTGCCTTGCTTTTTCATCAACTTTACATAACCATAGAACAAAATTTGACCCTCGTGCTAGAAAAGTAATTTTCCTTGGCTATAGGGATGGAACTAAAGGTTATCTCATATATGACCTAAACTCAAATGAATTTTACATATCCAAACACGTAACCTTCCATGAAACAGTTTTTCCCTTCCATAACACCAATAAAAATGAAAATCCCCAACCAGCGATTCCTCAAATTGCCTCTGCCCCCTATGACTTGCCCTATGATGGCCCTTTATCAACAAATACTTACCAACTAAATCCTGCAGAAACTGTAACTTCACTTCAGCATCCAATTCATCCAGTTCCTCCACCCTGCACTACCTCACGAAACCCTGCCACCTCAACTACCACTGTTCCAACTCGTCAATCAACCAGAATCAAACAAAAACCAAAATATCTCTCTGAATATCACTGCAATTTGCTCTCTTCTCAGCTGCTAGTGGCTTCCTCAGGTAATGCCAATTATCCTCTATCCTCAATTCTGTCCTATACCAATTGCAATCCTTCTTACAAACAGTTTTGCTTAGCCATTTCCTCTACAACTGAACCCAAAACCTATAACCAGGCTTGTAAGTTTGATTGTTGGCAGGTAGCTATGAAATCTGAATTGGATGCTCTTGCATCAACAAATATTTGGTCCATTGTTGACCTTCCACAAGGTAAACAGCCCATAGGATATGGGTCTACAAAATTAAACATAATGCTGATGGGTCCATTGAGAGATACAAAGCACGTTTAGTTGCTAAGGGTTACACTCAACTAGAAGGAGTTGACTACTTTGATACTTTTTGTCTTGTTGCCAAGTTGACAACCATCTGCACTTTACTGTCTCTGGCTGCTATCAAGGGTTGGCACTTGGAGCAATTGGATGTCAACAATGCTTTTCTTCATGGAGACCTCCATGAGGAAGTTTATATGGAGCTACCCCCTGGTTTAGTTCTCTCTACCAGCACTTCATCAACTCCTCAGGTTTGCAAACTAAATAAATCCCTTTATGGTCTCAAGCAGGCCAACAGGCAATGGTATTCTAAACTGTCCACTGCCCTTCTATCTCTCGGATACTCTCAGTCAAATGCAGACCACTCTCTTTTTACTAAATTGAAAAATAACAACTTCACTGCTTTGTTAGTATATGTAGATGATATTGTGTTAGCTGGTGATGACTCCACTGAAATTTCTATAGTCAAGCAATTCCTTGACACCAAATTCAAAATCAAAAACCTGGGCACTTTAAGATTCTTTCTTGGTCTAGAGGTGGCTAGATCAAAACAGGGTATTTTTCTCAATCAAAGGAAGTATGCATTGAAACTTCTTGAAGATTGTGGTTTGCTAGCAGTAAAGCCTAGCTCCATTCCATATGATCAATCCCTAAAGCTCCATGACAGTGAATCACCACCTCTAGAAAATGTTTCATCCTTCAGAAGACTCATTGGTAAGCTGCTATATCTTACCACAACACGTCCTGACTTGGCATTCGTAGTTCAACAATTGAGCCAATTCATTTCCAAGCCTTTACAAGTTCATCATCTTGCTGCTCTCAAAGTTCTCAAGTACATCAAAGGTACTCCAGCCAAAGGACTTTTTTACTCAGCTTCTTCCACTATGAAACTCTCTGGTTTTGCAGACTCAGATTGGGCTACATGCCCTTCCACCCGCAGGTCTGTTTCTGGTTACTGTGTTTTCCTTGGATCTTCCTTGCTGTCTTGGAAATCCAAGAAACAATCCACTGTGTCTAGATCAAGCTCTGAGGCAGAATATCGTGCTTTAGCAAGCTTGACCTGTGAATTACAAGGGCTGCATTATTTATTCCAGGATCTATACATCAGTTTTAATCAGCCAGCTTCTGTTTACTGTGACAACAAGAGTGCCATACATCTAGCTCATAATCCCATTTTCCATGAACGGACAAAACACATTGAGATAGACTGCCATGTTGTCTGTGAGAAGATTCAGAGTGGGCTCATTCATCTTTTGCCAGTGCCCTCAGCTTCACAGCTTGCAGATGTGCTTACCAAACCCTTACTGTCACCAACCTTCACTGCTATGGTGTCCAAGCTTGGCCTCATTACCATACATGGTCCAGCTTGTGGGGGGGGGGGGGGGGGGGGGGGGGGGGGGTATTACCTATTGTAAATAATGTAGATAGTTGACCTTTGTTAGCTCACTACTAACTCTAGTTAATTATATTGTAACTACCACAGTTAAAATTAACACTAGTTAGATTAGCTAGTAATTCTGTTAGAGAAAGTCAGTTATTGATCTCAATTTGTATATACATTGTACAGAATATTCATTCATACAGATTAATCAATATGATAATCAGTTTTTCATCTCTTCTCTCTGTACCTTGAGCTTAACATTATATCTTTTCAAATCGGCAACCCAATTATCTTATAATTACTCCACAATATTTTATAATTGTGTCAAGGTGAATGTGATTGATAGGGGTTTATTAGTTATAGCCTTTGAATTTGAATGTTGGCTGGTTGATCATAAACCAGAGAAGAACAACTTAATAACAACTATATATATAACAGTTAGCAAAAACATAAAGAAATAGGATGAAAACATGATCTAGTGGAGGACATACTCACTAACCTTTTAGTGGAGAAACAGAGTCAATGCAATGCCTCAAAAAGAAAGAGAATGAATTTTGGGAGGAATCTTGGATGCCTCAAACAGAAAGAAAATGCCTCACAAAATCACCACAATGTATGACGTGACGGTAAAATAGAAACAACTTGTTAATGTGAGGAATTTGGGAACGAATAGGAGAGCAACAAAGAAACCTAGTTTGGACTATTGTAAACCCTAGTTTGGACTTGTGAACCTTTAAACAAGGGATTTCTCAAAACCACTTACAAATTTAATTTTATCACCTCCGCTTCCCCTTGCCAACGAAAAAGACCAAACTATCCATCCGTTTCACCATACTTATCTAGGGGTGTTCGCGGTGCGTGCAGGTTAGTTCGTTTTTGAGAAAAAAAATGAACCGAACCGCAAAGTTAAAATGAATGCGATTTGGTTTGGTTTGATTGGCTTCTAAAAAAAACCCAAACGAAACCAATGCGGTTTGGATTGGTATGGTTACTTCGGTTCTTTACGAGAAAAAGATTGTGTTGTTGCATATAATTAAGGCTTAAATAGTTGTCACCCCCTGCAAAATTACCTGATATCCATTTACCCCCCTGCAAATTTTTTTTTTGCAAAAAACACCTTGCAAATTATAATAATATCCAGTTACCCCCCTCCCGTTAGTTTTTGTTAACGCTGTTAACTTAAAGCTGACGTGGAACCTAGGTGGATCAGATACGTGGCTGCCACATCAGCAACCAATGAATGGCTGCCACGTGGCAATTAGAGGTATAGTGTGTTACTTTAAAAAAATTCACTTTTGGCAAATACAGGACTTGAACCGATGATCCATAAGTTGTGCAAGCAGCCTTCAACCACTGAATCACATCCAGATTTATGTATCTCGTTCCAACTAACAATATATAATACATAGTTATTTATTTATTTTGATTAAAAAAAGGAAAACATTGTCTTCATCATCATCATCAATCTTATCCATCTGCAACGTTTTCATCAATGGCAGAAGATTTATCAATGCCATGAAATCGAATTCGAAGCAAGATCTGGAAAGAAAACAATTAAGTGTGTAATTTCAGAAATTGAATGGCAAGATTCACGAAGATGAAGATCTGGAATTGGAAACGTAAATCATTATCTTCTTCAATTGTATTTTTGGCTTCAATCTCCTTTGTGCTTCAAGTTTTGGTTTTATCCATCATTAAAAGTTTTGTTTTTTCTAGATTCAATCTCCCCTTCTAATTTCCAACGTTGAAGATCTGGTCCTTTTTTGTTTTTTAATCAAAGATTGATGTTGATGATGATGCTGTTGATGATCATGAAAGATGATGATTCGTTCTTCACAGCGTTTACATATAATATATATTTTTTCTTTGCTTTATAAACTAAAATAAAGATGTGGTGCAGTGGTAATTGAGCCTGTTTGTCTTGCTAAGGTCACAGGTTCAAGCCCCATATTTGCCAAGATTGTTATTTTTTTTAGTAATACACTATTCTCCAGTTTGCCACATTAGCGCCACGTGGTAATCATTCATTGGTTGCTGACGTGGCAGTCACATATCTGATCCAACAAGACATCCACGTCAGCTTTAAGTTAACAGCGTTAACAAAAACTAACGGGAGGGGGGTAACTAGATATTATTATAATTTGCAAAAAAAAATTTTGCGGGGGGTAAATGGATATCAGATAATTTTGCAGGGGGGGTGACAACTATTTAAGCCTATAATTAATTACTAATTAGCATCAAAACACTTTCATACAAAATAAATATCATTCCAAACAAGAAAAATAAATGGAAAAAAGAAGAAAAACATTCTTTATGAGGTTCTCTTGTATTTACATGCGTTCCAAAGCATTCTTGTAATTCTCACACCTTTGTTTTTCTTCTTTTGACAAATTTATAATATGAGAAAATTACATTACCTCTTAAAAATGCTTCATCCAAACATACACTAAATGTCTTTATTTTGAATAGATATTTTCTCTTATAAATGTTGTTATAACTTTTACACAATTCCTCTAAAACAACCTATACACACCTAGTTTGCTCTTCGGTCACAGTGCGCAATTTCCTCTGACTTTGCCAGTAACTAATTTACGCTGGGGAAATTGGTTGACCAGGTGTAAACCCGGTTTTGCCGGTTCGTATGGTTCTCTCTTCTCAACAAAATTTTTGCCACACCCAAAGTTCGAATCTGAAACCTTAGGTTGAGATCCGCACCCAGTTACCACTTGAACCATCCCGTGTCGGTAAGTCTAAATATGTTTGTCACAATATAAAACTTTAACTTTATACATAAATATATTTAAAAAACAATTGAAAACTGAGTGACTCGTGCGAATGTACATGTTTCTAGCTAGTTGTAAATGGAAATACTACTACCCGTAAAAAATATGGAAAAAAGTGAACATATGAATAAATAATGAATTAATATATAGACAATTTATATTTATTAACATTTTATTTGTGACTTCTACCGTTCTTTTTTTTATTCGTATCATCACTGACTATCCAAAGAGTGTCACAACGGTTTCAACAAAATATTAATTTTCGCTCGTTCTTAGGAGTCAACTAGAATTTTACCGTGCATATGCACGTATATTGTATTATATATAATTTGCTATGAAATTATAAATACGGCGAAACTTACAAAAATGTAATAAAAGAAAAAGGAAAGCCTATATTTTAAATTTATTAAAATAAATTAGCATGAATTTTTTTTTAAAAAATGGGTGTCTTCTTTATTTTGATAATAAAATCGATATCTTCTTATAATATTAATAATAGCGTAAAAATGAGGAAGAAGGTAAATGAAATTTAATATAAAATATGCACCCTGTTGGTTCTCTCGTTTCCTCTCTCGTTGTGGCTCTCGTTGCCACTTCTTTCGGTGCTCCCGGCGCCGTCGTTGCTGCTCTCTTTGGTGCTCATGTGCGGCTCACAAAAAAAGGAAATGAGATTTAATTATTGATTTTTTTAGGAAAAATGATTTTGGAATTTTTGCTATCGATGTCTCTTTTTTTGACAATTGGTAGTGATTAAATTAATTGGTTTTAATAGTTTGAGTAGATTATAGTAAATAGTAAAATTTAGATATAATTTAGTATTAATTTACTAAATTTTATGTAGTTATTGATTTTTTTACAAAGTATAAGTCAAAAAAATTAGTACATTATTGATTTTTAATATAAAACAAGCACCCTCATTCGCGCTCTTGTTGGCACTCCGTTGGTGCTCTCGTTGCCTCTCTCGTTGGCGCTCTCCCATTGCTGTGCTCGTTGCCACTAGACATAGCAACAAAACTCGTACCTGTGGGGACCCTCCCAAACCTGCTCTGATTTGACGGGTTTCCCTGCTTTGACTGGGTTTGGGTTTTCCCCGAAGTCAAAATATGGGGACAAAGAGGATAATGGGGATATAGGTATCCACCTCGAACACGCCACCGAACTTACCCCGAATGTATGAAATTACAATTACAATTACAATTACATCATTACCACTTTTAAACTAGAAGCCCTTAAAAAACCAACTAAACCCTAATACCTTGACACTGTTAGCACCTCTGGTTTCTCTCTTTTCTCAAGGTCTCACACTCTCCTCTATTTGACGGTCTCACTCTCTTCTCTATCGCCACCATCATTCTGGTTTTTCTCAGGTAATAACTCTCTTCTCTTCTCTCTTACTATCACTCTCTTCTCTCTCGGTCTCACTCCCTTCTCCAATCCTTAGGATTTTAGCCCTAAAATTTATAGGTTCTTTAAAACTCCATATCCTCTCTTTTTGTTTCTATGAAAATGGGTTCTATGTTGATTTATAGTGATTGATGGCAATCACATTTATTATACTTTTTTTTTTTGGTGAGAATCACGTTTTATTATATGATAGATACATGGATATGATTTATCAAAGTCTTTATTTGTAGTTGTAGAGTTCTGTTCTTAAACTTGCCAAACTAACATTAAAACTGTGATGACAGCTAGCTTCAACCAAATACAAATTCAATTACCTATAGTGTACTACTATTTTAGGTGTGATTTGGAGCAAAAAGATGTAGAATTCAATGATAGAGAAATCATTAGTCAATAAGCACAAAGCTGCAGTAGATTGTTAGTACATTATAATGTGTCATTTGTTTTGGCAGATTAGTAGGAATATAATGAAATTAAATGATAGAAACTAGTTGTCACAATTCGCCACATTCTCTTCCTCATTAGTTGTTCAGATTTTGTCTTGTACATTTGTTTTATTTTGTTTTTTTTTTTAATTTAAACAACTTAACAGGAAATTGAAGGTGAGAATGGCTACTTCTAATAATGAGTACATTTATGTCTCTTCCCTAAAATGCATTACCACACCTTGATATGAAAATCGATAAATCTCATATTCTTATTCCTATTCCAAAATATTTCACAAGATAAATAAATAAGCCAACACGCATGAGAAGTAAATATCATAGACAAAAATTTCTAATGTAACTACAACCAACTAGTTTGAAACTTATAAAATGATGATTCCACAACCATGACCCTGTTGTGATTGTTATGTTTATTTCTGCTGTGATTGTCATTATTACGTCTCAAATTCCAAAAGATAGAGAAACATTTAAATTAGAATTCTAACTTAAAGCTAATAGTGTCCATGTCCGCAGAAGTTTGAAATGAATCTAACATGGTCTTAAAATCGACGTTTTCACCGATTTCCGTAGAGCTAGAGACTTTTACACCTTTCAAGTCGTGACACCAACATTTAGTATGATCAGAACTGCAAAAACATTCGTCTTTGTTTCTGCCCATTAACGTCTCATAAAAAACCTGTTGTATTAGGCAATTAACAAATAGAGTTATAGAACTTCATCGTAGCTTTTATTTTGATTAAAAAACTTTTCAGTGACATTGCAATGTGTCTTAGATAAAATGAAAACATAGCAATAGAAGCATTTTTTCTCTTTCAATCACATAGGAATCTCATTGTTGGAAGCAATACCTAAATTTAAAGAAACATGAGAGACAATGACATACCTCAATGAATGATTTGTTGCACCGAAGAGAATCTGAGATAATAGAAATAGTTGTAGGGCAACAACTTAAAAGTAATCTATTGATAAAGAGTAAATATAAAGCTTCATTATCTGGTACATTTCGTAATACTAGGTGCTTGATGCTTGGTGGAGGAGTTGGTAAAACTTGCAAGATGATTGGGTCCAATTCATCCTACAAAATACAGGGTATGTATAAAATATCAATTAAAGTACATTCAAATAGAATGAACCAATCAAGTAGCTAATTTATACGTACCGCAATCAGCCAATGTACGTATAAGGATATTGATTTTGGTGGCAAAACATTAACACGTACGAATTCTTTGAAGTTACAAAGGTTGTAATAATCAATGTCGATCTCAACGTTGACTACTAGTTGACTAGTGCATCCCAAAAAAGATATAAAAGGTTTCACAACATGACTTCTAAAGCCCAAAGGTAAACATGATAATAGATTTGGAGCGACAATGTTGACTTCCTTCAAATTAGAGCAAGGTGATAACACCAACACCTTAAGTCGATCACTTGAAATATTAATCCTCCTAGGCATCGTACAATTAAATAACTCCAAAGTCTCAAGGATGGGGAATTTTTGAAATAGTTCATGAAACCACTTTTCTGTGATAATAGTATCATCTGAATACACCAAGTGCAACCGTCTCAAATTTTTACACCTACCAAAATCAATCTTACAAGGTGCATGCAGATAAGAAGAACTATAACGAAAATTCTCAAGACATGGGGCATCAACATTAACCTCTTGTATTCCTCGAACATCAACACTCTTGAGCCTTGGTAGACCATGTAGGCTCAAAGATTTGATCATGGAGTTCCTGATGTAATCTAGATGTGTTTCGCTAATAGAGAGTATACAGAACACGCATCCAAAGTTATATATTCAATCAAAGAACAACGAGAAATGAGATGCTTCATTTGCTGTTCATTTTCAAAACAAACACTCTCCAATGATAATACTTTGAATGAGAAATTTTTTACCAAATGATTAATGAATGTTATATCCACTCCGATTCTCCCCTTTAACACCAACTTAGTAAGTGATTTGGCTTCAAAGACACTTGTTAGCAAGATGTAGCATTGGTCCCTCCTTGTGTAACCATTATAAGACAAGATGGGGAATGTAGACCATGTTTCAGTCCAAGCCTTGGATAAAACACTTGTTCTAGCAGCATCTTTCTGTGACAACCTTGAAAGAATATCATGGAGGATGAATTTTGGCAGATTGGATAAATAGTCTTGCTCCATTTCTTAACCAAATAATACGTCTGAAATATGTAAACAACATAAGAACACCACATGTGAATCTAGGAACTGACCCGAAAGATTCAACTTAAAAAAATAACTAATACACAGATCAACGGATGATATGACGAAGTATGTGGGGATCACAAAAATCAATCTCCATTATGAAATGTTTTTATAAAAGAAAAAAGAAACAGCCATGGTTTAATTAATTCACCTCAGCAAATACAACACTACGGAAACATTGTAAAAGTTAGGATATTTTTCTTATGATTTAGAGAGGAAAGAGAAAATGTCTTGCCTATGAGTGAGTGAGACGGAGAAATTGTGGTCAGGCTAGAGGAAAGGTGGACAACCAAGTTTATGAAGTAATTTTTAGGTGGTCACAAATATTTAATCACAATATTTGGTTACACATACAAAACAAACATAAATGCACTAATAAAATATTTATTTCTGTTTTGTGTGTGACTAAATATTTGTGAACCACTTAAGAATTACTCAAGTTTAAGCAATGCAAGTACCTTCTTCAATTTCTCGTGATAGGGATGAAAACACACGTGTGTAATTGATATTTTATAAAATAGTCTTCAATGTTATGAATGTTGTTGCGGGTATTGATATAATATCTTTATTAGCTTTTCAAATGGCCAATCCAATTACCTTACGTCCACCAAAAAAATCCAACTATCTTAATTATTAGCTGTTCAAATTACTCCTAAGATTACTCAACAATATTTTTGTAATTTACAACTATTTCTTTTAATCTTGTATTAAGTAGTCTCACTAATAGATGTGAATATGATTCTGATAATTTTTTTAACATATTTTTTTACAAGATAATGATAGGGGTTGCGTTGGAAATGCTTCTAAGGTGAGGGAGCAAATATGACTCTAGAATGTATTATACAAATTCATTAACGGTTGAGATTTAATATCAGTTGATTCATTTTTAACCAATCTTAGCATTTTGCACAATATACTACGATCATGTTTAGTTCTTGGTTATAGTGAATTATGTAATTATTTTTTTTTAAAAAAAAACCTTTTAAAAAATCCGTCTCGGTTGTTACAACAAATTTACAATGTAATACCTCTCGATTTGAGAGAATAAAATGTACTAATGGGTTTCGAGTCTTCCTAGAAACATTAGGAAACAAGAAAGCAACAACAACATTAAAAAAACAATGGTGGAAACGAAACACATTAATATACCCCGAAAATGGGTACACAAAACAAGAGAAAGTAAAACTAGTAACAAAGTGATAGGGAGAACATACTAAAATCTCATCCTTGTCGGAAAAAAAAAAATCTCATCAAAATCGAAGCAAGTTTGAGGAAGACGAATCCACCACTAAAACCTCTTTCTTCTCTTCTTGTGGTCGCAGGCGCTGTGCTTGCTACAATTCTTCTCCTCTTGAAATTCTCTCTCTCTTAACTTGTTTCTTACGGCTACCGTTTCTTCATGATATTAGGGATTTAATTTCCCTTTACTTCACACCACATGGGCTTGGCCCATTTACACACATAAATAAATTAGTTACAGGCCTAATCCTTTTTAACCAACGTTTTGAAAACCGAACCAAACATTGAATCGGTGAGACCTTCAGATCATGGTTCAATCGCTTAAAATCACTCAAAATCGGATAAAACCGCTGAAATAACCGAACGGGATAAGA
Organism: Astragalus glycyphyllos; assembly: GCA_963573325.1. NCBI lineage: Eukaryota > Viridiplantae > Streptophyta > Magnoliopsida > Fabales > Fabaceae > Astragalus > Astragalus glycyphyllos. The sequence continues at coordinate 17,915,038 of OY754307.1, forward strand.
TATCGGGTCATGGTTCAACCGGACCAATCGCCCCGGTTCGTTCGGTTTTTAAAACATTGGATGTAACCAATGTAGAAAGTATGTCCCTCTTTATTCGCATTATGATTGATAGTTTATTAAAAGGTAAAATGGATTTTTATTACAAAATGATTGGACTTGTACACCCTAGTTTGGACTTGTGATTTGTGAACCGTTTAATTAATGCATTTCTTAAAGCCACCTTCAAATTTCATTTTACCACCTCCCATTCCCAGACAAAAAGACCAAACGACTTATGGTATGTTATGATGGAGCATTTTTTTTTAGGGTAATATAATTTTTAGGGGAATTTAAAATATTTTATTATAAAGTAAAATAATTCAATTTCCTATAAAATTTGCATTACCGTAAAAAGTATTCATCTAAACGCATCTTTAGGGTCTGTCAGTCTGTCTCTTTTACAAGGCAACATGTAGACCATTTCATCCAATTTATCTTCTTTCAGGGCCGGCCCAAACCCAAAGCAGCCCAAAGTAAGGGCTTGAGGCCTCAAAAGCAATTATCAAAAAAATGGGGTCTCCATTCTATTATGCATATACCACGTTTTTTTTACCAGAGCATGTTGAATATAATTGTAAATTTACTATTAATATAATATCATTTATACAGTTGCTACATTAATAAGGGCCAAAGTCAAGGTTTGATCTTTGGTGTGAACTTTTTTGACCAAAAAAAATTCTTGGTGTGAATTTGTTTGATCCTTAGTCGAGATATTACTTAATATTTGTACCTCACTTAATATTACATTATCACCATTCCAAATTAAAATGGTTTACTCTTCGAGTGAATTTTGAAGCGGCAATCGGAAAATCGATCTAATCTATCCTCCACAAGAAAGCTTAGTTTTTCTTCTTGGACAAATAGGAAAGCGTAATTTACGTCATTCTTTTACTAGAAGCAAACATCCCCTTTATTTAGCATGGTCTAAATATTTTTTATACACCTAAAAGACCCTAAAACTATGGTAACGGAGAGAATAAATGGCCTCATTTTAGAGCTCGCTGTAGGCTTCACTTACTGTTGGGTCGGCCCTGCTTCTTTTCACCATTTTTGCTTCCCCACCAAAAATTTCGAATTAATCTTTCAATGTGTTCACATAAGTTTCCTGGTAATAAAAACAACTCAAGACATAAGTTGGAATTGACTGCGCCACTGCCTTAATGAGAACTTCTCTCTCAGTTGAAGATACAAATTTCTCCTTTCAACCCTTTAGCTTCTCCACACCCTATCTTGAACAAAGTCAAATATTTGTTGTTATGGCCTTCCTACAAAAGAGGGGAGGTCCAGATATTTTGACTGGATTTCTATTGCAATAGTTTAAGTCCATCCTTGAAAAACATTTTTTCTATCTTGAGGCACATTACGACTAAAAGAAATCTCAACTTGTCAAAATTAATAACTTGTCAAAATGCTTCTTGATAGAGTTGGAGAATAGATTTAATACATTTATTAATTATCTTAACAAAAGATCAACTTATCATCTGAAAAAAACAGGTGGCTAATTTCAGGAGAATGTCTTGCAAAATGAATCCCCCCAAGAGAATTTCTCTCTTGGGGTCTTGAGAGGAGACTTGAAAAAACTTCTCCACACAAAATAAATAAATAAATAAATAAGGAAAAAGAGGGTCCCCTAGTCTTAGTCCTTTGTTGGGTGAAAACATTTCACAAGGGCTTCCATTCAGTAAGACTGGAAAAGACATACCTGAAACACATCTCATGCATGATCAAAGGGTAGCACCTAGCAGAAAAGTCCATGTTATGCATAACAGATTCTAAAAAAGGACTTGTCAAGCTTCATCCACACTACTTTCTTTCCTTTTATTTTTTTCCTCGTGTAATGTAAAACATCAAAAGCAAGTAAATTATCAGTATTTAATCTTCCAATACAATTGATACTTATCAATGATGTCAGTGAGAAACAATTTCAATCTATTTGCAATTGTCTTGGTGATCAATTTAAAAATAGCATTGCACAAAGAAATGGTTTTGAAATCACTTGTAGTTGTTGGGTTCTTCTTTTTTGGCATGAGACAAATATATATATGATTCAGAGATGTGGCGGATCACCAACATTGGTCCAAAAATTTTGGAAGAAAATTGCAGGCGACGGACGGTCGTTGCTTTCATCTATTTCATAGCATTAAATATTTCCTATTTTGAAAATTCTGCATCCAAAACTTCCTTAATTACATCAGTTACACGACCTTGGTCCAAAATGCAGTCTGGGGTGGGTTTGGTAGTGTAAGGGTTAGGGGTATTTTTGGGATTTTTTTTAAAAATTAGGGGGGTGTTCGTGAGTAGGAGGGGGAGCGGGCAAAAACGCCTATTTGGCGGGGGTGCAACACCACTTGCATGCCACTTGAAGCATACTTAGATTTCTGTTTAATTGACTCCAATAGGATTCCACTAATAAATCGAAACTATAATAATAGTTATAAAAGCTTACGGTAATATCAAATCATTTGATATGTTGCCTTAAAAAAGAAAACAGTTGATATATTACTGAAATTCGTCAAAAATAACACATTTAAAAGAACAAATGACATAATTATATTTAAAAGAATCCCTAAAATTACAAATAACATACACAATAAGCACAGAAAGAAAAGGTTTAAATTACATATTTGCAGCAATGGTAAACATAGCTCAGAAAACTTCCAAAATGACCAAAATGTGTCACCTACATTATTTTTGAACATTTTACCACTTGCGAAAGGGCTTGGAGAATTGACGAACAGACATGATTTCGCGTCCGCATTATTAGGTTTTCCATAAAAATTGAAACCTCCCAACCTTTTTATGAAAGCCTCCCTAAATATTGACCTGTAATGGCAAAACCTATGTTATGCACTGTCTACTCCCCAAGAAAAACGACACCCGCTTAGACGTCACAATTTCTATCCCCCTATGGAACCAAACGCTAGCCTCTTAAGGAACCGTGATTCGAGTCTTTTAGCCCACATGCTCTGGTCAGGTGACTCACTGATCGGAAACCCAAGTATGGCACACCATCTTAAATTAAACAACCCTATTGCAACTTCATCGTCAGAATTTTCAAATAGCTTACGTATGTGTGATTCAGCAGCCAAATCTTCAGCAAGGATGAATTCATCCACAAATTGTTTCCTCTCTTTAAGTATGTTGCCATCTTCAGACATCATACGCAAACTTAAAACCTGCAATGCTTCTATCGCTGTATTGTGAAAACCTGAGTTGACATACGCAGAGAAGACATAACCACATGTTGTTGAATCAGGCTGAACCTTTTCACGGTGCATATACTCCACAATGAACTCCATTAAATCGATCCTTCCCTAATTACCAGAAGAAATAATATAAAATATTAACTTGTATATCCATTCTAAATTTCCTCCATAAATGGAAGAAAGTAAGCATAGATAGACCTTCCATTAGGGGTAACTCCCCTCATTAAATAGTTGTTAAAAACATTTGCAATAGGTTAGCCAAAAAAATTATAGAATGACCAGGCATTGTTCTTGCGTCTTGGATTAAAGAGTGGCCCCTGCCATTTTGAGTTATCCAACATATTGGAAGATTAAAAAGGTTAATCACTAACCCCTATTTATAGGGATACATGACATAAGACTCCTAATCCTAATAGAAAGAATAAGGAAACTAATTGATAAAATCTTAATAATTCAAAATACCCCAAGATAAGATAAAACAAGTTCTAAAATCTAGATAAGATATCCTATTTTCAAATATTCTAATACTCCCCTTCAAGCTAAAGCTTACTAAATTTTAAGCTTGTTACAAATACACTTTTCAAAACAATTTGACTTCATGAATTCAGAAGTTGATAAGATAACTTTCACATCAACTGGTTTATCTTCCAAATTTTGGCCGAGTCCCACCCCCACCCCTCTATAAAAAGATAAATAATGGGAGACAAAGTACCTTGTAACATGCTTGTCGAAGAAACGTGTTAAACAACAGTACATCAAGTTGGATGCTATCCAATCTGATTCGTTCCAGAACATTCAGGGCTTCATTATAGTTCTCGTCTTCCAATAAAATCTGAGGTAAGTAAGCTCAGTATCAAGTAGGATGCACAGTTCAAACAATAAAGTTATTAATTGTAAGACAGATGTCATGGCGGCACATATGAACAAGGAATAGATATCAAAATTCGCACAAAGAGCAATTGCCATTTTTGCGACATTAGGAATACGAATCAGTTAGTTATAAGTTTAGGGTTTAGGGACTTGCTAGTACAGCAATGTGATGGGACTTGGGTATTATGGGGGTGCTCAAGTTCCACATCGAGTAGTATGGGATGTTCAGTGGAGTATTCAAGTGGCTTGATTCTCCCCCTTAAAAGCTAGTTATTAAGGGAGGAGAACTAAGTCCCTACAATAGCACCATTAAGTGGCTTGATTCTCTAAGACACGCCACCGACAACTAGCTCTGATACCAAAAATAAGTATCTAAGCACTTGGGGAACGCTCTCTTAAGTAATTGATAGCTTTTAAGAGAGGGTTCCCCAAGTGCTCAGATACTTATCATAATGCCGTCTAGGAAAAGATAAGCAGAAAAATAGGCTACAAGTTCAAGATGGACTGAAGCCAGGAGATCCTCGAGAACAACACCTATGCTTTTTGGGTAGTAAGAGCGCAGCCTTTAAAGCCCAAAAAAATGCTAGCAACACTGTTTTAAACACTCCCTTCAACACTCACTCTATTATTGGTTAAAACTCATGTGGGTCCCATTAAATTAATGGGTCTCATTTTCAAAGTGGTGGACGAATTAGAGTTTAGCCACAAACTTATGTTAGGCACGAACCATTACTTAATAGAGAAAATAAAATGAGGAGGTAGTAAACAATAGGAGCTTAATGAGTTAGTTACAAGCAGTTATATCAGGAAGTTGGGTAATGAACTGAGGGAAAATGGATTTGGATTGAGTGTCTTTTGTAGTAGGTACCTTTGGTGACTTGAGGCTTATTTAAGAGGAAAAAAAATGAGAGAAAAAAAATGAAGAGAGAGATAGACACAAATAGCTAATGAGTGTCTTTCCCGCCCTAAGACACCCAATCCCTCCCTAGGGAAAATCATAGTAAGGGAAAGGCATCAAAGAGACAATTGTTAGAACTAGAGTCTTATATCAGTTGGAAGAGGAAATCCCCTTGGAATAGGAATTTTCTTGTTTCTCTGTGAATTGAATTATACAACACAAACCATTCTTTACGCACAGCTGCTTTTACCCCTCTCTATCTTCCCCGCTGTTCTATTCTGCTTGTCTATCATAATTGGGGAACCTCAACCACAAATATGAGCAAATATTTAATGGATTGTCTGTTCATTTCCATCAGCCATTGATGTCTAAAGTTACAAGACAAGATAAAATGCTTCAAAGATCGCATGCTATGAGCATAAGGAAACACGTCATTATATTTCATTTAGCAAAATCCCTAACTCTGCACGAAGTAAACAATATGAAAAAAAATTGCCAGCAGAAACATTTAACACCAAATGCATGCATTTCTCACTGCAGGTATGCTACTTGACTCGTCGAAGGGGATTAGGAAGATCATCAAGTTACTAGTATAAAATATTAAATCTGCAGATTTTACTCTGTTCATATAATCGAAGTATACTTGCATAAACTTGACAAAATGACAACAATTTGACTGCACTATCAGAGGTTAAATGGGAAGAACCTTAATAAGGGAAGTATAAGTACAAGTCACTGGACGAAACCCTTCCCGTATCATCTTTGAAATCAGCAAAGTAGCAGATCTATAACTTCTTATGATGCTACAACAGTCAATCATTATATTGTATGTTGCGGAATCAGGGTCGCAACCGCACAACTTCATCTTCTTGAAAATTTCAATTGCCACGTGGCTCTGCATATCAAGTGGAAAACACCATATTTCAGTCAGACATACACAATAACTTACCTACTTTCACTTCACAAAGCAGGTGTAAAAAAAGAAGTAATGATGTATGACTCGCTTACTTCTTGGGCTTCAACGAGATAACGCAACACTAGGTTGTACATATCTGTTCCCAATGAATGATTGCTATATACGAAAAGATTCTCTGCCACGTGTAAATAATGGATCAGCTCTCTTACCATCCCTTCTTCTCCAAGGGATCTCATCTGAAAAGAACCAAAAGACATAGCCAAGTAAGCTTTGAGAACACACAAACATTAAATATTAGCATTTTAAAATCAGTGTCCGTTACACATGCGTGCACGAGGACGAAACTAGAAGGAATGTTCAACACAACAACAATGACAACACAACCCTTTTACTACAAGATAAAATCAGTTACATGGATCCAATGACACCATTGTGCGCCATCAAAAAGCAAGTTTCCAAATTGGCAATTTGCATCAATCTCTTTTTTAGTTGTTTCACTTAAGTTTTTGTCTTTTCCACTACTTTTGTTTGTTAGAATTTTAGAAAACGTATTTTACATGGGCCAACCTCTGCTACTTAGCCCAGACAAAGTTAACTAGGCTGTGTATCTGTTTGAATGTATTAGTTAATTAGTTAATTAGAGTTTGTTAGCCAATTAAACAAATGGAATCTGCGACCGTAAAGGAGAAGAGTTATTTGTTTAATTGTTGATTTGGGTCTGGGGAAAGGCCAAGCTCTTGAAACTTCTTGGAATTCCATTGTATCATGTCCTCTGCATTTTGGGTTGGCTTAGGCCGACTCGGAGGAGTTACGTTGCTTTTTCTTACTGAAAATTACGCCATTTCTAAACCAGTACCTAACCGACACCTTCTGGTCACAAAAGATTAATCTGGTTCTGGTCCAAAAAGCAGTCTAACAAATTCATGCTCGGGCAAAAAAATTACATTGTTGGCATCCCACATGTCAATTACATATTTAAAATCTTGATAGATGATAGATTCAAGCAGAAGGAAATCCTTACAAAATTGCATCATCCTTAAATTACGCTAAAAAGGAAACATTATTGAACTTACTAAGTTTTTCATTGAAAGATGGCTGTGCTGAAAGCCATTATTGGACATATCCTTTTCTATAGCATTTATTCTTTTAGCAGCTTCCACCTGTGACAGGATATTACTGTCTTCATATGGGGTATTTACAGTACCAAATAAGGAAAATAGAAGCTCGTATGTCCTCATATCAGGTAAAAGTTTTATTTGCCTCATCTTTGCAAACACTCGCACAGCACGCTCAGGTTGGTTCTGCAAATTTTGATTAGATAAATAAAAAGTCAGCCCTTGTGAGCTCCACAATACAAGAGAAACAAGACCTTGGGCAACACAAAAGGAATTTGATACAGATAGTTCCGTTATAAATTCAGTTGCTCATCCTAATTGGTGCTCCACCATGCAGCCTATTGATGAAATAAGAGGGTAACTTAACATGCCATTACAGCAAACCCAAGCATACAAACAGTAACCAACTACATATAATAGTAATAAAACGACATTCACTGTCTAAAGGCTCCTAATTTATTGGCTGCGTTAGAAGTGTTGAAATATATATATATATATAAATATATATATATATATATATAGAGAGAGAGAGAGAGAGAGAGATACGTTCTTTCCTCTTTCTGTGAATTAATCATTATAGCATTGTACTTCATTTGCCTTGTAATATAAATATAAGGTGAAGTACAATACTAACATAATTTAGGGTTTCCCTAAGATCATCTCTCTCAACATGGAACATCAAAATTAGCTACTTTTGACAATTGTTTATAGAATATAATTGAGTCTTTAAGTAAACTGATTTTAGTCATGCAAAAATGGTAAAAAGCAGAATTTAATTTTGAAGTTTCATATTTGAGCTCACCAGTGCATCACATGAAGCCAGCAAAGCATTATAAGGATTCGGATATTGGCATTCAATAATCTGATTCAACAAAGATTCAGCTAAATCTAGCTGTAATTCTCTGCTGAAAGTGACTGAAAGTGTTGCTAGAGTTGAATCATATAGCTTCAAATTCTCCCGCTGCATTTTTTTTAACTGCAAATTATGAAAACAATACAAGGCCAAGAAAAACCCTCTATTATAAAAATGGGTATCAACAGACACAAGGTCATAAAGCACATGCTCAGCCTAAAAGATAGCAAAAAACAGTGAACACTATAATTATAATAAAACTCACCATTCTCATGCCGTCCCCAAAACATCTTTGAGAAACAACTGCACGAATAATGCCATTGTATGTATGGCTGGATGGCTGCAAACCAATATTTTGCATCTGAACAGAGAAGGGCCCTTCAATACGTTACACGACATTATTTAATAAATTTGTCAGCTAATGAAATTCACTTAAATTTTCTTAGGGGTCTGAAGTCTGAAATTTGAAATGCGACATAATATGACTGTATTGACTGTAGAGAACCTATTGTGATTACAAAATTTTGGGAGAGCAAATAATCAATATTGCAAATCCAGTATAACATAGTGCATTACAAAGAACATATAACAATTTAATCTACCTGTAATATAAGCTTCCAAGCAAGCATATAATTCTTTTGTTTCGCACACTCTTGTATTATATCATTAAAAGACCACCTAAGAACCTTCATAAGCAGAGAATGCTCTTGTCCATTCAGCTCATTTATTTTGGCATTCTTAGCTTTTTTACTTCCCAGACTAATAATTTGCCGCTCCATACTTGCGGAAATACTGTCCGATAAACACATAAGAGGAAGGCGTATACACGAGTCATGTTGTTTGTTCTTTTTCAAGCCTAGCTCATTCTTTGATAGTACAGGGATGTCCAATCTAGTAGAATACAACTTCCCATAAACTGTTCTTGCAATAGAAATGTCTCCCTTCATGGCTAATGACACCATTTGTTGTAGTGTTTCGTACGCAGATTTTAAATCTCCCAATCTTGTAAATGACCAAATGAATTTACGCAAAGCAATAATACTCATATTGTAGTGTTTAATATAATCCTGCCAAATTAGATGGGCCGCAGGCAAGTTTTTCTGCAAAACTGCAAGCTGAGAAATAGGGTAAGACAAATGATACTTGTCATATAAAAGACAATACACTTGTTTCATAAAATACATTAATCATAGTGTTGTTACTTGAATCCCGACAAAGACAAAATGATTACAGCACTTTCTATGCACACCTTGAGAAGCTCATTATATGTCACCTCACTCTTTCCTATCATCTGCTTTTCCATCAAGTCCAAACATTTGCTTGCTTGAATTATATTCTGGAGTTTTGTGCTGGATCTCAAAAGACTATTGTACAGTGGGAGAACTGGGTAGAGACGTTGGCTTTCTCCAAGAAAATCCATTATACTAAAGGCCTGAACAAAGTACAACATGAAGAGAAGAGAAAAATAAATTTTTCGTAGCTAAGGTGTAGGTGATCCACTAGTGTCTGCCTCATAAACATCTGTCCACAATACCACAAAAGTAGCAATATGCAATCGTATTTTCAAAAATCAATTAATTTATTCTTAAAATAATCCCTGAAATGTAACAGATATTGTCCAATCTCAAAACCCCCATAACCCCCAACCGCTACCTACCTTTTTGAGTGATGAATGGTTGCTAGAGGTAGTTTCTGAAGTTGCTAAGGAGATGAGACAAAATGAGAAGGGGGAGACAGAAGTGCTGGTCAAGTGGAAAGGGCTCCTAGAATTTGAGAATTCTTGGCAGATAGCTGAGAAGATCAAGAAAAAGTTTCCAGAATTTCTCCTTGAGGACAAGGAGAGGGGGGGATGATAGGAATAATAGATTCGGCTTTCGGGAGAGAGTATATTAGGAAGAGAAGAAGGCGCGTGGATGGGCGTGAAACGGAGAATTATTCCCTTATTACTCAATAGCTTTTGCTGTGAGTGAGCACTTGCTCACTTGGCAAAGTGCTAACTATCAAGAGAGAGGAAATGGATTTGATATGATATTGGGATTGGCTACGAGTGAGGTGGGCAAGAATTGAAGTCACCTTGGAAAGCCCAGAGCACCTCAAATTGCTCAAGATACCTTTACAGCTTTATTACTTTGTGCTGCAAGTGAATCTCATTAATTCCCTTGAATATTCAGCATATTAATATACACAAATGTCCAATTGAGTTTGTGGATTTTTATTTCCTTTTAAACTGAATTGATTCTTATCATTGATTCCTAAAGAGTAATGGATACCAATGGAATCGATGTTGCTAATGCTTTAGAAGTAATTGCATTGCTAGTCAAGATTAAACAAGTCCACTATTTGGAACTTTTGCATGAAGGGCTTTCCTCTATGCAAGAAAAGGCAATTGAAATGTTCCCTAGGCTTTGTGAGGGGATTTTCTGTAACACATTCTGTTTTCTATCAATAATGCAATTTCTATTTCGCTTAATTTGGGGTTTTTATCAGGAGTGGAGGGAGAAATATCCATCTTAGACCTTTTACTTCCTCACCATATTGGAGGCACTCATGTTGATTTTTTTAATATGGTTGTCGATATTATGGGGATGAGAGAGAAGCTCTCACTTCTCTCTAGAACCATCCTTTCTCCTCCCAACCCTAGGGTTAGTGGAGGTTTTCCCCTCCTTCTTGGAGGTTCTTTTCCCCTCCGCCATGGAGGCTCTATTCCTCCCCACCGGTTGGGGTTTATCGCTGCTCTCCACCGTTTTCTCCCAATAACCACCGTAACCCATTCCCTCTTGACCTACAAACAACCCCCTCTCCACCTATCGCTCACCCTCACCGTAACCCTCCCTCACCAGCAGCCACACCCTCGTCGACCACCTCACCCTACACAACCGTCACCGACCCAACCACTCCCCTTCTCATCGGACCCTCTATGCAAAAGCCACCACCATAACCCAAAACCCTTCCTCAAAATCAATCAGGTGCATCCCGTAACTGCTGCCTCCAGATCGGCGAGTCTTCTTCGTGAACGGCTCCGCTCGCCACGACCCACCACCACGTCGCATCGGCCTCCTCCTGAACCTCCTCCACCAGAGTTTGTTGCTGTGGTGAATGACCCGTGGGCTGCTGTGCGTCTCTGCTGGGCTGTTGTTTCTGTTTTGTGCCCTCTCGGCCGCCGCCAAAGCCACCATGGTCACACTACAGGTTTGTCACTTTGTGGAGGCTCAATCTGCTGTATGGTGCTGCTATAGCTGGCCTAGTTTCCCTTTTACTCTTGAATAAACCTAATACTAGTGCTGCACCCCATCTGTTTGACAAAATGCCTCACAGAGTTTCTGGTTTGTTTTGCATTCTGTCTTATGTTTTTTGGCACATCATAGTGACTGAAGAGGCCTATGTGACTAGCACCCTTTGCTTTAGTCTCTCCAAGTATCTTTCAGCTATCGAATACCAGGGAAATTGGTTGAATCCTGAGAACAATATTAGTCGAAATGTGCCTTTCAGAAGTCAAAAATCATCCGGATTGGATTTGGAGAAAAAGACGAGAGTTTCTCTTTTCGTGATTGCCAAGGACTGGGAGAGGAAGCTACTGATAGTTTGGTTGTTAGATTGGCGTGATTGGTTTGTCTATGTTCCCATAGTTTCTAAACAATCTATGAGTTGTGACTATAATGTTTATGTTGTTTTCATTGAGATGATGATCTTAGGTTGTGGATGGGAAATGTCCCAACACATTTGCTTTCATTCTAGTTGTAATGTTGGCTTTGATATCTATTGAATGAAGATGTCTTACTTTTCAAAAAAAAAAATATTGGAGGCACTCATAGTAGAGGGGAGATGAGCTAATACAATTTTATGTACGTTGTTAAAGTTTTATGTTAAGATCCAAGATTACAAGGATAAAAGGTAAATTAGTTTTAAAATCCCCCCTCCCCTCTTTTGAATCAAACATGCATGTAATTAAAATTATCTCCATCCCCTTCCCTCCCTTTCATTAAAATTCCCCCTCCCCTCAGTTGAACCAAATTGACCCTAAAAAATAATATATTACCTTTTCCATGTAAACTCCTTTACAAAGGGTCTGCATCATAAGAGAGAAGCACGTATTATTTATGCTAATGTCTTTTGACTCCATTAATCTCCAAATCTCGATAACAAACTGTGACAATTGAAAAGCGGAAGGAATAAGTTTCACATCCGCAAGAGAGTCTACCATAACTCATGGTCAGACTTTCAAGGATAGTGTGTATACTCATGCAAAACAAAAACTTGAGATAATGTCTTCTGCTTCCTACAAATAAATTTGTGAAACAATTGAAAACATATTTATCTGAGCTTAAAGGTTATGCACCTTCCGTGCAAATTAATTTTTACACTGGCATCCAATAAGAACCCACTATATTATTATGTCGGCCACTTTCATAATTGCATTTAAAATTAATTACATTTTCTCATTGGATGTCAATTTATGCTCGTATTTCTCTATTTATTTTATAAACTTAGAAAATAAATGGGGGTCAGGGTTAAGAAGTGAAATTAGTATAAGATATTAGTATTCACAAAAACACATTTGGTTACCATGTTATTTAGCATACCAGTGGATCAGGAGATTGCGCACAGTGCTTGAAAACATCAACAAAATCATCAGCTGTTAATGAGTGGCTTCTGTGACCAAAATCCAAAAGTAAGTCGGAAGCCTTTTTTCTCATACCCAAGCGGAGTGCCTTGACAATTTGCATTTGCATAGACGACCCGGCCACAGGTTCCATGAATTCGGGACCTACATTTTTAATGAATAATAATACAAACAACATTAACCGAAAAATAAATAATAGAATAGAAGACCATTATTGAGCTGTAATTGACTTGCTGGATGAATAATAGTGAACAGAAAAGAGAAGCATCTCAGCTTAAATGTACTGCGAAATTGTCGACACGCGAGTGATTACCTATTGTTGTGGTGGTGAGATTTCGAGAGAATTCGATTTCGCCTCGCTACAATGATATGAGAGGGAAGCGTTAGGAAAGAGAAAATTTGAAAAGAAGAGAGCAGCGCAGCGCAGCGCAGATACATAAGATACCTGGACAAGATGATAATGATGCCACTTTGATTTACAAATTGAAATTGTGCGCAGAGCAGCGCTTGCTCTGAGTCCATGCTTATGCATGCTTTCAGTTTCCGTAACTCACTACTCACTAAGTAGATTCACGGGTGAACCAACTTCCGATGGTTCAAGCTCCACTCACACCACATTCTTCATCCCATCACATCCTTTGTTCTTGGTAGGGACGTCTCAAACAATTTGGAGGCCCTGTTAATTGGCCCCTAATTATAAATTTACCAAATGAATCACCAAAAACTTAAACTACTTTATTTATATTGTAAATAAAGTCTCAATGCAACTTTAAACTAAGAAAAAATGAACAATTAAAAGGAGCAACATAATAGTAACCAGTACAACTATCCAATCATAAGAGAAAAAAGGAGCAATTAATAAGACATGTACCTTTCTGAAGTTAGGAATCAAAGTCAATAAAATCTTGTAATCTCTTGATAGACAAGACAAAATTTCAAGTCAGCTGATAAACAAAGAATATAAAGTCAGATGATCAGCAAATATTTACAGACAATGAATTGTAAACAACAAATATATTATATTCCTCAACCAAGCTACGAGTCATTAGAGCACTTACATATTATTACAAATTTCAACATTGTTTACCTTTGGTTGGTTTGTTAACCACAAGGTTAAGTTAATTAGTTTTTATTAGTTAGCTGAAGTTAAGAGTTTCTTAGAGATTGATCAAATTTGGTTAATTTTCTGTTGCTATTTTTCATATCTTAGCAGCACCCTCACATAGTTATATAAGAGATGCTTCCCTGTGCATTTTCAATTCAGCTTTTCCGATTCTCAGAAATAACAGAAAGAGTGATTCGCAAATTGCATCACTCACCAATCCTTTGCTTGCTTGATTCATTTCTTTCGGGGATTCTAGCATTATGTTGAAATTGATACATATTGCTAGATTCAAATATAACAGTATAACACTATAATCTAAAAAACATAACCATACTAGAATAAGACTAAGAGCCGTTTGGATAGAAGTTATTTTGAGCTTATAAAAAATAACTTAGACAAATAAATAAGCTTTTATGTATTACTCATAAGCCGGTAGTTTATGGAAAAATAACTTATGAAGATATAACTTTTGTTAATGAGAACTTATTAGTTAATATAAAAATTTATTATTTGCATAAGTTGTTTTCGTAAGCTCAAAATAAGCTGTATCCAAACAGGCCCTAAGGAAGAAAGTTCGGCTTCTCAATCAAGAGAATAACTTCTTTTCTAGCGTTTAGAATTTTGCCAATGAGATGCTTGCACAAATCACTTCTTACTCGTGCACAAAATATAATTCCATAACTAAGAAAAATATGAAATCATCTAAATCAATCAAACACAGTGGCAAAAATAATATGAATCTAACCCTAGGAAAAGAAATAAATTAGTGGCAGATATAAGATGAAACAATCAAACACAGTGGTTGAAACGAAAGAAATTCGTGTGCGAGAGAAAATCGTCGGAAAAGTACGAATAGAATTTTGAGAGAAGTAGTTTGAATAGAGAGAGGGATTTTACCACAGCGTCGGAGAGGGGCGGAAATTGTTCGCCTGAGCTTAGAGTCTCGCGGCTGCTTCTTTGCACATCTGTTTTGCTGAAGAAGAAGATCAGGATGGGTCGGGTCATGGGATGGGTCGCTCGTTGGCAAATGGTTAGCTAGTGGGTTGGGTTAGACAGGTAAGTGCTGGGCATATAGAATCCGGATTCAGTGCATAGCAATTTTAATCGGACTATCTACATTTTAACAACAAATCTACAGTATATACGGAGGGTTTTTTTTGGTACCCCCACCATCTTCTCATATACCCCCACAAGACTTTTTTTGACGAAAATACCCCTAAAAAATTGACCAAAATCGTATATATCTCACCATAGACATATACGACTTTGAAAATTTGCATCGTATATACATAAATTTTATTAAATACGATTAGATTGAAAAAAACAAATTGTATATACGTATGGCTGAGGTAAATACGATTTGTTAAAATACATATCGTATATACACCTAGGTATGGGGGTACATACGATTTGTAATTTAACAAATCGTATATATACGTATAGCTGAGGTAAATACAATTTGTTAAAATACAAATCGTATATACCTAGGTGTGGGGGTACATATGATTTAATAACAAGATTTGTATTAATTTTAACGGTTAGGATTTGACTTCAAATGTTGATCAACGGTGTAGATTGCACCGACAATATCAACGGTTGATAATCATTGACGACATCTATAAATACCCACTCTCACCTTCATTATTTTCACACAAAAATTTCAACTTCTTTCACACACACAACACAAAATGCCTATGCCCCTAACATAATACTACTCAAAAGATGCTTCCCTCACTATTATTTTTACTAATCAGGGCCTCATTGATCATCAGGGCATCATCAACAAAGATGATGGCGTCTATTTCGAGGGGAGATACACATTGCAGTGTAGGTTTAAACACAGCACAACATTCGCGGCCCTAAAAGAGAGAATACTGCTTAAGGTGCAACCGGAGGGCGACGAGCATGAGATAGTGAGTATAATTTATCGGAAACCAGAATGGGGTGATGGACGTGTGCACTGGTCTACAATGGATGTCAAGAACGACGATGACGTCGAAGCCATGATGTCCATTCATGTTCAGTTTAGTTTTATGGGTTATCTGCATTTGTACGTCGAAACCAGAAGGACCGTCGCTGAGATCCTTCGTCGTTTAACTCCACCAGCTCAGTAGTTTCTATTATGTTTTCTTTTTGTTTGTTGTTGCAATTTTTTATTTATCTATCTATTTTTATTGTAGTTGGTTATGTTTTATCTTTTATGTAACTTTGTTTTATCGAATCAATGAAATCGAAATTTTAAGGAAACTCGCAAGAAATAGTAATAATCAACTGCTATAAAAATAGTTCAAACATAGAATCCAACAAAAGTACAAACATACAATCCCACAAAAGTACAAACATAAAAGTACAAATACAAAATCCCCTAGTCACGCCTCGATAGTATCTCCAATAACTGCGTGAAGCGAACGTACGTCTCAGTGCCCATATGGATGTCGCCTCTACGAAGCCCCCTCCTAACCTCATTTGCCATAGTCTGTACCCACTCAGCATGTCCCCAGTCTTGTGGTGGTGGTGGTGCAGCTGGCGGTACTAGTGGTGGTGGTGGTGATGCAGCACGTAAGAGTCTCGGAATAGATGCATTCACATACCACTGTAAGTAGCCCGGACCAACCTGACCCAACTCCTCAGCACGACGGGTAGTCCGCAGAACGTCCTGCACATGCGGCATATAGTGGCCAATTTGAAAGATGACGTCTGCATGGGCCAGACGACTAGTAAGAGGGGCATGTGGGATGCCCTACACATACCCAAATTGTCGCAGGCACCTATCAGGCATACCCCATGTATACCCTCCAACAACATCTGCACTGATGTCCGCAAGTAGGAGCAGCCACTTAGCCTCAGCCCTGTCTCCAGTCTTGCAAGTGAAGATGCTGTAGCTCAAAAGCAAAAGGATATACACCCTAACAGCAGACATATCGCCCCCTCCATGGAATTCACTCTAAGTATCTCATGCAGCCAGTCAAAACGGAAATATGGACCAGAAGAAGCTCCAGAAGAAACGGAAATATAGTGGGTGGAGCTCTGAAATAATTTCCCTAGATGGGAAGATGCAGCAAGCAGGACACATCGTCCAGAGTAATCGTCATTTCACCAAATGGTAAGTGAAATGACGACGTCTCTCAGTGCCATCTCTCAACGAAAGCGAAAATAAGCTCATGGTCCACCGTGGCATGTCCGGTGGAGACGAGGGGGGATAATCTCGAACCTCTGATATAGGGGTAAAAATGGGGGGTTTTGGCAATACACAAATAATCTCTGAGTAATCTTGTTACCATGGTTCGAAACTTTCAGAGCACGCTGATAAGTCTGAATTAAAAATAAATTAACAAAATAAGGCTATGTAAAACAATAAATTAAACTAACAACACTATGTAAATAAATTCAACTTACCGGGTCTCTCTGTATACGAGAACAAACATGAGCTGCTAAACCAGTCAAGAGAGGAGGCTCTTGATCCTCCTGATGCTGCTCATGATGCTACTCCTGATGCTCATAGTGCTGATGGTGCTGATGGTCATGGTAGTGCTCCTCCTGATAGTACTAAGGCTGAGGCTGAGGCTGATGGTGCTCAGGCATATACTGGTCCTCCGACATAGACTGCTGGTCATCATATGGGTGCGGCTGTTGGCCCTCCTCATACTGAAACTCCGGGGCCTCCTCCACCGGCTGCTGTCTCGCTGTGCGCCTACGCCTCGTGGATGCATGTCCCGCAATCCTGTGGCGGGTGCGTGTACTCTGAGCAGAGGATGATGAGGCCTGCTGCTGATTCGATCGAGCCGACGACGCCGATGACTCCCCTCGGTACTTATGGGACACTGGAAAAAAAACAAAATTTAAAAAAATAATAATATAGGAATCGTATATACATATATACGATGAGAACAAGGCAAACGTATATATGTATATATGATGCGAAATCGTATTTAAGTAATTACGACTTACTTTTTGCAGCTTCAGAAAGTGAGATCGAATATAGGTATGTACGATGCGAAGAAGAGGGGAAAATCGTATATATCTCTCAAGAGGTATATACGATGCGAACTGAGTTTTGGGTGGTCAAACGAATGTAAGTAACAAATGGTAAATGTTTTGTAATTTTGTAAAATTTTTAAGGGTATTTTGATCTTTTCGCAGGAAATGCGGGGGTATATGGGAAGATGGTGGGGGTACAAAAAAAAACCTATACAG
Organism: Astragalus glycyphyllos; assembly: GCA_963573325.1. Classification (NCBI taxonomy): domain Eukaryota; kingdom Viridiplantae; phylum Streptophyta; class Magnoliopsida; order Fabales; family Fabaceae; genus Astragalus; species Astragalus glycyphyllos. Next base: position 17,932,855 of record OY754307.1, read on the forward strand.
AATGCACAGAATTTCCGACTGCACCAAATCTGAATCCTAGGCTATCCAAGTTAGAAATCGGGATTGTGTGAGTAAAAAAGGCCCAAATAGGCAAATACTCATTTTTCTATTTATTTTTACGGTCTGATTTATTGAGAATACTCATTGTAACACCTCTCTAACCCAAAATAGTTTTATAAATAAATAATACTTAAAATACTAATATCTTATTTCATAAAATTAAATAATCAACTAAAATAATAATATTTAAAATATAAATATCTTATGAATCAAAAAAATTAAATAATAACAATAGTATATTGCGAAGCTCAGCCCCTTCTAGTAAGTAGTAACCGGTAAAACTATCCAATCATAAGAGAAAAAAGTAGCAATTAAAAAGACATAACTTTTGAAGTTATTGAATCAAAGTCAATTGCAAATCTTGAAATCTCTTGATAGACAAGACAATATTTCAAGTCAGCGGAGAAAGAAAGAATATAAAGTCAGATGATAAACAAATATTTATTTTAAATTCCAGATAGCGGAGTGTCACTACAACAGAATTGTTAAAAAAGGGCGCACCCATTAGGGGCGTTTTTTAAAAAGCGCCCCTGAAGCCCAAAATACGGAGGTCCTTTAGGGGCGCTTTCTAAAAAGTGCCCCTGATGCCCAAAATAAGCCCTCCGTATATTGGGCATCAGGGGCGCTTTATAAAAAGCGCCCCTAAAGGCCCTTCGTATTTTGGACATCAGGGGCGCTTTTAAAAAGCGCCCCTGATGCCTAATATTCTAACATTTTCATACTCCCTCTCACTCTCAGTACTCATCTCTTTCCCTCTTCTTTTTTTTTTTGACCAACTCTTTCCCTCTCACTCTCAGTCTCTCAGTCTCTCTTACCTGAAACCCTGTTCTCTCACACTCTCCCTCTTCTCAGTCTCTCTCACGCAAACCCTTACGCGAAACAGAAACAGTGAACGAGTTAATAACCACACCGTCAAACGCCCATTCCGCCGTCATCGACACTGCTGCCTGTTCCGTCGGAGCTGTTGCCTTTTTCTGGTACGTTCCCATGACTGTGCAATTTAAAATGTTAGGGTTTCTCTACTTTCTACTTTCTGGTATGTGCTTTTTGTTGCTTATTATAGTATGATATATTCTGGGATTTTGCTTTTGTATTATTGTGTGTTTGTTCTTTTATTATTACAATGATGAGAACAATAGCTTCTCCCTGAATGTGGCATTTTGGGTATGCAGGCAAGGTGTTTGATATTAGTTGTTGTTGGTTGATGAAAATGAGAGGAGGGATGTGTTGCAAACTATAGGATACACCAGAAACAGGGGAAAAAATTTTTTAAAAAAAAAGCAATCAGGGGCGCTTTTTAGAAGCGCCCCTGTTGGTTTGAGGCGCTAAGACCAACAGGGGCGCTTTTTACGAGCGCTCCTGATTGTGGGGTTGGCATCAGGAGCGCCAGATTCAGGGGCGCCCGAAAGCGCCCCCGATGGATAAAAAAAAGCGCCCCTGTTGGCCTATTTCTGTTGTAGTGTGTAGCGGATGGCGCAAAAGTGCTATAGTGGTATAACAAAATGCGGGATGATCGTTATTTCAAACTCTTACATGCAAATATAGGATGAAATCGATATACATATTAATTCTTAAAAATGAATAAAATTACTCAAAATTCATTGACATTCAACATTAAGGGAGCAAAGAGTAGAGGAGCAGAGCCAAAAACGCAGAGTAGAGGAGGAGAACCAGAAATACAAAGACAGAAATAGGTTTCAGGAAGAGCAAAGACGAACTGAGATCAGAGAGGAAGCATATGAAACTTCACGTAACAGAGGCGGCGAATGAAATAACAGTAACACATTTGCATAATTGCGAACAAAAATTCTTTTTTTATGGAAGGCTATAGGTTCTTGGATTGTTTGAGAGAGAGAGAGAGAGAGAGAGAGAGAGAGAGAGATTGTGATGGGCTTGTGCATCACGAATTGAGAGGGACGGTGAGGGTTTGTGCTATTTTTTTGTGTCCTAAAAAACTGGATTTGGTTGAGACTCTGTGCTACTGCACAGGCTGCACAACCCAATAACTGACCCTTGTTCTTCGGCCTAGACCTTCAAACACAATAACTTGATCTCTTTTTGAATGCAATGTATTTAGGCCTTTTTTTGAAAACCTAAAAGTTATCTCAAAGAGACTAAAATTTATATAAAAAATTGAAAAATAAAATCATTCAAATATTTTAAAAAACTGAAAATAAGAATATAAATTATAAAAATTGGTAGAAGTTCAAAATATCAATGAAAAATTTAAAAGTGACAGTAGTTTTCCCTTTGATGTAATTAAAAAAATAAATAAAAATTACAAATTAAGTTTGGTAAAATATAAAAAAAAATTAAAATTTATATGGCAAACTATATAAAAAATGTGTGCTCATAAATAATATTTAAAATCAATATTAGAAAAAAATATTCTTTTGTTACGAATATTTATCGTTTATATTATTTACGTCTTATTGTATCTGGCTCCTCCTGCCACATGTTTCTCCAAGCTACATATGCCTCGTCAAATATGAGTTTGTATATGGCATATATGTTCACGATATTATAAGTCTTAGGAAAAGGAACCACATACTAAATGCCTAGCAAACCTTCAGCTGAAGGCACATTATTAGAGTTTCAAATTACATGTCATTTTAGAGAGATAGAGAGAAGCAAGCTAGAGAGAAAGATGGAGTTCGATTGAGAAGTAGAGGGAGATAAGAGAGAAGGAAATAATAGAGAAACTAGAAAATCCTTAAGTTGAAGCCCTCGTGATTCAACTCTCAAATTATCAATCAGTGAAGGTTGCTGACCTTGGTGTGTGGAACAAAGACTCGTGGAGTTGGAAGCTGCCATGGTGCTCCAGCTCTCGGCCAACACACACTGACAGCAGCAGCTGTTTCTATCTTCTGCCAGCCTACAGCAGCAGCGGAGGCTGCTGATATTTTATCTGTTTTGCAAGATGTTTCTCCGTCTAAGGGGGTGTTGTTGGATTCTTGGATTTAGTTGTTGGATTCATCGAAGTCTTTTACGGTTAAATCATGCTATAATTGGCTTGTCAATTTGAGAGATAACATTGAGTTGGATGACGATTTAAAGAAACCCTTGAGTCTATTTGGAAGTGTTTTACTCCCTCCAAAGTGGCTATTTTTGAGTGGCGTTTGTTCCGCAATTCTTTGCCCACTTGCAGACTTCTCCTACACCGTAAAGTACTAGCAAATGTAGATGATGCTTGTTGTCCTTTTTGTAGGTTGCACTGTGAAGAGATTCAACATTTGTTTATGGATTGTTGCTTTGCTATTGAGGTTTGGTCTAAAGTTTATTCTTGGGTGGGTATTGACTCCGATGCTCCTAATGCTTTGCTCGATCATTTTCATTGGATGGGTGTTGTGCGAAAAGGTGATGTACAAGTATACACAGTCGCAACAAGTAATATAGTAGAAAGTAGAGTATCGTACCCACAGGGATTGTATTAATTTCTAAAGTTTAAAATAGTAGTTTAATTAGTGAGAAACGAGTAGTAAAATAACAAATAAAATAAGATTGTGTGTGAGAAACAGAAAATAAGATAAGTAAGAATGGCTGTCAATCAAGTGAGAAAGATAGTTGGAATACTTTTCACTAAGTAAATCACTTTTGATAGCATTATGTTATATATGATGCTCCTGCAATCATTGCTCCTGCAATGATTGTACCTGCAATGGATGCTGATGCAATATATGCGTGGTTTTCAGCTACTAACTTCAGGGTTTCATTACAAGTCTTATGTCTAAACCCTAAATAAATTCACCCTTGTATATTAAACTCCCTCAGTTTCACCCTATGGACTATGCTATCCTATGTCTAGGTTTTAGCATGGATTTAATAAAGTTTCCTTTAGTTAAAACACTTATCCATATTAGTTCTTGAGTTCCAATTATAAACCATGTCTGAATTTATAATTTACATTCACTTTTAGTTGGCCAATTCTAAAGATGAATATGAAAGAATTATCATGCAAGAACTAAAATGCAAACATCAATATATAACATAATAACTTAATCAAAAGATCATTACAAAGTTAAGGCATCCCAACTAGAGAAGTTTAGCTCATGCTAGACATTACTAAGCACATACAAACAGAGATAACCATGTTCATATGTTTGATAACACAAAGGGAAGAAAATAAAGAAATAATTACACGGTTGAAGTTCCCTTGCATAAATCTACCTAGTAATGCTTCCAGCAATGCCTCACAAATGTTTGATGCGCCAGCAATCAAACAGCAACACGAAATGGTGCAGAAGTAGAAAGAGAAGTTGTCATTTTCTCTCCTTCCTTCACACCTATGAAGTGCAAGTGATTCTAACTCTCTAACTTGGTATATCTTCAAATGAGGAGAAGGAGATGTATTTATAGGCCTCTTGGATGAGCTTTCCTTCATGGTGGGGTTTTCTTGGAGCTGAAGTTGGAGTTACTTGTATCAATTTGCTTCCAAAAAGACTTGATTTGATTTTTACTTTATTAAAGGGAAGAGGTCCAATGGTGTATGGACAAGTATCCCTATAAAGTAAAAGTTACAAGCTAAAAAGTAAATGGGAAGGTGCTGCAGCAGCAACTTGGGCCACTTGCATAGCAACTTCACTTTGATGCCATCAATGACATCAGCAGCGTAATGCTGGAGCAATTGACTGCCAATAATGCTGGGGCAATGATTACTGGTGCAATGCTTCTACTTTCTGCTTGAATGACATTTGCAGGGGCAATGATTGCCGTATCTATTGCTGGGGCATCTGGTGTTGTAGCATTGAACAAACACATTAAAATACAACATGGGGCACCAAAAGTGCCAAATGATCACAAATTAGTTCCTAACCCTCTTTTACTCTAAACAACACATATTAACTACTTTAACAATAATATTACTTACAAACTCACATTGATATAAGTCTAGAACATATAAATAACTCTATATAAAGAAGAGTTATCAATGGGTAATCTCGTTGTTGGGAAAAAGGCAAAGAAGACAAAGAACTTGATTTAGTTGACAACTTGTTGGTGCTTATGGTTGGCCCGGAATGGGTTTATTTTCAAGAATGAGGAGCCAAACATTGACTTTATTCTCAGGCGCATCAAAAGCTTAGCTTGGTGTTGGCTTGTTTATAGGGCGGGTTGTAGTTCTAATTTACTCATTTCTTCTTGGTGGAGTAATCCACTTCATTGTCTAAACAATTTGTAACTTCGTTGTTTGGGCTTGAGCACTCCTAATGCTCCGTTTAATGAAGTGTTGCTTATCGGGAAAAAAACCTCTCAATAAAGATTGAACTCTCAATTTTACTTCTGAAGTAACACTTTCTCTACTACATGATTCTTTAACATATGCAAAATAATAAGGAGTCTTTAAAGTCTGAGAAATATGTTAAATTAGTCTCTAAAACTATAAGAAATTTGTCTCACTAGTCTCCGTAATAGTCTGCTTATAAAAAAATTGGAATTAATTTGATAGACAACAACAAATTTTAGAGACTAGTTGAGTTTGGAAACTTAATTGAGGATTTTAGTTTGGTTTCTTTTTGACAATAATTTTAGTTTGGTTTCTTAAAATATATGATATTGAAAAAAAATTAAAACAATCTTGTGAACCAACAATCTTGATAATTGATTTTTCTGCACCCCTGACTTAGGGTTTTGGATCCACCACTACTTATAAAAGTGTGATTATTTTAAGATTAGTCTCCTTGGAAAAAATTTATAGTATTAGTCCTAACAATTCACAAGTGAATATCATAATTTTATCATGTTAACTTGTATAAAAATTTAGTATTAGTCCTTACAATTCAAATAAGGATGATTATGGCAAAATTAGTCACAACAACAACAATGCACACACTAATCTATTTCAATTCTCCAAGGATACTCTTTTATCGACTTTGTTGGTGCTCCAACATTATGATCATAGGACAGTTTCAAAATTTGAAATAACAGTTTTGGTTAACTTGGTTCTAAGAAATCAATATCAATGAAGGCTTTCAAGACCAAAGTGATGGGTGACAATTATATTAAATTAAATATATTATAATACAAGCATTCTTCAAAGATCAAAAAGTCCCTCAGTGCACATACATTAATCATTATTCATAATATTGCCCCACTATTATGTCATGTTACAATGTTAGCATTTATAATTTCCTTAATTTTTCCTGTTGATTCTCATGTCTGTGTTGTTGCGTGGTTAAGAAAGGATGGATACTTCTAATAGTGACTACAACTCTGTTTCTTCTCTAAAATGCACTACCACACATTGGTATGAAAATAGATAAATATCATATCCTAGTTCCTATTTAAAAATATTTCACAAGATAAATAAATTAACTAACATGCATGATTAGTATATATTATAGATGAAAATTTTCAAATGTAACTCAGCAAGCAACCAACTAATTTGAAACTTATAAAATGAAGATTTCACAACCCTAGCCTGTTGTGATTGCTATGTTTATTTCCGTCGTGTTTGTCATTGTTGCACCTCACGCCAAAAAATAGAGCAACATTAAAATTAAAATTCTATAAGTTGACGACAACAATATTAAAGTTCAAATTCTAACTTAAAGTTAATAGTGCCGATATTGGCAGCAGTTTGAAATGCATCTAAGATGGACTTAAAATCGACGCTCTCACCATTTTTCATAGAGATGGAGACTTTTACACCTTTCAAGCTGTGCCACCAACACTTAGTCTCACAAGAATTACAAAAACATTCGTCTTTGTTTTTGCCCATTAATGTCTCGTAAAGTACCTGTAGTTTTAGACAATTAAGAAATAGAGTTATAGAACACGTTATAAGGAGTAAGGTGTAAGGCACACGCTATTTCATATATAACTAGGTCAGGTTTCATACTGTTGCACAACAACTATAACCTAGAGTGAGAACTGCGACATACCTGTTAACCCCAACTGTCTGCGCCAACAATGTCTTCCTCATCCAGAGCATTGGCCACCATCCCCAAACATCCTCAACCATTGGCTCTCCTTGAACCCGACAATGATTCCTCTCCTGTCATCGTGAAATTGCTCCGTAAATGGTACGTGTGGTCGTCATACGGAGGGAACAAAGCAAACGCTCTTGAGGTTGTATTTGCAGATTCAGAGGTATATACCAATCAACTCCACGTTCTTTAATATCTGAATTAGTTTGATTATTACAAACTGAAAAACAATAGACAATGCTTCAGATTATATATGCTACAATGAGTTTATACCAACGCTCTTTGAAATCTGAATTAGTTTGTCCCATTATATATGCTTCAACGATATACATGTGCCGTACAAATTTGTTTGAATGACCAACACTGTTATGTGTTTGAATCTTATGATATATAAGTTCAGTACTTACGCAACTGAATAAAGTTACCTGATCCACTACCGTGAAACAATCTTGGCATGAATATTATTGAATTCTCAGTGTTGTCATGAAAGTTGATGCACACCATGCACTTATCTATGCATCCAATGTCCTACAAATCCGTTGGCGAATACTGAAATAAACAAACAGTGTTATAAAATAGCATATATTTTGAGCTTCAAATGCACAAGACATCATAAGGTGGTTAAACTGATCACTATATTTTTTTCCCAGAATTCAATAAGGTTTAGAACATTGCATCAAAATATGATTTCGATAAGATATAGAGCATATAAAATAGAACATAAGGCGAACAATATTGTTGTCGCACAGAATGCCTGAAAAGGGTGTCATCCAGTATATAATGCTGAAATCTAGGGGTGCAAGCTATTTTTAATTTGTGACAGCATACCACCAACTATATAACTACGGATATCATAATTTGTACTGTTTGAGTACCTGGGGACAACAATCCAGAGACATATTGATCGCATGCATATATACAAACACGATAAACAGCTGCATGAGGGACATGTTTACATCATTTCAAAGTACCGAGTAACCCAGAATGTTAGAAAATTTCGTGCCTCTCGGCACAACTTCAAGCTGACCATAGAGTTGCATACCCTTATACGCCCTGCCGCGCGTTCAGACTCTATCCAGGATCTTGAGGTCATAGTCACCCCACCATCAGAATGCTTCAAGAGCGGATTCAACATGGATTACTTAGTTGATAAGAATTCAAAATTGGATACAAATTTGATTAGTTTGTATATTATATGAATGAGATCTAAAAACTAATGTCGCTCTAAAACGTGTTTTACAGACATAATTGGAGTACTGGTTGGTGTACAGGCTGAGTACGAATTTATTAAGCCTTCTGGAAAATCCACACGGATGAAAATTGATTTGGAGAATAGGGGGTTCGTCAATCTAATTCTGAATTACACTCGGTTCTTTCTTATAAGTATCTGATTGAGTTTCATCATATGTAACAAATGCACTTGCTGCCCCGTATTTGCAGGTATCGTTTCTCCGTCACACTCTTTGGACACTATGTCAGCCAACTTAAGGAGTTCATCTCAGCTGTGGATGTAAGCAATACCGTTGTGGCCCTACTCTGGTGTAAGGTCGACACATGGGTGAGTACGTATATGTGCCTTTGTGCTCACATATCTCAGGAATATTCACACATATATGCTTCTCTATACATTTGTTACGTACTAACCTCATGCATAATCAAAATATAGGCGGTGTCTCGCTGTAAACAACCACGCATACAACGAGACTTCTGATCAACCCCAACATGCCAGAGGCATCTGCTTTGAGGGAGTCGTATGTTTATTACACAGATTATCATTTATTATAAATTCTGGCCCAGATTTTGATGAGGATATAATCAAATCTCTCACACATTACTAGGCTACATTTATATTGTCCGTACATATTTTTTTATTCAGTTCTTTATCTAATAAAACTAATTTGGAATATTTCAATGTCTGCTTTGTCCAATATATGTTTCAGTGTCAGCGTGTCGCACGACCTGCTGTCACCTACTTTGACATTGACTTAGCAATCTAGGAGAGGGGGGCCCAAAGACGACTTCCTTCTGGTCACAGATAAGTATGAAATTTCTGACGTGAAGGAACTGGTTCATGTAAGTTAGTCCAATTAAACCTCAACTGTAAACTGTTATTTGCTACAGTTTTTAAGGACCCCACACGTGTACTTTATTATGTTAATATTGATATATTAACATAATGTCCAATTATATTACCTTCGCGGTCTTCAGGTGAGTCACTTTGTCGTCTTGGCCACTATTGATGGGATTTAACACTGAGAAGCCATGGTGGTACTGGGCATGCAAGTTCCACAATAAAGTAGTTGAGGACTCTGGAATGTACTACTGCGAAAAGTGCAATACCCATGTGACCAATGTGTCCAAAAAGTGAGTCATTTATATTGGTTGTATATCTTACTATATATTACGTTGTACTTAGTGTTAATTGATCAGATTTTATTTGCTATACTTTGTGCAATTCCTAATCAAAATTGTTGTTGTTGGTCCTAAGATATTTTCTGAAGCTGATCGTCATTGACGAAGCTGAGTCTGTGGAGGTCGTGGTGTTTGACCAGAATGTGCGTGCACTACTGGAGCGGTCATGCGATGACGTTTACGAGTCATGGATGCAGGTTGGTGAATCACTTTTTCTATTGTTCTTTGGTTAAGTATGAGATAGTAATAAGAATCTGTGACAACCTTATGCACGATTATCAAGTATATTTCGTGTGTGCAGTTTGTAAATTTTCTGAAATTTATAAATAATTATGTAGTGCAATTGTATTTAGGATGCTGACAGGGACGAGCTCCCTACTGAGGTGAAAGGGCTGATCGGTAAAGAGGTCCTGTTAAAAATCCATGCACAGGGTGAGGCTTCAAGTCGTTATGGACGCTAGTGCAAAGCACTGAACATATCAGACGATCGTGAACTCATTGTCATGTACAACCGCAAATGGGCTGATGCTGAGGTAACCTGTTGAAATAGCACTAACCTATACATTCGACCAATTAAGTTGAGATCCCACGTACGGGAATGCATATCGTCTAATTGTGCCTTACTTTTCTCTTTTGATTTCATATTCAGGCACCTTCTGAACCCCTGCTACTCGAAAATACCCCTACAGCGGATTCTGGCAGCGTCAACAACAATGTTGCTGGTGTAGCTCAGGTATTTTAAACTTTAGGGCCTTTATATTTTCATTAATCTATACATTAACCCAAGCAGGAACATGGGGTTAAATAGTAATATAAGCCGAAGTTTGAGCAGTCGTCATCGGGATCAAACACTACCGGCAAGGGGAAGCAAGTAATCAACATCACCAAGACAGTGATGACACACCACCATTGAAACGTAAAAGTCCCGGAGAAAAGGAGATATCTTCTATTCCTGTTCCACTTAAGGCAGTGAAGATTGAGAAAAAGCCATAGAATGGCTACTGATTGTTACCAGTTTGACTATTTTGTCTTTTAATTTGAAGTTGTTTTGCTCTTTTTCCTGAACCATAGTAATATTTCACGCTTTGTTATTCAAGTAACCCAGAATTACTCATGGGATATTTCGTGTTGGGTTTGCTAATTTAGAATACTTTGGATTAACATTTATTTTACGTATGCTTCGTATTTGGATCGTCATATGTTTAAGGTTCCTATTCAGAAAATTTTCAACGAATTCCCGTTTCTATAACGATATTTGAACTAAACAGGGGACAATTAGAAATAGATATTGTATGACTTACTATTCTGATGTCCAGGATGGTTGAATGGATAACCCCGAACCTGTACTGCTTATACGTACTCCCGCATTGCTGACTTTCGGGTTCCACACATAGTCAACGTTATGATGCACAACATATATTAATGGATGTGAAATGCGCACAATAGTAAGTCCGCAAGACAAAGGTCTGTAGTCTGTTAAGCAAATATGTCACCAGTCAGCTCTTTTTTTGTTTATATAAATAATATAAACAACATTGAGGATCCTAATTATAAGTTGACTATAAGTATTGGAGTTGGAGAAATATATAATTATCTCATTAAAGCATAAGTATATGGAGGACTAACATATAAACAAAATAGCATGGTGATCAAATAAACCAACGTATTGTACTCAGAGAAATATATAATTATATCATTATACTTATATGGATCAAAGAGATAAGTATGTACATGATAACCATATGAAACACTTTAATTTCAAAAACAAATATATAACTATCTCATTAAAGCATAAACATATTGAGGAGTATGAAATAAATTTTTGTCCAAGGCTGTATAGGAAGTTTCTCATGACATTTATGACAACATTTAATATAGGCGCAGATCCTAAAATCAAGGAGCTGTTATGGGAATATCAATCATAAATAATATTGCATAAATGGTGAGGCAAAATTCAAAAAAACCTTTTTACCTCCAATACATTCGAAATTAGCTGCTATAGGTAGAGAGGAATCTAAAAATGCCAAAACGTACAGTTTCTAAGCATCAGGGTTGTTCTACCATCGCTGTTTGCGGTAAAGGGTTAAATATCTAGGTGATAAACATCTTACATTACCTGGAAACATTATCATACTTCATACCCCTTTGCAGGGGGAGGTTCCTGTGCAAATATTTTCCTTTGTTATTGTGTTCAAAGCCCTTGAGTATGAAACGGCCATCTGAGAATGAAGACCCAAGTAGGAAAGACGAAACCCAGGAGCATCAAAAACATGTCAGGAAGAGGCGCACAACAGGTAGGGTTTCTTTAACAGGCATTTGAAGATAAAGTTTTTAAATAATTTCACATGACATATTCTTGAGTTATGTTCAGTTTCTAATAAAACGTAAAAACAGAAACTAGTATTCCTTATCCAAACGGAGACCACGGTCAGCACCCGGAGGCCATGCAATGGTCAGAAAACGTTACAGGTACGCCTCCATAGGCAGCCCCATTATTTGGAAATAATGGAATTATACACACAACCTTTTTATATCAGTTTAGCTATATGTTCAAATGAATTTTATCTTAGAGAACATGGTACTAATTAACTTTTAATTTCCAGAATGTTATCCCTCCAACTCTCAAATGCAAACCCCTATTGCTCATCACAAAGAAGGTAACGTTATATGCTCATGTTTTCCTAAATTACCGCGTTGTTTTATCTAACATTTACAAATTAAAATTGAATGACATTATCAAATTTATTCTAATAGCAGATATATCAATTCGAAGGACATACAGACCTAAACAAAAGCCTGCAAATGGTAAATTTTCATGACTTATAAATGCACTAATTCAAAATACGTAGTCATCAATTATACACGTGATTTAATGTTTGGCTGGTGACTAACCTATAAATCGTAGAGTCAGAGAATAGCAAGGACGGATCAATTGGTTTTCGTGTGTCTGCCTCACGCTCCAAATTTAGAATATTACTTGGAGATGTTCGTACCAGTGACACTTCAACACCAGAGATAACTACTGCCTCAGAAGAAGGTCACAATGTCAATGTTGCTGGTGTATTTAGCGCTGAATCATCATTTCGTGTCCCTTTGTCTGACCTTCAAAACGGTAACCTGATACACATAGATACATGTTCATTGCAAAATATTTGAGTTTCTACATTTTGTACAATCGATTATTACAACATGTTGTTTGTTTCTTTATTTCACAGTCAGCATCCGTAGAGGACGTGGCAGACCAATTAAAACAGATTTAACCCCGTCTACATATTTTACTAACACACTTGCTGGTACGATAGAGTTTAATTAATTAGTTATGACTTAATAGATAACTTCTGAACTAGGGATTATTAATGCGTGCACTTGACAATCAACTGAAACGTTTATCTGAATTCTACATGAATTTCATTGCTATCATACATTATTTGGTCCATTTCCTTTACTACAGGTAGCATCCCTAAACGACGTGGCAGACCAAGGAAGCCAATTGGGAATCCATCCAACTCTTTAAACATGAATGCTGTAGGTATGATATTAGATATTTAATGGTGGTAGGTTTAACAATATTAGATATCACTAAATATTGGTGATCATTGTCTGGAGGTACAGTTCCTCAGGTTCCTAATATTGTGCTTCTCTATAAAATCAATTACAACCTTAATCAACGTAAGCATCTCCCAATTAGTGTCCTCAAAACTAAAAATCGTACCCCACAAAATGTGTTTCCCCAAATTAAGACATTTGCATGTTGGGCATCACGTTAATCGTTTAAATAGTAGGGTTTAAATTGTCGCTTGCACTTTATATATATATATATATGTATATGACATTCCAATGCAGTGACACAACTTGGCAACACAACACCAAAAGGTTTGACAACTAAGGGGGCCATAACACATCCCATAACTAACGAGAATAGTCAGCAACAAAGTTCGCATTCATGCCTGATTGGGCAGCAAGAGCCACAAACGACAACAAGGAATGGTAAATGATATAGTTTTGAAAGCTGATTAATTTTACTTTTCCATAATGTTATAACTACAACATGTTCTTCACTCTTAGTGCAACACAGTTCAGCAAGGATTTTCAAATTTACCAACTTTGAATAAAACAAATGATATAGTCATGTACTAACCTTGGTATTGTAATATTCGCACCACAGACTCAGCACAAACTAATGCTGAACCCAGTCTACCAAGCGGAATCCAAATGGACAGTGATCATAAGGCTGTACCCGTCAACTTCCCGATAGTAAGGCTCAATTTCGACGATGATGGCGAACCTGACACAATAAACACACCACATGGAATACCAGGTAGTTCGTTGTTAAAATTTGCATGAAATCAATTGTGGCGAATATTCTGAAATATAATTTAGTAATTTAAATAATATTTACCGTTGTTAATGTACCAATTAGATGCCACTGGAGGTCATCAAACACCAACTAATCGATCCACTCTATACGACAACAATGAGGATCGACGTAAGTGTTTCTTCTTTTTTACATAATTATTTTCGACACTTATATATGTCTTCTCAATCAATAGTTTATAATTGTTTATGCTTACGTCAGGAAATACTGAAATTCCCAGATTACAATTCATGACTACTTTATTTTTTTTTAAACAGCCCCACTTGATTTTGGCCTACCAACACACAAATGTCGTGATTGTCTTGCTTTGTTTTGGTTTGAAGAAAGGGCAGTCAAGATTAACCGATCAAGTACCCCTGAGTTTTCCATGTGTTGCATGAAAGGCCAAGTAGACATCCCATTGCTCCAGGAGCCACCTCGCTTATTGACAAATCTGATTCGAGGCCTTGACAATAGAAGCAAACATTTCCGTGAAAACATACGATTGTATAATAGCATGTTTGCGTTCACTTCTATGGGAGGTAAAGTGATTTCAAGACATAATGATGGCAATAGTCCACCAAACTTCATCTTGAATGGCCAAAACTACCATCGTATAGGCAGCCTGTTGCCTACTGACGGTGGGATACCGAAGTACGCACAGTTATATATATGGGACACTCAAAACGAGGTTGCAAACCGAACGAGCCATTTCAGGTATATTCAATTTACCTTTTTGATTTGCCTATCATAAATTTAACTTTAAAATCACTGGTTTACCAGAGTTGTAATTTCTTAATTTACCATGTTACAAATGACAACATGTGGATCAAGGTATACCCTAAACAGATTTTTACCAAAACTGTTTTACCAAAATTATTCATTAATATATATTGGATTATCTAGAAACCTTACCGACATTTGTACTCTTACATATATTCCAGGTCAGACAAGAATCCCCGTGCCTTGGATGAATCGTTAGTTAAAGACCTTAAAGAAATGCTAGACCAACACAATGTCATTGCGCAGAAGTACAGGCAAGTTCGTGACCTCCAAGAGCAGAACCCAAATCAGAAGATCAGTCTAAGATTGATTAGAGACAGATCAACAGACCCAAGGGCCCACAACACACCTACCTGTGATGAAGTTGCTGCATTGATAATTGGGGATGATGCCAATCTTGAGTGTGGTAGGGACATAATTGTCAAACACATGTCTGGTGAGCTCGAACGAGTTCATGAAACACATACCGCTTTGTTGCCTTTGCAGTATCCATTAATTTTTGCCCGGGGTGAGGATGGTTTTCGAGAAAACACTCCATTAAGAGAAAGGCCAGGGGTACTCAGATCAGCCAGCCGACAGAAGGTCACGTGGAGACTTCTAGACTAAGATACATCCGAAACAATCAGCAGATAATACGTTCGGAGGTATTGACTGGATTACAAGATGCAGTCACTAAAGGTGAG
This sequence comes from Astragalus glycyphyllos, assembly GCA_963573325.1. Lineage (NCBI taxonomy): Eukaryota > Viridiplantae > Streptophyta > Magnoliopsida > Fabales > Fabaceae > Astragalus > Astragalus glycyphyllos. Next base: position 17,948,070 of record OY754307.1, read on the forward strand.
ACTGATGCATCCGCCATAGGAAGACGTGTCATTCTGCCACCATCATTTACAGGAGGTACTAGGTATATGTTCAACAATTGTCAGGATGCAGTGGCAATATGTGTTGCACCCCGAAAAATCCGGTTTGGACCTTTCATCGTACAACGTGAAAATTTGTGAAGCCGCCATCAACATTTTTTATTTAAGGACCAAAACATTGAAAAAGGGTCCTTTTTAAGGCGGGTGGTCCTTTGAGAACTAGAGATGTAGGTTCGGGGGTCGGTTAGGTGTGGGGAAGGTATTAGCACCCCACACCTCCTTTCTACCGAAAGGGAACCTTTAACTTGATGTGCGGTTTTGACAGAGTTGATTTGAAACAATTCGTTCTACTTCTTTTTTATTTGAGAAAAGGTTTTTGAAAACGGGAGAAAAGAAGAATCTTTTTATTATTTTTTAAAAGTGTGCTTGACGGGATGTGACCCGCTCCTACGTATCTCCCGGTGCGATGGAGAATTCAAAGCTTACGTAGTTCTCCTTAGTCGAGAAACTTTGTGTTGGTGTTTTTTATTGTAGGGGTTTTCGGTCCTAGACCGTACAGTCCACTAGACCTAGAACAAAGACAACCCCGCCTGTACAGACGACGTGCCCCCTACTTTTTGAAAATGGTTTGAATTACTTGAAGAAAGGGATTTGTTGTGAGGTCGATTACTTTTATTTGAGCAAGTATCTTAGGCTCGCACGAACTGTACAGCTCGCTAACCCTAAGACGCTAACCAATACCGGATGTACATCCGACTCGATTCCTTACTCATTTTTTGAAATAGGGTTCAAGTGTTAATTACTTGTTTTGATTCTCATAAGTATCCCAAGATGTTTGAGCTGTACAGCTCCGATCTTAGGACGCTAGACAACACCGGCCGTACGTCCGACTTGCCTCCTTATGAGTTTTCAAAAAGGTTTATTGTTGATCTTAGAAAGAATTTGATTGTCTTATGAAAACAATTTGAGAAAAGATTGAGTTTGGAAAAAAGCTTTAGAAAATGATTGATTTGAAGAAAGGAGAAGGGAGTTTGAGGGTGACATTGGTCACAAAAGGTTTGTTGGGATGGCGTGGCATCCAAAAGGAAAAGAAAGTAGAACATTCAATCAATTTCCAAGTCAAGAACCAAAGCGCAACATTTATCAAATTGCAAGCAAAACAATCAACAATGCAAGCATAAGCATAAACATTACCGATTACAACATTTGAGCGCAAGAATGACACTTAGTCATCAACATCTAATGGCATGCATATGTAAGATCAACATTAACCAAATAGATTGCAAGAATAGGCACACAAGTAGATAATGCAAAGGTTTAATTCAATTAAGTGTCAACACAAGATAAAGCACAAGGTTGAATCCCTTTTGGTAATCCTTGACACTTGAGACAATGCACAAGTGCATAAGTGTCTAGTCCTTTTACCAAATCATCAACATTAAAGCATAACATTGACCTAGAAAGAACATCACATTTGCAAGACCAAAAGTGACCAAAAGAGGGCATTAACAAGTCATTTTTATAACCAAAATTGATTAATCAAATTAGAAACTAGCATTTGCATTTTCAAGCAAGAATTGCACAAAGAAAATTGAATCATCTTGGGCAATCCTCATCACTTAAAATGAAGTGCCTAAGGCACAAGTGAGAGTCCTCTTGCCAATCATCAACATAGAATAATTTTGCAAGCAAGACACTAACAAGCAAACCAAAGTTTACAATCAAAGCACAAGGTTGTGTTGAATCATCTTAGGCAATCCTCAACACTTAAAGTTAAGTGCACAAGGCACAAGTGTGAGTCCTCTTGCCAATCATCAACATATAACAATTTGCAAGCAAGATACAATCAATTAGCAACAATATTTTGCAATCAAAACATCAAATCAATTGCGTTGAATCATTTTAGTCAATCCTCAACACTTAAAGTTAAGTGCTCAAAGGCACAAGTGTGAGTCCTCTTGCCAATCATCAACATAGAGTAATTTTGCAAGCAAAGTACATAACAACCAAACCAAAACAACTTGAGAAATCATTTTACCCAATATTGCAAACCCATTTCACAAGAAAATTAACAAACCCTAATTCTAATCATGATTTGCGAAGCATCACATCATTTTATTCAACAAAATGCAAAATTATAGTGAAAACAAACATAAATCACAATTTATTCAAGGGTGAGAAGCATCTCAAACACCCAAGCCTCCCTAAGTGCTTGTCAAAATGTTTGAGACACCTCTCACCAACAACTATCAACAAATCAACAATATAACAACACTAAAATGCATGAATATGGTAGGATGCAAAATTAAAAACATGATATCTACATTTTGATGCAAAAAAAAGTTGAAGATGATGCTAGGTTTTAAGAAGTTTACCTCAAATCCAAGCTAAGGAATGGCTAATATGAAGAACAAGACCACAAATCAACTTGAATCTTCACCAAACTTCAATGAAACCCACGAAATGCTTGCTTAAAAATGCCCTTTGATGATGCAAGCTTGAATCAAATTAGGAGAGAAGGAAGATGTATGAAGTAGGAATGGAAATGAGGTGAGAAAATGGAAGTGAAATGAAGAAAAATGGAGGAGGGAATGAGGGGGAAATTCGGCCAAGGGAAGAGAGGAGAGGAGAGGTTTGTGTGCTAGGGTTTTGTGAATGAATTGTGAGGCCAAAAGTTCCATGTGAGGTGAGGTTTCTAAGGTATATATAGAGAGCAACTAGGTTTAAGGGTAGTTAGGTCATTATGCACTAGTTGTGCTCTAGGATTTGATTTTAATTTTGAATCAAAGGCTAGGATTGAGGCTCACATGGATTGAGGACATTGAGAAAACACAAAATGAGAGAATAGAGAGGGTGAAATTCGTGGTGAAGAGGTAGTGGGAGTGGTCACCAAGTTTTGCTAGTTGTCATCTTGTACTATTGTACTATTATATGACCATTCCATTATCCCTTCATTTTTGATTATTCTTTTCAAGATAATTGTACAAAAATACATCCAATTTAGGCCATATACAAGGTATCTTGAGGAATATGCCATTTTATGAGATCACCATGACCAAAGATATCATAAAAACCTCATCTTGAAATTTTTGTAGAATATTCCTTTTTGATGCCTTTTTTGAATTTGAATTTTTATGCAAATGCGTGCATGTATGCGCAAAAAAAATATATGACCAAGGGTGTCTTGCTTCAAATAATTTCCTCTAAAATTGCACAATGATTTTTGATGAAAAATTATTCTCTTTTTTTTTGAAAAATGACCAAAATACCCTTTGCCCTAAAAACCTTGTTTTTTAACAACAAATGCATTTCCACTCTAACAATGAATTTAAAAGCCCTAGAATGACTTTTAAAACCCAAAAATGCATGCACAATGCTCTTCACTCTTCAAAATAAAACCACACTTCTCAATTTATTTATTTTTTGCGGAAAATTAGGGTTTTGACCTAGGCGGACAAAATTAGGGTATGACAGCTGCCCCTCTTTATTTGGATTTTAACAAGGAATATGAATTGGCCGAAACATATTCCGAGGCAAAATAGAAATAAAGAATTCAGAAATTATACCAATTTTGTCTACTTAGAGAAACCAGAATTTTCCTTTTTCTTTTTTTCTCTTTTTTGTTCCTTTTTGAAATATGATACAAATGCAATGAAAAGATTTTTTTTTTTTTGTTTTTTTTTTTGGAATCAATTGGTGCCAACCCTCAATAAGCCAGCGAAAGCAGTAAAGAAGGCAAAAAAAGATGCCGGCCCTCATTAAGCCGGCGAAGGAGGCTGCCTAAAGCCTTTTAACGAATCGCGAACGATCCGAGTTTGCACTTGGGCCTGGGGAGCACGTGGGCTCAAAGGGGTGGTCTTTCGAGCGACCGGGGGAGGGTACTATATCAAGTCTAGATCTCGATATTTCCCTAGGACTGCGCCATGTTTTAGGCCAACACAGCTATCCTTTTCGACTGGACCTATTGAGGTCAGGGGGACTTACTCGCAGCTCGAATACGAAGTGAAGTCAATCTTCTGGGGGACACGTGGGTCCAAAGGGGATTCGAAAATCCAATTGGTTTTCTTTAGTTAGTCAATGCTGCCGCACCGATCCAGGGTACCTGCATACGTTAGTTGATGCAAGGAATGGTGCATGAATGCAAGTTTTTTTCTTACCTTAGTGGTGATCGAACGAACACGAGTTTCGTAGGATCGACCATCGGCGACTTGAGCTGATACTAGCAGATAGCAACTTATTTAGATGCAAAAAAATTTAGCAAAGACATGGATATTCATGAAATGCTCCTTATTCTTTTTTCGATGAATGCACAAGAGGTGGATATGCAAATGTATGCTATGCAAGGGCAGGTTATGCGAATGCACGTGATGCAATGAATGTTTTTAATTTTCTTTTAGCATAGGGACTTTAGGATTCTTGAGTGATCAATTCAAGCGTCCTATCGTGACGACTATGACTATTTATTAAGAATGCCTCTTTTTGTTTTGAAAACTGATTTGATGTTTGATGTGATGATGATAAATGCTATGGAATGTCTGTGTTCTTTTGCTTTTATTGTGATGAATGTGGATGATGCGAATGTAATGCTTTGAATAACATGAAATGCCTACATGCATGAGGAGGATGAATGATTGGAGTATTTAAACATTTTTGTAAACATTTTTATGATGATGAGACCCGAGACTTTGAATGCAAGGAATTGAGATGGCTATGGACCATTCTTTGGAAAAACTAGATTTGATTCAAACTCTGGTGTTCTCAAGGTTTTTATTAACAAGCTCACTTATTTTCCTTTCCATTTCCATGATGACTGAACTTTAAACACCACATGATCAATTTGTATTCTCTCTCTCTGAAGCATTGACTAGTAAGTATGCATAAGAGTGCAGATGTGGACGAGTGAGTCAGTTAACTTGGGATTGGTTTAGGACGGTGAGTTGAGAGACTGCCCCGACAGGAATTTATGGATGTGAATGACTTTAGGGAGAACTCTGCTCATTTGAGCGGGAGTGAACAGTTATGGAAATGCCCCACTTTAGAATGACAATTTCAAATGGGTTCTTTGAGTGGGTTTGTGAAAGGGAATGAAGTTATGGTACTGGTTATGAACTGAGGGTGGTATATGAATGGGATGGACAATGAACAAACTTTCCCAAGACCAGGGTGGGTGGGTGGTGAAGAGAATGCCCCAACTTTTGGATCTGAGTGGTGTTCGCAGTGCAAATCTTTGGTTCTCTATGAATGTCTTGACTTTTGGCATGAAAGAAGCCTCACTTGGTGATCACTAAACCTTGTTTTAATCTTTGGTGCAAATCTTTTCCTTTGGGCCTGAGACATGAGGACCATCTAGGGTAATAGCAATGCCAGAGCCGCGCATAAGTTTGCTTGCCATTTGAAGTGATTGTGCCCGCGTTTGTTTTTTTGCCAATTCATTTATTTGAGGGATCCCCTCTTTTCTGTGATTTTCAGAAATTTCGCAATGATTGTAATGCTTTTTGACTCATGCACAGGTTTCACAATTCAGTATCATCAATCATAAAAACATTTATTTTAAAACAAAGAGACAGAATAAGTGAAGATAAAAGACACAAAAAGCAAACACATGGAAGAAAAAGTTGAATTCTTATTGTTATGGAAACTGGACGTGCAGAAGGTCACGCCAATTGAAAGTACATTGAAAAATTTTTAAACTGGAAAAATACAAGAAAAAGGGGAAGCAGATCTTGTTTTTTTCTTTTGAAGTAACGATGCCAATCGTCCATACTCATGACCTTGATCACCCCTTTATCCAAACTTTTGGGAGTGCTGATTGCCTTTTTCATTTCAAGTCCAAGTTTTCTGACCCTAATTTTTGCCTGGATCGCCCTTTGCGGGTTTTCAATCCACCGGGTCGCTCTGGTTTTGCCTAGGCCGCCCTTTGCGGGTTTTCAACCTAGCGAGCTGATTCTTACTTGGCTCATCTTTCTCTTTTTTCATTTATTTCTTTAGGCATACTCCTTTCTGACTGCATCTGAATTTACTGGAAACTGGGGTTTTCTTTTCTTGCATCCCATTTTGCGAGAATTAAAGGCCCCTCCGGAGAATAAGTTCTTCGTCTTCATGATACTGGGTTCATCTCCATGGGAATCCCTTTGGAGGTTCATGATCTTTTTGAGCATTGAGTCTTCTTTGAAATTGTTGAAGATGAGCTTTCTTCGGTTTGAACTTTCTCTTATTCTTCTTCTGACATAAGACAAATGTACTTTGGTTTGATAAGGCTCAATGAAAGTATTACTTCCATCATATGGGGTTTGCCCCTGTTAGAGTGTAAAACGAAGCCTGATTTCCATGAAGGGCATCATCGTCCTTGATATCCTTTGTTGATTGTCTCTAACTGCCCCATTTTTAGGGTGGCGTAGGGAGGGATCATGATGCTTGACCTGGAGTCTTCATACTGTCATTTGTGACTACCTTAGCTTGGAAAGCTGCGCAACAGACCGAACTTTGGTAATTACAGACTTTGTTATAAAGGCAAGTGTCTTATGTCAGAAGGGTGATTTACACAAACTTGTTGATTCATTGCTCTTTATCATGGCGTCAATCCTCTCCTTTGCTCAAATTGATCATGTCTCTTGACTCCTCATGAGGACGGACCACTTTGTTCTCTTATTTTTGCACAACAGCTTGATTGCAAATCTGATGGTGGAGTCTGAGGAATGACTGAGGGGTTGTGGAGGGCGGGATGACGAGGTCGAGGTAGTGTTTGCGGTTTTATGAAAGGAGAGATGTATAGGAATGATGAAGTGTTTGAAGGTTTATGGAAGAAAGGGTGGTCATACACAACAAGGTGTAGGAAGGTTCATTGAGACAAGGATCTCTTACGCTTTATGGCCAAATGTATCAGCTCACAACTTATATTTCTTTCGTCTCTTTTTCCCTTGTTTTTTTCATTTTTGGGATTTTCATTTTTTGAATCTGTTCTTTTTTGTTTCATTTTTTCTGATTTTTTCCTTTTTTTGCTTTTGAGTTGAGTGAGCTGATAAAAGTGATACACTATTTTTGGATATTTGAAGTGATCCTTGTCTGGGGTGATTGGAGAGATAATGGCAATGAAACCCCTGCAGCGGTTGGAGGATGCTTGATTGGGTTCTGGTATTAACTGGGGTGACAGGAGGTTCAGAGGGAGGAGCAAATGAGATGGGTTGATTTTGTAGAAGGGCCACTGGTAGTGAGGAAGGTGGCGATGGCAGGCATTTGGTTATGAAATTTTTTTTTGTGATGGGGTACTTGTAATGGGAAATGGGAAAGTTGGTTGATCTGAGGAAGGAAAAGGGTTTGGTCGCAAAAGAGGTTCGCTTGTAACATTTGTTTGGTTTCCTCAGCATTGCTCCACTTTGCTTGAACTTGTGCTTTGACTTCATTGCCCAACCTAGTTGTGGCATCATGAATTTCTACAGCCTTAGCCAATTCTTCACTTATTAACTCCGAAGAAACATCCCAGTTGTCTTCAGCCTCTCTCTCAGTTTGGTTAATCGGGTAATCAGAGTCACAATATGAACCATTGGCGTCGTTGTTTTCAAAGATTATTTTCATTTATTATTATTTTTGATCCGCGTTGGGAGGAATTGAAAAGCAAATAACAGACACATGACAAAATGAAAGAAAGAAATTTTATTGAGGAATTCAAAATAAAATTTTATTGATGATGATACTAAAAGGAAACATGTGTGCCCTTATTGAAATATCCTAAGGCCTTGGGCAGAGCCAAAGGATTGCATTACAGAAAATTGTTTTGAACTGAAAAACTACATGAAAATCAACAATCACTCATAAATGCTATGAAATGCATGACAAAGACACAAATGTTTTGATGATGCCGCTTTCACCACTTCAAACCTCTTCAACAACTGCTATCCTTGCACAAAATTGCCCTCTTTTATGGAGGATTTAAACCAAAAGTCAAGTGTGTACTAATGCGGGGAGAGTATGTACTTTATGGGTGGATGGGGCGGGATCAAACTTGGATGGAGAATGATGATAAGGGAAGGAAACTGACAGACTCAAACAAGAGAAACTGCACATGGCATGCACGCCCACTAGAAGAATGCTTCGTAGAGAGTTAACATTGGTTAAAACATGATGGAAATTTTTTTTGATGAACTGTTTCAGTCTTTTATCATGGAATGGATGAGATGCAATGCATTTTTTGAAGAAGATGCAAATGAACTGTTGATTTGAAAAACTGAGTGCCTTGGAACATCTTGAGTTTGCAAATAATTAAGGGTAAACTTTTTCAACAGATTATTTTGCATAAGCGTCTCGTCTCTCATCACAACTTTTTTATTTGGTTTATGCAATGTATGAATGAATAAATCATGATAAGCAAATGCATGAAAAATGACCACTTGAAAAGTGTAATTATTCTAAAGGATATTTTTTTGTTTGTTTTTGATGCAAGATGAAATACGAAACTCCAATGCATTTTTGGACGATGCAAGATGCAAGAATGATATCTTTTCAAAATGATTTTTATTCTTTAGAGGCACGGCAAGATCTGAAATACCAATGCCCCTTTTTGCGAAAATGATGACGTGAGGCAACCAATTGTCGTTACTCTGAGTAACTTGCATGAAACATTGAGTGGATCCTGACTCAATACTTCACGTAATATACTGAAATGCTTCGACATTTGGTTGACTCCACTTATTCACTTTATTTGAAAACAAACTGCGCCTGATTGGGTCAAAGTGCCCCAATATCATAGAGTATCATCTCAAATTTGTAGTGCACAAACAAATTTGAGATATTACCCTTCATCATTCAAAGATGCACTTCTACCCATGGAACGATTGCATAAGGAATTTCTCTTATTTCATTTCATTTTTTTTGGAAAATGATTTTAAAAAATGATTTGAAGATGCAAGTGATTTATTGAAGAAAAAAAAAATTTATGAAAAAGGTGCTTTATTTGGGGAAAAAGGTTTTTAGAAAAAGGTGTTTTATTTGGGGAAAAAGGTTTTTAGAAAAATGTGCTTGACGGGTATGACCCGCTCCTACGTATCCCCATTGTGGTGAGGAATCAAAGCTACGTAGTTCTTCTTCGTCTTTTTTCTGAAATAATGCTTATGAGGTTAATGAAGTGATGCATAAATGCTACATTGGCTCGACGCCCCCATTATTTGATGAAGGTTTTTGTACATGATTATGGATGACTGAAATGCTTATGCTATGCAGATGATAATTGTTTTTTTCGTTTTCATTTTTCTTATGCAATGAAATGAAATGCATGATACTCGCAATTATTTTTAAAATGCACGAGAGACGTGATTTTTATTAAATGAAACTATATGCAAAATGAGAGGTTCACATATTTATCAAGGGAAAATAACAATGCACGAGAGATGTTTCTAAAAAATGTTTTTTTTTATATGCGAGAAAGTGCATGATACTCGCAATTTTTAATGCATGAAAAATCATGATCTTCACTGGATGAAGATGTATGCAAAAGGAAATGAGTAAAAAAAATTATTTACAATGCAAAGGCTTTCAAAAGCCGGAAATTCACACATTTTTTTTTTGATAATTTTTTTTTCGGTTTATTTGTAAAAATATTTTATTTAGCATGATTGTAGGGGTATGAAGCTCCTTTGTGTCCTACCAAGGTTTCTTAGAGACAGGATCTATGGCTATTTCTACGGGTACACACTTCAAGGTTAGCACTAAAAGAAGGATCCTAAATAAGGTTCCTAGAGCCAACGACCTCATCTGAGACCACCGATCACAGGGCCGTACGTCCAAGTGATGGTATCATCAAACAAAGCCAAACTCTAGGTGAAGTCTTCGCAACCACCCAACAAGACGTACGTCCAGTGAGCAGCCACTAATGACTTCGTTCTAGCCTAAGATATACTCTAGCCCGGGTATAGGGCTGTCTCACCAAGAAATATAAGGGTAAAAAGAGTGCAACGTGTGTGTAGGAGCACAACTACAAACATACCCCCCCACCTGCAAAGAAAATCCAGAAACAGTCCAGACAAAGAGTCGTCTACCCTAGGGTTTTACAAGCATATATCATTTCAATACAAACAAGTAAACTAACCTAGGGTTCCAACATCAATCATATGCACTGCTTACCTCAAGAAAGGGAGCCAAGAAGAGGGGTCATAATAGAATCGGGGGAATGCATGAACTTACCTTGAAGAAAGGGAGCAAAGAAGAAGGGATCATAGTAGAATTGGGGGAATGATGCATGAGCTTACCTTGAAGAAAGGGAGCAAAGAAGAAGGGGACATGGGGATTGGAGAAATGCATGATCATATTAAGCATATAAACAAAAGAAGATGAAAGGAGAAGAAGGAACAAGAAGCGAACATAGAAGAAGAAGAGTTAAATGCACATGAATGCAACATAACAACACGAGAATGCAAGAGAACATTCAAACATCAGAAAGAGAGAAGAAAAAGAAGGAGAAGAAAAGAGAGAAATAGAACAATCACATTCAAATCAAACAATTAAACCGCACATCAAGTTAATTAGGCCTGACCCTCGTTTTAAAAGGAAAGTCCCCAGTGAAGTCGCCAGCTGTTGCACCCCGAAAAATCCGGTTTGGACCTTTCATCGTACAACGTGAAAATTTGTGAAGCCGCCATCAACATTTTTTATTTAAGGACCAAAACATTGAAAAAGGGTCCTTTTTAAGGCGGGTGGTCCTTTGAGAACTAGAGATGTAGGTTCGGGGGTCGGTTAGGTGTGGGGAAGGTATTAGCACCCCACACCTCCTTTCTACCGAAAGGGAACCTTTAACTTGATGTGCGGTTTTGACAGAGTTGATTTGAAACAATTCGTTCTACTTCTTTTTTATTTGAGAAAAGGTTTTTGAAAACGGGAGAAAAGAAGAATCTTTTTATTATTTTTTAAAAGTGTGCTTGACGGGATGTGACCCGCTCCTACGTATCTCCCGGTGCGATGGAGAATTCAAAGCTTACGTAGTTCTCCTTAGTCGAGAAACTTTGTGTTGGTGTTTTTTATTGTAGGGGTTTTCGGTCCTAGACCGTACAGTCCACTAGACCTAGAACAAAGACAACCCCGCCTGTACAGACGACGTGCCCCCTACTTTTTGAAAATGGTTTGAATTACTTGAAGAAAGGGATTTGTTGTGAGGTCGATTACTTTTATTTGAGCAAGTATCTTAGGCTCGCACGAACTGTACAGCTCGCTAACCCTAAGACGCTAACCAATACCGGATGTACATCCGACTCGATTCCTTACTCATTTTTTGAAATAGGGTTCAAGTGTTAATTACTTGTTTTGATTCTCATAAGTATCCCAAGATGTTTGAGCTGTACAGCTCCGATCTTAGGACGCTAGACAACACCGGCCGTACGTCCGACTTGCCTCCTTATGAGTTTTCAAAAAGGTTTATTGTTGATCTTAGAAAGAATTTGATTGTCTTATGAAAACAATTTGAGAAAAGATTGAGTTTGGAAAAAAGCTTTAGAAAATGATTGATTTGAAGAAAGGAGAAGGGAGTTTGAGGGTGACATTGGTCACAAAAGGTTTGTTGGGATGGCGTGGCATCCAAAAGGAAAAGAAAGTAGAACATTCAATCAATTTCCAAGTCAAGAACCAAAGCGCAACATTTATCAAATTGCAAGCAAAACAATCAACAATGCAAGCATAAGCATAAACATTACCGATTACAACATTTGAGCGCAAGAATGACACTTAGTCATCAACATCTAATGGCATGCATATGTAAGATCAACATTAACCAAATAGATTGCAAGAATAGGCACACAAGTAGATAATGCAAAGGTTTAATTCAATTAAGTGTCAACACAAGATAAAGCACAAGGTTGAATCCCTTTTGGTAATCCTTGACACTTGAGACAATGCACAAGTGCATAAGTGTCTAGTCCTTTTACCAAATCATCAACATTAAAGCATAACATTGACCTAGAAAGAACATCACATTTGCAAGACCAAAAGTGACCAAAAGAGGGCATTAACAAGTCATTTTTATAACCAAAATTGATTAATCAAATTAGAAACTAGCATTTGCATTTTCAAGCAAGAATTGCACAAAGAAAATTGAATCATCTTGGGCAATCCTCATCACTTAAAATGAAGTGCCTAAGGCACAAGTGAGAGTCCTCTTGCCAATCATCAACATAGAATAATTTTGCAAGCAAGACACTAACAAGCAAACCAAAGTTTACAATCAAAGCACAAGGTTGTGTTGAATCATCTTAGGCAATCCTCAACACTTAAAGTTAAGTGCACAAGGCACAAGTGTGAGTCCTCTTGCCAATCATCAACATATAACAATTTGCAAGCAAGATACAATCAATTAGCAACAATATTTTGCAATCAAAACATCAAATCAATTGCGTTGAATCATTTTAGTCAATCCTCAACACTTAAAGTTAAGTGCTCAAAGGCACAAGTGTGAGTCCTCTTGCCAATCATCAACATAGAGTAATTTTGCAAGCAAAGTACATAACAACCAAACCAAAACAACTTGAGAAATCATTTTACCCAATATTGCAAACCCATTTCACAAGAAAATTAACAAACCCTAATTCTAATCATGATTTGCGAAGCATCACATCATTTTATTCAACAAAATGCAAAATTATAGTGAAAACAAACATAAATCACAATTTATTCAAGGGTGAGAAGCATCTCAAACACCCAAGCCTCCCTAAGTGCTTGTCAAAATGTTTGAGACACCTCTCACCAACAACTATCAACAAATCAACAATATAACAACACTAAAATGCATGAATATGGTAGGATGCAAAATTAAAAACATGATATCTACATTTTGATGCAAAAAAAAGTTGAAGATGATGCTAGGTTTTAAGAAGTTTACCTCAAATCCAAGCTAAGGAATGGCTAATATGAAGAACAAGACCACAAATCAACTTGAATCTTCACCAAACTTCAATGAAACCCACGAAATGCTTGCTTAAAAATGCCCTTTGATGATGCAAGCTTGAATCAAATTAGGAGAGAAGGAAGATGTATGAAGTAGGAATGGAAATGAGGTGAGAAAATGGAAGTGAAATGAAGAAAAATGGAGGAGGGAATGAGGGGGAAATTCGGCCAAGGGAAGAGAGGAGAGGAGAGGTTTGTGTGCTAGGGTTTTGTGAATGAATTGTGAGGCCAAAAGTTCCATGTGAGGTGAGGTTTCTAAGGTATATATAGAGAGCAACTAGGTTTAAGGGTAGTTAGGTCATTATGCACTAGTTGTGCTCTAGGATTTGATTTTAATTTTGAATCAAAGGCTAGGATTGAGGCTCACATGGATTGAGGACATTGAGAAAACACAAAATGAGAGAATAGAGAGGGTGAAATTCGTGGTGAAGAGGTAGTGGGAGTGGTCACCAAGTTTTGCTAGTTGTCATCTTGTACTATTGTACTATTATATGACCATTCCATTATCCCTTCATTTTTGATTATTCTTTTCAAGATAATTGTACAAAAATACATCCAATTTAGGCCATATACAAGGTATCTTGAGGAATATGCCATTTTATGAGATCACCATGACCAAAGATATCATAAAAACCTCATCTTGAAATTTTTGTAGAATATTCCTTTTTGATGCCTTTTTTGAATTTGAATTTTTATGCAAATGCGTGCATGTATGCGCAAAAAAAATATATGACCAAGGGTGTCTTGCTTCAAATAATTTCCTCTAAAATTGCACAATGATTTTTGATGAAAAATTATTCTCTTTTTTTTTGAAAAATGACCAAAATACCCTTTGCCCTAAAAACCTTGTTTTTTAACAACAAATGCATTTCCACTCTAACAATGAATTTAAAAGCCCTAGAATGACTTTTAAAACCCAAAAATGCATGCACAATGCTCTTCACTCTTCAAAATAAAACCACACTTCTCAATTTATTTATTTTTTGCGGAAAATTAGGGTTTTGACCTAGGCGGACAAAATTAGGGTATGACAATATGTAAGAGATTCAGATATCCTGATTTGTTCATTACCATCACATGTAATTCAAATTGGCCTGAGCTTGTGGATTTCGTTAAGCCACGTGGCCTGACTGTTAGTGATAGACCTGATATTGTGTCACGTGTCTTCAAGATGAAGTTGGACCAACTGATAATTGACTTAAAGAAGGACGAGATGTTTGGCAAAGTTGATGCAGGTATAACCATTTTTCATTTTACATATGTTTAACGAATTTCCAAATTCCACTTCACACGGTTAACTTTAAATATACTTATTCCACTCTTACTTTATGAGGTTAGCATTTTACTATTTCTTTGTTCACAGCGATGTATACCGTCGAATGGCAGAAGAGGGGTCTGCCACATGCCCATATGTTGCTATGGTTGTCCACAGAGAACGAGCTTATAACAACAAGTGATATAGACAAAGTCATTTCAGCAGAGTTGCCAGATCTCGCGCTGTATCCAAATCTATATGAGGTGGTTTCTGCATACATGCTGCATGGACCATGTGGTCGGGCAAATCCTAAATCAGCATGCACAAAAGGAAATCATTGTACCAAATTCTACCCCAAACCATTTTTGTAGTCAACTAAGATTGATGAAGATGGGTATCCGTGCTATAAACGACATGACACTGGAATAACAGTTGAAAAGGGGGGCACATTATTTGATAATAGAAACGTCGTCCCATACAATCCACAGCTATTGATGAGATATCGAGGTCATGTGAACGTTGAATATTGCAACAAGTCTAATGCTAGAAAGTATCTATTCAATATGTGAACAAGGGTCCCGACCGCGCAACACTTCAAGTATTACGCAGTCCGGACAACGCCGATCAACCTGTTGATGAAATTCGGAACTATTATGATTGCAGGTATGTTTCCCCCTCTGAGGCTTCATGGCGGATTTTCGCATTTGATATCCATAAAAAATGGCCTCTGGTGCAAAGGTTGTCATTCCATCTACCAAATGCACAAACAGATTTTTTTGATGATGATGATGATGATATAGAGAATGTTGTTTGGAAGGCACAACACTATGACACGATGTTTTTGGCATGGTTTGCTGCAAATAGAACATATTCAGAAGGCAGAGATTTGACTTACGCGGAGTTCCCGAGTAGATTTGTGTACAGCTATACAGATAGAATCTGGGTGCCAAGGAAAAAGGGTTCCAGTGTCGGCAGAATAAACTATGTTCCTCCTGGGATTGGTGAGAAGTACTACCTTCGCATCTTGCTCAACATACAAAAGGGGTGTACAAGCTATAAGGCTCTCCGAAATGTAAATGGCAAAGTTGAGCCCACGTTTGAAGAAGCATGTTTTCAACTTGGTCTACTAGATGGAGACAGAGAGTTTATTGATGCAATAAACGAGGCAAGTAAAATAGCCTCAGGTAATCAACTACGAAGGTTGTTTGTGACGTTGCTATCAATGTTCTCCATGCACAAGGCCGATTACGTATGAGAATCAACGTGGAGACTTCTAGCAGATGGAATTGTGTATAACACACGTAGACAGTTGCATATCCCAGGTAATACATTTCAAGCATCTTTATAACAACTTTTCACTAATTACTTCTCTTTAATAATGTCAAAAATATCTACATGTTTCTGACTGTGAAATATGTCTTGATTAAAAAATTTGATAAACCTAATGTTAGTGAGTTTTTATGAAACTTTGTTAAACTAATTACTTTTAATCATTTGAGTAAATGATATATATTCCATTATGTTAGATAAATATACTATACAGCTAACACAACCCATACTAAACAAACAGACATAGTTGTCATTGTGTAAATGCACTACAATTATAGAATAGTTTTTATAACCAACAGTAACAACCAATACAAACCTGTTCTATATGAGCAATTCTGTTCGAGATTCTGTTTTATATGATCCTGTTTTATATATTCACCCCATAGAATCACCTGAAAAGTTCCAGTTGCATCAACCAATTATAAAATAAAGTAAGCAAAAACATGGAAAGATTAAATAACAATACTGCAATTTCAAAATTTTTAGCAGGAAAACGTAACATGAAACCTGACTATTAAATCTGTTTTTCATTATGGGTGAATTTATGAATTATTGAAAGGCATTCTTATTAAATTTTATACTTTCAAAATTATTATTTTTACCTACTGACCATTATATCTAATGTATTGTTGACACATAATTAATTAGAAGTACATGTTAATGAGATCACAGTTTTTTGTGCCCCGACTTGGTCGACAATATGGAATCACTTAACATGCAGGAGTGAACTAATATTATATCTTATGTGACATTTGTGCAGGTCTTCAATTAAGAGACGATGTTGTGAAGAACGCGTGTCTATTAGAAATTGAAAAACTGCTTCAACTAAATGGGCGTTCTCTGGCTGACTTTTCGATGTCATTCCCGAATGTCTCTGAAGGATTTGATTTTCAAAACAAACTCATAGCCGACGAGTTAAATTATGACAGGGAGGAGATGGCACGCAAACACAGTGACCTACATAAGAATTTAAATGATGATCAGAAAAAGGCTTATGACATAATCAGGGACTCGGTGATATCCGGCAGAGGTGGTTGTTATTTTGTAAATGGTTACGGTGGTACTGGGAAGACATATCTATACAGTACGGAGACTACAGGGTTACGCTCTTTGGGGTACATTGTCCTAAACACCGCATCCAGCGAAATTGCTGCACTACTACTACCTGGAGGTAAAACTGTGCACTCTACTTTTTCAATCCCACTGGTCCCCCGTGATAATTCCACATGCAGTATAAGTCAAGGTAGTCCCAGGGCACAGCTTCTAATGCAGGCAAGACTTATCATCTGGGACGAGGCACCAATGTTACACAGGAATTGCTTTGAAGCACTTGACCGGACTTTGAGGGATATCATGTCCACTGTAGATCCCTCTAACAACGACAAACCATTTGGTGGGAAGACAGTTGTACTCGGCGGTGATTTTAGGCAAATCTTACCTGTTATAAGAAAAGGTTCCAGACAAGATGTCCTAAGTGCTGCAATCAACGCTTCTGAAATATGGCCAAGTTTCAAAGTCCTTAACTTTACTGTCAACATGAGACTGGGTGGTTCAGTTATAGAATCTGAGAGAGATGATATCAAAGAGTTTGCAGATTGGTTGCTCAGAATTGGAGATGGTGATCCAACATCAAATGAGCATGGAGAGATTGATGTTGATATCCCTGAAGATTTGTTGATTACAGATGGCACCAACCCGTTACAGTCTCTTATTGCCTTTACTTATCCACAACTTTTGGAGAATATAAACACAGAGCATTTTTTTGAGGAGCGTGCCATATTGGCTCCAACATTAGAGTCTGTGGAGCAAGTTAATGATTACGTTTTATCTCAAATTCCTGGTGAAGTCGTTGAGTACCTCAGCTCAGACACTGTGTGCCAATCAGATGAGGACAGTGACTGTCAGAGTGAATGGTTCACTCCTGAATTTTTGAATGATGTCAAGTGTTTCGGTATTCCGAACCACAAGTTACAACTCAAAGCAGGCGTACCTATTATACTGATGAGGAACATTGACCAGTCTGCAGGTCTATGTAATGGTACACGACTAATGGTAAACCATTTGGGAAAGACCATTATAACAGCTACCGTTCTAACAGGGAAGAATATTGGAGACAAAATTCTAATCCCCAGGATGAATCTTATTCCAAGTGATGCTGGTCTTCCATTTAAGTTTAGGCGCCGGCAGTTCCCTATTACAGTTTGCTTCGTAATGACCATCAATAAAAGCCAGGGGCAGTCACTCTCACATGTTGGGATCTACTTGCCGAAGCCCGTTTTCACGCATGGACAGTTGTATGTTGCTCTGTCACGTGTTAAATCAAGAAAGGGTTTGAAGCTCCTCATACTTGATGAGGATAAAAACCTTTTACGTCCCACCAAAAATGTTGTCTATAGGGAAGTGTTCGAGAATGTGTAGCTGTCATCTGTTTGTTTACTGTAACATATTTTAATTCAATGTATAACATAGTTTACACTTCAATTCAAATTTGTACCTACGCTTGCTACATTTTTTGGAGCCCCTTCTTTTTGTAGGTTGTTTTTATCATGAGATACTCAAACTGAATTATTTAGAAAGTTGTATGACACAAATGCTGTATAACTACTAGGCGATACTTATTTTGTGCATCGCCTGTTATAACTACAACTAGCAATAATGTGATTTCTCCATATGTACAGGTAAACCAATGTAGGTATTAGCAGCACATTAATTTATAGGTAACCCAACTTATTAGTATCAGTACCGTAAATGATACTCAAACATGCATTGTGGTTGTTGTGTAAACTCAATTCAGTTGTCAAGCATTGTTTGATTTCATACTTCACAAGTACATACCTATGATATTCTGATGGGAACGTCATCTAACTGCCACTTTTATATTCCATAACACATCTGAGTATCCTTATAACTGAATTCCAGCAAATGTTCATCCTGTAACAACAAACACAGAACAAAGTCAGCAATATTGATTGTGTAAAACCAATAAACATATTTTGAAGTAATATATTAAGTGCTTGATAATCATCTACAAAAACAGTTGGGAGAAACGATTTTGTCTCTGAATACGTAGCTGCATTAATTGTGGATAAGTTGCATACCTTTTAAACCTTATCTTGCTGCCTACCAACATACAACTAATAGTGGCAATTTGTGACTAAACTTCAACATATAAACCATTGACAGAAAATTTGCGAAACGATGTCGTTTAAAACTACAACATATTAGTGCATGATACAGATAACACTACTCTAACCACAATTTGTAATCAAGTTAAAGTCAACTGAACTTAGTTGCCAAAATAAACCCCATGTTACATGTCCAACATCAAAGGTAGATACTAAGGCGTGAAAAAGTAAACATATCCGATAGTCGGATACTAAGATAGTCTAAAACTTAAACTTCCCTACAATTTGTCACTACTGTTTGACAAGAAATTCGGTGGGAATGACAACATGACAAAGGGTTGCTCATAATATTTCAACAATAAACTCTTGGTCAGATCCGTGCCTACTGATCTTCACACTATTCCTAGGCTGCAAATTATACTCTGTCTTGAAATCATACCAGCCACCTCCAAGATAACACTCCCCATTTCGTCCCGGACTCCATATAAGTGGCCATTCAGCAGTATCTCTAGAAGGAAGTACAATAGACATCGATTCCGGTTTATCTGATAGGCATAATGATACAACTCTAGCTGGTACATATTGAAACGGAAAAAAACTAGTCAGAATTTCATTTTTTGGATTTCAAGCAGTTAATTCCAATTTCTACTACAACGAATTCAGTTGTGTAACTACTGACCAACGGTAACCCCCTTTCGAATGATGCAGCAGATAGTTTTGTTGTCCATAATTCCCTTACTCTAACGTCCACGTCCAGAGTATCGTCACGTCCAAGCCGTGCGAATGAATGGATCATTCCACTATCATTCCGCACAACTGAAATCATAATTTCCCCCATATGACGAACCTAATAAGCAACATTTTACCAAACACGGATACGTTATTAGCTTCTCAAATGTTAGAGCCAACACTGAATTGCAGAATAAAATGAGGGTCTATTATACCGATGATCTACTTTAATGTTAAATTCATAAATTTAAAAAGAAACACGTATAATGTGTTAACGATGCACAACAAAACATATTAAATCATTTTTTTAATAAAGTAAAGATATGATGAACCTTGAAAAAAACATAGTCCCTAGCCCCGAGGTTGTAGTGCATGGCGAAATTAGCCCAGCCGTCGGTAAACCATATAAAACCATCCATCTTTACCCACTGAAAAACCCAGTTCATCCCATCTGGACCAACTAAAGTGAGAGGGTTTTGTAGCTTTCTACCATATTTCATTGAAAACTCATCAGGCACAACCTGATTATTTAGAAATATATAATTAGCATTTACTTTAAAAAATAACTACCAGTTGACAAATATCTAATATAATCCATAGTAGTCTCAACTGAAACCAGATAGTCAGAACTTACTATTCTGTTCGTATACTCCCTTGATACAAGTTGCTTAAAGAAACGTACAGGTAGACCTCTTGGATAATTACGAGCCCAGCCATATTGTAGTCCAGCAGCAGTGTACATAATGACACGTACATGATCTTTAAACTGGTACTTGAAGTGTATTGTATCCAAAAATTGTATGTTATAGCTGTCCCTAAACTGGTACATCACCCAACCAGATGTTTCCATTTCGCCACTCGACCTTTACTGACCACCATTGTCCATCTTTAGTGTCTAGGAACACCGTTTGATCAAATTCCGATCCCCACCTTTCAGCGAATCTGCGAGGAAACTTCTGTAACCATTGAATTATATATTAAATCTGTTGTCCAGCAAAATCATATTGTAAGTACCATCGATCATGGATATCAGCTCAGTGTTACTTACAATTCTATTCCCACTTTTTGGTGGATATGTAACAACAAAGATCTTCAAATCATTTTCCTGTAGGGCAAGTAATATCACAATTTCAGAGATATATATATATATATATATATATATATATATATATATATAGTAATTATTATGATAGCAACTAATTAACGAACAAGCGAACAAGCTATACAATAAGATTTACCGTTCGAATCCAATATAACATTAAAACAGTTATATAAGCAATTTATATGATTTTTATAAGATTGAAAAAGTGTATAAAATACTGTAGGAAAAAATAAAAATGTGGTTATAGCACAAAAACCGTTAGATTTGAATGATTTCGGCATTCGATGCTGATCAGTAGCAACAAAACCATAAAAGCTTCACCATTTACTTTCATTCACAAATCAAAATGAGACATGCATTTAGAATTACAACAATGAAAGCATAAGAACAAGCATTCTATACAATAATGAAGCAACCATTATAGAAGTTGCTGGATATTTAAACACTGAAATACCCAAAGTCTCTGCCACAATTATAACTTAGGTTTTTTATTCTGCAAAGTACATATGGCAGAGTGGGATTTTTGGATTTTCGACGGCATCAATTACTGGTTCAGTTACGTCGATAATGGGTATCGTAAACAGAAAGGTCAGTTTGGTTGCAAAATAGAAACAAGAAATTTGTCATCCTGAAGCAGATTTTCGATGACAAAATAGTGAAAAAACACGGAACATGTAGATGGTTGATTTGAAGACCAAATCAAATCTTCACATAACTAATTTTTAGAGAATCATATATAATTTAACAAAACTGATATCAACGTTACCGATTATACTACCTTATAAATGAAAACAGTATTACTGGACTTAATCAAGAAAGTAAC
The DNA here is from genome assembly GCA_963573325.1 of Astragalus glycyphyllos. Taxonomy (NCBI): domain Eukaryota; kingdom Viridiplantae; phylum Streptophyta; class Magnoliopsida; order Fabales; family Fabaceae; genus Astragalus; species Astragalus glycyphyllos. The sequence continues at coordinate 17,969,369 of OY754307.1, forward strand.
AACGACAAGGTTTAACATCCTTCATCTGGTACTTCATCTGAGTTTCGTTTCGGAGAAAACTTACCTGACTTCCTTCATCTGGTTGATTTCAGTTACTTGAAGTCGCACTTGGTCTTCGTACACGGCGTGAGGAAGACGACCCATGTTCTGTAACCATTGTTGCTGCAGGTGAGCGCTCTTGGAGGTAGAATGGTTAAAGGAAGAAGACGGATCAGATTTGGGAACGATCGGATAAGGGATTTGAGAAAGGAAAGCATAGTTTAAGTGATAATGCGAAATTACGAATTTACCCACACCCTTTAATGCGACACCCAAAAACATCCTCCACATGTTTTACCTTTTTTTGGAACATACCCATGTTTTACTTATATTTTGGTTAACTCCTTTTTTTTGACCGAATTTTGTTAAATTCCTATTTTCAAGTTCTAAATTTGGGGTTCACATTTTTTAATCTCTTACATAAGAAGGAGGCAATTAGTTGTAATAAAATACATATTATGACCCAATAATGCAATGTTCAGTTGTTAAATTATTATTTTCACCTGCCGCATCAGCCTTTCCCTCAAGCAAAAATTAAGTAATTTCGAGCCGACGACGTTTCAAAATGTATCTATATGTACATAGGTTCATATCACTAGATAAACATAATTAATTATATTTTGTCCCTCTTAATTTGTTTCAGTATAATGTATGTCACCCTGATAACCGGAGAATAATAGCATAATTATTTTCTAAATATTGGAGTAATTGTAAAAAAATAAAAGACGAGTATTCGCATCATATGGTTTTTCCAATCATAGTTATACAAATCAATCACTTTAGTTTAAAATAAAGAAATATATTAAGTCACATGATGCCAATTTAAAAACATTTTTTATTATTCTAATTCCTAAAAAATTTGTAAACTCTTTGGCTACATAGAAATGTCGACCCGTATTGGCACGGGCGAGACATGCTAGTATATATAATGAAGGGTTGCAACTTATAATTATCTAAATTAAGTTAAAATAGGTGAATTAATGAAAATCTAATAAGAATCCTAAATCTGAAATAAATTCATGTTTAAAAGTAAGATTTAAAGAATATTCGAATTAGTCTTTCTTCCCTTCTCCTCTTCATATATCATAATACTGGAACAAATTAAAACCATTGACTACACTTACTTCACATTTTTTAATATAAAAAAATCAAGGTTTTTAGTAATGAAGATGATGCATTGGTTATGTTAAAAGAGCGCCTGTTCAGTTTTTTATTTTACTTTTTCTAAAAGAAAGATTGAAATAAATTAATTTATACTTTTCAATAAAAAAAGGTAAGAGTAATAAAAGATATCAACAAAAATATATATAATACTATTATTGAATAAATGCCGTATATACTTTTTATGAATACTTAAAATTACAAAAAAAATGGTATAACAAATATTAAGAAGTCAATTTTACAATATTAAAAGGATTAATGAAGTTATATACTTTTTGGGTTTTGAGTAATATTTTAGTTTTAGGTATTTTCAAATTATACAAAATATTTATATTATAATAAGTTAAATAATTTTATTAAAATATTGTACATATTGCTTTATTATTTTACAACAACATTAATGTATAGTTCTGTTTTCACAATTTACATTTAATAATATAAAAGGTATTTATTTTTTACTCAAGTTTAAAATTAATATTCTGATTATAATTCTAAAAAATATTTCTCAACAGTATATGTACTTAGTTTTATTTTGATTGTTCATTTTTTTTTTGACAAGTATTTTGATTGTTCATAATTAACAATATTTAGTGGTATTTCTTTCATAGATTTTTAAAAAATTACTATTATCAATAATTAATTTTATGAGTGAATATTTTATTTGTAATTTTTTTCTCATTCAATGTTTACAATTTTAAGAATGTTCGTTGGGAAAAGTAATAAAAAATGTTGAAAGATGCAAGCATTAGTCAAACCAATGAGATTTTTCACCACTTATCGGAAAAAATCTAATGAAGCTAATGAGTAGTAACCAAATTAATAATCGTGTTGATTTCATAAGAAACAGAAAAATAAATATTGCATTAGTTAGTAGTCTAAAGTGACACATAAGAAACTGAAAAATAGTATTTCAAACGAGACTGGTTGTTTTGACTCCTTGTTCTCTTTTATCAAAAACTATACATCCGGAGGTAGTCTCCAACTCAGCTTGCTAGGTCATCATCCCGCCAATTTTTCCCTCTTCCACCTCATATTCTTGTCTCTTCCATCTTTCCCTCTGAACCCACATTGACCCTTTTGTCCTTCTTTTTACTCTGAACATACTGAAGATTGCATGTGTCAGACACAAAATACATCAAACACGCAAAACTTCCCACGCTTCCCAATTCCTCTTTCTCTTTCTGTCAACCCAACATCTTCTTCATCTTTCTCATATTACTCTGAAACCCATTCTTCTCATTCCACAAACAACAGATTTGTTTGGTAAATAAACAAAATTAGGGTGTCATTTTTCTCCTTCCTCTCTCGGAAGAAAGTTCTTCCTCTCCGATTCATTCTTCTCCTTTCTTCCTCGTTGATTCACGCTAACACATGGACTGCGACCATCTTCTCCTTCCTCTAAGGTCGTTCTTTTTCTTCCTCTGTTTCTCTTTGAAACACATTTTTCTCAATTCATCTAAAAACAAATATGTAACCCAAAAGTTGCTACCAACAGCTACCTCAGAGAAACAGAGAGGAGAAGGCAGAGTTGGAGGCGAGAAATAAAGGGAAAAATAGGGTGAGGAATTTCTAACGGTGGTGAGTGGCGATGGCGATGGCGATGGCGATGGCGGGAGGAGGAGGAGAGCGTGGGTGGCTTTCTTCTACTTCTTCTCATTTCCCACCATGGTAAATTTACTCTTCTGATCTCTATCGATCTTAACTCTCTCATCTTCCTTAATCTTAATTAGTTTCTCTATTTTTTGTTGTTTTTCTATCTATCCTTCTCACTCACAGTGATACAGGGAAATGACAGCGACACCGTGAGAGGGATCATTCTTATTTGTTCTTCCCTTGATTTGGGTTTTGTTGTTTATAAAAATAAGAGCTTCTTCATCTCCTAATTTATTTTGTCATTTATTCATGTTCTGTTTGATAAAAAAATATATGAGGATTAATATATGAGGATTCTGCACATGTTATGTTTGATGAAATGTCTGGTTCTTCTCTCTATTATGTTGGTCAGTAGTGCTTCAATTTTTTCAATTTTGTTCAATTCATTTTTCTCTCCCACAAGTTTGAAGCCTCACTTCTTTTTAAAAAGTGTAGAGAAGCAAATTAAGGCAAAAACGTGAGTGGAAAAGCGCAAATGGCTTGAAGGATGCTGGAATAATCAAACTACATTGAAGGTCGTGGTACTGTAAAGATTGTATAACATTCTTCAGTGTTCTTTTTTCTTTTTTCTTTTAATTTGCAGCTTTGATTGGGGCTTTTGATTAACATTCTTAGTTGTTTAGGTTGAGGGTGTTGTTCGTGATGCAGCTGGTGATTTAGTTGGATGATGTTAGGTGATAATGAGTGTTTTTTATAATACTAAATTTGGGTGATGCTTCCAATTGATTTGTCAAGTTGTTGTATGGGTGTTGCCATGTTGCCTTCTATTTATGTTTTATAAATTATAATCATAAGATGTAACTAGGGTGATGCAAAAATTAAATCCGGTGCTTCACCCCAACATGGTCATAGAAGTCCATTAGTAGCTGAAAATATATATTTTATATGCTTTTATCTTATTTTTATTTTTTAAAAGTTTAAGTTATATATCATTGGTAGCTATAGTTTGACATGTTTTCTTAAAATTATAATAAGTGGATAATTGGATTTGATATAATAATGATTTGTGTTTAGCATCATGAATTTGTACATTGCATTTTCGTGTCCGAATATGCTAATTCATGATGTGTTTTTCTGCTAATTCATGTGTTGAAGGTCTACTAATTCATAATGTGGGCACAAGTAAGGAAAAGGTATTCCTATCATAATTTCGAAATTAGCTTTGAGTTTATGTAGGAGAATCTGTTTTGGGTTTGAGACCTGTTTATGTTTGTACCACTTCAAGTTTCAAGAAATATTGCCTTTGCTATCATTATTCTGTTAAATTTTATTTATTGATATTTTTCATTTTTAGGCTGGAGAAGCAACACTCTTTTTATTGATTTAAGAATTGGAGAGATAATCTCACTTCAATGCCAGTATTACTGGAAGCTCAGATATTTTGTTAGAAGCTTATACTTATATGACGAGAAGGTATATGAAGGCTAACATCATGCACTTGCATCGTTGCAGGCGCTCCTTCTCCTATCCTACTCATTCTTTTTTTTTTAAACTATGGATAGTCTATTACTTGACAACTAATTGGTGTTGCATATTATCCGCTCACAATTAAATGATCTATATGAACAATATATGTAATAGAAATAGGAGGATATGCCACTGAAGAATTCATTCTCATGCAAAATGTGGCCAATCTACACAATGGTTTTTTCTGACAAAATCTACACAATGTTGGTGATCAAATGTATGATGAAGCGTTATATGAGATTACAAGTTATATTTGCTTTTATGTCTAATTGAGCCAACTTCTGAGATACACAGTTTAATGAAATTAATATGTTCATTCCTTATGCATGTTTAGGTTGCAATATAGTTACTTCAGATACTCCTATTTGTTGCAACGCCAAGGACATTCTTTTTGGGCAACCTTCCAAATTCTGGAATATACAGAAATGTTGAGCAATATCCAAATGCTCATCATGTGTCTGGAACTCTGATTTTGGAGATTGTTGCACCAATTTATTTTGCCAATGCAAGCTATTGTAGAGAAAGGTAAGTTATAATAAGTTGACACTTACCAGAAAACTTTATTTTGTTCATAGGATTACAAGTTCGATTGGTGCAGAAGAAGACAAAATTAAAGGTACAGGGGAGAAAAGTTTGGAGGGAAGAATTAAAGGTACAAGTTCTTATATGGATGAGACATATTCTTCTCTCAGATTTGAATTGTCCTTTTGTATTTATGGAATTATGCTAAAAAAGGGGAGTTAGGGGAAGGGTTTCCTATGTTCTAATTTTTATCCTTCTAAACTAATTGGATTCATTTTTAATGGTTTCTTATTTTGGTGATGAATTTAGTCTTCCATTAAAAGGAACCACGAGTAAGAACACAATAAGCTTTACAACTTCAATCTAAATACTTTTAGCGGGGACATATATCTAGCCACTCATAATTGTAGTTTTCCATTTTGCTCTCTCTTCCCATCTAAAAGCCTTTAGTAGCCACTCACAACAAATTTTTTTTTTATATCTTAGTCTTTAAATATTTCTTAGACTGGTAAAATAGTTACAAAATAGTCGGTCTTTAAACTTTCAACATGTTTGTTACAGAATTCATGGTCGTTTTATGAGTTTAAACCTTCAATGTATCTAATTATGTATTTATGATACTAACAGATTTGTAAATGGAAACGCATAGGGGAAGGAAAGGTTGAGAAAGTTAGGTTGTCTCAAGATTTTAAATCTTGATGCTTTTCTGGACAGGGAGCAACTCCAACAGGAGGTAAAGTTATGCATGTATTGCTTGGTGTATACATTGAATTTAATTTTCTTTGTTGTGGTTCCTCATATAAACATGCTCTTGAATCTACCATACTCAATGAAGCTAGCAAGCAAGTTTGCATATTCTAACAAGTATTATTTATTTCGGATATTCACAATGGAGCAAGTTACAAGTCACAACAGCTCTGGGATTTTCCAATAATCAGTTTGCATTTGTTAATTTTAGAATCTCTCTGTGGGGTAAAGAATTTGGATGTTTGAAGGCAATGGAGCCAGTTTCAATTGGAGCTGGTGTTTAGCCATGTGGAGGTGAAGATGATTTTGATGGTGAAAACAATAGTAGCTTTTATGATTATCCTTTAAGCTACTCACATTTACTTTATTGCCACCATTCATAGTGATGCTGCATCTCTTTGATTGTTGTCGTTCACTCTATGTTGCAATGCATCAGTTGTATTTGTCTTGAGACTAACTCTCTTTTGAGTTTCTATTGGATGGATAATTAACAAGACAATTGATAATTTATTATTGTATAACCCCTCTCAAGTCTGCTTAGGTATCTTAGATTTTAGAATATTCAATTGTCATGGTATATCAATTGGTGCTTGCACACATCTAGACATTTAATCTAGATTGATAGCAAATAATAGGGAGTACTCTCTGTGAATACTTTTATTTATGCATCATGCTTTCTATTTTTATCTAACGCTCAAATGTATATAGTTCTCTATCCTAAATTAAATTACTTTGAATTTTATCTAATTCAGTGCATCTTTGAACTTTAGTCTTATTAATTGACTAACAGGTTTGTTGTATTAAATTTTAGGCTTACCATTCAACTCATGGATTCAAAGAAGTTGGCTTCAAAGACGTTTTCAACTGTCATATCCCTCAATTCAGTAATTCTCACTATTTTTACCATTACCTAAATTCCTCATTTTTTTCTATAACCTTCATTGCTTTGGCATGTCTAAGAAGTTTGTAGGTAATTTAGGTTTCTACATTTGTATGTCAAATTTATGCCTGATTCACTCTATCTTTAGCCACACTCTAAACAAATCTATTAAGTAGACTCCTTTACAACCATAACGCTTTTTTTGTGTGGATATTTGTTATGCTTAAACAGTCCCTTGCATGATTTCTATTTGTTGCCTTTACCCTTGCATGATTTCTATTTGATTTGCATGTTTACTTTACCCTTTATTTGATTTGTCTCCTATGGCATTAGTTTCAATATACATGCTATTTGGGAGGACCTTCATAAAATACTTTTGAATTTGGCACCATTCCAATTACTTTTATCTTTCTTCTATTTTAGATATTGTTTTTTCACTCATACTTTTTGTATCACTCTTTCATAAAGGCTCTTAAAATTCCAAAAAACTTTTTATAGAGATTATCATCAACGCTTTCCTTTTAAGCTTTGGATAGAAACAGGCCCTGGGACACCCTATCGTGCCTTTGTTTTTTTGGATGAACATGATACTGCCTATGTAACCACAGATACTGATCGTATTATGGAGGTTTTCGGAGCTAATGGTTTGTATGGCACACCTGAGAGTAGAGAAGCTCAGGTAACTTATTTAAGTTCAAAGGGTGTTTTTACCATATATTGTCCAATGTCAACTGAACGACTTTGCCCAAGGATAATGCATCAACCACCACCAATTCAATTTGTGTACCCTAACTATGAGGATGTCCAGCAACCTGTTCACCAGAATCCTTCCAACGCTTCTGTTTTTGAAGATAGTCTAACCCCTGATAACCCAATTATTATGTAATAATAACTAGCATTTCTACTACTGTTATCGTTTTTCCTTTCGCTTCCATCCTTTTGAATCTTTTAAACATAACTTAGTTGTTAAAATTTGACTTCAATTACTATTAATCTAATTTTGGTCTTATAATGCTTCTGTAGACCCTAAAGCTTTTCCCCGTGCATCGCACGGGTCACAGCGCTAGTTGTTGCCAAAACCACTCTTGCTTGTTTTATTTGCCAAAACTACTCTTGCCCATGGTATTTCAAAACCAATCTCTCCCAAATTTAACTTACATACAACAACACTCTTAAATCACACCACATGAGCAATTATTCTGTCAGGAGGCCTAAATTGCAAACAAAAATATCTAATTTTATACTAGTACTTAAAAAAGATACTAGATGATAAAAGAGGAATGATTTTAATCACTTCACAATTCCTTATAAAAAATTGCTATTAATTGTTTTTCAATCATTGTAACTTGCTCACATACAACCATTAGATACAAAAGCAGAAAAGTAGGCAAAAGAAAAAAAAAAGAGACTGTGAAACATTTAGGCTTAAATGCACTTTTGGTCATCCTATTTTAATTATTGTGTAATTTTGATCCCTTTATTTTATTTTGGGCAATTTTGGTCCCCCTATTTTACAAAATTGTGCAATGTTGACCAAATTTGAATTTCAAGCTCTAAGATGTTGATGTGTCAATATTTTAATTGACACGATAATTGACTAAGCCTTGTAGGCATACCACTTCATTTATTTTATCAACATTTACTTTAATTTTATAAAATATTCATTTAAAATAATGAACCTTGCATTTGCTATCGGATGATTTCAATTTAAATAATGGATTAACCGTGGAAAAGTTGGATTTTTGAGAAGAAAGAGAGAAAGGTCGTGGCTTTGTAAAATATAAAATATAATTATTTAATTATTTAAGTCATATAAAATTATTTAATTATTTAAAATAAACATTTTATAAGATATAAAATTAAACTAAATGTTTTTTTATTAAAGAAATGAAGTGGTTTGCCAATAAAGTTTAGTCAAATTGTCATGTCAATAAAATATTGACGCACCAACATCTTAGAGTTTGAAATTTGAATTTGGTCAACATTGCACAATTTTGTAAAATAGGGGACCAAAATTGCCAAAATAAAATAGGAGGCTCAAAATTGCACAATGAGTATATTAGGAAGACCAAAATTTTTAGCGGTGCATTAGAGAGAGAGAGAGAGAGTGTAAAAAAAAGTTGATAGAAGTTAAAAAAGAGATTTATATGCAGGATATTGAAAAACAGAAGTTGATAGGAGAAGTTAAATCTTGACTGTATATCAACAATAGATAGCAAATCAAATCTTGTCCTGGTATGTATTAAATTAATTGTACCCCATAAGTACTTCTCCTTCATCTCACATTGAAAATCTTAGTATGTATGGTTATTTATTTCCACAACTATCTAATTATTTAAAATAAATTAATAATTGGTCTCAGGAGCATCAATTAATACTGCATAGCTATATTAACTTCCACCAAGAAAGAAAGTTGCGAGCCGGATTCGAACCAAGCGGTGGTAGGTTGAAAGATAACTTTCAAACCAACCAACCACTTGGGAAACAAGCTGTTTCACCAAGAGTTAAAGTAAGGTGAGCTTCATAGAAAACATTTTCCAAGCTGTTTTTATTTATTATCAAGTATGTGATTCATACATTGTGAGGGTGACTTTTAAGTTGCACAAATTGATGTTTTTGTGTATTATACCCAAGTAAGCTAACTACCATTGATTTTGTGTGGAAAAATTTGGATGGTTGAGATGAATATAGAGTACCTGTTACACCAGTATGTACTCTTTTGTTATTATAATTGCATCAAAAGTCTCCTTTTATTGTAAAATTGTGAGTCAAGTATTTTGTCCTTTTCAACCTCAGGTTGCAGGCTTTTATCAATAGGTTGATATATAATATATTAAAGTTTATTAAAACAAAAAGCTTTCAAAATATTTTATGCTAAGCTTCCATGGCGGTGCCCTGGGTCCCTGGTAAATTCCAATCTCGTTTTTTAAATTTGATTAAAGTTGGAGATACATTATTTCTTGGACGTGGTTCTTAAGATAAGCATCATATTGAAGAATGTTATCTGGTATGTAATTTTCAGGTTTGAATTTCCATGGTTGTGGTGTGCTGCTACATCCACATTCATCTCTGTGTGTCGGTGGGAGGAAGCTAAAGTGTTGAACTGGAGTTGGAGGCAGTTCGATTTTAATTAAGTGATAAGGCAACTTTTGTAAAAAAGAAAAAAAGTTATGAGGCAACTATATTAGATGAAATGATGATGATTGAAAAGAAATAAAAAATGTTCACCATTTCCTACTATCCATCAGTAATACGAGTCATTTACGTTAGGTTTTATAATGACAATAGAATAAATAATCTGGAATCAAAAATCTAGCTGGTATGATAAGCATAATTATTTGCAATGTACATGAAGATATAAGTATCATTTTTTTATCGGGTTTAATTGTTCAGTTCGCTGATATAGAGAACCAAGAAATTTGGTTGAATTGAGGCTGCCCAAACGTTTTTAATAATAGAACAAATCCTATGGGCCATTATTTATGCGAAGCCCATGAGGATTATCCTTGTAATGCATCATGGTGTCATTGTTTAACAGTGTGTCAGCCTCATTACAAGTGGGCCTTCATTGTGTATTATTAAAGTTTTTGAGAGGCAATCTTATATTATGTATAATAACCAGATGTGGAAGCTGCAACCTGCAACCTGCAACCTGCAACCTGCAACCTGCTACAGCAGGTGAAAATGAACTTGCGCACAATACACAAAACATCAATTTGTGCAACTTAGAAGTCACCCATTGTGAGTGGGATTCACTCACTAGTGGTCCATTGTCTTTTAATAGTGGTGTGTTTGCTAGTTAGTAGAAGCTTATACGTATTTGTTAAACATTTAGGTCTTTGTATTAGATGTTGATGTTGATGTTTGCTAGTAAGGCGGTGTCATTACTCCCACTCTTCAAAAACAAATACTTCAACAGTTAATTTGTTAATCTCTGAATCTGTGAGGCGATGTCATTACAGTCCTTAAATATATTGGAATTAGAAACAAATTCTCAAGTGTCTCTTTAATAAGTCATTTTAGTCTTCAAATATGTTTTTTTGTTGATCAATTTTAGTTCCTAAAATTACTTAAAAAGTGACACTTAGAGCTCGTTTGGTACAGTTTTTTTCATGAGAAAATCACTTTTTAAACTAAAAATAATCATTTTTAGTTATCCCGATTGTGTTTGTTTCGACTTTTATGAAAAATCATTATTATTCTTAAAATGAGAATCTGTATTGAGTAGATTCTCATAAAAATTAATCATTTTTGAAAGAATGATTTTTTTAAAATAAGTGATTTTCAGTGTGTTACACAAACACTAAACCTCTTATTTTCATAAAAATCTCTAAAAACTAATCTCAAAATTATTAAAAAACAAAATCACTTATTTTTTAATTCATAACAGACGGGCTCTTTAGGATATTTTACAACACCTACCTAATTATTTATTATTACTCAAAAAACCCACTTCTTCACTCTCTCTATTTTTTCCCTTTCTCCCGTTTTATCTCCCTCTCCTCCTTGTTTCAATGCATGTCTCGACCTATGTATATATAGAGACTTCGATTTTATTTTCTTGCTAATGCCAGCTAAGGGCATCTTTATGGTCCCTTTCATTTCCCTTTTGTGTTACCATTTGCTCTTTACCCTTTTCCCCACACTTTTGGCTTCATATCCCTTTTTTTATTGGTCGAGACTAGAGTATCCACCGCCGAATGCAGTGACTAATCTCCTCGTTGGATTGGAGACACCTCGAAGGGTGGGACAGCTGGCCCAGAGATTTAAAGTTGCTCCGTACCCAATGCGATGATCAAACCCTCGACACTTGGTTAAGGAAGGATGAACCCCAACCGCTCAACCACATATCCCTTTTCTTCCTTCCTTTTTACTAGTACTTGTCACCCTTTCAAAAAAATTACCACCCCAATAATAAATGTTAAAAATAATACTATATAACAATATTTTAGATGAAAACTTGTTGAGCAATATACTAGTGAAGCAATCCATTAATTAATGTCTTAAAGTTATGGATAAAAGATGTGATGTCAAATCCAATTAAATACTTATTTTCATCCACGGTTACTTTTTTATTTTTAAAGCCATTACATTAAAACTAAAAGTAATAATATTGATTTCAAATACTTAAATACTGAAACAAAGGCATTACATTAAAACTAAAAGTAATAATATTGACTACAAATACTTGAATACTGAAACGGTTAAAAGGATCAAAATAATTGAAGTAATTGAATTAATCAGAAAATAATGCACGGTCACACAACCATTAGATTTAGACCATTTGATTCACATTTTGCTTGATTTTAAAGGAAAGGAAGTGATAACTTGTATATTTGATTAAGATATATTTCACAAAGACACGTTCATGTCTAATTCTTTTATAATAAGTTAAAAGTAAAATCATATTATAAGTCAAGATTAATTTTACATATTTCCACCTATGTACATACTGTTGTTAGGCCCAAAGCATTGTAACTTAGTTGTATTGGGCTTTGTATAGAGGGGTGTCGCCCAACCTATGTTATTCATTCAGTCTTAAGTGTTTCTGTTGTAACTGTGAAACTGATCACAAACCATGTATATAGCCAAATTGGCATTTCGGTGAATACACAGAAAAGTTACTCAATCCATCTCTCTTGCTCTAACAAGTGTTACCAGAGCTCCATTTTGGAGCCTGTACCAAAACCGTTACACACAAAGAACGCGAGACGATTGCAAGAAGAAAGAAAGATTGAAGGTGATCTCAATTGCAGAGGAGAAAAGCTTCATGCAACCCGATGTGCCCAAATTTGACGGACATTATGATCATTGGAACATGCTCATGGAGAATTTGCTTCTCTCTAAAGAATATTGGGGAATTGTTGAAAGTGAGATTCCGGCGACCAAGGAGGCGATGACACCGGAGGATGTAGCAGAGGCGAAATTGAAGGATCTAAAAAGGCCAAGAATTACCTCTTTCAATCAATTGATCGAGGAATTATGGAAACGATTCTTGATAAGGACATGCACAACGAAGGAAATATGGGATGCTAAAGAAGCACAAAGGGACCACCAAAGTGAAGAAAGCGCAGTTACAATCCCTACGCAGGGGAGTTCGAAGTGCTTCGAATGAAAGAGGAAGAAAGTATCAACGATTACTTCGCAAGAACCCTAGCAATCATGAACAAGATGAAATCGCAACGGTGGTGGAAAAGGTCACGAGGTCATTGACTATTAAATTCAGTTATGTGATTTGTTCGATTGAAGAGTCCAATGACATCACCACTTTAACCATTGATGATCTTCAGAGTAAGCTCATGGTTCATGAAAGTCGAATGATGGGGCAAGGGCCAAAGGAAGAGGACCAAGCATTGAAGGTTTTTGGTATGATTCATGGTAGAGGAAGGGGTCGTGGCTAAAGAGGTGGTCGTGACAGAGGAAGGAAACAATCAAGTAAAGAGTCATTGAATGCTATCATTGTAGAAAAATGGGACACTATCAATATGAGTGTCCAAATTGGGAAGATAAACAAAATTATACAGATGGCGATGATGAAGAAGTGCTTCTTATGGCTCACTCTGATAGCTAGACTGATGGCAACGAAGAAAAGATGATCCCAATGGCCACATCGACAGGACAAGTTCTGCAACTGTCAAGGTTTGGTTTCTTGATAGTGGCTGTAGTAATCACATGTGTGACAATATAGATTGGTTCTTTGAATTAGATAAAACTGTTAGACTTAGGGTAAAGGAATTGTTAAATGATGATAAATGGTGCCAGTCAAACCATTAGCAATGTGTATTACATACCTCATTTGAAAAATAATCTGCTAAGCATAGGCCAGTTGCAAGAAAAGGGACTGAAAGTAGTTTTTGAATTTTAATGACGGTTAAAATTAGAAGGGTAAAATGGTAATATATGAAATTGGTGGAGGCATAGGGGCCAACTATGGGGGTAGAAAAATCACTACCCTAAATATGATTGATTCGGATAACAGATTTAGTCAAAATCCATCCAAACCAACCCATGAACACCCCTAACTTTTAGTTACCAAATAGCCACCTTTGTTTTCACCTTATCAATTAAGTCTATAGCTTTTACAACTTAGTATCAGTTTAGTCCATGATATTTGGTAAAGTCGGGAACCTGATTGATATTAAGTTGTAAGAGTTGAAGACCAAACATACATCAAGAATTTGAGAGACTAAACTGAATCAATTTTAAAAATATCAGAGACTAATTAGAAACATTGTTAGTTTTTGGGACTAAATTGAACTTTTCTAAATGAAATAAATCTGGACTAAATCAATCCTGATAACAACATAATTATATCCAACAAGGAGGATATCCTAATAATAAAGACATAATCAAGTATATATCTCAACACTACCCCTCGAGCTCAAGCATACAAATTGTAGGCATCAAGCTTATATATGTAAGTTATCTTTGGTCATTAAAGAGGCTTCGTGAAAATGTCTGCTAATTGATCATTAGACCAAAAAATGAAGTAGGGCTGCTTGATTATCACAAACGAGACTCATAGTATCTAATCTACAAAAGCGCAACTCTTGTAGAAGTTGTTTGAGCCATATGAGCTCGAGTAGTAAGCATCTTATATATAGCTTGATATTCAGCTTTAGTAGTTCCACCGGTTGTGGGAGAACGGAGGAAGGAGTTATGGTTGTGGAGAAACTTGTTCTCTTTGCTCAATGTACTATTCACACGAGAGGAAAAAAGATAGGGTTTTTTTTTATACCCCCACACGCTTCCCATCTACCCCCACATATTTTCGTATTGACATAAATACCCTTCACATAATTGACAAATTTTGACTTTTACAAGATTCTCTCTAGTGTGGGACCCATAAAATTTGAAATCGTATTTACCTAATGGAAGGTAAATACGACTTGCACTTAATAACTAATAAATACGCATTAAATTGCAAGTCGTATATACGTCCATGAAAGGTATATACGATTTGACTTTTTTTAACCGTATTTATTAAGCAAAAGTCAAATCGTATATACGTATTTACGACGGGGCTCAAATCGTATATACCTATATACGATTTGAGAGAAATGCAAGTCGTATGTACCCTGTTGTGGGGGTACATACGAAATTGAGATGTTGAAGTCGTATATACCCTTGTTTATAGGTATATACGACTTGTAATTTTAATTTTATTAATTAATTTTTAGTTTTGAAACAGATATTGGAGCGCCTGCAGAGTCACAGTTGGTTCCGTTCGACATCGATACTACGGAGTCATTCAGGACGGATAGGGTATATTTTTCGGTCTAATTTTTTTAATGAAGTTTGATAAACATTTAATTAATTATGAGAAGGACCGACTTGCAGAACTTCGAAAAGCATTGACTATTGAATACCACGGATTTCAGCAGCCGGATAAGATGTTGACTTTGCCAGAGATGGGGTTCTTTATTGCAACAAAGTATAATGTCGCCCTTGTTCAACTGTCTTTGAATATGAGTTATACTTATTTGCCTTTGAGAGGTACCTATTCTTCTTCGAAGTATAAACTCATATATATTCTGTACATTCGGGATTCTGATTGGATGCATATTTCGATGTCTTCTGCCTGTCCGTTACCCCCCATTATTCCGATGTGGTCCCATAATCGATCAGAGGATTCTACTTCATGGTTGGATCCGTATACCGGTCGTTTTGCCCTATGGCTGACTACAGCTCCTCCGGTGATTCCGACCTATGCGCCCACACACTGATCCGATGATTCGGACGATTTAGCCGGCCTACATTGACACTGTATATTTCTTGTATATATTTTACCACTTTTTTGTAACTATTATTATTTGTCCATATCTACACCGTTGATTATCGTTCGAAGTCTCACCCTAACCGTTAAAATTAATGCAAATATTATTATGAAAAAAGTAAATAAGAAAAAAACTTCTATCCAAATCGTATATACCTAAGTGTGGGGTATATACGACTTGCATAATAAGGAGTCGTATGTACCCCACACCTATGTCACAAAAACTGATTTGGTTTTTTCTTCTCCTCTTCTTGTTAACCGCCACAAACCACCCGTAGAAACCGCGAAACCGTCAAACCGAAACCCGCACAAACCGAAGTTGTAAATGGTCGGAGATGGGTGGCTATTTACACTAGTCGGTTTTCGTTGGATGGTCGTTTTTTGGACCGAATCCGGCCGAATCCGACCGGTGTCCACCCCTATCTAGATGTGTGGATATCTAGTACAAGATTTGTATTGATTATCTAGGTACCATCGAGGCTAGATCGTTGAGAGTGTAGAACGTTTTAGGACGCTGTTCCAACCCGGACGTGTTGAAGACTGCCTGAGTAATTGTTGTAGGTCTCACGGGGAACATGTAGTCAATTTAGTTCTGTCATGTTTTGGAAGATACACTTGTAGAATTTGTTTTCCTCACTAAGCATGAATTGGAGCACATATGCAATAAAATTTTGACTTTTAATTGAATACTTCAATAACTGTTATGGAGGATTGATGAAAACAACTTCTAATTTTCTAACTTGAAAACAACTAAGTAAATATAATGTTTACTTCAATAAAAGTGTATTTCGGTTTGGTTCTCTTATATATATATATATATATATATATATATATATATATATATATATATATTAACACAAGTTATTATGTTTATATCTTGTGTTGCAGGTTAAGTTTTGATGATGAAGTAATCTAAGACAAAGTGACAAACGGAACTCCAAGGCACAACCAACTCAAGAAGTAAGTCCGTGTCAAGGGTAGTTGGTAGGAAGTCCGGTCGTGTCTTAGGAATGAAATGTAAACCGGTTTGGAGTATAGACTCAAATTACTCAACACACTAGCACTCACATTATTAACCTAACATATGCCTTCAAATTGAAAAAAGCATGCAAATAGGTTAGGCACAAATAATGATTAGTTGTTTTAAAGAAAGAAATTGAATCATGACTTGTTTTTAAAGCTAAAAATCGATTCATGACTTATTGCTTTAAAGAGAAAAATCGATTGATGGCTTGTTGTTTTTAAAGTGTAAAATCGATTTCTCTCTTGTTTCTAGAGTTAAAAATCGATTTCATTATTTTCTTTAAAGCTAGAAATCGATTTCACACTTGATTGGTTTTTTTTTTTGACAGAAGCACTTGATTGGTTTTAAAAGAACTTGTTTTGAAAAGAAAACAATTGATTGATGACTTGCTGTTTTGAAAGAACAAAATCGATTCATAGCCTCCTATTTGAAAGAAGAAAATCGATTTCATGCTTCCTCTTTGAAACATAACAATCGATTTGTGACTTCATTCCTCAAAGAAGAAAATCGATTCCTCACTTGGTTTTGTGAACTTGATTTTTAAACCTAGCAATCGATTATCCACTTATCTCTTTAAGCACCATAATCGATTCCTCTCTTCTCTTAGTTAAGCAAACAATCGATTTCTTCTACTATGTTTTAAAGTGTTCCAAAGGTCATATTTTTTCAAACTCTATAAATAGGAGTTAGGGTTTCACATTTCAACAACAACCTACGCATAACAAAGAAGAAATCAACACTACAAGAATTTCGGGCATTACCGGCGATCAAAATCCGCCGGAAATCTGTCATTACCGGCGGATTTGTTCCCGTCGGAAAAACACCCACAGTCCGCCGGTAATTACCGGCGAACTTGTCCCTCGGAAAAGCCGCCAGAAATTTCCGGCAGAAAATCCATCGGTATAAGCGCAGAATCCGCCGGTAATAAAGTTGTTCCGTCGGTAATTACCGACGCCTAATCCGCCGTTAAATCGGCCACATCCGCCGATAATTATTTGAAAAATCCGTCGGTACTAGCCTATATCCGCCGGAAAGTTTTCTTAAAAAAATAAAAATAAATTTGAAAATCCGCCGGTATTAGCCTAAATCCGCCAGAAAGTTTTTTTAAAAAAAAAAAATTGAAAATCCACCGTTAATTTAATTAATTTTTTTTAACAATTTTTTAATTCATTTACTAAAAATTTAATATTATTTATTGTTTTAATTTTTTTATATAGAAATTATATTTCGTTTTTTTAAAATGCTAAGTTACTGATTTATAATATAAATATTTTTTTTAAATAAACATTATTAGAACGAAAGTAGTAATATCCAACAAAAGTAGTAATTAAAATGATAAGAAAGTAGTTATATCCAACAACAGTAGTAAAATGATAAGAAAGTAGTAATTAAAATATCTATTACAAGATATAAATTAAAATATCCAACAACTGAAATTAAAATATCTAATAAAAAGACATAAATAGCTAGTCATAGTAGCGCCCGGATGGGTTGTTGGGGTCTGGTGGAGAAAACTATATATCAAAATCAGTGTTGAGCTCTGTGTCGGGCTGCTGCCGAGGATAATGCTGGGGCTGCTGCTGGGGATGAGGCGGCTGTTGCGGCTGAAGTTGAAACCAGGGTACGTCTGACCATATGGGCTCTGGAAGGAAGGCTGTAAGAGACCAGTGTACGACTGAAAAGCACCGTCATCAGGCTGCATCTGCTGCGGTGGATAATATGATGATGATGATGATGGCATAGGTGGTGGTCTTGGGTACTGAAACATAGTATCCATGAGTTGCTTCCAGCGCTCCTCACTCAACCTGTCCCGCTCCGCCTGCTGCTCCCTGATCTGTTGTATTTCCTCATCATGTTTCTTCTGCCGCTCTTCCATCTCACGCTGTTGTTCACTCAATTTCTGCGTTAATAGCTGAACATCGCTTAACTCTGATGGAGTGGGGACATAAGAGCGACTAGTACTTCTCTCTGAAGAAGATGATGGCCTCATATTTGGAATTATGGAATCTCTGAAAGTAGACGGGCCCATACCACCAGCTCCTACTAACCGACCACTTTTTGAAGGACCAACAGATTCCGTCCAAGCAAGTAAAGCCGCTCGACTCTCCTGATTGGGGTCAATCTCAGTGTTACCACTACTTTGCTGAGTCTCACGATGCTCGGTCTGCCAATCAAAGAAACTTTCCTGAAATCAACAAACCATGAAATGAATAACCATTAATTAGTATATAATACCAAAAATTAAAAAACAAGAAATTAAATTAAAAACGTTATTTACCCGAATATTCCTTGCCCGCTCTTCAGCATAATCACCCGTCTCCTCTCGCATATGAAGTTGGCGGTGTATCTCAACCAAAGTAGGGGGCCGACCAAGGACGGCCACCTATAGTTATTATTTAATATTAGTATATAATGAAAAATAAAATACGTAAGTATAATATAAATTTACCAATCGTCTGTAATGCTCAGCTGTGTTGATAGAACCACCCGTTTTTATGCAACCACCTTTTTCAGAAGCCCGGTTCTTTTTGGCTTTGTTGCATTTTTCTTTATACTTCCCATCGGCCCACTTCACTAGGAGTTCTTGCCAATGAGGTTCACCGATCCACGACGGCCTCACATTCTTATTACGGTGTTCTCGGAGCATTTCAGAAAAGCGGTGAGAACATCTTGAGTTGAATGTTCTCTCAACATCCCTCTCCTCATATGGGTACCATGCCATTTTTTCCTATTTAAACAAGTTTAATTAACTTGTTAGTAAAAACAAATTAATCAAATCAACATTAATTTTTAAAAAATTAAAAACTAATTAATTCGTAAACAACTTACTCTGAAAGACCTTCACATCTTGGAATCCGGATCTTTTTTGACCTGTGTCCAATTCAGCCAGGGTTTATTGTAATTTGCTTTGATGATTTCTGTGATCGTGCTGGATACAATCCTCCCAGAAAAAAACCTGTACATTAAAAAGATAATTTCTTTAGAAAATAATTTATATTTCAAGTTTACTAAATCAAACAAATATCAATAATAAATTAATAAATACTTATTGTTGGCCAACAACTTTCACTACGATACGACCGTCTGGCGTAACCTCAATCGTCTCATTCTCAATTCGATACCTGCGTACTAGGTCCACTGCCATCCTCCGTATTAGGTGGAGGAACAAATGGGCCACTAACAACGACATGAGTTACTCGACGACGACGCCCACGTAAAGAAGTAGAAATCTTCTTCCCAGTATCAATCGGTGGTACAGGTGAATCATGAGGTTGGTCGTCCTGATCAGATCCTGATGATGATGCCATACTATATATATATATATATATATATATATATATATATATATATATATATATATATATAATATGATGAATAACATACAAGAATCAAGTCTGATAAATATAAATATAAATATTATTTCATAACAAATTAAATAATAACATGTAATGAAAATATTAGAATCCCAAAATGAAAATATTATTTCAACTAATTAATTAGAATTTCATTCTTTCTCGAAATCATCTTCATCAGATGAGTGAATTCCTGTTACACCAACGTGATCGGCTGCATCCTCATGATCAGTATCTTCATTAACTTCATCCCCAGTGTTTGGCTCATCACATAAACGGGTAATGGGTTCAACTTCAATGACTTACATTCACATTGGACATTTTATCCATTTGATATGGCACATCTTCCACTGTGTCATCATTTGTCTCAATGCAACATCTTGATTTTGTCTTAATTGCGACACATTTGTACCCATATTTTTTGAATACTTTTTTGTTACTGCTACTATGGTTCCTACAAGAATGTACATCAAGACCTTCTTGGTTGCATTTTGAGCAGAATATTTTCTTCTTCTATTGCATAGTCTTTTTAGAAGATGGGGTTTTTTTATTTAAAGATTCTCCCACTTCAGAATAACCCTGACCAACAGTTCCTTTCCTACCCATGCATAATTAATAGTGCTAGTTTTAAGGAAATCTTGAAAAGTTTCTTCATATAGATGAAAAGCAAATAAATCACCCGCTTTGCCTTTATTATTCGTGTGAGACTTCTTGTTTGAGTGGACACAATACTATATCAATTTTTTAATCGAGAAAGTTCATCTCTTTATTTTCTATTCTCAATTATGACCTCACATAGCCTTTCCTTTAGCTTAGCATTTTCATTAGAGACGGTCTTAAGATTTGTTCTAGTTTCAACGAACTTTCATATAGTTCTTTATGATCATATAAAGCTTCATTTAAATGTCTCCTATAACCATTAGTGTTTGCTGAGCCATTTCTTCATCTTAAGTGGATGATGAACAATATGAATCATCTCAAGTTTCCATGAGTCCTTAATTCTTCTCTTTCAAGTTGTATTTTCTAGACTTTTCCTTCAACAACTTAGGACACATCAATTTGTAGTGACCATGTCTCCTGTATTTGAAGCATGTTACTTGAGTTCTTTCTTTGGAGTTTACTCTTTTGTTTGAAACCTTCTAATGGAATGATCTTCCACCTCGTCTTCCTTGACACGTTCCCGTTTGTCTCATTTTCATCGTTTAGATCGAGACTTCTTCATCGAGACCTTCGCTAACCATCTTTTGGGAAGAATTCTTAGGATTTTCTGTAAGTCATCAGCCACCATATAGCATTTGTCTAAAAAATTTAGACCGTTCATGAGAACCTGAAACCTATAGGGCTTTAGTAGTTTTGTCCTCTTCCATTTTAAGCAGCTCATATTGTTTTACCAATATGTTAGCTTTCATTTCTCGTACTTGAATAGTACGTTAGTTAATACGGCAAAGCCAAGGTATCCAGAATTTCCTTAGCTGTGAAATTCTTTCCAAACATCTCACAATATTGTTTAGTTGATTCAGTTTGAGTTTCTGTCCATAAGAAAAATGCTTTATCAGTCCTATTAGCATTCTTAAGAGTTACCTATTTTGTTGGAATTATGAACCGTACCTTGAGGTCTTCCGCGTGGATGATCAAGGGACGGGTCGTTTGCTACTGTAGGCTGAGGATGACCAGAACGCGCGGGGGGTGTACCTGCAAGGACACTCCGACGCTCAAGTCAGCTATATCGAGCTACAGTACAATCTAGTAAATATTCGAATGAATTGCGTACTTGACACCTGGTGACTGTTGCTATTTATAGAGATAGTAGGCGAGTGGGATGATCTGGATAGCCCAATTATACTAGGGGCCCACAAAACACGGTCGATCTTATCCTCAATAAGCAGCTGATGTTATCATCCCCTTGCCGGGTTGGATGACCACTACTGGGTTGGGCCTGACGACTGGCCCAGTCCAGGACAGTTGCCCCCCAAGCCAAGGTCGATCGTTGAGCGGGCGTAGCCTTGATATGTAGTCTGGATGGACGTGCCCCCAGTCATTACTCGCGATGTTTTTTCGGCGATCTGGATCATAACGGATCGTTTGATCATTGGTGGGTATTTTCCGCGTCGTCTTGAGGGGTCTTTCGTTCCCTTCATTCCCAACACTTGTCAAAAACACATTTTCCTTTTTCTTCCAAAGTTTCTCTCTGGGAGGATCACTCAACACGATTGGGGCGACCTGAGGTCCACTTGCAACGCCCTTTCCCTACACGAACCCATCCGTACGAGCGCTGCCATCGCCTGGACGACCGGGTCTTCCTCTTGGGCGACCCGTTCTGTGAGCGTCCCCCTCATCTCTTTGGGCGACCTCCCGTGGTGTGAAGGGTCCACGTCTGGGCGAGCACCATCTTGGGAGAACACCCCCATCGTCTGCGGTAATCTTCTTTGGAAGGAACGACCAGATCGGAGAGACGATCCCGTGCGACGTGATCTCACCACCTCAGGGGCGATCACTACCTCCGTTGGAACGACCATCACCATTGGGTCATCCGTTTACGCGTGCGACCCGCATCTTCAGGCGATCTTGACCACGCGAGTAAACTTCTCTTTCGGGCGACCTTCCTTGCTCGATCTTGCTTCTGGCGGCGATTTGAAAAGGGGTGATCTGCGACGTTTTGTTATTGGACGACCTGCAGAGGGCGATCGGGTTTGCGAGCGATCTGCTCTTCTTCTTGTGAGTGACCTGATTTTGGGCGACCCGTTTCCTACGGCGATCGTCCCGTGCGACCTGCGATCTTCTCGTTGGGAGAGCTGTGTCTTCGGCTTGGGGAGAGCTGCAGCTCTTCTCACGGCACTCCCTCTTTCCTTTTTGTTTTCTTCGTGCATTATTTGATTTCAACGTGGTGAGCTTGACAGGATTCAACAACATTGGTGTTTTAATTTACCAAGTTGTGTTTTGGACAGACACTCTCCTCTTTCGGTTTGGACGAGCACATCGCTTGACTGGTACTCTCCTCTTCCGGTTTGAACGAGCACGCTATCATCCAGGTAATTTCCCCTCAATTCTTAGTTCATTCTCTTTGCGTGATGAGCTCGGTAGGACCTCGATAACTTAGTAATTTGGTTTCTTTGTGATCTTGTTGTTTGAACTCTGGTTCGATTTGAACTAGTTCCCATGGACTGCTACCTTGATTTTCGTTGCTAGAAATTCGTCATGATTATTATCTTGTATGCTCTAATTTATGATGTTTTGTTGGTGGATGATCTGCAGTTCTAGGGAGAGACCATCCTTCGTGTGACTCAGGTGATCATTCGCTAGTATTTTCCTTCTTGGTGTAAAATGCACTTTGGGTATTTACCTCTTCCCTTTTTCAAGTATTGTTGTTGTGATTTCGGCTAGGATCGTAATAACCTGATCATTTGATTTTTCGATCTTCAAGGTTTCATCGTGATTTTGCCTCTTCCCGATTTGGTAATTTGATCTTCCTTTCACAGTATGCTACTTTAAACTTCGTTGTTAGTAACTCGTGAACATTGTTTGTGCGTTATAAATTATAACTCCTCGTTCTGTTGTCCTCCTATGAGCCTGACCATAATCTTCTTTCTATCTTCAGTGAGTGGTCTAGATCGCGGATGCTGGATAGTACAGCGGTACTAGGGGCCCAATAATTAGTTGGACTGATCACCCCCCCTGTTGGGCTGGACGACCACTAATGGATTGGACCTAGGAGATCACTTCGTGAGCGTCCTGCTCTCTTCGTGAGCCATAGGGGTGAGCCAGGTCTGCTCCCTTCGTGACGGACGACCACTTCGTGAGCCATAGGGGACTACCACTTCATGTCTGGGACGATCACTTCCCCTCTTGGACGAGCGATCACTTTCTTTCCTTAGACGATCACTTCCCCTCTCGGGCGATCGATTGCCCCACTTCGTTGGACGATCACTTTCCCTCTTGGGCAATCACTTCCTTTCTTTCTTTAGATGATCACTTCATGTCTGGGACAACCACTACTGGGGCCTCATCTTGGGTGACCTGCCTTCTTTGGATGAGCTACCCTTCTTGGACAATCTAGAGTTGGACGATCTAGATCTGGCTAGATCTCCTAATGAGTTGGTTGAGGCTTTAGGTTTGTTGTCTTCTTTATCTTATGACTTGGTTCTTGTATTGTTGCCCACAATCTTTTGGTCGCCTCGCGAGCATGGTCGCCCATACTCCTCGGGTTGCCCATGATCATTATTTTGCTTAACATCTTTTCTTTGTGACTAATGTTTTTCTCTTCTTCTTTTGCAGATAAGATGGTGGGTAACGGTTCGTCCTTCGCTTGGATGCTTTCACGGGCTTGGAAAGGACCTACGGAGGGTTCGACCTCTGCTCCTCCTTCTACCCCACGGAATCCAAACAACATCTCCCACGCTACTCTAGAGGATCCAAATTTGCATTTGGTCTGACTTTTGTAGTAATCCCGACTTTGATCGTTTGTGCTTTTGATACTTTGTTGCACGCTTGATTTTCTTTTGCTTTAAGTGCATGTGCTCTTTTTTCTTTGCACGATCGATGCTCAGTATCTTTGGGTTGCCCATGCCTCCAAGGTTGTCAGACTAAACAGCCCTCCATGGTGCCGATTGCCCATTTTTTGTGCTGTGGGCGTCCAAAACTTATACCACCAGCAGGGGTTGAATACGTCCTAATTAGATTTTACGCTCAACATAAGAATTGTATCTCTTCTTCTAAAATTTCTAACGCATGCTCACACGGCCCTATCGGATAAACATGGACGAAGTTATGGTCTCCATACTAGACAGCCCTCCAAGGTTGCACGCGGGCGACCAAGAAGTGGTACCCCCAATCTTGGGCGACCAGAAGGGGTCGAGGAAGTCCGAATTGGATTTTCAGATCAACATAAGAGTTGTAGCTCTATTTCTCATCTTTCCAACTCATGCTCACACACCCCTCTCGGATAAACATGGATAAGGTTATGCTCTTCAGACCAGACCGTCCTCCAAGGTTGCGTGCGGGCGACCAAGAAGTGGTCGCCCCAATCTTGGGCAACTAGAAGGGGTCTACCACGTCCGAATTAGATTTTTAGTCCAACATGAAAGTTGTAGACATACTTCTTACCTTTCCAACGCATGCTCACACGTCCCCATCGGATAAACTTGAACAAAGTTATGCTCTTCATACCAGACCGTCCTCCAAGATTGCGCGCGGGCGACCAAGAAGTGGTCGCCCCAATTGTGGGCGACCAGAAGGGGTCGAACACGTACGAATTAGATTTTGAGTCCAACATGAAAGTTGTAGGCATGCTTCTTATCTTTCGACCGCATGCTCACACGTCCCCATCGGATAAACATGGACGAAGTTATTAGCTCCATACTGGACAGCCCTCCAAGGTTGCACGCGGGCGACCAAGAAGTGGTCGCCCGAATCTTGGGCGACCAGCAAGGGTCGAGGACGTCAGAATTGGATTTCCAACAGGGGTCCAGGTCACTCTTGACAGGCATGGTCGCTTCTTTTGAGTTGTTCCTGCCAAGGTAGGGACGCTTGGGTTTAAACAAACAGTTCGTTTGCTTTGTTGACGTCACATGGTCGCTCCACTTGAGTTGGTCCTCCCAAAGGAGGAGCACTCATCCTCCCAAAGGAGGAACCCACAATCCTCCCCAAAGGAGGAGCGCTCGATCCTCCCCATAGGAGGAGCCCTCGATCCTCCCAAAGGAGGAGTCCCCAAAGGAGGAGCACTCGATCTTCCCCAAAGGAGGTTCGCTTGGCTCGGTATTTTTGCGTGTTATCTTATTCTTTCCACCCATTTCGTTCGAGTAGAATCGTGAACGCCCATGGACAGTTTACCAGATTTCTACCCAGATTTAACTCGTCCTCAGGGGTGCGACCAATCTCAGGTCGCTTCGATTGTGCTTGAATTCATTTAAGCGCCCTTGGGCAGTTTACCAAGTTCGACTCGGATTGAACACGCCCTCGGAGGTGCGACCAATCTTAGGCTGCTTCGTTTGTGCTTAAATTCGTTTAAGTGTTGTATCCTGACCGCGCAGTTTATCGAACACGGCTCGAACTTCACTCACGCGGTAGGTCGAACTTTTGAGGTTCCTTCTCCATAGTGACAATCAACTTGATTCGTCCGATTAGTGTGGTGGATGCTCCATTAAACTTGATTCGTTCGAAAATTATGTCCGTGGAGCTTCCTTGGCCGATCAGTATTCTTCTGACCTCCATATTCTTGGTCGATCAGTACTCGTCTGACCTCCATGTTGGCCGTTGATAAGTCTTATTTTACTATGTTTTTAGCATTTGAATTAAATAAAAATTGTAGAATTTTAGTTTCACTTTGGAGCTATTTTACTACAAAATGTTGGTTTATATTTTCAGGATTAAATAATGAAGGAATGGAAGAAATTCACGTGATTAAAGGCAAAGAATAAAAGTTCAAGGACCAAGGAGCAAAATCATGCAAATGAGGCCAAGAATTAAGTGTTCACGCACGGTCCGTGCCTACTACACGCATGGTCCGTGCTCACTGTTACAGAAAGTAGCTGAAAAGACTCAAGACACACACGGTCCCTGCGCACCACAAGCATGGTCCGTGCGCACTGTACGTTGCAGAAGCTGGAGAGTTTGAAGACCACGCACGGTCTGTGCTCCCTACACGCATGGTCCGTGCTCCCTATGCTGAATCCGAATTTTACAAGTTTTACGGCACGCACGGTCCGTGCACCCCAGCATGGTCCGTGCACCTTTATCTGAAGCTAAAAATGTTACAAAACTCTTCCAATTCTTTCATTATGGCTTGTAATTCGAATTTAATCCTTTGTCTACTGATCCTAGGCTATAAATAGGACCTCATTTCAGCTGTAATGTTACCTTAGCATACTTGTAATCTCACTCCAAAGTTTAATCTAAGTTCTTGCAATTTTCTTAACCTTTTGCTCTTTTATTTTCATGCTCTTTACTTTCTTGCAATTTTAATTTCTGTTCTTTACATTTCCAGCACTTTACATTTCAGTTCTTTATCACTTTGTTTATATTCTTGTCATTTACATTCTGTTATTTATCTTTATGTCATTTTCTTTTATGTCATTCTCTTCTACACCCTTGTCTACTATGATCATGTGTGAGTAGACTTCTTTAGTCTTGGGATTGTGGGACACAATCAAATGATGGGTCCCTAAACAAATCCAAGACTAAACTCTATCTTATTTAGAACTTGAATTTTAATATAATTCCATAGAACTAAATTTTATAAAACAAATATCAAACGAAGTACCGAGATGTGAAGTTTGATATTGGAACAAATGGGATTAGACAAGGCAAAGCAAAGCATGAGAATAGCATTGCTAGCCTTGGGACAATAAGGTTGTGCTTAATGGGTCTCTACGATGATCAACCATGAGAATAGGTTTGATCATTGTTTCGAGACACATTCTTGCATTCCGAAAGGAAGCTTGAATTACACCAAAAGAATACATTGTCCTTAAAACAATTTCAAAATAAGATAGAGAATAGTTAAAGGGTTGTTTATTTCCATCATTGTGATCTAACCATGATCCCAATGCGTCTTTTATTCTGAATTTTACAAAACAAAAAAATACTCTTTTTATTAAAATCATTCCTTTCAGCTAATCAACATCAAAAATTAGATTAGTAATCGTAAAATACTCCCTGTGGATCGATACTTTCTATTACGCGATAGAACCGTGCACTTGCTGCCTATCAGCCGTCACGGGAACCACCACGAGTGGCACTTCAATGTTGGGCGGCCTCTTCGAGAGGACTGGGACGGATGTCGACGCGACGCTCATGATCTGGTCGGACCTTCCCTTTATTGACTTGTTAGTTGAGGCGTCAGTGGGGATGCCTCCAGTGATCATCATGGCAACTTTCCTTCCCCTTGATCTTCTTGTATCTGGGACATCATCGTCTTCATCCTCCTCTTCTTCTCTGACTTTGGCCACTTCGGTGGCTGGTGTCTTACCTTTCCTAGGCGATCGACGTGTTCGGTTGTCGTCTCGCCCATCAGCTTGGTTCTTCCTTACGTACTGAGTCATCTTTCCCCCTCGGATTAATGCCTCAACGTCGTCTTTGAGGGCCATGAGACCATTTGTGGCATGCCCATCGCTCTTATGGTAATCATGTCCCCGGTTATTACTTGTGAATTTTTTTTCAGCGATCTGGATCGTAACGGATCGTATGATAACTGATGGGTGCTTTTCCTGTCGTTCATTGTGAATTTCTAATATTTTCAATATTATTTGCGCCAATATTATTCTCTGGAGTAACCACCCCCCTTGGGGCGATCTGCTCTCCATTCGTAGCCCAGATCAGTTCTTCCCCTCACGGCGGACGACCTGTGTGACTTGCTACTTACGAGCGATCTGCTCTCCCCCTCACGGAGGACGACCGGCGCTTCTTTTTCCCGGACGATCTGGTGCTCTTCTCTGCGAGCGATCTGCTCCTCTTCTCCGCGGACGACCACCCTTGCTACTTACGAGCGATCTGCTGTCACCCTCACGGAAGACGATCTGCACTTCTTTTTCCTAGACGATATGGTGCTCTTCTCTGCGGGCGATCTGCTACTCTTCTCCGCGGACGACCACCCTTGCTACTTACGAGCGATCTGCTCTCCCCCTCACGGAGGATGACCTGCACTTCTCTTTCACGGACGATCTGATGCTCTTCTCTGAGGGCTATCTGCTCCTCTTCTCTGCGAACGACCACTCTTGCTACTTACGAGCGATCTGTTCTCCCCTTCACGGCGTGGTCGCCCATTTTGGGCGAGCTTATTCTCGATGGGAGTGTCTTTTCTCCGCGGCGCGCACTCTCTCTCGTTCGTGGTGGACGTTCTCTGTCTTGCGTTAAAAATTCCACTCGGGGGGCGATCATCTCCCGTGTGGGGCGACCTGCTACTGGGGATTCATCTGTTATTATCTTATTTTTGACTAAGTATTTTTTACTGAGTCATGATCGACGCCCGCTCCTAGGGTCGTGGCCTCATGGCCCGTCTCGTTGGGGCTAATCTTCCTCCTCTTCCCCTTCGACGGGGTGGAGATCTATGGATGAGCTGTCTGCGGGGAGGCGAACGATACCTCCTTGGTGGGTTGGCCCGAGGGATGGGCGACCCATTGTTGCGACGGTGCGGCTCGGGCGCTGTGTTCCCTCGTCTGGAAGCTATTAGTTCCTACATCTGGGTGAGGCGGTCATCTCGGCGAGCGATCTGCTGATCCTTGACACGGAGCAAGGCACGAAGCTCCTGAACTAGATTGGCTGGAAGGGTGACGTCAACCTGCTGGGTCGAGCCCGGTTGGGGACCGGGGGCAACGACCTCAGTGTTGGTCGTCGTTCCTCCCATTGTCCGCGGTCTGCCTCGATTTGTCTTTGGAGGCATTGGGAATGTTGGTGGGATAGTGTTCTCCCACTGTGGTCGCCAATGAACCGTACCTTGAGGTCTTCCGCGTGGATGATCAAGGGACGGGTCGTCTGCTATTGTAGGCTGAGGATGACCTGAAAGCGCCGGGGGGGGGGGGGGGGTGTACCTGCAAGGACACTTCGACGCCCAAGTCAGCTATATCGAGCTACAGTACAATCTAGTGAATATTGGAATGAATTGCGTGCCTGACACCTGGTGACTATTGCTATTTATAGAGATAGTAGGCGAGTGGGCTGATCTGGATAGCGCAATTATACTGGGGGCTGAAAACATGGTGGATCTTATCCTCAATAAGCAGCTGATCTTATCCTCCTCTTGCTGAGTTGAATGACCACTACTAGATTGGGCCCAGTTGGATTGATCCTCCCCTTGCCGGGTTGGATGACCACTACTGGGTTGGGCCTGACGACTGGCCCAGTCCAGAACAGAATTCCTTCCCACAAATCTAAACCTTGAGACTCGAAAAAGAATTTGATCTTAGTGGATGTCGCTTGTAGTTAGAGGACCATTATAATTGTTTTCCATTTTGTAGAAAATATTTAGGAGAATGTTTCAATCTTTCACTTGTTATATGTAGGGGTGGCAATTTCTACCCGCAAGTGGGGATCCCCGTGGGGATTGCCCCGTTTGGAGCCCCGTGGGCGGGGAATTTTCCCCCGTGGGGATGGGGATGGGGGAGAGAATCCCCCCACAGTCAATTCGGGGATGGGGATGGGTCTATATCCCCCGCCCCGTGGGGACCCCTCCCCCGAATACATTACATAAATGTTTATATTATAGATATATATTATATTCTAAGTAATAGATTTTTTAGTCTTTTATTGTGTTTTTAAATTAAAATACTAATAAAATATTAAATTGTGCTAAGTTTTATATTTTTATTCTTACCTTTATACTTTTTAAATATTAAAATATCAAGGTAAGACTAAATTTTATACATTTTTTGCAGTTTTATTATATTTTAATTTTAATTTTTGCTAACTTTGAATAAATTTCTGTGGTCCCCGCAGGGACCGTGGGGATCCGCGGGGATGGGGATGGGGGAGGAAAACTCCCCGAAGCGGGGAATGGAGATGGGGATGGGGGAGAATATGGGAGACGGGGACGGGGAGCGGTAGAGTACTCCCCGCCCCCGCCCCGCCCCATTGCCATCCCTAGTTATATGTTTTTCCAAGAGCCCCGCCGGCTCTTATGCCAACCGATGGTCGAACACGCTAGAAGGGGGATAAATAGATTTTTCTATCGAAAAATATTTTCATAAAACTTTTTTCTAAAACAATTGATATGAAAGAACACGCTAGAAGGGGGATAAATAGATTTTTCTATCGAAAAATATTTTCATAAAACTTTTTTCTAAAACAATTGATATGAAAATAAAGTAAGCAAAGAAAAGAAAGTAAATGGCCGATGAGGTTTAACTGGTTCAATCACTTCCAAAACTTTTGAATGATTTCCATTAAAAACCTTTTTATCAATTACAACCCTGAGAGCTTATATGCCAACCTTGGTTAAACTCCCAGCTTCTTAATGATTTGCCTTCAAGCCTCTAAGGAATCAAACAGACACTATCAGGTCAAATACTAGTTTGAATGATAAAAATCAATATACACTCTCAACTAAGAGGTTTTACGGTCAAAAGCCTTAGAAAAATGTAACAGTTTTTTTCTATTTTTTCTTGGCTTCTGTGGAGTCGCTTCAATGTACATTTCCTATTCAAGTGCAGAACCTTTTTTGTAGGTTGAGTGTTTGAATGATGTTTGGTAGATTGAGTCACTTTATTTGAAATAGAATTTATAGATATATATATAATTATAGCCATTGTGGCTTCTTAAGAAATAGAAATTTATCCGTTGAGATTGGGGTTTCTTGTTGAGAGGCAGCCACATTAAATAATATATAGGTCGTACACTTTTTATGCTCTTTTGTATTCTACTATTTCCATTTGATGTGTATTTTGTAGTAGGTTTAAAACTTCACCTTAGTGAATTTTTGTTGTCACTTTGTGAGTCATTCTTCTTTAATTCCTTTCTTATGATTCTTTGATTCCTTCTAGTGAGTTAGTCATTTTATATGTCATTAATAAATGACTTTTTATCTTTTGGTTGAGTGAGTGAGAACAAAAGCTTGCGTTAAGTAGCTTGAACTGAACATATGCTTGCACGACAGACGCCTTGCACTTAAAGATGCACTCTGATAGTTGAGAAATTCAAGATCAGATGCTTCTAGGAACATAAGGTTAATGCATTGTGCAGTAACAAATGTTTTCTTTCCGCAATAAATAATAGAGCTACCTGCCATGATATTTGCAACTTTATCTTTACATACTCTTTAACGTTGTTTTTCTTATTGATTGATCATTTTTTGCACATTTGAAAAAACACATTAGAGTTTCCTTGTTGTTATATTACATTTGTTATCTTCAAATTAAATTTAGGTTCAATGTTTCTGGATTCATTTGGTTCGAACAATCTCCCCTTTTTTATGATGACAAATACTCATGTGATGAACAATTTTGCAAAGAGAAAGATTGATAATAAACATATAATAGGAATGTCTCTCCCTTAAACAATATCAATGATTTCTAATGCCAATAAATTAATAATCTTATGAACAACCTTTTTAAATAGGCATCGATAATAAAGAAGATGCTAGGGATAGTTCCCCCTATAGTAAGCATTTATCAAAGATAACTAAAAGTGAGGACAAAGTGTTGTTTTTCATGATTGATGCCAAAGATGTATATCAAACAGATAAGGTGTTTAATAACAAATTTCACTAGAGAACAATTTAGTTCTAACGTGTTTTTCTATTATGCGAAACCTATATTTTATTCTATATATGTAACTTGTTTCGCTAGAGAACAAGATGAATCAAGTACCAACTTAATAGGATATATTCCATCTTGTTAGTGATGCACATCGAATGGTCTCAAGACAGTGATTGACATTCAATCAACAAGGAATGTTATCAAGATATTAGTTTATATTTCTTATAAGTTAGTTTAGTAACTATGGTTACTGCTTGTACAGTGTATTTAACTAGAGTTAGTGTGATTAGTAGATAGTTAGTTAGAGCTGATTTGTTTAGTTAGCCTTGTAGTATATATCAAGATACAATGAATGTAAATGTAGTTTTGCAGTTTAACAGAAATGAAAGGAAAGTTCATTTTCTCTCTCTGGAGTTTGTTACATTGATATGGTATCAGAAGAATTTTCTCGCTTCACAACTCCTTGATTCTGCAACTCATCTTCCTCCTCGCGCTCATTTTCTGCGTTGATTCATTCATCGTCAATGGCTACTCTCGGTCAAAATCACGATGATGCTTACTATCTCCATCCGTCGGATAATCCCGGCTTGGTCCTCGTCTCTCAACTCCTCACGGAGGACAACTTCAGCTCCTGGCGTCGTGCGATGTCCATGGCGCTTGACGGCAAAAACAAATTTGGTTTCGTGAGCGGTGCGCTCAAGAAACCACCTGAAGATGATGCAAAGTACAGATCGTGGATTCGCAACAACAGCACTGTTTCCTCGTGGCTGCTCAATTCAATTTCGAAAGAAATCGCCACGAGTGTCATCTATTCTGATGATGCCGCCGCTATCTGGAAAGATCTCCACACACGCTTTCAACAACGCAACGGACCTCGCGTTTTTCAATTGAAGAAGGAAATTGTCAATTGCATGCAAGGCACAGCCTCTATCAGTGCCTATTACACCAAATTCAAGTCTATGTGGGAGGAATTTGGCGAATTCC
The DNA here is from genome assembly GCA_963573325.1 of Astragalus glycyphyllos. Lineage (NCBI taxonomy): Eukaryota > Viridiplantae > Streptophyta > Magnoliopsida > Fabales > Fabaceae > Astragalus > Astragalus glycyphyllos. Next base: position 18,002,157 of record OY754307.1, read on the forward strand.
GGCCGGTTCACACCTGCACTTGCGGCGGCGTTAAACCTCTTCTTGAACACATTCAAAGCGACTGTGTTCTCACCTTTCTCATGGGATTAAATGAGAGTTTCTTCAATGTTCGTGGCCAGATCCTTCTGATGGATCCTCTTCCAACAATTGACAAGGTGTTCTCTCTCGTCGCTCAAGATGAAAAACAACGTCAAGTTGTGCAAACTACTGCATCTACGGAATCCTCCCTTGCCTGTGCTGTTCAAGCCTCCACACCGGCAAGAAACCCTAGGCGTGAACGTCCCCTCTGCTCTCATTGTGGAGTTCTTGGACATCTAAAGGAGAAGTGCTTCAAATTGCACGGCTATCCTCCCTCCTACAACAAGAAACCTGTTGCGAGCAAGCCTGTAGCAAAAGCTAACAATGTCACTGAACCTGAACCCAGCAATGGCACTACTACTATCTCCAATCAACAATATCAGATGATGATCCAGTTCATCCAGGCACAAATGGCGAAGGCTAGCATACCTGAATCAGATCAAGTGGATACATCTTGCGTAGGTATGGTGTTTTCCACCCTAACCACTGATGAACCCTTACCTTATAGTACTTGGATATTTGATTCAGGTGCTACTGCACATATATGCTATCTTTTAGGGCTTTTCCATAATTTCAGACCTGTTACTGATAAACATGTTACATTACCCAACCTCACAAAAGTAGCAGTAGCTGGCATAGGTTCAGTCACCATATCCCCCACCCTCACCTTGCACAATGTCCTCTATATACCATCTTTTAGAGTTAACCTTGTCTCTGTTAAACAGTTGTTACATAATGAAGACATGTCATTAACCTTCTTTGCCAAACACTTTCTGATTCAGGGAATCAACCTGCTGAAAGCGATTGGTGAAGGCAAGTTGGAGCATGGCCTTTACACTCTTCATTCATATCCTAGTCACTCTCATTCTGCCACACAGGTCAATATGGTTTGTAATTCAGTTGAGTCAATTAATCAATCTTCTAGTTCTGATTGTAATGATGACGTTTCTGATTCTAGTTTACCTCACACTCACAATCATGCCACACTTTGGCACTCTAGGCTAGGACACCTCTCTGACACTGTATTGAAAACTATGAGCAATAGCATTCCTTTTGTGTTTCCACATAACTTCAATACTAGTAAATGCACCGTTTGTCCTTTAGCAAAATTCAAATGTTTATCTTTCCAATCCAACCATAACATATGCAAGAATCCATTTGATTTAATTCACTGTGATATCTGGGGTCCATTCAGCCAATCTACCTATGATGGCAAGGTCTATTTCTTAACAATTGTGGATGACCATAGTCGTTTTACATGGGTTTATATGCTAACTGCCAAGTCTGAGGCCACTGTCAGAATTAAGCAGTTTTTTGCTCTTGTTAAAACTCAATTTAACAAGACAATAAAGTGCCTGAGGTCTGACAATGCCAAGGAGCTTGCATTGGTTGACTTTTTGCAGGAGCAAGGTACTCTACATCAGTTTTCATGCCCATATAGGCCTCAACAAAACTCTGTTGTTGAGAGGAAACATCAACACTTGTTAAACATTGCCCGTGCCCTGATGTTCCAGGCCTGCTTACCTCTGAAATTCTGGGGAGATAGTGTTTGTGCAGCTGCTCACATCATCAACCGTACACCAACACCTAATCTAGCCAACAAAACACCATATGAGCTTCTATATGGTAATCCTCCCTCTTACCTACATCTCAAAGTTTTTGGTTGTCTCTCTTATGCTGCCACTATCCCTCATACTCGAACAAAATTCACACCTAGAGCCTCACCTTGCATCTTTTTGGGCTATCCCTTAGGGTACAAAGGTTACAAACTATACAATCTCACCACTAGGAAATTTTCCATCTCTAGAGATGTGGCCTTCCATGAAGATTCTTTTCCATTCAAAGACTTCACACCCACCTCTACTCACACACCCAATTTTCCTGACCTAGTCATACCCATAGACATCACAGATCAATTCACCACCTCCCCTGGGCCTGTTCTCCCTGTTAATCCCTCTCCCTCCACTACAGTTGATGACCCAGATACACACCAAACCACCCCTGAATCTCAAACAGTCCCTGAACCCACTCCTCGCAGGTCTTCTAGGCCCCACAATCCCCCTGCTTACTTGCAGGAATATGAATGTGCTGTTATTCAAGCCCCTGCACTCACCTACACTCATCTATCTCCCACTTACAGAGCCTATATCACTCAGGTTTCTGCCATTCCTGAGCCTCTCTTCTATCACCAGGCATCTAAGTCAGTGGAATGGTGTAAGGCCATGCAGGAAGAAATCAATGCTTTGGAAGCCAACAACACTTGGATTCTCCAATCCCTCCCTGAGGGGAAGAAAACCATAGGTTGCAAGTGGTTATACAAGGTCAAGTATAAAGCTGATGGTACACTTGACAGATATAAAGCAAGACTGGTTGCTCAAGGTTTCACTCAACAACTTGGACTGGATTTTGTGGACACCTTCTCACCAGTTGCTTCCCTCACCACTGTTCGTGTTCTTCTGGCCTTAGCAGCTCAGAAACAGTGGCATCTTGTTCAACTTGATGTGAACAATGCCTTCTTAAATGGAGACTTACTTGAAGAAGTATACATGAAACTTCCCCTGGGATATCCTAGCAAGGGGGAGAACATGGTCTGCAAACTCAATAAGTCCTTATACGGGTTAAAGCAAGCCTCCAGGCAGTGGTTTCAAAAGTTCTCCTCAACCATCATGCAACATGGTTTTGCTCAGTCAACTGCTGATCCATCTCTATTTACAAAGGGTTCTGGTGCTTCTCTGGTCATCCTCCTGCTGTATGTAGATGATATTATCTTGGCTAGCCCAAGTTCTAGCACTATTGACACTACCCAGAAATTACTACAGAGTTTGTTCAAGCTAAAATTGTTAGGTCCTCTCAAGTATTTTTTGGGTTTAGAGATTGCAACTTCTTCCAAGGGCATCTATCTGTGCCAAAGGAAATATGCTTCTCAACTTCTGTCAGATACTGGATTCATGCACAGCAAAGCTCTGTCAACACCCATGGATCCTAATCTTGATCTCAACACTACAGCAACTGCTCTGCTAGCTGATGCATCTCTGTATAGGCGTTTAATTGGGCGTCTCATGTATCTGACCATCTCCAGGCCTGACATAGCATTTGCAGTCAACAAGCTCAGTCAATATATGACTGAACCAAGAGAACACCATCTTCATGCAGTGCATCATGTCCTTCAATACATCAAGAGCTCTCCAGGTCAAGGCCTGCTCTTCTCTTCTGCACCCTCACTGTCTGTTTCAGCCTATGCAGATGCAGACTGGGGTAGCTGCACTGCTACCAGGAAATCCACAACAGGATTCTGTGTTTTCATTGGAGAATCTCTGGTGGCTTGGAAATCTAAAAAACAACCTACTGTGTCACGATCCTCAGCTGAAGCTGAGTATAGGGCATTAGCTCTTCTCACAACAGAGTTGCTGTGGCTCCAGCAACTTCTGCAGAATTTCCAAATACCAGTTACTTCTTGTAAAGTTTTCTGTGACAGCAAGTCTGCCATTCAACTTGCATCTAATCCTACTCTGAATGAACGATCTAAACACATAGATATTGATTGCCATTTCATTAGGCAACATGTGCAAACCAAATTCATCAATCTATTTCATGTGGCTTCTCATCATCAGCTTGCAGACCCTCTCACAAAGGCTCTGCCAAAGACTCTCTTCACTAACTTAATATCCAAGTTGGGCATCTTCAACCTCTACATGCCAACTTGAGGGGGAGTATCAAGATATTAGTTTATATTTCTTATAAGTTAGTTTAGTAACTATGGTTACTGCTTGTACAGTGTATTTAACTAGAGTTAGTGTGATTAGTAGATAGTTAGTTAGAGCTGATTTGTTTAGTTAGCCTTGTAGTATATATCAAGATACAATGAATGTAAATGTAGTTTTGCAGTTTAACAGAAATGAAAGGAAAGTTCATTTTCTCTCTCTGGAGTTTGTTACATTGATAAATGTTTCATCTGGTCAAACATTCTCATGATCTTTAAGGGTGATTCTTGCTCAAGGCTCTGTATTCCTCGGAGTGCATCTGCTTAACGTTTAAATTGAAGCATATGGTCCAACATCGTCTCTTGAGTTCAAGCAAAGTTTTTTGATCATTGTAAAAAGTCTCGTTTTGCGCTATGAAGTCCGGGACGACAAGGATTTGCACTCCGCTGACCTCCATTGGTGATTCAAACTTAAGAGCAAGTCATTGGAGCATTAATGTTGTCAGTTTAATTTCTCCCTCTAGTTTAATCTTTTTTGAAGATTTTAACACATTAAATGAGATATTTAATGTTGTGTAAAGTGAATGTTTGGCACGAGGAATCAAAAGGAATAAAAAGAATAAGAATAACATAATTCATTGAGAAAGAGCCAAAAGTATTTCCTTAATTGGAAGTCCTTATTCGTACAAATGTCAGCGCTTCACAATGTGTACAATAAAGCATGTAACATCTGTTTTATAACGTACGACATCAGAGTCATTTAATGTGTTTGTATCTTAAGGAGAAACCCAAAAAACCCTAGAAGCCCACATGTATCGATTTCAACACCAATCAGGTCATAACAGATCTTTTTCTACAACAATGTATTAGCACTCAATTCTTATATATTCAAAATAAAAAAAGATAGTGCACAATACTGAGAAGGTAAAAAAATTACATAGCATATTTGATGCAATAAATGTTGCACCTAAGCGTGAAATATTAAAAGGCATCAAGCTATTTTGAACCCAAGAGATTCATGAGAAAAATACTTCGTGACTTAAGTCTCAAGTTCAATCCTTATTGATCAAATAATTAGACTCATCTCTAAGTTATTCCCTAATTATCTATGAAATGCAAACAAATGGTCAACAAAATTGCACATATAAAACGTCATAAGGATAGAATCAAAGGATAATCAAATCAATAAAAAGCGAAACCAAACAATTTTTTCTCATGAACATACATAATTCCAGAAATAGAAAACTACCTAGACATAGAAGAGCATTAATCCATAGAAAATTTCAAGAACCTTCAAACTGTTGAAATTACTAACAATTTCCCTTGATTTACTGCAGGTGTTACACCAAGTAACTGGAGGGGTGTGAACAATGAAATATCCAACCCAACCAGAGGCCCAGTCCACTTCTCCTCTTTCAGCTTCAAAAATAAAAATGCGGAGCTCTTCGGATCCTAAATTTGGATACACGCGACTCGGAACTTGACCCACACTATATAAGTGGAAACCCTAAAAATTTCGTCACTTTCCAGAAATTTTCTCTCTCTTCTTCTTCAATCTTTCTTCTCCTCTCTCTACGAAACCAGCAGCACTCTGCTAGGGTTTCGATACTCTTGCCAATTTCTGGTGATTGAAGTGTTGAAATCCTTCAAACTCTTGTCAATGATGATGCGTGATGATGATGATGCAAAACCTCCAAGGTTTATGCACTGAATCACTTGATCTGAGACTTCGTCACTTGCGCGCGAATCTTCTTCTTCCTCTGTAACTTGAAGATTGACGACTCAATCTTCACTGATCTTTGTTGATTTGTGCTCAGGTACCTTCTAATCACAAAAGCCCTTTGATTTCTTGTTGATTTCTCGCAAATCAACAAACCCTAATTTCTGACTTTGTGTATTTCAGGTACAGAAGTTTACGAACGTTTAATCGGAGACTCAAACAGGGTAATAGCACTAATTCCTTCTTGATTTAGTGTTTTATTTGCTTGATTCCTTCTTTGTCGCGTAAGCCCTAATTTTCTTTTTTGTTTCATGTAACACTGCGATTGTTCAAGCAGAACAATCACTCACCACCGTTGCCAAGCTTTCTCTTAAAGCCTGAAAAAGGTATATTCCTCCCTCTTACCTTTAATTCCTTCTTTCTTTCTAATTCAGTCTCTGAATTAGTCTTCTGACCCTTTCTTTTCTATGTTTTGCGAGGTCTTCAACACCTTTGAAGATGCAAAACAAACCCAGAACCTAAGGGCTGCTAGGAGATCAAGAGTAAAGGAAGAAACTTGTAAGAATGAAGACTTAGAACATAATTGGTAAAATTTCAATGTAAAATAAACTTGTAAATTTTTTATTGAAATGTATTCTGTATGTACAAAATGTAAAAAGCCATAAGGCTTTATATAGGGCTTCCTACAAACTGTTAGGAAACAGTTAAGTTACTTACAGATGTGTAACTAACTCTAACTAGTTGTTAGGGACAATTAAAACAGACTGGGTAACGGCTAGCTGGTTTGTTTCTAGCCGTTACCATACTCCAGAGGTTGTTTTAGGTTTTTATTTAAAACCAACACAAACCAGATCTTAGAGCAGAAAGAAGATGAAAAATCATTGATCATATATTAAAACGCAATTGCAATTTGTAACATAAGTGTCGCAGCTGCCATACCTTGGCCATGCTTCTCGACAGCACCTATACTTGAAAAAATATTCAAGCCACGAAACACGGTGGTGGCAACTTCCATACCATGGTTGTTCTTCTTGTTGTTTCTCCATTTTTCATCAAATGTTGTCTTCCAAAATGACTCTAGCTCCACGTCAATTCATCCAAACCACTTTGAAATGCTAAAATTCTCATCTACAATCTATTTATATTAACAAACCACCACCAGAAAACAAGTTTTGACTTTTCACATTTTTCAACTTTTCATATTTTTCTCCTTTTTTATGGGACCCACTATTCATTCACCAAAAAATTCTTTTCGCCCGTTTTCAACTTTAATTTTTTCTACTCTCTCTCTCTCTCTCTCTCTCTCCATATTACATTTTTTAAGTTATCTACTACTCTCTCTGTCTCAAATTAATTGTTATTTAAGGTTATGCGCGGTTCTTAAGAAAATGATTGGAGATGTTATATTTTATATCTAAAAAGTATGGAAGGACTAAAGTACTCCAATATTATAATGAGAGAGAAATGGAAAAGTTGGAAATACAAATAAAAGTAAAGGTATTATTGGAAAAAATAATAATTGTTGCATTGAGATTCTAAAGTGATAAATAATTTGAGACAAAGAAAAGCAGCAAATAAGACACTTAAATTGAGACAAAGAGAGTACCTTTCTGATTAAAACACTCATTAACAAAATCTTTATTTTCTATCTTCTACTTTTATCTATTTATCTAATAATGAAAATCTACAATCTATCTATCGATATAAGCAAACCACCACCCAAAAACCAAATTCTTACTAGAAAAACACCAATTATATTGTCACGTCATATCAAATCCAAGGGCTATATTGTCTATTCACTTTTGACAGTTTTCTACTTCCTTCTATTTATGTAATATTAAAAACACCAAGTACTAAAAAAATCAAACTACATATTTCTAGATTTTTTTTACATCAACATCTTCGAGGATAAAATAGTAACTCTAAATTCATCATTTCATTCTCTTCCCTCTTATCAACATTTAGATTCTCTCTCTCAAAATTACATGTTTTTCTATAATTTTATTATTTTTAATTTCTTACGGGGAAACATAACACATTGTCCTTTAGTCATTTTTTTGTACTCTTTTCATAATTGTCTTTATTTTTTATAAATCAACATTTTACTTTTGATTCTCGGCAAAAAAACAATATACATTGTGAGAGTAATTGACGGGAAAATGGTAGATGTAAATTTTATTACTTTTCTTTTCTGATGACGAAACATTACTTCTTTGTCGGAATAATTATATTTTACTTTCACGAATGTCTTTATTTTTTATAAACTATTATTTTACTTTTGAGTCTCAACGTAAAACAACTATATGTTACTCATATAGCCATAAAGTTTTTCATTTTAATTACAAGTTTGCCACCGCGTCTACATATCAAGTCAGGCATCTTAGCGCCTGACTTTAAATGTCCAATTCTTTTCCTAATTTTGCACTAGTGTGTTGTTGATTTTCTATGGTGGAACATTACATATTGCCGGAATAATTGTTTTTTATATTCTCTCTTCATGAATGACTTTTAAAAATGATTATTTTTGAATGACTTTTAAAAATGATTATTTTTTTTGAGTCAACATGAGAAAATATTAAATATTTTCAGAGTAACTATTTTTAAAGGATTAAATATATTTTTAGTCCCTATAAAATTTGGATTTTTTGGTTTTAGCCCCTCAACGGAGAAGATTACTTAACCTTTTTTATAAAATGCTTTTGAGTTACAACCTGACGTTTTTTGGGTATAATTTTATTACTATTAAAATGTTATAAAAATAATATAAAGATATTTGACTAATACTTTGTTGAGATATTGGCATCCAAATTCTTTGTTGAGATATCTTACACTTTTAGGTATCATTTTTCTTTTCTTTTTTATTCTCTGTTCTACTTCTATTACTGTTGCTTCCTTTTAAAAAATAAAAATAAAAATTGGTGAAGGGGGCAATTTTAGTTTCCCAAAGTGGCACTAATGGTTATTGTACAATGGTCCCGAGGGCAATTTTATATACTAGTGTTTATATAAAACCTAATATGCAATTTCTTAATTAAGCTTCCGCTTACACCTTCTTCTACAACACTTTCTTCATGCACAATCCACCACTGTTGCTTCTTTAATATTGATATACTGTATTTGTTATCGATCACACGGCTCTTTTTCCTTTTATTTTTGTATAATTTCCTTTTTGAAACTACTCAACAATGATGTTCAATGTAGTTTTGATAAATATAAGGAAATTAACTATTTTTCTTTTGGTAAAAGTCTTTTTCTTAATTTGAAAAGCTTAAAGTTTTGTTTGCTTACTTTCATGTAAATAGGAAAAATGGTATCAAGTTCAAAAGTTCATAATTAACTTTATTTCTACTGTGATTGTCACTTGCACTCAAAGGCCAAAAAATAATGAGTTGTAAGAAGGAGGTCCAAGGTTCAAATCCTAAAAACTAACATTCCCCACCCCGTAACCAATTACTAACCACGAACATTCGCCTATCAAAATAAAAAAAAATGCCAAAAAATAAAACAAAATGAGAACATTAACACTTTTGGTACCCCTATACAATCAACAATTTTTTCATTATGAAAATTAACTAAAAGTGGGGTAAGAATGAGTTGGACTTGATCATCTATTGACAAATTGATAACAATAAGGCAAGGAGAAATATTCCATTTTTCATTGTACGTTGTTGTCTCCGATTTAAGAGGTTCGATTGGTTTCCCAAATAAACAAAAAATGTGCACTTCTTACTATGCAGGAATAGAAGACTTCTTAAAAAAACATGTCTATTAGCTAATGACAATAACATTAAAATTCTAGCTTAAAGGAAATAATTTCCCGACGTCCAGAGTTTTGCCATGCATCTATCATGGTCTTAAAATCAACATTATCACCAATCTTCATAGAGCTAGTGGCTCTCACACCTTTCACGTCGTGCCACCAACACTTAGTAAGACTAGAAGTGCAAAAGAACTCGTCCTTTTTTGTGCCCAATAACGTCTCATACAAAAGCTGTAGTTTTAGACAATTAAGAAAGAGTTAGGAGCTCCACTTCCACGTAGAATTTATTTTGATAAAAGCAAATAATTCTAAGCAATATTGCAATGTATCAGAGATAAAATAAAAATATAGCAAAAAAATCTCTTATTTTCTTTCAATCAAGTCAGAATAATCTAACAATTGGAAGCTAAGAAAGACAATGACATACCTCAATGAATACGCTGTTGCACTGAAGAGCATCCATGCAAAGAGAAATAGTTGCAGGGAAACAACTTGAAAGTAATCTATTGATAAGGGATGGAAACAAAGCTTCATTATTTGGTACATTCTGTAAGGCTAGATGCTTGATGGATGGTGGAGGGGATGAAAGTTGCAACACAAATGGGTCCAATTCAACCTACGTAATATAGGAGTACGAATAGAGAGTTAGTTAAGTACATGCAAATTGAATGAAAGAATCAAGTAGCTAATTTTTACTTACCTCAATCGTTTCCTTGATGAATAAGGATATTAATGCCAAAACAGTTTGAGGTTTGATGTTTTGGATGAATTCCCTAATACGAAGATTACGATAATCAACGCGCATGGCAATACTGACAACCAGTTGACTTGAATATCCCAGAAAAGATATAATAGGCTCCTCATCATTATTTCCAAAACCAAAATATGAAAATGATAATAGATTTGGAGCGTCAATGTTAACCTCCTTCAAGTTCAAGCAATAACGTAACACCAGCTTCTTAAGCCGGTCACTTGAAATATTAATCTTGTTAGGCATTGTACAATTGCCATACCTCAACATCTCAAGGAAAGGGAATTTTAGAAATAGTTCAAGAAATACCTTATCTGTGATAATAGTACTCTTCGAACAAACCAAGCTCAACCATTTCAAATTTCTACACCTATCAAAATCAATCTTCCAGACTGTACTCATATTACCAGGAACATAATATAAATTTTCAAGACACGGGGAATCAACACTAACCTCTTGTATTCCTAGAACAATTACACTCTTGAGCCTTGTTAGACCACATAGGCTCAAAGATTTCATCCGAGAGTTCCTGGTGTGATGTAGATGTTCGCCACTAGGATATACACAACACACCCTCAAAGTTATATATTCAATCAAAGGACAACAAGAAATGAGATGCTTCAATGCTTCTTCATCTTCGAAACAAACATCGTCTAATGATAATACTTGCAACGAAAAAAATTTCACTGGATGATTCATGAATGTTAGATCAAATCTGATTCTCCCCCTCAACACCAACTTAGTGAGTGATTTGGCTTCAAGAACACTCGTCGGTAGGATATAGCATTGGTCCTGAATTTTTTCAGTTATGCAACCATTATAATGTTGGCGGAGCTCTAGCATCTCAACACCACTTTCACTAGCCAACTTCAACCAATGATCAACATCATTTGACATGTCCTGAAAGTTGACCACTTTAAGCTTAAATTGTTTAATAGCCAAGTCGTGGTTGCGAAACCTTACCAAATTTCTCTCAACATAATCACAAAGTTTCTTTTTCTCTAGTGGATAATTCTCAAATTCAATTAATCTATTTCTCTTCTTCCCTATGATTTTAGTATCAGAAAAAGATAAGATCGGAAATGTAGACCACGTCTCAACCCAAGTCTTGGACAAAATACTTGTCCTAACAACATCTTTCTGTGACAGCCTTGACAGAATGTCATGGAGGATGGCTTTTGGTAGATTGGATAGATGGTCTTGCTCCATTTCTTAACTACAAAATGTGCGTAAAACATTGTAAGATTCATAAAGTAGGGACTTTTGTACTTTATCGGGATATAAACAATGTATGAGGCTAAAAGGTTTATTTGGGAAATAAAGAGTAGGGAAGGGGAAAAGAAAGGTATGGCCGTTTTTACTTTATCAGGATATAAAAAATTACAAAATAAATAAATTCAATCCATAATTTCAAAATTAAATCTTGTGATTTCAAGTTAGGGCTTAAAATTAAGATTCATCACATAAATAAAGCTCATGAATTATATACACGAATAACATACATTTACAAAAGTGACCCAAAAGATTCAACCTGACTACCACACAACAACACATGACATGATGAAGTGAATGTGGGAACTACAAAAATCAACCTTCATGTTGTGATGCAAAGAAAATAAACAACCACAGTGTAGTTCACTTCAACATATGCAACACAAACAAATATTCTCAAAGTTAGGAAATTTTGCTTATGGTTTAAAGAGAAAATAAAATATGCCTTATCTGTTACCGAGTCTGTGCAAAATTGCAAAAACCTTTTCCAAATTTTTACGATAGACAATTGTGGTGAAACCCGATGAGTAGAAACTCCAATAACATCATCAGCAACATACTGCTTAACACTATCAGGAGGAGTACCAAATAAAACATAGGGATTGTTCTCCATCAAGCTACAACAACGATCAGCAAGACCATCAACCACCCTATTAGTCTCCCTATAGACATGCTTAATAGTAACCGTCCAATCCAAAGCCAACAACTGTCTAATACGGAGAACAAGCCTACGCCCCTCAGAACTACCAGCAGAATTACAAGAAATACTTTTGACAAAAAAATCAGAGTCAAGATCAAGGTCAACATGCCTAAATAAGCCTATTGCAAACCCAAAAAAACACTCCAAAATTCAGCGACATGAGCATTGGCCAAACCCAAAGTGCAAGCAAAACCCACAATCGAAGAACCAGCAGTATTGCGCAGAACTCCCCCCAAAGGCAGCAGTTCTCGGGTTACCTCTAGAGGCCCTATCACATTTTAACCGAACCCAACCCTCTAACGGAGGCGTCCATCCGGCATAAATCTCAGCCCAAGCTCTGGGAGGAACAACCACATTATCCAAATTGCGGTCAAAGAAAGGGGAAATAAAATTCAAAAGCACGTGGGCATGATTACAATGCCTAATTAACTCTGGATCATGCTCTCCCTTGTTCCTCCACATCCACAAATGTTAGCAAGTTGTGGCCCATATAGAAGGCCATGGAACTTGAAACGTCTCTCTGTAACATAAATTAAGATTCAACATTATACAGTCAGTAAGATTACCTACATAGAATCTGTTGGCATTCACAATGGGAAGGAAATGACACCACATAAACATAGCTAGAGGACAATCACAAAGAACATGAAGCAGTGTTTCCTCGACACCGTGGCAAAGTGGAAAATGGACATCTGAATTACTCCATTTTCTGCATAGATCCTTTGTTGGAAATCGCTCATGCATTACCTGCCAGGCAAAAAAAGCGAACCCTTTTGGGCATCTCAAGTTTCCATACATGGTCCCATATGGTTGCATTAAGAGAGAGGGGAAAATCCCGCAACAAAGCAAACACACTAGCAATAGAGAACTCGCCATCCTTACTACCTGGTCAGATTCTTTGATCCTGACCGTCAACCCCACTAGGAATGGGAAGAGATTTGAACTTTTGCATAACATCATTCGACACAATATTCTCCACCACACTCAGATTCCAATGCCCACCTAGGTCCACCAAACTTGAGACTTTCCAATCCATTGACTCAACTGGGATGTCATCAGCAACCTTTATGAGCCTAGTATAGCAGAATCGACCCAAATATCATTCCAATCACTAATAGTTATGTCGTCCCCAGTCTCCCAAGCCTCCAAAGACTCAAGTCATTCAACACATTGACAATATCTTTCCAAATGAAAGAGTCTATACGCTTAGCAACAATAGCCCCACTCTCCAATTAACGCTCTACAATGTTTACCCTTAAGCACATTACACTACAAAGTATACCATGGCCTAACCCATTTTCAAAATGCAGACGCTATTGATAATCTTGAGGTCCCTAATAGCAAGACCACCATCATCATTTGGAAGTGTTAAGGTTTTCCAATTGACCATGTGAAATTTCCTCCTTCCCTATTCATCACCCCAAATAAATCCCTCTACAGCTTTTGTATCTCATCCAAGCAACTCCTAGGAATGGGAATAGTCATATTAGAATAAATAGGCATAGCTTCAATAACGCACTTGGAAAGTGTAACTCTTCCAACGAAGGAGCGATGCTTTTGCTTCCAACCCGAGAGATTCTCCTTCACCTTATCCACCAAAAATTAAAATTCATGCTTCTTAGGGGCTATTTGTAATGCAAGTAAATTCGAAAAGGGAAATGAAATTGAGCTTTGATTTCAAGTACTAGTAGTACTGAGTACAATCAAGCTCAATGGCTATGAAGAAGAGTAAATGAAGTACAAAAGGGAAACAACTAAATGGAGTAATAGAGAGAGAGAGAGAGAGGTCGGAAGAGAAGTTGACACCACACCAATCATGCCTTCATTGGATTCTTCTCTTTCCATATATTCTCATTTCTTAACAAATTGGTCCCACCTTGGGTTCCCTCCCTTGATTCTGTTACTCACCCTTCTTTCGCGTGACTCCTCAATCCTTGGTGACTTGGCATCCAGCCCAGCACCCATTACACTCTTCCAATCAACGGAACCCTTAAATATTTTCCCAGATTTTGGGTTTCTCTAAAACATGTGAGTCTGGTTAACTGTCTTGTTAGCTCCTACGTACCCAAGGTCGATGATGTGGATCACACCATTCTTTACCCATAATTGATTCAACCTATTCTCCAAAGCCCTATAACCAATCTTGCATCTCGAGTGTTTGACTACGAGCCCTCGACGCCATGGTCTCTGAATACGCATTTTTGCTTTTTCAAGAGTTGGAAAGCTGGACAATCATACCTTCCATGCTTATTTTCCATCACTGAAACGTCATCTTCAGATTCCCCTCCAAGGTCATCACCTCCTGGAATATCGCCACTCTTGAAAGAGCCCACATCCTCCCGGGTTGTGTCCTGTGATCCTTCCTTCTCCGTAGTTCCCATAACCATGCTCTTGTACGACCTTTTGTTGCCTTTTCGTTTTACCATCCTCATTACCATTTGCGGCTAGTGGAAAAGAGATGGAGTTAGAGAGGACACGGTCACCCATCTTTGATCTTCTTAGATCTCCTCCCTTTCAGATATTCCTCTTCCTTTCTGGTTTCAACGATCGCGCTACCCGCCGCCACAAGATTCATGTTTCTTGCTTTTTAGTCACTACCCATTTTTGCTATTCACGACTTGTTGTGAGAATATGTTAATTAGGTGAGGCTGGTGCGGCTTTTAATTTTTCAATTTTTTTACAACAATTTTTCAGTTAATTGAATATAGTCAAATCGTAATCTCTCCCTTAGTTTTTTTGATGATACTCTCCCTTAGTTACAATAATAAAGGAAATCCCTTTTATAGATTTTTGAATCCTGATGGGCTTGGTTCGTCCTAAATCAAAGGAGAGAGGTCTTTCGATTTGTTTCAACAGTTTTTGATCACCAATCATCTCTAGCATCAAACGAAACTCAGAATTATAGCATTTGGAGTTGTGTTAATGGTTGGCCACACACAATATAATAATAGGTTGAGTCAATAAACCAACGGGGGTTGGTTCGAGCGGTAATTAGGCTCGGATTACACTCCAAGGTCTCGGATTCGAATCTTGGATGTGGCGAGGATTTTGTTGGGAGAGGGAGAACCACATGGACCGGGCAAAGCCGGGTATACGCGTGCCAACCAGATTCCCTGAGATAGATTAATCATCGATAAAGTCGGTGGATACTGCGCACCGATAACATGATGACCAAAAAAATAAGTTGAATCAATAAACCAGATTCATCGTATTATACGAGCATACATGTAGAACTCAAACAAGCAAGAAGCTGAAAATTAAGACAATTCACAGATGAAAATTGGAACTGATTTTAAACGTTGTGAATTACTACAATCAAAACTAGAAGCAATACCAAATTACAATCTTATTTTAATAATAAAATATATTAAAACCAAAAGCAAAAGACATACCTGGGTTAATTCAGCAAACACCCCTCCACATTTGTTCAAGTGTCACTTAAGAAAGATTCATCGACCTATATTTAAAAAAAAATGGGGGAGGGGGATTAATTAATTAGTTTCAATAAAATGGAGCAAATCTATGCTAAACACCCCTTTACTTTCATTGATACTAATCCAATTCATTCTGATTAATAAGTACTTTAAAAACCTAATCCTGTTTCTTTTTAGCTAAATATGCATTATTGTCATCATAAAATTTAATTCACAAACTCCAACATGGTAACAAAAAATCACACATGATTCCAGCCATTTTTGGCCCAAATCAAACTATTAACAAGCGAAAATCGAACCAAATCAAACTGTTAGCGAGTAACAATCAACCTAAGTCTAGTTTTAACAAGCGAAAATCGACCTAAATCAAGCCAGTAGCAAGCAAAAAGTCGTTGAAAAAGAAGCTCTATGCTGAAAACGAAGAGGAAAATGAAGATGAAGAAGACAATCACAAAATAAAAATGAAGAAAAAGAGGAAGAAATCAAGAAACCAAAAGAGAGAAATCAAGATCGAACATGAGAGAGATCTTCAAGAGATGAGGCCGGCGAAAGAGTGAGATCGCTGAGAAAAGGACATTGCTAAGAGAGAGGAGAGAGAGAGAGATGAAATTAGGTTTTTGTCTAACTTGGGGATTTTTGAGTCTTAGAGAGGGTAAATTTGTCAATTTAAATAACGTTATCCTAAATCCCCCATTTTGGGAAACTCGAAACGAAGGGGTTTCTAGTAGGGGTGGACAAAAACCCGTGACCCGCCCGAACCCGCAGAAACCGAAGAAAAATTAATGCTAGCGGATCTGTCAGTGTCAACCGAACCCACAGAAGTGGGTTAATTCGGATTTTCACGGTTTCAAATGGGCGGGCTCGGATTTCCGTATTAAAACCATCACTAACCAAACCCACCCGACCAATGGTTTAAGTAGCATGAAGTACGCTGACATGAAGCAGTCGCAGACTTCTCCTCTCTCTCTAATAGTAAATTGTGGCAGGCTTTTTCTAGAAAATGTTTAAAACCACCCACTTTTCCTTGCAACCACTCTCTTTCATTGGAATTGAAAGTCTTGAAACCACACACTTCACACAACAACCAACCACTACTTTCCTAGCTTTTCCAATGTTTTGAATTTCTCTCACCACTTCATCCTCCCTATCTGATCTCATTCATCCATCGTCAATCTCTCCCCATGCTTTCTTCTTTTATGGCTATTTTCCTCTTCATTTTCTTTCATATTATCCTCAACACACTCACCATTCTTTATTCTTTACTAAGTTTCATCTTCTTCTTGTTCATACTAGCATCTTCAAGACTTCAACACACCTTTTCATCTGGAAGTTATGATTTCTAAGCTATTTTGGGACTTTCTACTTGCCTTTTTTTAGTAAAATAAAAGCTAACATGTTTGAAGAAATAAATTATTACAGATTCTCTCTTTGCCTTATTTTCTTCTTTTAACTTTCTCTGTTGAAACTCTCTTTTCCAATAGATACACGTTTCTCTCAACTTCATCTTCTGAACCATTTTCTTCTTCCTTCTCAGATCTCCCATGGCTTGAACCCGATTCTACCCAACCGACCTGCCCGTTGAAACCGAAAACCGAAACCCGTCCAAACCGAGTCAAGCAAATGGTCGGATTTGGGCCTGATAGTGTCAACCGCGGGTTGATCCGGATGAGATGTTTTGGGCCCGAACCCGCCCGTACCCGCCCGTTGTCCAGCCCTAGTTTCTAGGGCTTGTAAGAATTCCCAAACTCTTTCATTCTTTTTTTAAACTCCCAAACAAGGGTGTCCTTCCTGATATGTTTTTGCTTCCCACCTAAAATATTTGAAGACACCTATTTATGTTGATTAAAATTCCTTATTATGTTGATTTACGCCTATAAATATGACTCGTCTAGTATTGTGAACTACACTTTCAAGATTTGTTTTCCTGTATTTTTGGTTAGGTCTCTGTCAAACAAATAAATTCGAGAAGTGTGAGAGAAAAAAGACTCGAATTTAGATATTGAGTTTACCAGTTAATAGGTTTACACTGCAAGGCCCAATTTGCGTGCTCTTTTGGAGGTGGGTAATGGCAAAGGAGAGAATTCAAACGAACAACCAAACGAATAAGGGTTCAGCACTCGCTCGTCAGAAAGTTAAAGTAATTGTATTGAATTGAAAAGGGTTTGGCTCAGACATACATTGTCCACCGCTGTAGCCAGAGATCGTGTGTGATCGAATGTGTTAGGAGTAATGGGTTACTAGATAGTATGAAATCTCACTAAGTACATCGTTTGAACAACTATTTATAGAGCTACAAATGCTATACGTTGCATTTCTGGACACTTGTCCTTATTGAAAGCAAATGAAAAACTAAACTAACTAATGACCGGAGATGATCAATGCCACTTGTCCTCTGGCGCTTGAATGCTTCCAGTGTGTTCTTTCCTTCGGCATTCGAGATTGGCTTCTACAGCCCTTTTCGAGCATAAGTATAGATTTTCGAGCCACTCCCTTTTCGAGCATAGCTCCTCTTGACCATTTTCAAGCTTCTCTTTAAATACTTTGCTGGCATGTCATATTGGTTCGTAAACGCCAACTATTCTTAATGAAAAACATAAACTTCAGTTTGAACCATTGTTCTTCATATAAATCCATTTGTAAGTAAAGTCAAATTCAAACATTCTCTTTGAATGAGACAAGATACGATATTGATTTAAAATTTCATAATGAATTTTTTTTTTAACTGACATCAACTAGGTATCAATTACCATTTAGAACATTCCAAATTTGGCTTTTGGGTGAATTATATTATTATTATTATTATTATTATTATTATTATCACAAGGACAGTAACATGCTATTCAACGGTTGGATTGATAAATTTCATTTTTTATATGAATTAATTAATTGGTATAAGTCGCTATGTTCGACACTTGAATCAATATATCATAACTCATATATATCACACGACTCATGAAATACTTTGTTATGATGAGAAATAAGAATATCTAATTATAACCGGTAGATTAAAATTAACAGTTTAGATTACATCATCTAACTTCAAGAATAGCTCTTGGCTAAGTTACTTAGCTAATTAACTCATTTTATACATTAAATATCAGCAAATTAACCATTGAAAAAAAGTTTGTATTAAGTAGATCAATCAAACAAATTTTTGTAAAATTTCCAAGTGATGAGCAACAAGGGCGGGTTTTGATATTATGGAAAAACTTCAAATATTTGTGATATTATCTAAAAAATGTCAACAATATGCAATGTAGTTTTGTTAAATATAAGGAAGTTAACTTTGTTTCTTTTGGTAAAGGTCTTTTTTGCAGTCTTAGAAGTTCAAAGTTTTACTCGCTTTCTCTCTTGTGAATGGGCAACTTTAGTCATTGTAAGTCTACTTGAGTTGGTATGTTCATCACTAAATAAGGATGATTAGGGCAAAGTTAGGATATGATTGGTCATGGGAAGAAATTGTTGAGAGAGAGAGAGAGAGGGAGGTGAGAAAGAGCGTAAGAGAAAAAAATAGAAATTGAGTAGATTAGAGGTATTGATTGGCATAAGAGATAAATGAAGGAATTAGAAGAGAAAGAAGTATGTTCTAAGATTTCAATGGACAAAATGTCCTTAAAACTAAAAACTCAGCATACCAATAAGAGTATGAATGGAAATTACACACCAGTTGTATACTTCTCTCTTTCACATGTGGAGATTTCAAAAAGTTGTGAGCTCTAATAATATTCTTTCTCTCATCAAATTGTTGACAAACCAATCATGAGTTATTGTCTTTCTCTTCTCTTTTTCTCTCCCTTATTTGGTATTTCTTTTAATACAAACAGACCCTTAACGACATCACAAAACAAAACGCACCACACAAAATGAGAGTATTAAAAGCATGTCTATCAGTTTTTTGACAACATTAAAATTGTATCTTAAAGCCAATAGATTCCAGACGTGCGGAAGTTTGCCATGCATCTAACATGGTCTTAAAATCAATGTTCTCACCAATCGTCATAGAGCTTGTGACTTCCACACATTTCAAGTTGTGCCACCAACACTTAGTATGACAAGAACTACAAAAGCACTTGTTCGGTACCGGAGTACGGGATGTGTCCTTGAGCTGGAGTGTTCTGCGAGGAAGGGAAGTTGACTTCGGATGGTTGAACTTGGACCTCGGATTGGCCGAGGTGATCTTCTCCCGCGCCTCGGGTGGGGTACCTGCAAGCACTCCGATGCCTAAGTCAGCAAGGGAAGAGAAGAGGTATTTTAGGGAGAAATGAGTGCGTACCTGAAAATGGTAGGTGGAACGTGTATTTATAGAGCACGGCGTCATACCCGAACCGTTAGATTGGGTGGACAAGTCCTGTCCATTGGATATGGATGGCCGCCGCCGAGGAGCCCAGTTTTGCCCTTAGCAGCCTGTGCGGATTGGGCCAGGCCCAAGTGATTGGATGTTGGCCTAGTCCGGAACAGTGGCCCCCCAAGCCGAGGCCGAGGTGACTAAGGTCTTGGCTTGAAGAATCTGAATCCGTCCTTTCTCCTGCTCCTGGAATGACAACGAGTGGGTTCCTGCTTTCCGACGCTTGAGGTCGCGGGATTGTTTACTGCGTTCCTTCCGGCAAAAAGGCTTGACAGAGCATTTAAGCTCGGAGTCAAGTAGATCTTGACTGAGCATTTAAGCTCAGAGTCAATTGTGTCTCGACTGAGCATTCAAGCTCGGAGTCAAGAGGGGTCAAAGCCGCAGTGGACTTCTTCCTCGGTCCTAAACTGACCATTTAAGCTCGGAGTTCGGGAGAAGGCAGATGCTCGTAGAGCGGGGTCGAAGTCGCCTGGGACTTCTTCCTCCGGTCTCCGTCTCAGCATTTAAGCAAATCCGAAGAGGAGGCTGGCTCATGAAGAACAGATTCGGGGTCGCTGTGGACCGTTGCGCGCCCCATGACTGAGCATTTAAGCTCGGAGTCGAGGGGGCGTATGCATCTTTCTTTGACGGCCTCGCCTCATGCCATTGTCCGCCGAGTGGCCAGCTCGGTGTCGGACTCGGGCGAGAGGGGCGTTGTTGTTAGTCGGGAGCTGGTATCGCCGTGAGTCCTGCAAATGAGGAAAACAATGATTGATTAAAAATGTGTTTATTCAGGGACGCTACCGGTCCGAATGTTACATTTGACTAGCTATAGTATAGCCTGAGCTTGGCAGCATTCGAGGTTCGGGGTATCGGCTCCTTGGAAAGAGTTTCCAGATGGTAAGCTCCTGTCCCGATTTTTGCGACGACTCGGTAGGGTCCTTCCCAGTTGGGCGCGAGTTTTCCTTCGCGAGCATTCTTGTTCCCGACGTCGGCCCGTCTGAGGACGAGGTCCCCAACATTGAAGTCTCAGGTAATGACTTTCTGGTTGTACCGCCTGGCAATCCGAGCTTTGACAACGGCCTCGGCAAGCTGTGCTTTATCTCAGACTTCTTGCACGAGGTCGAGCTCCTCTCTTGCAGCTTTGCTGTTTGCCTCATTGCTCAGAGGGTACAGAGTTCTCCAGGTAGCTTCTCTGACCTCGACAGGGATAACGGCCTCGGTCCCATATGTCAATCTAAAGGGGGTCTCGTTGGTGGTGGAATGCGGAGTTGTCCGATATGCCCCATATGGCAGTTCGTCTGGCCACGCCCCTTTTGCCCCTTTCAATCTTTTCTTTAATCCTTTCAGAACGACCCTGTTTGCCGACTCCACTTGCCCATTGGTTTGGGGGTGTTCGACGGAGGTGAAGTGCTGCTTGATGTTCAGATCTGTCTTCAACTTTCGAAACCCCTTGTCCGCAAATTGGGTCCCGTTGTCAATGATTACCACGGAGGGAACTCCAAAACGGGTGTGAATGTTCTTTTTGACGAACTTGATGCAGTTGTTGGCAGTTATCTGGGCAAATGGTTCTGCTTCGATCCATTTTGTGAGGTAGTCGATGGCGACGATCAGGTATTTGACTCCGCCTCGGCCAGGTGAGAAAGGCCCGAGGAGGTCTATTCCCCACTAACTGAAGGGCCATGCTGCTGACAAGGAAGAGAGCTCGGCTGGTGGAGCATGATGGACGTCTGGCAGGTGTCGCACCTCTTGACGAGGTCTGAAGCATCCTTGGTCATAGTTGGCCAGTAGTATCCTGCCCTGAGGGCCTTCCTTGCCAGGGGCCGGGCCCCCAGGTGTTGCCCGCAGATTCCTTCATGGATTTCGTTCAGCACGTACCCGGCCTCCTCCTGTTCAACGCATTTTAGGAGGGGGGTGGAGAACCCACGTCGGAAGAGTTTCCCGTCTATAATGGAATAAGAGGTTGCACGTCGTCGGACTGCGGTGGCCTCCTTGGGGTCGGCGGGTTCAACGCCGAGCTCGATGTAATCTTTGATGGGCTGTATCCATCCCGTGCCTTCCGTTACTGTGTTGACCTCGGTCGTAGTGGTGGGAGACAGGTCCACACTTGGTTTTGTCAAGCTTTGCTGAATGATGCTTCGCAGATTGCCCGTTGGCTTTGTGCTAGCCAGCTTGGCTAGTACGTCGGCTCAGGCGTTCTCAGCCCGAGGTACATGCTTAAGTTTCTCCTGCTCAAAACGGAGGAGTAACTCCTGCACCCGTGCTAGGTATCGCTGCAGGATGGGGTCGTTTGTCACGAAATCCTTCTTGACTTAAGATACTACCAGCAACGAGTCTGTGTTCCGCTCAATGGTTTTTGTCCCGAAGTCCGAGGCCAGTTTCAATCCGGCAATGCAGGCTTCGTACTCTGCCTGGTTATTTGAAGTGGTGAATGCGAAGCTGAGGGAAACTTTGATCATCAGGCCTTCGGAGTTCTCAAGGATGAGCCCTGCTCCACTACCCTTTGAATTCGATGAGCCGTCGACGTGGAGCTTCCATTGCAAAGGATTGGTCTCGGGTAGGGACGACGTCATTTCTGCTACGAAGTCAGTCAGGACTTGGGCCTTGAGAGCGGACCGGGCCTCGTATTTGATACCAAGCTCAGATAATTCCACGGCCCACTTGATGATCCTTCCCGCGAGGTCGAGGCGGTGCAAGATCTGGCGAATTGGCTGGTCCGTCCTGACGACAATATTTGCTTGAGTTCGGCAAGGGCGCTCTCGCATTCGGGTGTCCATTTGAACTCTACGCCTTTCTTCAGGACTTTGAAAAAGGGGAGCAAACGATTGGCTGCCCTGGACACGAACCTGGAGAGGGCGGCAATCATGCCCGTTAATTTCTGCACTTCCTTCTTGGTGGTTGGGGGGCGCATGTCGGTCACGACCCTGCACTTATTTGGGTTTGCCTCGATGCCTCTTTCAGTTAAGCAGAAACCGAGGAACTTTTCGGCTCTAAGGTTGTTTTTCCTTGCCTCGTCAAAGATTTCCTGTAAGTCGGCCAGGTGCCTTTCATCCGCCTTGCTTTTCACAATCATGTCGTCGAGATAGATTTCAACGACCCTGCCAATTTGGTTGCGGAAAACCTTATTCATCATACGCTGGTAAGTGGCCCCAGCATTCTTGAGTCCAAAGGGCATGACTCTGTAGCAGTAGTTCCCGTGGCTTGTCATGAAAGCCGTTTTCTCCTGGTCTGGGGGATTCATTGCAATCAGGTTGTAGCCGGAGTAGGCATCTAGGAAAGACAGAAGTTGAAATCCGGAGGCGTTGTCCACAAGCTTGTCAATGCTTGGGACGGGGAAAGCATCTTTAGAGCAAGCTTTGTTAAGGTCGGTGTAGTCTACACACATTCTCCATTTCCCGTTGCTCTTTTTGACCAATACTACGTTGGACAGCCAGGTGGTATACTTTACCTCTTTGATGAAGCCTGCCGATAGGAGGTCGGACACCGCCTTCGCTGCTTGTAACACCCCGGAAATAATTTAATTAAAATAGTTGATTGAATTATTAAAATAATTTGGAGGCGGGATATAGATAAATTAAAAGGTTAATATTTTATATGCGTAGGAGGTGAAACGAGTAAAGGAGGTGGTGACGTAGAGAGCCCAGTGTTTACTGAGCCCTCAACTTAAACCCTGGGGGTTTAAGCCAAACCCTCATTCGCAGCAAGCAAAAGAAAAACGAAAGTGAGAGTGAGAGAGAGAGCACGCGGCGCAAAGAGGGAGAGAAGAGGAGGGTTTCGCGAAGAATTTCAAAAGGGGATCGTTCGTGTTGCTGTGGTTTTGTTCGTGTCTCGTTCGTCGTGTTCCGGAGCTTACGTTATTCGAGGTAAGGGTGGGCTTAACCTTGATAATGGGTTGATGATAATTATGTGTGGGTACTCTAGGGTTTTGTTGAATTGTTCGTGTTGTTGCATATCGTGTTTTCGTTGAGATTGGTGCTTTGATGATTATTGCACGTTATTGTGATTTATTTCGTTATTTGTTGTTGCGTGATTGTTGTATCACGATGATGGTGTTGTTATTGTTCGTGTTTTTTTTGTTGCTGTGCGTGGTTGATTGTTGTTGTCGCGTTGTCGAATTGTCGTTTTTGTTGTGGTGGTTGCGGTGTCGTTGCCGTTAGGGTTTGGTGTTTGGCAATTTAGCGATTCTGGACACAGGTTCGGTTTTTCTAAAACCGGCGCTGTTTGGTTGATCCAAAAATTATGAGGTTGATTGTTTTTGAAAATAGACTTAACGCCGGTCGTTTTGGCACTGGTTTCGTTAAATTCGGAGTTGTATAGCTCGAGTTATAGGCGATACAAGTTAGGTTAAAATTCTGGAAACGATTTGGGTATAGATTCGGTATTTCGGTGACTGGGAACGTTGTATTGACCGAAAAATTATGTGGTTTATTTTTCTGGAAAATAGACTTAATGCTTGTTAATTTGGCACTGGTTTGGTTGCGTTTAGAGTTGTGTAGCTCGAGATATGAATTCCACAAGTTAGAGTAAGATTCTGGAAACAATCTGGACACAGGGTCAGTGTTTTGGTTACCACGTTTTCAAAAGAACTCCTTTTCGAACGAATCCAATTTCTTTGAAAACTAGACAAAATTTGCCCCAGTTTATGCACAAGTTTCATGCAATTTGATTGAGTTTTGGTCACTTTGGAATTGCTTGAATTTGAAGGACAGAAACTGTCCTCTTTTGCAACTAGCCTGTGTGCTTTTCGAAAACTGTACCTATTGGACACTCTCCTTCAAAAACTGAACTTAGGGATGATAACCAGACCCATAGGGCTTTCCAACAAGTATTTATTTGTTGAAATCCGATGTCGTTTGCTATTTTAATTAATTCGCTGAAGTAGGTGCGATGTGCCTAGGCGCTGTGCGCCAGTCTTGTGCGTGGTGTGCGTGCGTTATGTCCGCGTTGTGGAGCCGTCTGGTGTTAATATTTCAGGTGCGGTGCTGGTATGCTCAGGAGAGTTTAGTGGTAGCTGTGATGCTACAACTTGGTGCTATTTTTGGTGAAATCATTTGTTTTGATTCTGGTGATATAGTATTTATTTTAAATACTTGTTATGGTGAGTTGGTGCATAATCATGGGGTCGCATTGTCATATGCATGTTTTGGTGATATAGGCTCTGCCTCTGGTGTTTGTTGGTGATATGCCCGTCGTGGCTCATTTTGGTGATCGGTACCGCATGCATATGCCCACTGGAGGGGTTGCATATCATCCCATTGTCTATGAATGTTATAACTTTGGTGGTTCACTGTCAAATGGACTTTTCCTTTGGTAAAATAAAACCGAACCAAACCAAACCAAACCAATGCGGTTCGGATTGGTTCGGTTGGTTCGGTTTTTTCCAAGACAAAACATAATTTAAAACAAAGTTAAAATTAAGTAACATAAAAAATGGCTAACATAAATCTTTAAGAAAAAATTTACTCAAATATATGTAGTATATAAATTACTTTATTTTAATTTTTTTAAGATAGTTATGACAATGTTTAAAAGAATTTGAATTAAATATTTTATTGTAATTTTTAAATATAGCATAACAATATGGATTGTTTGTAAGTGAGTCAAAGAATTAATTGGATTTGGGTTAGCAAGTGAGTGAGAGTTGGGCTTTAGTTGCATTTGGGCTAGTAAGTTAGTAAGGAATGATGTAATTCAACAAGCTTTAGTGTTACTTGCGGTTTGGTTTGGTTTGGTTTGGTTCGGTTTTTGAAATCAAAACCGCGAACCGAACTGAACCGCGCGGTGCATTGAAAAAAAGAACCGAACAAAACCGATTAGAAGCGGTTTTTTGCGGTTTTCGGTTTGGTTCGGTTCGGTTTGCGGTTTTCCAATTGGTTTGGTTCGGTTTTGAACACCCCTAGCTGTGCGTGTGTGTGTGTGTGTGTTGTGCTTTCTAATCAGGCAACCACTTACAGAACATGTTATAAATTCTGATCTATGTAGTCAATAGCAAATAGTATAGCGGTCCTCCCCTAAGACGCTATAGCGGTGTATCGGGTTGGAAATGGCAGCTATGTTGAAGTCTACGGAAATGACACAAGCAATTTATACCTTACACATAAAAGCTCAAAAATAGAAGAATGCACAAAATTAATACTCAAACAATGAAAACAAAGTAGTGGTTACTACCAAAGGAAAAACCGTGAAAACGACACAAATTACAGCATAGATGAATGAAACGTGCAAACTAGTAAATGGAGAAGAGAAACAATAACATAAAAACAAATTGGAAAGAGGAGTAGGGGCACAAAGCTACACTGCTTCAGTTTGCAAAAATTGACCAAAAAGCCTAAATAAAAGAGGGAATAAAATGGTTTCCCTCAACTTACACAAGCAGAGACATAGCAAACAATTTCAGAGCTAAGCTACCTATTCTTCACAAAGTATTTAACAATTAAGTGTCTATTTGGTTAAGATTTTAGAGAGTAGAAAATCAATTATAGGAATTGATTTTTTTTATTATCGTGTTATTGTTGCATAGTATTTACCGATGAACTAATCTTCGCCGGAGAACAATGTTGGCCACATGTACTACATGGCTTTGCTAGTCCGTGTGGTTCTCACTTTGACACTTCCCAAAAAAGTTTTTGCAACACTCAAGACTCGAACTTGAGACCTTAGGGTGAGATCGAAACTCTGTTACCATTCGAGCTTAACCAACCCTTGTAGGTATTGAATATGATTTAAACATAAGAAAACAATTCCTAGCTTTTCAATCAGATATAACTAATCATGGGTGTGAGTTTTAAAATACCATTAATGAACACAAATCAATTTTGTTAAACTCGATTATTTAACATCAGAGAGTAGGACCACAATGGGCAGCAAAGCTCTCCCAAGAGATTTAAAATTGTTGCTTGCCCATTATTTTTTGCAGGGGGTAACCGTAAACGGTTTATACCCATTAAGTCTTTTTTTTTAGATATTAATCTCGTGTTTTTTATATAGCAGTGCAGTTATTATGTGTTTTTTTAGGCTTAAATACAGTTTTGGTCCCCCAAGTTTCACCAACTCACGATTTTGATCCCCCAAGTTTTAATTTCACGAATTTGATCCCCCAAATTTCCCAATTTGTAAAATCAGGGTCCCCCACTAATCTGGTCAAAATTGATGCTGACCTGTCCGCCACTTAAACTACGTGGCAGCCACGCTGGCATGCCAAAGTGGCTTTTTTATATTAAAAATTGTTATTTTTATTTTAACATTTTGTTTATATATATTTATATTATATTTAAGAAATTAGAAATTAAATAAAAGTGAATCAAAATGGATATAAAATGTTAAAATATAATATAAAAAAGCCACTTTGGCATGCCAGCGTGGCTGCCACATAGTTTAAGTGGTGGACAGGTCAACATCAATTTTGACCAGATTAGTGGGGGACCCTGATTTTACAAATTGGGAAACTTGGGGGATCAAATTCGTGAAATTAAAACTTGGGGGATCAAAATCGTGAGTTGGTAAAACTTAGGGGACCAAAATTGTATTTAAGCCGTTTTTTTATATATTAGTGTAGTTATCTCGTAGTTTCAATTGATTTTCAATTGATTAGTATATTATAGTAGATAGTGGAAAAAGAAAGTGTTTGGGTTTGGTTTGGATTGAATTTTAAAATTTGAAGAATAAAAAATGGGAGAAAGTAGGAAAAAAAGTGGGAGTGAGAAAAACATGCATTGGGAGAAGAAATTTCAACAAAGTGTGATAGTAAATTAAGTATGATTTGTTTGGACAATTTAAGTATGATTTGTTTGTATAAATAGAGAGGTTTGTTTGGACAATTTAAGTATGATTTGTTTGTATAAATAGATATTAGATTAGACTAGTATGGAACCCGTGCGATGCACGGGAAACAGTTTTCGTATTATATTAAAATTAAATAGTTTTATGAAGAAAATATTAATTTAATTGTTAATATACATGTTAAGCGAGACACATGGAATAATTATTGTATTATATTATTCATTAAAAAAATTTGTGGATAAAATATTAATAAATTTAAAAAAATCATAAGAATATGATCAAATTATTTTTGAATTTATGAAATTGTTCTAACAATAAATGACGTAATTTGTTAAAAAATAATGCTACCTTTTTATATTAGGACATATATACTTGTATTTGATACAACCAATAAAAAAGTAATTTATTTTATATTTTAAAAAGTAACTAATTTTTTTTATATATTTTTGTAATATTATAGAAAAATTTAAACAAATGTGAAGTTCAAAAGTAATTATTTTGATTTTATGTTTTAATTATTCCGGATGAGAAATATTTTAATTGTTAAAATGGGATATGACTTTGTGGACACGTGTCCATTCAAATGATATATTAAAGTTTATTTTTGTTGGTAAATCAAGGTATTTCTTGCGTGCGCAACTATAGAGACTAATCTCCCGAGGTATTAAGATTCATTTAACGGGTTAATCTATCACACCAGGTATTTTTCCATACGTACCGGCTATAGACCGAACCCTTGACCAACTGTTATCGGAATGATTTATTTGTTATATCTACTAAATATTAATATTAAATACGATTTATGTGTAAACTTGTTACACAGATTACACCTTCTTAGTACATTGTCATTGCACTTTCCTTTTTTATTATAAAATATTGGATTTTTTTTGACAAATACTATTGGACCTTTTAAAGACAGACAAATACGCAACTTAGCTGCATCCTTGAGAACCATTTCCAAATTCAAAGGACCCCTCCCCCTAATCAAGTCAGGGACGATCCAAAGCCTTATGACCCTAGCAGTAACCGTGATGCTTCCTTCTCTTGGGAAGACATCAACGAAACGTGTGGCTTGTGTGTTCATTTTTTCTCCTGGTTCAGAGTGTAAACAAAAGCTGGAAAGAATTCGCAAGTGAGAAAAGTATGTGAGGGGCTGATGTTTAAATCAATTCATACCACTGGGATTTATAGTGAAGGTCTAACCTGAGCATTAATTCAGAAACCCGAAATAAGTGGGTAATGGAAAGGAATACTGATTTCAGCCATAATTTTTGCGTCCTATTTGAGACCAATTGTTTAAAGAATTTTGAAAGCCTAATTATGTTTTGCTGAATCAATGGTGAATGGGTCTGTTTTTACATATTTGACTCTCAATTTGTTATTATTGCCAATTAATGCATTTTCCTAAATTATGAGTTTGCTGACCATGTAATTCAAATATGTGTATTTTGAATTTTTTGAGTTGTTGCAGATCTGAGTATTTTGAATTCTTGTGTTGCCGCATAATATGCTTCAATCAAATCTTCTAATTATAGGTTTATATATTTGATCACCCTGCAAATATAACCATTTTCCATTTACCCCCTGTAAAAAAAATTACGGTTACCCCCCTGCAAATATAAACAGTTTTCGGTCACCCCCTCTGTTAGATTATGTAGTGTATAATGGGTCGTATAAACCATCTACGATTACCCCCTGCAAAATATAAAAAGTTTACGGTTACCCCCCTGCAGGGGGTAACTAGAAACACTTATTATTTACAATGTTGATTTTAAAACTTTTTTTTTACAGGGGTAAATGGAAAAATGGGATATTTGCAGGGGGATCAAATATTTAAGCCCTAATTATATGTATTGTTGACCATTATTTGAATGCATAATATTAAGGAGTGGTTTGTATTATAACCATAACAATTTACGTAGCAATTAATTGTGTTTGATGCAGCCAATTGGATAGCAGCTGGATAATCTGATTCTTATTTCGAATTAGAACAGATTAGACTATTGTATTGTTTCTGAATGTATAGTGGAGTAGCTGATAATATGCATTATGTTCCAATAGCAAAGTACATATTTTTCTTTGATGTCAAAGTATAGCCTATTTTTTATATATATTAAAATCTGTATTGAATTTCATTTTTGCAGCCATCAGACTTTTTATAGATGGTGGAAATAAGATTTTAAGAGTTGACCAGGTGGACATTAAAGGTACAGTTTGAATTGATTTAAAACTTGTCATATACCATAGTGTGTGACATAAATACGTATACTAATTATTATTAATTCCTTTTCAGGTTTCATGGAATATACTTCTAGAACAAATGATATATTGTAACTTACATTTAATTAGCCTGCATTTTAAAAATTCTGGAGGTTGCCAAATCAGATGACAGATCAGTTAGAATTTTTCCAGCTAGGCCATTATTTAATTATGCTGATGTGGATAGGGTGAAAGTGTGACAACTCAGAAAATTAGCATAGGACATCATTCTTGTTTGTATAGATTATAGATTATAGATTATAGATTAGATTAGGTTAGATTATCAATAAGAAATATTTATCGCGTGTTTTATTATATATCCGTGCAGTTATCTCAAAGTTTCAATTGATTATTTTAGTTGATTAGTAGATTATAGTAGACAGTAAAAGATAGATAGTAGATTATCAATAAGAAATATTTATCCCACGTTTTATCATATATCTGCTAAAATTATTTGTCCTTTTTAGGTATTAGTGACAAATATTTGTCACATCTGTTTTAAATGTTAATCAGTAGTTTAAATAGTCATTAAGTCTTCTTGTTTTTTAGATATTAATCTCATGTTTTTTTTATATATCAGTGCAGTTATCCCGTATTTTTTTATATATCAGTGCAGTTATCTCGTAGTTTCAATTGATTATTTTAGTTGATTAGTAGATTATATAGTAGATAGTGAAAAAAGAAAATGTGTGGGTTTGGTTTGAGTTTTGAAATTTGAAAAAAAAAATGTAAGAAAAAGTGGGAGTGAGGAGAAAGTGCATTGGGAGAAGAAATTTGAAAAAAGTGTGATAGTAAATCACAATGTTATCGTTAGTTAGATGAGTTGTCAAGTAAATATGGAGGTTTGTTTGAGTAATTTAAGTGTGGTTTGTTTGTATAAATATATTATCTTGTAGTTTTAATTGATTATTTTAGTTGATTAGTAGATTATAGTATATTATGGAAAAAGAAAGTGGGTGGGTTTGGTTTGAAATTTGAATAAAAAGTAGGAGAAAGTAGGGGAAAAAGTGGGAGTGAGAAGAAAGTGAGTTGGGAGAATAAATTTGAAAAAGTGTGATTGTAAATTACAATGTTTTCCTTAGTTAGATGAGTTGTCAAGTAAATAGAGATGTTTGTTTGTATAAATAGATATTAGATTAGAAGATATTAGATTAGATAAATAGATATTAGAAGAGTGGGACCAATCGGTATGACTATTTCAACGAAACGAAGAGGGCGCGTGAAACCGCAACCGCAGGGTGACGATGCACGAGGATCCTTAATTTTGTTTTGTTAAGAACATCTAATATCATATTAAAAAAACAATTACTGAATCCACAAATTTAATTGCCAATGAAAGTGAAACATGAGAGTGTCATGCCAGGGTGGATGAAAATCACTAATAAAATAGAAGCACTTATACATAGTTGAAAGAATATTATAAGAGTTCTATTGTAAATGTCGTTGAAGTTCCCGTCGGAGTAAATGCTGCAATCTGGTACTCAAATATAAAGAAAGAAAAAAAGAGAACACAATTAGAGAGTAAAACCAGTGTGTATCATGTAGGATTAGATGAAAACCACCGATAAAATAGAAGCAGGTATACAGAGTTGAAAAAAGATAATAAGGGTACGTGGTTGTGCAATACACATGCTTGGCTAAATTTAGAATTTTCAAAATATAAAGCCTGATAATTATAAGTAAAAAGTAAAAACTTTGAAAATAATACTCACATGAGTTCTGTTGTATTAATGATGTCTTTTCCTGATACTTGGGAAGTCTCTCTTAGCAGGGTTATTTCCTTAAAAGCAGTACCACCCCGTTTTGTATAGGAGAACAGCTCAAAAAAAAATATTCAAGTATATTAACATTTATCTCCAATGAATTTATATCAATGTTTTCAGCAAATAAAATAATAACTTGATGGAAAATTTCGAGGGAACTATAAGTGAAACTGTCAAAGATTTTAAAAATTGTAAACATACTTGGAAAGAAACCAACCATCCACATCCTCATTCCACAATTAATCAGTTACTCACTAATACTATTGCTTCATCTGGAAAATACTTTTGATCCTTTCTTTTCCATTCTTCTTGAAAGCTAGCAAGTTTATCTACAGAAAAAACAATCTAAAACCATCAATTATGCAGAAATGCAAGGGTATAAGCTGAAAACCTGTTGAACTTACTTTTATTAGATATTTTACAGGGGCATCCGTTTTCAAGAAAACATTATTAATCCAAATGGTAAAAGAAAACAAGTGGGAATTATGAGAAGGCTTCATAGTTAAGACCCTCATTCCCAATAGGTAGGTCTTAACTATGAAAGCCTTCTCATAATTCCTATTGTTAAAAGAAAACAAGAACACATGCATACACAATATCTCATACAAGTCTATTTTGTATTACCAACATTAGTACATATGGAAGATTTTGAAACGGAGAAAGTGAAGCACTATTGTGTCAATATTCATGTCAAAAGTGTGTTGAAAATTGAACCAAAAACTTGTGTTTTCAACAGTTTGTTGAAAATCGCACAACTAATAGTACATGCTCTTTCGGTTTCAACCATTATTAGTTGTGTGATTCACATGTGTACTTTTTTAAAGTAAATTATTATTTTTTGACCAAATATAAATTATTTTATTTCTAAATCAGTTTTATGCAAACTCAATCGTTTCTCATGCTTATCTAAACATTCACGGGGTCTCTCAAAGTAAAAAGAATTTAAATCATCCATATGGGTTTGGCAATAAGATCACTCCAACACTTCTTACTTTTTTTTTTACATAAAGTTTTAAGCACTTACAAGTTGAGCGGTTGGGCTCATCTCCTTTAACCAAGTGTCGAGGATTCAATCCACGCATTGGGTACGGAGCAGCTTTAAATCCTTGGGCCAGCTGTCCGACTCTTCGAGGTGTCTCCAATCCAGTGAGGAGATTAGTCACTGCATTCGGCGGTGGATGCTCTAGTCTCGACCAAAAAACAAGTGAGGAGTTGAACTCACTTCTGGAATAAAACTCCTGTCATGCTCCACTAGGTCAACCCTTTGGGGTTTCAACACTTGCTTACTCTATTATAACTAGGGGTATTTTGTGGTTTGGGTAAATCTGAAACAACCCGCTACCCAATCAAATCGAAGCGTTTGGTTCGGATAAATTTTGTGATTGGGTCAAATCCGAACCAACCCGCAATGACCCGTACTAGTTTGGTTCGGATAACGGATTTTAAAAATTAAATCCAATCCAACCCGTAAGTATGCATGTTTGCCATCTAATATTCTACACCTCTTCATTTGCCTTTTAATATTCTCCACCTCTTCAATTTTGCCCACTCAATTTTAGAGCCATAAAACATTTCCTTCCTTCGAAGTTCAATATGAGCATTTTCTAGGCAATAATGCATTGCATTCATCCTAAATTTTAAATTGATTCACAATGGCTGCATATATAATCACTAATCATACTTGGGGCCCGTTTGGATAGAGCTTATTTTGAGCTTATGAAAAACAGCTTATGCAAATAAATAAGTTTTTTTGTATTATTCAAAAGCTTGTCAATGTAGTTTATGGAAAAACAACTTATAGAGATATAACTTTTGTTACTGAGAACTTATGGGTTAACATGAAAACTTATTTATCTCCATAAGTTGTTTTCCATAAGCTCAAAAATAAGCTCATCCAAACAGGCCCTTGGTCGTCACCTCATTCATGTTAGACAGAATTTGGATTAATTCGATGTTTTTTAAAGTTATAATTTAGTTTGGTTTTGGTTCCTATGATCAAAAAAGTGTAGAATTTTATCTTTTAAAAAGTTGGTGTTAGCACATGACTTGTGAGCCCAATCCGAACCAATCCATTCAATATCGGGTTGGTTTGGTTCGGATTTTATAGAAAAAAACTCAAAATCCAAACCAACCCAAACCGATTAAATATGATTGGTTCGGATAACGGATTAAATATGATTGGTTGGTTATTTCCAAAAATAACTGCTTGGTTGTGTAAAAGTGAGAAGATTAAATATAGAACTTGAGATAATTGAACCATCTTCTGACAAATCCATCTTGCAGTGAATGTCATCCACCAGCATTTGCAATCCATCTCAAAAATTACATTCGAAAGATGTAGCTCTTTGATCCACACAGTTTTAGCCAATCGAAATTCACCTTTTTGTCCCCTCTTAAGCATATGCAAATAGTGGGGGAACACAAGAAGCAAGGGGAAGAAAGAATAAGTAGGAGGAGAAAGATAGAAAGACAGCACTTGGCTACTTTACCCGTAGCTCAAAGTTTTAATCCAAGCCGTTAATATATATCAAAATTAAAAAATTTCAAATCTTACCGCGATAATCAGATAGTACATCAATGGACCATATATTTGTTGTTCCATGGAATACGACACCTAAAGAACAATAAAGCTTATTTAAAGATATAAATTGAAATGTTATCGCAAATATATCCATGATATTTAGACTCTCTTTGGTACGTCCCATCCGCTAGCGGATAGCGGATGAAATTAGCGGGCGAAGAGTACGGGTGTTTGGCAAGCACTAGCGTTTAGCGTTTTTTCAGACGCTACTTTAAGTAGCGTTTTTCAAACGCTAGCGGATAGCGTCTCACTTTTTTTGACATTTTTACCCCTTTTATTTTTCTTAAATTACTTCTCTTTCCTCATTAAACATTTTGTCATCATTAAGTAATTTAGTCATTAATTAAATATCTTTTTATGTCATTTTACATTTATCAGTTATTTTAACCGCTAGTTTTACCAAACACATCATTTGTTATCTGCTAGCTCATTCGCTATCCGCTTATCTGCTATCCACTACGTTTTACCAAAAAGAGCCTTAATGTATATAGGAAAACGATGAATTTCTAGTAAATATAGGCGTATACAGCGAATTCTAGCAATTAATACATCTTGAAATGAGTTTTTTTTTCCTTGTAACTATGACGAGAAAATGCACTTATTTTTTTTTATAATAGGGACTAAAGGTAATAAAAAGGTATATGATTCTTTGAGAGCATCTATGAACACAATTTCCAGTCTTCTTTGTGTATATCCACTTACCACCCTAGTTCCCCGACCTACCAAAAACGTCAAGGAATGTTTTCAAATATCACATATTCGACAATGAAGAACAAGACAACTAGTGTGGAGTTATAACATAGCAAATCTACATCTAGTGCCTCCTCGTGATAGAAAGAAACCCGATTGAATTTATATTGGGCCAAGAGATTCTAGAATTCGTGACCCTCTACATCATCTAACTCTTCCTCTTGAGGAGGTTGCTCTTGTGTGCAGTATGAAAACCATCCCAACTCAAATATTGAGAGGGTATTTGTTCCTGAGTAAGCATTATCGTGAAGGCATTTGGGACAAAAAAACATGCTAACTCACCCCATTTTGACCTATTTAACCCCTACATTTCAATATGGAGTCGATGCAAGTCTGTATTGACTGAATTCCCCACCCAACGCCATTTTACAATGAAATGTCGGGTTAGCACGCAAAAAACAAAAAAAAACAGAAATTGCAAATGCTTAACTAGCCTTGAAATGGGTCAACTCAATGGGAAAAAAAACCTGTAAGACCAAGGTGTTAAGTTATCTATCATTTTTTCCAACAAAAAAAAGATTATCTATTATTTCAATGTATACAAATAATTAGATACATAAGCTGATAGAGTACGATGTTTTGCCACATAACCAATAAAGTTACAACATATTGTATTGACTTATCAAATACAATAATGTTTTTGGGTAAACCAAAGTATTCACTGCGCGCAGAACTGCAGAGACTAACCCCCTAAGGTACTGAGATCCATTTAAGGTGTTGACTTCACCCACTAGGCATTTTTTTATCAGTGGGAATAGAACTCGATACCTTGGGCCCTGGGGTTTACAAATTACAGCACTCACCCTACGCACCAACCACTTGTGCCAGACCCCAATGGTTGACTTATCAAATATAAGTGTTGTGTAATATTCCTTTAATCCATATTGCACACTTGTGTAATGTTTTGTTGGTATTACATCTTCAGTAGACAGTGCTATTTTGCAACCTGAAAGAAAGGAGAAAAAAAGAAAGAAAAAGTAATCAACAGTACTGCTTATGGTATAAAAAATAGTACGTTACTATTAAAAATTAACAGAGAATAGGTGAATCATGTATGGAATGATTATGGTTGTATTATTGTGATAGTTTCTTGGATTTACTGCTGGTTTCTGCACTGGAAATTTTGACAGAAAAAAGATTCTTTGTCTTTGTTTATACATGTTTTATGTTGGTTTGTGATAGTTGGTTTTATGTTGTTTAGTAACTCCTCTTTGTCCTACATGGTAACTGACAAAATAAAACATACATACATATCAACTTGACATTATTAGAAAGTCTCAGCCACTTGAAGAGTCTTCTGTAAC
Source organism: Astragalus glycyphyllos (assembly GCA_963573325.1). Lineage (NCBI taxonomy): Eukaryota > Viridiplantae > Streptophyta > Magnoliopsida > Fabales > Fabaceae > Astragalus > Astragalus glycyphyllos. The sequence continues at coordinate 18,038,332 of OY754307.1, forward strand.
AATGCATTCAGTATTAGTACTGCAGAAACAGAAAATTAAGCAACAGAGACTTTTTAGACAAATAAAATCAGCGATACAGACAGCGAAAAATGAAAATTATTCAGAGGACTTCAACATGTGTTTCATGTTTACTTACGTGGTCAATTGCAGCAAACACATCCTACACAAATATTAGCATGGCATTGGCTTTTGGTCCACCATACATTCGAACACCTGCAAACCATTTTATCTCTGCTTATGCATGTTTTCCAGAGTTTGAGGCAAGGCAACTATGTTGGACTTTCTTGTACAGTTGCATAAAGCATATTGAATCATTGAAAAAATGAGTATATTTAAACAATAAACACCGCAAAAATAATAGAACATAAATTACATTTTGGTTCGTAAACTCAAATTATTCTCAACATAAAAAAACAACTTCAATTTGAACCATTGCTCGTCATATAAATCCATTTGCAAGTAAGGTCAAATCTTCCCTTTGGATTTTTCAAGGATAAGCTAATTAAGTCCACCATCACATCACAGATCCTTCTGTACAAGAAGAGTTTCGTAACAACATGATGACACAATATTTTAATAGGGATAGACCATAAATTCTATTCACATCACAAATAACAAGCAAGCAAAATCCAAAAGGGAAGGAGAATATAGATGAACATGTTTACAGGGAGCAAAGCGCTGCAAAGGATGTGAAATTGCGAATGGCTGAATGCTAATTAATTAACATTGCATTAGCAAACTTGTTAACATATACATGACAACTCCATCTGCATAACAAAGTAACAAATTCAATACTTCCTCTAGTTCCATCTGCATAACAAAAGTAACAAATTGTACATGCTTAAGCCTAATTTTTTACATAGGAAACTTACATAAAAAATTACCAGGATGACCAAGAACAGGATTTTTTGTTGAATCCTTGATTTGAGAAACAAGCTTATTACTGCCTCTAGGAACCAGAAGATCTATCACCACATCATCAACCTGTGGCAGAGTGTAATTAGTGAAAAATCATCACATAAAAATAACTATGAGCATTTTAACTAGTAATATCTACCTTCAGTAGATCTAGAATTCCGTCTCTTGAAGGAAACTCACCAATAGTATTGGCATGACTGAAGTAATGACCACCAACAATAAAGAAGAAATATGAAAGATGTAAATTTCCTAATAACTAAAATGATGAATGACAAAGTAACAAAAGTCCATTTTGATTCAGATTCACATTATAAAACTAAAGCCTCAACTAAAATAAATAGAAAAACCTTGTGTAAGGCTGCAAAACAAAATTACTTTGTTGCTTACAAGGGGATGAAATGAACTGAGGTTATCAGTCCAAGTCAGAGAAACAAATTCTTATATATGCAGTTATACAACGTAAACTTGATGAACAGAAGCAGTTGATATAGAATGAATGTGACCTCTTTTGCAACCCTAACATCAAAGTTCCTTATGTATACCAGTCAGCTGATTCGCGAGATCTTTTTCTCCTAATTTTCTTAGTATATCAATTGCATTATCTTTGTACTGAGGCTTTAGCGGAACTCCTTTCTTAAGAATTATTTTGGCAAGTTTTGTAGCCTCCGCAGAGTAGTTCTTTTGACAAAGCCCAATTAAAAGAATAGAATAAATATCAGAGTCAATGGAAGACAAGCATCCCATATCTTCAATTGCATCAAGCAAGTAGAATCCATCAAGTAACCGGTCTTTCGCACAGAGCTCCTTTAGCAATAGACTCGATGCCAAAGTATCAGGTTTGACTTCACCAGCAAGCATTTCCTTGAAGAGCTTCTCTGCTTCCTCAAGTTTCTTTATCCTTATCAAAGAAATCACAAGTGCACTATAGCAATCACCACGAGATACACCATGTTCGACCATAAATTTGTCAATCAACGTGTAAGCTTCTTCAACACGACCTTCAGTGCAAAGGCTCTCAATCAAAGTAAAAACAGTAACATGATTTGCAAGGCATCCAAAAGTTCTCATTCTATCCAGAACATTCAATGCTTCAGTCCACTGTTTCCTCTTACAGAAACTTTGAATAATAGATGTATAAGTAACAACATTAGGACAACAATTCCCACTTTTCTCCATCACATCCAACAATTCCAATGCCTTTTCCATTGATCCTGACCTGCATAACCCATCTAAAACTGCTGATAAAACAACCAAATTGGGTTCACATCCATTTCCTCTCATAACCTTGAGCATAGAGCAAGCATCTTCCAATCGACCGGCGTTACAAAACCCTTCAATCATTGTCATATACGTAATCAAATCCGGACAAAGACCATTCAAACTCATCTCTCCCATCAACTTATCAGCCATTTCAACATCACCCTTCTTACAAAACAACTTTATAACCACATTATACATCACAGTATCCGGATGCAAAGTAAAATCCTCAATTTTTCTCAACACCCACAATGCCACATCAGCAAGCTGAGCCTCTTTACAAAGCTTCAAAACCTCCCTAAACATGTTGGCAGTAACTACACATCGTTCAGCCTCATAAGACTTAATCAAATCACAAATAACCTGAGGATTCCTATCAATCTCAAGCAAGTCACAAGCTTTCCTATACATATAAGCACTATGCCTATACCCAGATTGAAATCCAGCCCAAATGAAAAATCTAACACCCAATTGAGATTGTTCAGGACAACACTTATTTATAACTTGAATAACACATTGAGTGTCCAATTTGGGCTTAGCCTTAGACAATGAATTCTCAAGGCTTCCATTGCTCTTATGCAAATGGCTATAAAGGTTATCAGAAACAGAAGACATACACATACCCATTTGTTTTGTTGAGAAAGGAAAGGTTTTGTGTCTATGTAAGCATGAGAAAAATCGAAAATTTACAAAGTGAGGCATTATTGGGTTTTTGTTACTGTGCCAAGGAAAAAAGTGACTTCTGAAAAATGAATAGTTTAGTTGAAGAAATGATAGATACATACATAGGTAGAAATGGCCATTGAGGCGTTAGTTCCTTAACAATAACACAGGTATACACCAAAGGGTATATAGATTAAGAACCTGAAACAGAAATTGAGGATTCTGATTAAGATTAACTTTGAAGTGAGAAGTGGAAGTTAGAGAGAGAGAGAGAGAGAGAGAGAGAGAGTCAGAAGAGGAAGTGGATTGAGGGATGAGGGGAGGGGAGGGGCGGGTAACGATGAACCTGGCCGTACCGGAAATAACGCCGGAGTGGGTGAGCTCGCCTTTACAGGTGGTTTCGCTGGTGGGGATTTTTGGTGATGGTGAACTCGGTGCACTCGAGCTTGTTAGGTCTATCGTGCGCTGCCTTGTTATTCTAGTTTGGGCTTTTTGCTTGTTTTGTGGCCAGTTTTGGTTTTTGTTGATAAAAAAAGCCTAATATTTTGCAAAAAAAATAAAAGTATATTTATAATTGTTATTAAAAATATATTAATTACCACAACACAAAATAATTAATTATATAATTAGTATTATATTTGTACATTTATGTTCTATTTGACAAGTTCATTCGGTTAACTTATAGAGAATTAGCTCCAAGTAAATGTATAGTACTACTAGTTTATAATATTTTTTTCACTATTTATAACTTTTTCAAATGTTGCTTGAAGTAATGTTTGAACTCATAGTTTATATTGCTCCATTTCCTCTCCTATATTTATTTTTATTACATTGATTAATTTTTCGCTTATTCTCCATTAACAATTTATATTTTTGAATGGCAACCCTCAATGACGGGGGATTTTTCACGCTAAATAGCGACAACTTGAGTTTCTAACTTTGCATGTTTTCATTAAAAGTGGGGGATTTTTGTAAAAAGAATAAGAGCAAAAAGTGGTCAAATTTTGATTTCGTTGCATGTCTTTATCCAAAAAGATTTTGATTTTTAAAAAATTAAAGTTAAATAGATTTAGACAAATTTATTTTCAACCATTAAATCTCTTTAGTGTCACGTATTTTATCCTTACGAGTGGAACAAGAGATTGTCATTTCTTATAGAAATGGTATTGCCATTTCTTATAGCATGTATTACTCGTGCAAAAATAAAAAGAGTGTCAAACAACACAGTACATTAATTATGAACCGATTTACACACATTAAATTATTTAACTTTTAATCATTAAAATTACATATTTATTTTTTTTGGTACAGATTACAAATTTCATATTAAATTTTTGTTTATAATTTAGTAATAAGAGAGTCTACAACTTTATATATTTTTTAATAATTAAAGTTACATATTTATTTTTTTGGTACAGATGACTACATATTTCATATCAAAGTTTTTGTTTATAATTTAGTCATAAGAGAGTCTACAAATTTATAAATTCCACCTAAAATAATGCTAACCTATATCTTATGTCTATTCTATATGAAGGTCCATGCGAAAACTATGGCCAAAAGTACTATAACCAATTTAGGATGATTCACTTTCTTAGATGAGTAGGCCTTGTTTGGCATTGCTGGTGAAAATACTAGTGTAGTTGGTTCAACTTCAACATTTATTGCAACCTTCATTCCTTCAAAGCAATAGCCTTTTCCACATAGAAAATAATATGGTCTTTCTTCCAAGAGTTCAAAAACATCTCTCCCTCCTCTTGTAATGTTGTTTATGAAGCCTTTGTCAATGCATTTCTCATAATTTGTTTTGTTCACCTCCAAAACATTATAGATGTGCTTATCAAAACCAAAATCTATGTTATACACAAATTAAAGGAAATTGGTTAGTAAATAAAATTGAAAAGATAAATAAAATGTTGATATTAATCAAAGGGTGAGAATTGAAGGAGCTTACATAGCCAATCACCCTTGTAGAAATGCTCATTACTTGCCCATTTTGTAAAGTTAACATCTGGTGCCCATGTAAACCTTCCCCCTCCAACCCTATGAAGCATAGGTTGTCTCCCTTCAATTTTGTAATGCCCCAATATTATGGTCATCAATAAGCACACGATTATTTTTCTCTTAATTGCCTCCATTCTTAATAGCAAGGACTTGACTATGAAAATCTTCCCAGTACATATGGAGATTTTTAAATGGAGAAAGTGAAGCACTATTGTGTCGGTATTCATGTCAAAAGTGTGTTGAAAATTGAACCAAAAGTTTGTGTTTGCATCAGTTTGGCTCATGAAAATGCATGTATTAGTCATGCTATTTCTGTTTCAACCACCCCATTGATTTGTGATTTACATGTGTAATTTTTGTGATTTACATGTGTAATATAAGTTATTTTATTTCAAACTCAATTTTATTTAAAATCAAATTTTTTTTGCACATGCTCATCTAGACATTCATTTAGTCTGTTGAAGTAAAAAAATATAAGTCATCCATATGGGTTTGGCAACGGTTAAAATCACCACTCTTGCATTTGCTTACTCTAGTCTGAGTAGAAATCATTTTCATTTCTTGAAAGAGATGAAAAACTCCATTATTATAATTTTTTGATGTTTAAGTGTCTCGTTTATGAGTAGAATCATTTTTATTTCTTAAACTATTGCATTTCAGAATAGATAATTGGAGAACTACAATTTGGAATAAGGTTAAAAAAACTGAGAATAAGACTCAGATATGGCTACTCTTGCTAGTGAGAGCATCCACAATTGGGACTTTTTATCTCTTAAGAAGTCGACTTTAATAGGTACCCCCATTATGGAGAAAAAAAATGGGCACCTACTGGGATGAAGTTCTTGTATAGGAAGCCCTCTCTTTCCTCTTTTACTCGGACCCACACTTTTAATTTAAAAAAAAAATTAAGGCTTAAATATGTTTTTCGTCCCTGCAAATATAGCTGTTTTTCAAATAAGTCCCTGCAAAAATATTTTTTTAAAATAAGTCCCTGCAAAAATATTAAGGCTTAAATAATGTTGTCCATTGAGGATGATATAAAGTTATTAGTGGGACCCATTTAGTAAATTTTCTTGAAGTTCTGGTTTGGAGAGATGAAATTCTTATATAAGTACTATATTAAAAAATTATAAATACACGTGTGCAAGTGGGACCCGTTTAAAAACTCAATTGGGGGTTTCTCCATTGAGGATGCTCTGAGTGAGCGGTCATATTAACTTGAATCTTTTCAAAAACAACTTTAATACTCCATCCATTTTCATATATAAGCAAAAGACGGCTAGACACGCTTATTAAGAAAAGTTAAAAAAACAAATATGATTCGAATATTACCCCTATTAGCTTTCTTGGACACCGTGAAAAAGAAAGGAAAAGTTGGAAAACGAATAATTACTTGTATTGGAAGAAGAAAAAGGGGTGTAATGAATAGGGATAGATTTGGTATATTAACTAGAAAAACTTTGACTTGCTTATATTTGATAGATATATTGCTTATATACGAAATCTAGAGTCTGAGATAATAGAATCATATTCTAAGTTCTAACACAACTGTCTTGGAGGATGTCATCACCACTGTTACGGTCGGTTTCTCTTGTCGAGAAAGGGCCGAACGTGTGTTTGTGAATAGTAAGTGTGAATTTGAGAGAAATGGGTTCTGATCCTTCCATTGGCCTCTAAGGGCGTTATTTATATTACAGGGTACATAAATGATAATTATTACATCATAATGGCCGAGTTGACCGTTACAGACAGGGGAGGGAAATCAGGGATATTTCCCCTCTGATTGCGCCTCATTCCTTTTCTGGGGAGAGCAGAGCTTGATTTTTGGGGCCGATCGGTCCCTCTTCGGCCTTCAAGAGCCGAGCGGATGTATTGGCCGGGAAATCCTGGCCGGAACAGAGCCCTTCGAGCGACGAGCGCGTAGTGGGAAGTCGTTCAAACAAGTGGAGCTCGGCTTTGATAATAGCCCTTCAGTTCGTTTGGACTTAGTCTTTTGGCGTTTAGATCTTCGATTTGGGTAGTTCAGTGCGCTCGTGTTCTACTTGACCGATGACTTGACGTTTCTTGATTTCTGAAGTCATTGATGGGACTTGATGTTGATTTAATGTGTTGCCTGCTTGACTTTTGACCATTGAATGCATCGGTTTTTTCGTTTTGACTGTCGTTTCCCAGGTCCTTCATGAATACTGGTTTTTAACCTTCTGCTCCCTCGCCTATATATACAAGCAGGTGCAGGGAGGAGAGTGCTTCGTGGTGACTCGTTCCTTTTCTTCACAGTGATGTTACTGATGCGTGGGATCAAAACTCCTTCTTCGGGTTCCCTGATCGCCCCCGCCGGCGTTGTAGTGTGCGACGGGAGCGTCAAGGGACTCGAGGTGGGAGTCTTTGATCTTAGGGAGTTGCGGATCTTTGTTGTTTGCCTGTTTTGTTTCCTTCTTGCAGGAGCGCTCAGGGAACCCGTCGTGCCTCCCCTCATTGAGGTAGAGCACCGTGTCGTCCATCTCCGTTCCACTGCGGTTTTTCGCCGGAGGCCCAAGAAGAGGATTCTCTTGCGCCAATCGAAGCAGTGGTGACGCCTTTCAAGCTTCTAACTCCGGGTCTTTCCGGGGGTGCCGCGCGGAGCGGTGATGGAGTTACACGGCTTCACCCAGGAGTCTCGTCCGGTCGGTTTGCCTCGGGGTGTCCTCGAGCCGGAGTTTTCTTCGGGTGGAGGAGTTACAGGCACACTTGACTTGGGAGAGTCTTCTTCGGGTGGAGGATCGGCCTAAAGAGGATGCTCTTCTACCGTCCGCTTTGGAGCTTTGGAAGGGTTTCTGCAAAAGACATGAAGAAGACTCGGCCATGACTCGGTGTTATGTCGGCCGACTATAGTATTAGAATATGCTTTATACATGTAATTTTATTTTTGAATAAGCTGTATGTGGTGCAAATTGTACTTATGTTTATTCATAAATAAAATGACTTCGTACCTTTTGTTATTTTCGTGCTTCTTGCTTTTTACGTTCGTAACTGCCTGGTTTGAGGAGCGCGTCGCTCGGCTTGTGTTTAAATGACGTTTGATTTGACTGACGTGATGCGAATTATGACGTGTAGTCATTGCGCCTGTTCCCAAGAGAGGCCACTTCATGATGGAGTTACACGGCTTCACCCAGGAGTCTCGTCCGGTCGGTTTGCCTCGGGGTGTCCTCGAGCCGGAGTTTTCTTCGGGTGGAGGAGTTACAGGCACACTTGACTTGGGAGAGTCTTCTTCGGGTGGAGGATCGGCCTAAAGAGGATGCTCTTCTACCGTCCGCTTTGGAGCTTTGGAAGGGTTTCTGCAAAAGACATGAAGAAGACTCGGCCATGACTCGGTGTTATGTCGGCCGACTATAGTATTAGAATATGCTTTATACATGTAATTTTATTTTTGAATAAGCTGTATGTGGTGCAAATTGTACTTATGTTTATTCATAAATAAAATGACTTCGTACCTTTTGTTATTTTCGTGCTTCTTGCTTTTTACGTTCGTAACTGCCTGTTTTGAGGAGCGCGTCGCTCGGCTTGTGTTTAAATGACGTTTGATTTGACTGACGTGATGCGAATTATGACGTGTAGTCATTGCGCCTGTTCCCAAGAGAGGCCACTTCATGATACCTCCATTCACGATTTGGCACTTGTCTTCATCTAACGGTGGGATCGGAAGAGGTGCGCCGATCTGCACCATCCATTTCGTGCCCCCTCATCGCACCGTTGGATGAGGCGCCTCTTGATCATCACAACCCTTCATCGCGCCTTCTCAGTTACTTATAAATACCTCTTCTCTCCCACGACTACCACTTTTGACATTCTTCACATTGTCTTCTCCCCGCTTGAATTTTCCCTCTGCGAGTTCTCCCTTCGTCGTTGCGTGTCTCTTCCCTGCGCCATTGTCGTGCGAGATTCCCAGTTCCTTTTCTTCGTTTCCTTCGTGTTTGAATCAAGGTACGTTTCTTAATTTGATTCTTGTGCTTTTTTGCTTGTTGGTTTTCTCGCATGCTCTTTGCTTTTTGTCTGTTTTTGTCTTTGAACTGTTCCTGCTATTCAAAATGTCAATAGTAGTGATTAGTAGTGATAGTGAGGAGGAGGTTACCTCTGTTTATGATCCAAGCTTTATGATCCATATACCCTAAAGTGTAAAAAGAAACCCCCAAAAAGAATGATATAGTTTCACATGCAATTGGAAGAGAGAGAATATGCTGTGAAGAGAGGTTGAAGAAGCTTACCCCGAGAGTGATAAAGGAAGTTACCGTGCCAAGGAAAAAGTGTCTTCTGAAAAATGAATAGTTTAGTTGAAGAAATGGTAGATACATACATAGGTAGAAATGGCCATTGAGGCGTTGGTTCCTTAACAATAACACAGGTATACACCAAAGGGTATATAGATCAAGAACCTGAAACAGAAATTGAGGATTCTGATTAAGATTAACTTTGAAGTGAGAAGTGGAAGTTAGAGAGAGAGAGAGAGAGAGAGTCAGAAGAGGAAGTGGATTGAGGGATGAGGGGAGGGGAGGGGCGGGTGACGATGAACCTGGCCGTACTGGAAATAACGCCGGAGAAGGTGAGGTCGCCTTTACCGGTGGTTTCGCTGGTGGGATTTTGGGTAATGGTGAACCCGGTGCAGCTCGAGCTTGTTAGGTCTATCGTGCGCTGCCTTGTTATTCTAGTTTGGGCTTTTTGCTTGTTTTGTGGCCCGTTTTGGTTTTGTTGATAAAAAAAGACTAATATTTTACAAAAAAAAAAGTGTATTTGTAATTGTTATTAAAATATATTACTTACCATGTCACCAAAAAAAATATTACTTACCAAAACACAAATGAATAAGTTATATAATTACTAATATATTTGTACATTTATGCTCTATTTAACAAGTTCATTCGGCTAACTTATAGAGGATTAGCTTCAAGTAAATGTATGGCACTACTAACTTATAGTATTTTTTTTTCACTATTTGTAGTGCCTTTTCAAACGTTACTTGAAGTAATGTTTGAACTCATAGTTTATATTGTTCCATTTCCTCTCGCATTTTTATCTTTATTGTTTTGATTAAATTTTCGCTTATTCTCCATTACCATTTTAGATTTTTTAATGGCAACCCACAATTTAGATTTTTAAAAAATTAAAGTTAAATGGATTTAGAAAAATTTATTTTCAACCATCAAATCTCTTTAGTGTCACGTGTTTTATCCTTATGTGTGGAACAAGAGATTGCCATCTATCTATCTATCTATATCAATCTATATATATATATATATATATATATATATATATATATATATATATATATATATGTAAAGGAGGCTTGAACTTCTTTTTAGTTAAAACTTCAAGTTTCAATAGTTAACTTTTAAAATAATTTATTACGAAAAATAAATAGTCATTACTTACTTTAAAATGGAATGACTTTCCATATTATCATTCATGTTCAATTGAATAGTACCATTTAAAGAAAACTTAAATATTAACATTCTTCTATTTTGTATACCCAAAAAACTTTCTTCTATTTTTAATTAAATAAAACTCTAATGGAGCCTCTAGAGCAATCCTCTATTATTTTTCTTAACTAAATATTTTGATAATTATTAATAATTTATAAACAGTTAATCTATCTATATCTATATTATATTATATTATATATATATATATGTAAAGGAGGCTTGAACTTCTTTTTAGTTAAAACTTCAAGTTTCAATAGTTAACTTTTAAAATAATTTATTATGAAAAATAAATAGTCATTACATACTTTAAAATGGAATGACTTTCCATATTATCATTCATGTTCAATTGAATAGTACCATTTAAAGAAAACTTAAATATTAACATTCTTCTATTTTGTATACCCAAAAAAATTTCTTCTATTTTTAATTAAATAAAACTCTAATGGAGCCTCTAGAGCAATCCTCTATTATTTTTCTTAACTAAATATTTTAATAATTATTAATAATTTATAAAAAGTTAATTATTTGTAAAAGGAAGTTGAAGAAACTTTTGTTTTATGAAATAAACTTCTTTTTGACAAAGAAGTTGAAGAAACTTAGCATCTACTTAAATGACAAATGTCCTAAACTTTGACTCTCTATATTACAATTATAAATGGATAATTTTCCATTAGTTTTGTCGTCTAATTTTTTTTGAATTTCATCTTATATCAAATAATTATATTGTATATAAATAATAAATAACTGATTCTCATTTTTATTCAACTATTAAGTTACCTTATAACATTTTAGTATTAGTCATTAATTTATTATTATTTAATTTTAATGTTACACTTTTCAAAGGAAAAATGTGATTGGATAATGCATTAAAAGAGGAACCAAAGAAACGATTGGTTACAAAAAAAAATTGTCAAGCCTACGAGAATTCTAAAAAAAACTACAATTATGGATGGCTAATTGGAATTAAATATAAAACTATCCATAATACAATAAAATAATTTTAAAATAAGAATATCGGTTATGTGGTATTCTAATTTCTTGATTTTCTCTCTTAATTGATAATGATGAAATTATAGTCATTAATATTATATTACTATTATTAATCATAAGACTCTAAAAGCCACATTCATACTCACTATTTATACTCTACCCACTCACACACCCTACCTACTCAATCTTATTTTCAGCTCTATGTTTTTTCTTTACGATAAATTATGGTTACTCAATACTACAATGTCAATCTCGAGAATTAAGAAAAAGATCGAAATTAGTACCAGCAAAATTTGTCCCTTAATCTAATTATGTTGCAGTTCACTTTTTCTCTTTCTTTATAGATTGAGAGGATTATTCTTTTATTTGTGATTGTTGAATATGTTCTTTGTTCAATGCTTCTCATGGGGACTTAATAGGTGATCAAAATTCATGGAGGATTTTTCTTCTATATGTGATTATTGTATATTGTTCTTTATCCAACACTTCTTACGTAGATGTAATTGTAGGTGATCAAATTCATTGAATTTTTTAAGTTGTTTGTGGGAGTTTTAGAATCTATTTGATTAATGTATTCTTTGGTCTGATCAAAAGTGGTGATTGGGTCCATAGAAAACTTTGAATTAGAAGTAAGTGCTTTCTAGGTGACACAATTAGAATTTTCGTCATTACCTGCCGAATTTCCTGCGGATTTTCATTAAAAATTCGCAGAAAACGGGTTTCCTGCGGAATTTTCAGCGGATTATGGTTCCCAGTTATTTTGTTCGTGGATAATTGTTTCCTGCGGATTTTTAATTCGGCATGAAATTTCCGCAGGAAATTCCTCAAGAAATTCCGCAGGAAGTCCGCAGAAAATTTCGCAGGAAATATCCGCAGGAAGTTCCGCAGGAAATTTCGCAGGAAATTCAAAATTTTCGCACGAAATTCCGCAGGAAACCACAGAATTTTTTTTATCCCAATTCAACACCAAATTTTAGTGACTATTATCAATATTAGTTTTTTTTGAAGCAACTATTTATTGTTAGTATTCTTACTATTATGATTAAAATTTCATTGAAAATAATTCTTGCGGTTAAGTATAGTAGCATTAAAAAAGAAGGCAATAACATTTATTCAAAATTACTAACTCTGTTATTGAATCTTCTAAACAGCCTAATACATAGTTTCTAGGATTGAATACATAATCTACAAAGATACGTCTTCTCCTGAAACAAGAATTCTCACTAATTATCCTTAATGTTCCTCAAGACAGGAGATAATCCATTAGCTTTGCAACCTTGGAAATGATTTCTGCAAGATCACTGCAAGAAAGAACAAACATGAGTATGCTAGCAAGGAAACAACAGTTGATTATACACAAACACTCACAACAAAAATACACACAACAAAACCACATATAAAAATCACTATTATCACTAGACACATATGATAAGGAATGAAAACTTTCAATGATGAACAATTTTTGGCTGTAGCAAAGCTGAAATCATCATCAAGAAATTGTCAAGACAAATAGAATTCGAGCAAAGGCAAGTTCAACACAGAAAAGCATTCAGGGAGGAAAGAGGATGGACACGTGGATAAATCACATACACAGTTGGAAGGAAAATCATTTAGGCAAGATATAATGTGGGGAGGAAGGAACAACATACACTGTTGTCAGATCAGGCAGACTTGAGACCCATGAAGGAACATCAGAAGAATTGAAATTATTGTCGCTCAGATTCCTGCGGATAGTTTTCCATAAAAATATGCAGATTAAAATGATTGTATAATGTATGAATTAATTTATATGCCTATGTTTTACATATAGTTGTTGCATGAAATGTCTATGGAATAATTTCTTCTAGGTTGTATGATTAAAATTACATATTTGGTCTCCTAAACTTAAGATACAAATTGCAATTCTGAAAATATAACAGAATATCCCTATTATACTACTTACACGTAGATGAGACTATTCATTCCAGTAAGATCTGGCAGAGAGCCATTGAAGTCGTTGTGAGATAAATAGCTGCAAATATTCAATGCCATCTTTCAGCAAAATTGATTCTTTAAGAAAGCTGTTAGTGATAAATATGAAGCTTCATAAGTCATGTTTCTTTGATTTTCTTACAGCTCAATAAGTTTTTCGAGATTGTTCAAGCTGGAAGGCACTCTCCTGTTTAGTTCATTACCATATCAGGACAAGACTTTTAGTAAAGTATATAATATATAATGAGGTATGTGTCCCCCTTAAATCATTAAGTTGATTAAGGCATATCTGTATAGTTCACTAATAATTAATGTGTATCAAATACATTATCAACAAAATCATCAAAGAGTATATAGATTAAATCGGTAACTTTAATCAATAAAAAAAGTCATTACAACCAACCTGTAGTTATCACTTATCAGGGAGATGATGCAGCAAAATATGTGTACTTTGCCAAAAGGGAACCACAAACAAGTATTGGAGTAGGGATTCTAAAACAATTGAGATTACCACCAGGAATAACAGAACATTCAGGTTGGGGTCTCTGCATATTCCTAGCAAGAATACAATTATCTGAGAAATCAAATCCTACATTAAGGCATCAAGAACAAATCAATCAAATCAATCAATGGAGGATGATTATAGCAGATATAACAATTTGAGAAAGTTGTTCCCAAAAATTTACATAGATTGATCAACATCTCTCTTGAAACCCATTTAACTAATAAACTTCTCCCATCAAATCAGAAAGATTGGCATAAAGAAGAATATAGTGGTGCCAATCTTGAAGGAAACAAGAAAGCATCAAAAGAAAATTCACGTGATTATATCCAGCTAGGCTTGTCAATGGAATATCACTTCAAGAGCTACCTTCAACTAGACTAGAGGGAGTGGGAATAAATTCTATTGATTCACAAGGAGAATTAATATTACCCAATTGAGTTGTTATGCACATACCTGGAGAAAGACCAAACCAGTTGCAATTAACTTCCATGGAGGTGAAACTCAAAAAGTTTACCAACTAGGACTTGCAATGAGGTCATTGCAATTAACTTTCAACGAGGTCAGTGTTGAATCTTCAACTAGAACTTTGCTGTTAGCATACCAATGGTGCATACAATCTAGAATCAGCCTCATCATCCCTCGCTCTCCCCTATTGACATTTTATGTTGTCACCGAGGTACCACTAATTGTTGCCAAGAATTGAAACTGCAAATAAGCATGATGAACAACGCCTATTAGTGTGTTTGTATGAGAGAAAATAACCATAGAAGCTTGATCCAAGCACATAGAATAAGCCTTGAGACAAGTAGCTAGTTTGAAACGATTTGAATTTATTCCTATCTTCACCATCTCACAAAACAACTCAATACCTTCCTTCCCTCGAGCTACAACATCTTGAATTGATGCAGTCCATGCAACAACACCTGGTTCAGGCGTTTCATCAAACACCCGGCGTGTATAAGTGGAGTAGAACACAGAAATGGTGACTACGGCAGTGGGAGATCTAAGAAGAAAATATAGAAACCCTAACAAACTTTTCGAGTTCGAAAATCGAAGGCACGAATTCAAAAAACGATTCCAGTGAAAGAAGGATTTCGATGATACCTTGAAGGATTTTGGTGAGGGGAGAGTTCGGGGCGATGCTTTTCTATGGTTGAAGAAGGAAACTGCGAGGCGAGAGATGAATGACGATCTCGAGATGAAAGACGATGTAGATGCAGTGAGTGAAGGATTCGATTTCAGCAACCATGAGAGTGAGTGAAGGATTAGGGTTCCTCTTTTACGTTTCTGGAACGAGGTAGATTGGGTTAGATGGTGAAGTTTCGATGTAGATTGAGAGATGATGAATGGCGTTTGATTTGTTCAGATTTCTGGTGTTTGCGTTTGGCTCGATCTTTATTTTGGTGAATAAATTTTTTAAAATTATTAGAATTTTTAAAATTTTCAGATTTTTTAAACTTTTTGAAATTTTTAAATAATTAAAAATTTTATTTTTTGTCAAAAAATAATAATAATAAAAGAAACTTTCTTGCGGAATTTTGTTCTCAGTAAAAATCGCAGGAAATCCAAAACTTTCCTGCCAAATTGCCTGCGAACCAAATGTTCGCAGCAAAGTTTCTATATATCTACAAAGTGGCAGAAAAATTCTCAAGAAATACCTGCGGAATTTTTCCGCAGGAAATTTCCCAGGTAATACCGAGTTTTCTAATAGTGTGAAATGAACTGAAAATTTATTAAGAAGAAATTTGAACCACCTATGAATGAATTATCATCTTCACAAATTTAAACAATGTATTTATTTTAAAATCTCAAGAGTTCATTTTCTTAAAACATAGAGATTGTTTTGGAATTCAGTCAATACGTACTAAGAGTTCAAAGGTGAGGTTCATGTCAATACAAGTAATAATAATATTAAAATAAAGCACTATGTAACTGTTCAAGACAAATTTATTTTATGAAAATGTTAAATCTATAACACATGGTCATGGAGTATATTCACCAAAAAGATAAGAACACGTGGAATAGTTATAGAATGGAAAAGTAATAAGTATTTATTTTCATTTTAAAATTTAAAACTATACCTCAAGTTTATTGAAGTAAGAGAGAAGGTAGTAATAAAACTAAAGTCTCAGTGTAAATTATACATAAATAAATATAAATATTAGTTAAAACAATTAGGAGCATTTTGGAGGCTCTATATCAAGCAGTTTTTTTAATTAAAAAACGTCTATTAATCTAAGTATTAGTTTATGCAAAAAGTTTAAGAAACCTAATATTTATGTAGTTAGGCTCTAAAACTACATTCACTTAAAAAAAATGATATATATATATATATAAGGAAACTTTTCTTTATAATATTTTAATATGTGTTGTATTTTTATTTTGAGTGATTAAATGTTGAAGACATTAATTAGTCCGCTTTCATTTTTATTGTGAAAGTTGTTTTAAATTGAGAGAATCTGAATGACCATTGTTGCATTGCCATTATATATTTTGAAACTTTGGTGCATTTCCTTTGAGTGAGGTTCATGCAAAGAGTGAAGGGAAGGATTTACATTGGCTAGAGGTGCTTCAACCCGGTGTTTTTCATTACTCACAATTTTCATTTTTGTTGATCTCTTTTATCTATTAGCCTTACTCCTTAGTTTGTGGCTTGACTACGCTTTTTTTTCATTCATTTAGAATTATGTTTTGTAAGTTTTACTTATTAGAATATTTAGAACTGGAATGTAAAAGTTGTTTATGTATAGCTTTGGAAAGTGCAATTTTGTTTTTTCAAACGTATTTACAAATCATAATTCTAACTATATACTATGTGTTATTAACCTATTTATTTAGGTTATATACTATATCAAAAATATTTTCATTATTTTTAAATGATATTTTGTTTAATATTATTAATACCATATGTTTTTTATTCTTCTTCATACTATTATGAAAAATAATAAAAATGGATATTTTATCATTTTGTTTTTTTAAATTTCATTTTAAAATTTAAACAACGTATTTACCCACCACTACTATTCATATTTTTATAAACTACAACTACTATTCATATTATAAAAAGTTTTATATGTTTATGTATAAATAAATATAGATTTTAAGCAACATATAAAATAAATATACATACAATAATTCTAATAAACAAATTTCAAATCCAAATCATTTTTAAAACTAAAACTTTTGCTTTTAAACTCAAATTCCAATAGCACCTTACAATGTTGGATGCTAAATGCAACATTACCTATTCATTATTAATATAACATATTTCCCAATTGATATATTTTATACAATGAAAAAGTTAAATTTTAGTAAATCATTAGATAACATTTAGCAAATTACATATATACACAAAATTTTAAACAATGTTACAATAATTTAGAAACAAAATATTTTAAACAAACCCGTGCAACGCACGGGCTTAACCCTAGTTTATTATAGAAATTGTATTGCCATTTCTTGTAGCATGTATTACTCGTGCAAAACTAAAATGAGTGTCAAACAACACAATACATTAATTGTGAACCGATTTACACACATTAAACTATTTAATTTTTTAATCATTAAAATTACATATTTATTCTTTTGATAATTACATATTTCATATCAAAGTTTTTGTTTATTATTTAGTAATAAGAGAGTCTACAACTTTATAAAGTCCATAACAATAAAAAAAGATAAGTTTGATACATATAATTAACCTATATCTTATGTATATGCTATATGAAGGTCCATGCGAAAACTATGGCCAAAAGTACTATAACCAATTTAGGATGATTCACTTTCCTAGATTAGTAGGCCTTGTTTGGCATTGCTGGTGAAAATGCTAATGTAATTGGTTCAACTTCAACATTTATTGCAACCTTCATTCCTTTGAAGAGTAGGATCATGTTCCAATTTTAGTTGTATAGGATCTTTAATAGGCACCATCAATATCATCAACTCTTGAATTGGATTAAGTTGAGGTCTTGATCTTTTGGGTGGAACATCCTTTCTAGATTTGTCAAGATCCTAAACAACAAAGATAATGCTTAGTAAGTCTTTTCAACCATTACCAAGTTAAGTTACTTCAAGAGTAAATATAGAAAGGACTAAGTGATGAAAACTTTATTTGAAAAAGGTTTAAGAAGTCTTCTCGGCCATTGAATAAAATTGTTGAGGGCTTGTCTCACTGTTTGAACCTCATCGGTGGGCATAGGAACTTGAGCACCTCCATGTGGAACCTCTTCAACTACCACCCTCACCATATCATTCTCTAAACTCTTGTTATGAATGACTGAGCCCAAATTGAATACACGACCAATTGCCACTATATGATAAGGATTATCAACATACAACTTACACCGATTTTGGATATCATCAAATGGATCCGGTTGATCATCAATCTGATCCCGAAAATTATCAATCTGATCCTGAAAGTCATCAACCTGATCTAGGATATCATCATGCTCATTCTCCTTAAAAGTTTGTTCAGCAACGGAACAACTTGCCTTATTACTATTTGGGCTTTGTTGTGAGTAACCCATAGATGCTAACTCCTGCATAAAATTTCACTACAATTAAATGCTGTCTTTTTACTTTTTACTAACAATGATAATTTATATATATACCTGCATCATATCCTGTCTCATTTTCTTAGTAAGTTGCTCAGTGAGGTTTTGAGTAAATTTCTCACTGAAGATAGCTAAGTCTTCCTTGGTGACAACTTCTGAGGTGCGTCTATAATGTGAACGGTGTCCAAAGTACAATCGAATACCCACACCTCGTTCAAGACCACGGACACGACCGGGGGTGCTCGGGACGCCCAACGGCAATAGCAAGTATATCTTCACGTCCATGTGGAACAAAGGTTCCTTGCGAGGACTGCTCTTCAAGAGAATCCTACATCATGTAATTCAAAAACATGTTTAAGACACTGTGCAAGCTTGTTAAAATTAAAATTACAATTAAAATTTAATATTACTTACTATCTTCTCAGCAACAACTCGTGCTTCTTCAGATGTATATTTACCATTTCTCCTTTGTTTGGCTCTCTTCCACAGTTCGTGGCGTTCGGTAAGAGCGAGTGAGGATTTTTTAGAGATGGTGTGAACAAGTTTGTTTCTGTAAACAACAAGAAGACATCAAGATTTGTTTCAGACACACTTTCATATTAGCTTAGAAAACATTAATATTAGACTATTGATAAATCAACATCAGTTGAAGTAACATAGAGAAAACCACCAAGTTTCAAAGCACTAATAGCAGACCTCAAAAAGGAAGAATCTCTTCCAAATGAATCAACATCAATAAAATCAAAGAAATTCAGATTGCATATAATAATCAGTCATTACACGATAACTAGCTTCCAAGTAAGTAACCATCCATTGTTTCCCATTAAAATTGTTTCCCATTGTCATTATAAAATAGAAAGAATGGTGACTAACTTACCAAAGAAATTCCCCAACAAAGCAGCATCAGAAACATTCAAACCCTGAACAATCCCAATAGCAAAACCACCAAGAAAACAATTTCCAGCACTAGTAGGGCGTTTCAGCAAAACCTAACAAGCCTCAAACAAATCCACCTTCAAACACTGTGCGTTCAGATTGAGAGTGAGATGAAGCTAGGAAATGCGTTTCAGATTAGGGCGTTTCAGATTGAGAGTGAGATGAAGGTTTTGCTGAGAGAGCAAGAGAAGATACGAAGGACTAGGGTTCAGGAGGTTTTCGTTTCATTGCTGATAGAGAAAGAGAAGATTTCGTTTGAGAGAAAGAGAAAGAGAGCGCTGATACGAAGGACTAGGGTTCAAGAGAAAGAGAGCGTTGAGAGAATGGAAATAGAGGTTTTTGAGGTTTCCGTTTCTGCACTGATTGCTTGTGGGTTTTCGTTAAGAATGGTTTTTCATTTCTGCGCTGATTGCTTGTGGTTTTTGAATTTGGGCTAAAAAAATTTGGGGCTTTTCAACATCAGGTGCAAGGAGAGCTGATGCCAAAAATATTTCCATAATTTCAAAAATGCCACCACCTTTTTATCAACATCAGTTAGTTTTTAAACTGATGCCAAAAATGTTTAAATAATTTCAAAAATGCCACCGCCTTTTTATTTACATCAGTTAGTTTCTGAACTTATGCCAAAAAGCTTTACATAATTTCAAAAATGCCACCGCCTTTTTATTAACATCAGTTAGTTTTTGAACTGATGTGAATTCTTGATGTAGATTCCGTTTTTTCCACTAGTGCCTTTTGAAGGATTCTCTTAGAGAAATCAACCTGAAGTGAGAAGGGGACTAGATTAACCTAACGTTGATTACATTTTCAACTCTAATCAAACCAAAAATTAGATAAAGATTGACCAACACCAAATTGAGTAAGGACTACGGGAGTGAAGCTCCTACCAGTTCTGAAATCGAGCAGGGTTAGTTGAAAGTGGCAATTGTGAAAGCACCATGATTTGTGATAAGGAGGGATTTCGTTGATGAATGCGAACGACAAACAGGGAGAAAATGGAAGGGTTTTGATGGAGACGCAATTTGCGATATGGAAGTGAGAGACAAGCACCAAGACGAACCAGGGGAGATTGACTGAATGAAAAAGCTTTATGATCCATATACCCCAAACCCTAAATTGTAAAAAGAAATCCCAAAAAGAATGATATAGTTTCACATGCAATTGGAAGAGAGAGGTTGAAGAAGCTTACCCCGAGAGTGATAAAGGAAGTTGTGTGCATGCGAGGAAGATGAGGGGGAAAGATCGGGAGAGGGAGATCGACTGAGATGAGAGTGAGAGGTGAGTGCTATTGTGGGGAGATCGATGGATATGTGAGAGTGAGAGGTGAGAGCGATTGTGAGGGAAATCTAAGAGATGATGTTGTTCACCTCCACTGCCAGCCTCCAGCTTTCGCAATAATCGCCGAAAATGTCCGTTTCTGATGGAAGATACTTAATCAAGACTATCAACCAATGCACGAATAAAAACATGTTACATCATGGTTAAAGGAGTTCACAACAATGTGCACAGAGAGCAATTAGACAAGTAGAACAAGATAAACCAAGTTAACTTAATAGTAACCACCTAAAAACATAGTCCACAATTAGACAAGTCATTACACGTGAATGCAATTATAGCATAAGAGAAATCAGTAATTATAGCGTTTAAAATGAATACTAATTATAGCAATCAAAATACTGCAACACGTTAATAATGAAATTCTACATTAAAATAACAAGTAAGACCAATCCACAAGGCATTGAGTCTGAAATATCAACACACAAATAAAAACACGTATAAAAGAACTTTTATGTAAGACTTGGTATTTATATTAATCAAAATAAACTTAGTACATATTTGAGCATCCAACATTAAAGCCATTTAAGTAGTTCATAAGTAGTTTGAGTACATATTTATTTTTAAATCACAAGACATATCATAGAATATTATTACTTAACATCATTCTTAGAAACACATACTCATAAGAACTCGCATATTGTACACATTTAGAATTCACAATCACCGACAAAATAACATTCAAGTTTTTAAACAATTCACAAAGATACAAAAGTTTACGACATTACACACCAAAGGCAGTTTGGGACATAGAACAAAACAAAATAAAATAACTAGCATAAAACATAATCAACATTTAAAAGCTTATGAAGAAAAAAATGTTTAGAAACCATTGGATTTAATTGCACGCATAGATAAAAGAAATCAATAATTTTAGCGTTTAACAAAAAGTTATTATTTATAGCAATTAAGACATCGCAGCACCTTAAAGTAATTAACACAACAAGCCCATAAGGCATTTAACCAAGAATATCAATCTACACACAAATAAAAACAAGTTATAACAAAAATACTTTCTGCAAGGCATAGTGCTAACTAATTTGAGATAATTTAATTAAGCTAAATTAGGTGCTTAATAAATACATATATGAATCATAAAGGTAAAACAGATCAAACAAAAGTTCAAAAACAATCTTGGTACACAACTTGCCTTTAAATCACATATCCACATTATGCAAATACAAAACATGACAAATAAGAACAAAATTATAGAAGCTTAGGCCATCTAAATACAAAGTTCACACAACCAGAAGGTCACAAACAAAAAGCAAAAGATATCGAGTTCGCATTGAGAAGACATAATAGACACACAACAGACGGCCTAAAGAATAGGCCAGTTCTAGAAAAATTTCTTTCCAAGAGAAAGGAGTCGTCGGGGTTCTCATTTGGATTCTAACTCCTTTCTATCTACCATAACCTTGATGATTCCTCTAAGGAATACCTACCGCACATCTCAATCAATTTCCTAGGGGACTTAACCAACTAGTTTGGTCAGAGTTGCGACTATCAAGAATCAAACGAACAATGCATGCAACTCTACTCAGAGATCACACATCGGGAAGCACAATAAACAACACACACAGTCCGGTTAGGACCGAACTGCTCTGATACCACTAATTGTGACACCCTCTACCCCGTCATGGCATTTTAATAGCATAAATAGAAAGAATAAAACAACCAAAACAAAATTATGACTGAAACAAAAACTTTAATCCAACGAGGTAAAGTTGTCACATTCACAAACTTGCGGAAATAAAAAACTATAAATGCATCAACATCTAATTAAAACAAATAATCCAATCCCCGATGTCACAACGGTTCAGAGCTAACCCTTTTAAAACACATCGGAAAATAAACTTCCAAAACATAAACTAGCTAATCCTAACTGCGGATAACTCCGAGAGCAAAATCACTCCTCGGCTCCATCAACGTCAACATCTGCAAGCACATCCTCTATACATACACAATGGTGTATTCATAGCCATAACAAAGGGGTTAGTCATCATACACTCAAGTAGTTTTTATCGTAAGAGAGATAGATAAACAATGCTCTTTATAACAACAACTTGACGGAATAACAAAGCATCACATACAGCATTTATGAGAACATATAAAACTAACAACAACTAAATGCACTACCATGTGAAGATGTATTTACTAAGACCGTCACTACATGCAAGTGGACCAACTACAACGAGACCGGGATACCTTGCCCGTTTCGGAATACCTTGTCCGTAATACCTCATCAACAACAGGACCGAGATACCATGCCCGAACGGGATACCTTGCCCGATAGCGCCCTACTAACAACAAAGACGACACAAACAGGACCGAGATACCATGCTCGAACGGGATACCTTGCCCGATAACGCCCTACTAACAACAACAACAACAACAACAACAACAACAACAACGACACAAACAGGACCGAGATACCATGCTCGAATGGGATACCTTGCCCGATAACGCCCCCTTAACAACGACAACAAAGATCAACAACAACCGGAACAACAATAACAACGACAATGTGGACACCATGATGCATGAACCTATTCAAACGTGGTGTCTAACAACATCAGCAACAGCAACAGCCTAAGCACTTTAGTAAAAGTACTATTGAACAACAACAACAACAACAACCATTTGACAACTTTGGTATAAGGTATAATACTATTTAGCAACAACTTAGCAATTTAGTATCTAGTGGAATACTATTTAACCAGAACATCAAACAACTTAACAAATTTACATTGTCAACAACAACAACAATTTAGCAACTTAACATCAGTAGCAACAACAACAACTTAACATCAAAATAACAGCAGCAACAACTTCAACCAGCAGCAACAACGATCAGAACTTTACCACTTAACATCATCATAATCAACAACAACAACGACTTAACAACTTAACATCAACAACAACAATAACTTAACAACTTTAGTATCTAATGATACACTAATTAACAAGAACAACAACAACAACAATGATACAACAACAAGAGCAACCAGAATATCATCAACAACAATAACAATACCAACAACTTAACAACTTTAGCATCTAGTGTACTACTTAACAACAAAAAGAACAAAAACTTAAACAAGGACACCGAGAACAACAACACTATCATTCATTTTTCCAACAATCATATAGGTTCCTAAATATCACTAGTAGTAACTTTTCCCATCACAATGGCAATGGTACTAATTCGCTTAAGGCTGCGCGAAATTCAGGGATCATGGGACATCCCTATTGCTCATCTTCTCACCCACTCACTACTAAATAGTCAAACTACCCCCTTACCTTGATAAAAGTACTCTGTGGTATCAACAAGAACAGGAAAGTCTGCCGGTAGCGACAGTCCAGCACTCAACAGGCACGAAGGAAATTCCACAGGTTGTACAGAGAGTGAAATACGGCTGGACAAAAGCAATAGTAATTATAAACTAATTATTTCTGGAATTTCTAAAACTGCAACGAAGTCTAAAGGAACAAAACTGAATTACGGTAACTGTCTCACCGAAAAAGGGGTCCGGCGTCAACTTCACCGAAACGAAAAAGAGACTAGTGCTTCCCGAAGGTTTCGACGCGTAGAATCCGAAAACGACGTCTGTGTTTCCAACCGGAAACTGTGGTGGTCGGAAAGCGCGAAATACAGTCCGCCCAGAGTGAAAATACGTGACAACCGGTGCTTCCTTTGATGAAACGGAGGTTGGAAACGGATTCAGAGGGCAATTTCGAGTTGGTATGTGGAATTTGGGATGTGGCCGTGGCTTGTGGAGTGAGAACACGATGAGAGAAGGGGTTGCTCTTAGGGTTTTCATTTTTTTCTGTACAGGTTAACGCAAGGAAGAAGAAGAAGGAAGGTGGGTCGGGTTGTAGGGTTCGCTGGTCCTGGGCTGCGTGGAAATGGACCACAGGGGGTGCGACTAGCAATTTAATGGGGTTGTATGCATAAAAAGAGCTTAAAATCCTATTTAAATCATTTTTAAAACTCAATTTCACTACAACTATTATTTTAACACCTCAATAGCCTAAAATAAGTGATAATAATAATTAACCAATAAAATACTAATATTTATGAAAATAAAATAAATATCTAATAACACTCATATAATACCAATAGCATATAAAAAGACTTTTAAATGTGATTTCAACTCATTTTAATAACTCAAACACAAATAATTTACTCTAATCAATTCGAAATAGTTCATAGAACAACAGATATTATACGAACCATGCACAACGCCCAAAAATCGGGCTGTTACACATGTAAACCTTCCTCCTCCAACCCTATGAAGTACAGGTCTCCCTTCAATTTTGTAATGCCCCACTATTATAGTCATCATCAATAAGCAAATGATTATTTTTCTCTTAATCTCCTCCATTCTTAATAGCAAGGACTTAACTATGAAAATCTTCCTACAATTCCTATTTTTTTTAGAAGAAAACAAGAACACGTGCATATACAATGTTCATACAAGGTGATTTTAACATTAGTACATATGGACGATTTTTAAATGGAGAAAGTGAAGCATTATAGTGACCATATTCATGTCAAAAGTGTGTTGAAAATTGAACCAAAAGTTTGTGTTTGCATCAGTTTGGCTCATGAAAATGTATTAGTCATGCTTTTTCAGTTTCAACCATCCCATTAGTTGTGATCAACCATCCCATTAGTTGTGATTTGCATGTGTAATTTTCTTAAAGTAAAAAAAACTCAAATATAAATTATTTTATTTCAAACTCAATTTTATTCAAACTCAATTTCTTGCTCATGCTCATCTAGATTCACATAGTCTCTTGAAGTAAAAGAATTTAAATCATCCATATATATGGATTTGGCAACGGTTAAAATCACTCTTGCACTTGCTTACTCTAATTTGAGTAGAAAACCATTTTTTCTTAAAAGAGATGAAAAACTCGATTAATATAGTTTTTGATGTATAAGTGTCTCATTTTTGGTACCAATTCTTTGTTACAAAACGAAACTATTGCATTTCAAAATAAATAATTGGAGAACTACAATCTCTTTAGATACAACTGAGAATAAATTAATAGGTCAGGAATGACATGTCAGGTAAATGTAATCTTTTTATTGGCTCTATTAATATCCAATAACTCCTGACCTGACAAATCTCCTTAAAATAATAACCACTAACTCCTAACCTGCAAAATCATAATTACAAATCAGCATTAAAATAATATAATTTGATTCAAAACACGTTGCTTTTAAAAAAGGTAAACTACCAATTATAAAAATAACTCACAAATTTCAATTAAGTCATATATGGTCAACATGGTATCAAAAAGATTCAAAGTTACAAATTAAACATTTTTATTTAATTTAAAATCGTAAAACCAATTTCTCTACTTAGAAGTCATTATATACACCGATGATAATGATTAAATTATATTAATAATCAGTGGCATATCCAGGACCCCGGGGTCGGGGGTGTCAAATTTTTTAAATACACAATTTGCTAAAAATTTATCCGTTTGATGACCTTGTTCAAACATACTATTAATACTAATTAGAATTAAGCTAATACTAATTGGAGACTAATACACACTATTAACTTAATTATTTTTTTCTTGAAAAGTTTTCTAAAACAAGTTAAAAAACTAAACAAAGAGCAAAACAGCTTGTTGTTCAAACATTGATCATATTAATGAAATTCCAGCTTTAAATTATATACTAATATTTTCAACAGAATGTTGGTATTTAATAAGGCCATTGTCAACGACATGAAGCTTCGCATATCCTTCATCCTATCCTACTGGTAGAGAACATATTTTAAAATTAAAAATAAAAGTCAGAAGGAAGAAATTAAGCAATTAAACAATTAGGGTTACCAAATTTCCCCAAATTAGAAATTAAACAATTAGGGTTTTCAATTTTCCCCAAATCAAAAATTAAACAATTAGGGTTTTCAATCAAAGAATCAAACAATCACTTCAGTAGATTAGACTAGAAAAGAGAAGAAATCTATCCTGTTTTAGTGTTTTTAAGAGATCATTGGAAAATAGAAAGTTGCTGCTGTGAGAGAAGACAGAGAAGCCGTGAGACTGAGTGAGAGAGAGAACAGAGAAGTCAGGTCCATGAGAGAGAGAACAGAGAAGCCACCGCCCACCGTGAGAAGAGTTGAGTGAGAGAGCTCGTAGAGAACTTGAGAGTCTGAGAGAGAGTTGTGCGTGCGTGAAACAGTGACTGTGCATGTTGTGTTTTGGGTAAATTAAATTTGGGTCTTTGGTGCAAATTGGTGTAAAACTTAGGCTATATTGGTGCAATTTAAAATATTCAGGCGTGTCAAAAAAATATTTCTATAGGGTGGTAAGTCAAAAAAATTAATTGGGGGTTCAACTGAACCCCCTCAAATGTATGTGGCTCCGCCACCGTTAATAATAGTATTTCATATATAAATAACTTACTATAATTGCTTATTATTTATCACCGCAAAAAAACTGTGAACACTACTATTTTATTGGATTTTTTTTTGTCAATAAAAAGAAACTAACAACGAGTCCTAAAGTCCCGAGGCACAGGCGCCCCAGCTATATCATCAATTATAACACGGGTAACCCCCACAGGAGGTTCTTCTAGAAAAATGGTGTCCATACTCTCATTATGAAGGCAATAAGTAGCTAGCCAGTCAGCACACGTGTTCCCTTCTCGCCAAGTGTGAACGATCTGAGTTTCCCATTCACTATTCAGCAGCCTCTTGATTCGCCTTGCAAGAGAGAAATGTAGATCACTTGCTTCTTCTTGCCGGGTCAGCACATCTACCAAAATCACTCTCCACAACCAGTTTTGTGATCCCTCGCTGTCTTGCCATTTGAATACCAATCCACTTCCCCACATCTCCGCAGTTACAATCCTAACTAATCTTTTATTAGCCGATTCTACTTTCTTACAATCCTAGAATAATATATAAATAATATTATATACTATATACACCTATTATACGGATTAAAATCAATTCATAATTTTTTATAAAAAAATAAATTTATATCTATATCTATATCTATATCTATATACTATACATTTGCAAATAACCTCATTAAACCTTCTAACACATGTCACTCAATTAGCAATTTGATAATTAATGTTTTATCCAAATTATTTATATTTATATTATTAAATAAAAATATTAGTTGTGATAATGTGAATAAATATTTTAAAATGTTGTTTTAATTTGTAACTTCCCAAAATAATAATGCGAATTAATGAAAAAAAACGTTTTATTTTTATTTGTAACCTATCAAAAAACTATGGCTATAAATATCCAAGGTTGGGTGATTGGTTGAGCCACTTTCAACACCACAACTTCATCTTCACTAACCATCATCTTTTCATCTGTAACATCCCAAATTTGTAGTCGACAAAAACAAATTCAAGATATTACCTATAGCCATTCAGAGATGCACTTCTACGGATTCAAAAATACATAACTGATAAATCAATTATGAACAACTGGAAATATCAATTTTCGTTAAAACTTTATTTACATAAACAAATCCTCAAAGATTCATATAATTCCAGTCATTACAAAAACTCACTAATCCAAGTGCATAAATCCTAAACTTAAACTCGGTCATAACCCGATATCTAATACCGAGTACCCATCATGACCCGTGAACTTCCTCAACATGATAGCCCCAAGCAGCTAGGATCTTGAACTTCCTGAACAATTAGACTTTATACCTGTGGATCTGAAAAACAGTCAACAATAAACAGTGAGATTACAAATCTCAATGAGTGACTCCGAGACCCCTTACGGTTCCTCTCATTTGTTCCTTTTAAGATGCATTATCTTTCCATTCCGAATAATGCGGGAGCTCCCATTAATATGAGAACTCCAATTCGGTTATATTAATAAATGATTTTATCATTTTCTTTGGCTTAGCACAATCCGTGAAATGAAATCTCACGAGATCACGGAAACCCCAATCCAACATACCAATGAGGGATAATGCGGGGGCCTTGGCTTCCAGGCTCATGACTTCCCTCCACCAAGTATGCTAAATAACTCGGAGTCGTCACCCCGTTAATACATTATTAATCACTGAACAATATTACACATGTTCAGGAATTCCGTTTAAAACCATTTAAGGGTTCCCACTCGTTTATACTACATTCCGATCAACACATAATTCAATTAATGAACTCAAGTGACAAATTATCATCCACCACACATAAACATCAGCATATATCATACATTTCAATAAACATTCTAGGTGCAGTAAGTTTTCAGCAGTGGTACATGAATTTCGACAATTTCTTTAACATAGCAAACGATATCGGAATTAGACAAACAAATATTCATCGGAAACCTTAGAGTGTCTAGTTTCTGGATATAATTGTTATTTATTTGTTTACGTAGCCAAAAAGTACAGTTTTTCAAAACAAAGCGTAGGGATCCAGAAACAGGACAACAACTGTTGCCCAACTTGTAACTCCGTTTTCATATTGAATTTTCAATCAAATTAAGAAAACCAAGTGCCCAAATTGAATCAAAACGAGTCTACTTTCCAATGAAACAGAAATCATTTCAAACGGTGTCCTACCTAAGTCACTACAAGCAAAACACCGAACCTATACCCAAAACTGTCTCAGATTTTTGACTCAAATTGCAACCAGAAATTCTCCCATCATACTTACCCAAATTGATTAAACTCAGTGCCTAATTTGTGGCAAATTGTGTCTAGTTTCCAGACAAACAAACCATACGATTTTTGGACACACAGGAAATTCGCAATCACATAAACACTGACCCTATACCAAACAGTCCCAAACAGAGTTTCTCACTTCCCGTTCACTCGTGTCGCGTCCGAACTGAAACTAAACCCACTTCCAGCAATCCAAATCATTCAAACAGATATTCTAACACATATTTTACATACAATCATGGCATAATTTTGTCAATTTCACCAAAGCACATTCGAGCAATTAAAATTCAAATCGAGACATTTTCAAAAACCGTAAAATCATTAGTTTCGTAAAATTCACTGTTTCATTCAACCCAAACCATCTACCACAGTAAATATTCACATCCAAACATCTAAATACACGATGTGGTGAGAACACTCACCGGTAGTGACGTCCCTCGAAAACTTTGGCGTCTCGAACCGAACCTCACGAACTCAACGAACGCGACTCCGACACTTCCGAACTCTTCGAACTCGAACCCAAGCTCCCAAAACTGAACTAACTCCTCTAAGAACCCAATATCACGAAATACCCTTGCATACAATCACTCCCAATCTCTCAAAACTCAGAATTTGATGAAGAAAATGGTGAATGTGCTCAACCCTCCCTCTAGCTCACTAATTTCGAATTTAAGGGAGAAGGGGAAGTAGATGCTTGGGCTAGAACTAGATGTTGTGTTTGGTGTCAATGGAAAGAGAATTGAAGATGAGGAAGAATGGTGGTGGAAAATAGAACATGCATCAGAATCTCTTCTCCTCCTCTTCACTCTCCCTCTCGCCTCTCCCTCTCTTCTCCTTCTTTCTCTCTTTTCTTTTCTTTCTTTCTTTCTTTCTTTCTTTCTTTCTATTTCTGTTTTTCTGTTTTTCTGTTTTCAGCTCTCCCTCACTCTAATGTATATGTGTGTATAAGAGTCAAGTGAGTGTGTGGGTGGGTTTGGGAGTTAGGGAATGTTTGGTAAGTGAAATCCCCAAACTACCCTTCCTATATTCCTAATTCTCAATTAAACCCAATACAATACACCCAATCTCAATCAATTAATCACTCAACAATCAAATTCAACCAAATAAATAGTCAATAAGCAAGAAAATTCATTAAAGCACTCCATCAAGCAAGCATTCAAAAATGACCATTTTTGGGATGTTACATCATCACAGTTCATTTCACTTTTCTTGGAGATTTATTCGTCACCATTTGGAATTTTCATGTGGATCAAGGTCAAAACATTTGCACGTGAAATATCCAAGGTTGCACGTCAAAACATTTGCGTGTGGAATATCCAATATCCAAGGTTGGGTGATTGGTTGAGCCACTCTCCACACCACAACATCATCTTCACTAAGCATCATCTTTTCATCACCGTTCGTTTCAATTTTCTTGGATAGTTATTCGTCACCATTTAGAATTTTCATGTGGAAGGAGGTCATGCCATTTGCACGTGAAATATCCAAGGTTGCACGTCAAAACATTTGCACGTGGAATATCCAATATCCAAGGTTGGGTGATTGGTTGAGCTACTCTCCACACCACAACTTCGTCTTCACTAAGCATCATCTTTTCATCACCGTTCGTTTCACTTTTTCTTTGATAGTTATTCGTCACAATTTGGAATTATGTATATGTTGACATGTTTTCAATTAGGTTGTCCATCTTATGTATATTTTGTTCAACCTTTTTCATTCTTTTACTTTTTAGTGTTATTTAGTTTTGTACCGACATATGAGCTACGTGACTTCTAAACGTGGAAAAAATGGAATAATAACACAGTAGTGCATATTTGACATGTTGTCAATTAGGTTTTCCATATTATGTATATGTTGGCATGTTTTCAATTAGGTTGTCCATCTTATGTATATTTTGTTCAAGCTTTTTCATTCTTTTACTTTTTATTGTTTTTTTTGACACAAATTCTTTTACTTTTTAGTGTTATTTAGCTTTGTACCGACATATGAGCTAAGTCAGTGACTTCTAAACGTGGAAAAAAATGGAATAATACATCAGTGGTGCATATTTATGTTTTTTAAGAGTATGTTATTTTGTGGAACAAAGTCGACGAAAAAATGTCAAAACGTGTCAACCATTTTTAAACGGTTTTTTATATACGAAAATTGGTTGATTATAACTATTTTTAATTAAAATTCATGATTGTTGCGCAGTGGACACACAACCAATTTGAAATTTTATCATTGTTGTATTAAATGTTAACCCTATATCATATGTGTATAAATCATTTTTCAACATCCCATGATGAATCGCAGAAACTGATTTCAATGCTACTAACCTGATTTCAATAGCCGATAAGCTGTCCAAAGCAAAAAACGCAGAACTTGATCCTCGAAGGTTCCAAATTCTCTTGAATTCCGATTTATATTGAAGAGTTATATTTTCCATTACCTGTATAATCACAAATAAGACAAGTTATATCAGACTGATCTATATTTCCTCAAACATGGTTTAAGTTAAAAATATTTGTTTAATATAAGACTGATCTATATGTATGTTTTATTACCGTACTTTTTTTATTAAAATAACTGCCCATCATTTAATTACAAGAAAACGTTACAAAATAACATCTTTGTGATATAGTTGTTTAGTATTTTTTTTTTTTGACAAATAGTATATTTATTATAATGTTTCAAAATAGTGTTAGTAAATATTGAATTAATAATTTGTCAAAAAAAAATATTGAATTAACATTACAAAATATACAAAATGATATTGACTGCATTTTAACGCCACTAATTGTTATTAACTGTCCGTTTTATTTAAAGCCATAGTTTAATATTTTGTAACGCTTTACAAAATATCTTATCATTCATTTTAAATTATTAAAAATTTCATAATGTCATTTAAGTAACGTTAATTAATAATTATTAAAAAGTTCATAATGTCATTTAAGTAACATTATAAAATGTCACATTAAGCAACGTTATAAAACGTACGGGTTATAAAATGTAAAATATATGTTATAAAACGCACGGGTTATAATATTAATTATTAAAACACACGGTTTATAAAACGCACGGGTTATAATATTAATTATTAAAAAGTTCATAATGTCATTTAAGTAACGTTATAAAGCGTCACATTAAGCAAATTATTAACTATATTATAGCTAATATTCTAGCTAAATATTAAATATTAAAAAGTTTATAATATGAATTATTAAAATGTATATATACGGTTATAATATTAATTATTATATTCAAATTTTGTGACACAATTTTCCTTTCAAATTTTGTCATAAGTCCCATGATGAACCGTTATAATAAAGTTAAATGTGATATAATAAATTGTTCAAATTTTTTGTGGGTTCCATTTGATATATATGTTACATTTAGTTTTTTATAATAGTTAATTATATCACATATAACGGTTAATTTATTATAATAATCAATTAGTAACTGACGATATATAAATTGAAAATGATAATATTTTACCTGGTATTAGTAACGGTTAATTTATTATAAATAATCAATTAGTAACGGTGAATTTATTTTAATTAGCAAATGCAACATAAATTAGTAACGGTTAATTTATTATTATAATCAAATTAAAAGGACAATTTGAAGAGACACACCCATCTATAAATAGGATGACTACAACCAACTTTTTCTCCACTACCAACATTCTTCATAGCCAACTATAAACACTCATCTATATCCAAAATTATTTTGATTATTATTCCTATCCCCTTTTACAATAAAATGTTACAAAATAACATCTTTTTGATATAATTATTTATTATATTTATTATAACGTTACAAAATAGTGTGATTAAATATTGAATTAATAAAGCGTTACAAAATATAATGTTGATTAAAAATAATTATATCAACCGTTACTTATACTGTAATTATTGCACTATAATGTGAAATAATAGTGTGATTAAAATTATTGCACTATAATATAAACCATTACTTATACTGTAATTTAACGCTACTAAATGTTAATAACTGTCTGTGTCCAAATTCATAATTTTAATAAAATCGTTACAATTTATAATTATTGATTACATTTTGTAGCGCTTTACAAAATATCATATTCTTGATGTAATTATTAATTATATTTTATTTAAACGTTCATCATATCATATAAGTAACGTTTATATTATAGCTAATATTTAAGGTACATATAAGTAACGTTTATCTAAGTAACGTTTATACTATAGCTAATATTTAATGCACATATAAGTAATGGATTTATTATAGCTAATATTGGTGGTTATCTTTTGGCAAACTATTAATATAAACAACGTAGCCAAAAATTAATCTCTAGAACATAATATATATTTTGAAACTTTTTATATTCCTCAACTTTAATATAAACAAATTTGCACATTAACCCTCTTTCTTAGCTATTAATATGAACTTTATTTTGCAGATCCTTGATCTAGGCACCGATGAATCCTCTCTTTTAAGACCATATATACCTTGAATTACCATTTTCTATTTATTTTTCTCTAAAATAAGTGCAACCCATAACACTAACATGGTGCCTCCAAAATATCTACCATCAACATTATTATTTGAGTTTGAATAAACTCTTGAAATACAATCATAAGTAGGTATGTTGGTGAGTACATTTCGATGATTTTCTATTCATTTTCGAGTTGTTGTTTCACTTTCATCTGATATTATCCATCTTTCTTTTCATCTGATGTAAGAATAATTAGGGGTGAAAATTTCTACCTGTAAGAAATAGAATCCTTGCGGGGACTTCCCCATTAGGGGTCGTGAAGGCAGAGAGTTTTTCCATGTGGGAACAGAGACTGGGGAGAAAATCTTCGCATGGTAAACTTGGGGATGGGGACAAAGACCAGATCCTCCACCCTGAATATATTACATAAATATTCTTATTATAGGTAGAGATATATATTATTATAAGTAATTGATTTTTTAATTAAAAACATTAACAAAATATTAAATTACACGAATTTTATATTTTTATTCTTACTTTTATACTTTTTAAATATTCAAATATCAAAGTAAGGCTAACTTTTATACTTTGTATATTAAAATGTTAAACGTTTTAACTTTCAGTCTTACTTTTATATATTTTTCCCATTTTATTATATTTTAGTTCATATTTTTGCTAACTTTTAATAAATTTCTGGTGTCCCTGCGGGGATCGCAGGGATCTGTATGGAAGAAGATTTGAGGAGGAAAGCTCCCTGAAATGGGAATCGGGGGTGCGAAGTGGAGGCAATTTGGCAGGCAGGAACGAGCAGGGGAGTATTCCCCACCGCCACTCCGCCCCATTGCCCATCCCTAGAAATAATTACCAAAAATCCAGGTTTGGTTCATGTGAATCATTTTGAAATGCTACGATGTAAAGTGAAGAATATTTATATTGAAAAACATTAAAATTGTATTTACTTAATTAAATTTAATTATAGTCAATATTAAATTATTTTCTATTTGTTTTTGTCTTTTGATGCAAATTCAAAAATAATAATTTAACTATTAATATTTGAGGCAAATCATTACTTTTTGATTAATTACTAATGTTACTATTAGAGCTATTTGATTATAAAAATATAATATACAATTATTTAAGTTTAATAATTAATTTTACTATTTCCCTAAGCTCTAAATAAAATCCCCAAAAAAAAATAGTTCTATCATTTTATCATTTTTTCTTTCATTTCACGGGTCTTGGTTGTGGGCTACACTTTTTCATTTTATCGAGTTTGTTCATTTTCTTTATATGTTTGTTGTTGTTATTATTTTCTATTAAATAACTATCCATATTATTAAAATAACTTAATAATATAAAAATTGATATTTTCAAAAAACATAAAATTTATAGTTTTTTACTATATACCGTGCGTAGCACGGGCCTATATATTAAATGATCTTTTTGTTTTTCTTATTTTTTCTAAATAGAATTTTCCAATGTAGTAAAATTATTTACAAATTGTGTAATAAAATCTTTACTCAAATTAATAGATTCTTAAGTGTACAAGAGTATTTTAGTACTATAATATATTGTAATATAAAGCTTATCAATGTTTTTCAATTCAATTAATTGAACCATAAGTCATTTTATGTTATAATATCTTACAGTATTATATAATTCAATTTAATTATTTATCAACCATAACAAATTTTATTTTAAGTCACTAAAACTCACTTAACAGTTTTTAACATACAATTTCTTTGAATAATATATTACTCACTATAATTTTTCAACAAGATTGCATTTTTATAACTTTTGTGAACTACTATAATTATAATAACAATTAAGCAATTTGCTATAATTATTACAATAATAATAATAATAATATCATCTACACCCACATCATCAAAGTTTTAGTAAAAAATATACAAATTTATCCTGTTTTATGGTTTTAATATAACATATTTTGTTTTGGTTAAAACAGAAAAAATGTAAATAAATATAATTTTAAAAAAAACGAATCAATAAATTAAGTTCATAGAAAAATAAAAAAGAAAAAAATAATAATTAAGTGAGATAAATTATTAGACCCAATTTATGTTTTTGTGGGTTCACAATTGGAATAAAAATTCGTACGATTGCTTAAAACATAGGTGGCGTTGTGGAGTTTACTTTAAGAACCCGCAATGAGATCACCGTTGGATATGCTCAAAAAACTTAAACGTTTTATCAATTTCCACCATAGAATTTTTGCAAAAAATATACCCTAATAAAGACACCTGTTACTATGAAGATAGAATATGAAACAAATCAACGCCGTTGGTTAATTAGTCTACCGTTATTAAATATAGGAATCAAGCCATACACATTTGTTTCCCAAAAAATTAGTCATACACATTCTTTGACAAGAAAAAGGCTATACAAATCCCAATCTTATTGATTTCGAATCACAATGTCAATGGGTTCAACCTAATTTAATTTTGTTAGCAAAGAATCAATTATTATTCATACACCTTGACATATTTTACATTATCAGTGGCTTATTTTTGACACTATTTATTTAGGCACGCAATTAAAAAATTTAAGATATTTTTTTCCTGACTACTTCATAATATCTAGAATAATCATTATGTAATATATATTCAAACAAATATATATCCTACCCGACTTGAGGGATTAGTTGCGCACAGAATATACCCAGTTTATACCAAAAAAAAATATATTATAAACTACAAATACATAATTACTATTATTAACAAATAAGACACAAATGACAATATTAATAACCGTAAAATATGAAACGATGTATCGTACTAACGTTAAAAGATAAAAACAGAAATTTGTTTAAAATATTGATACATTAAAGCACTATAATCATGACTCCTCACACATTCTTGGTAAAAAACGTCTTTAATCTATTTGACAAACATAAATAAATTAAACAATACTACATATATGTGTGTAGGGGGGACATTTAAGAATTTATAATAGTATGCTAATAATTTATTGGTTTAAATATGTATTTAGTCCCTGCAAATGTCCCTGTTTTTCGATTTAGTCCCTGCAAATTTTTTTTTTTTAAATACGTCCCTGCAAAATATCTTTTTTTTTAAATACGTCCCTACAAAATAAAATTTTTAAAAACGTCCCTGCAAAATAGCTTTTTTTTAAATACGTCCCTACAAAATAACTTTTTTTTTTAAATACGTCCCTGCAAAATATCACAATTTTTTTTTGTTGGGACGTATTTCAAAAAAAAGGTTATTTTGTAGGGACGTATTTAAAAAAAAATTATTTTGCAGAGACGTATTTAAAATTCCAACTTTTGGAAGGGCATATTCAAAAAAAAGTTATTTTGCAGGGACGTATTTAAAAAAAAAAATTGCAGGGACTAAATCGAAAAATAGGGACATTTGCAGGGACTAAATACATATTTAAACCTAATTTATTTATTTTTTATGACCAATGTACTCGAAATGTTTCCCTTGCATCGCACGGGCAGGTATACTAGTATATAACATCTGAGAATGAATATAATTTATTGCTATTCCATGTGTCACTTCTACAACAATTTAGTCATTAATATTCTTTTTTATAATTAATGTTTTACACTACTATGCTATGCATAATAAAGACTAAATAGCATGTTTTTCTAATTTTATTTAATTATCAATACTCAAAGACTTTTTCATTAAGAGTTCTTTAAATATTTTTTCTAAAAAAACAGTTAATTTAAAACTTATATTACATAAATTGTTTTCATTATGAATATAAGTTAAATGACTAATTTAATTTTGGTTTAAATATGTATTTAGTCCCTGCAAATGTCCCTGTTTTTCGATTTAGTCCCTGCAATTTTTTTTTAAATACGTCCCTGTAAAATAACTTTTTTTTGAATATGTCCTTCCGAAAGTTGGAATTTTAAATACGTCCCTGCAAAATAACTTTTTTTAAATACATCCTTGTAAAATAACCTTTTTTTTGAAATACGTCCCAACAAAAAAAGTTGTGATATTTTGCAGGGACGTATTTAAAAAAAAGGTTATTTTGTAGGGACGTATTTAAAAAAAAACTATTTTGCAGGGACATATTTAAAAAATTTATTTTGTAGGGACGTATTTAAAAAAAAGTTATTTTGCAGGGACGTATTTAAAAAATTTTTTTGCAGGGACTAAATCGAAAAACAGGGACATTTGCAGGGACTAAATACATATTTAAACCTTTAATTTTTATGTGAGGAGAAGTTTATGATTATTGCAATTAATCACTTTTTATAAAATTATAATGAATCACTTATTAAATCTTTTTCATGTATATTCGATCTATCTTATTTATTTTACGTTTCAAAATTAATAAAATTAGGATTTGTGAATTATAAAAAATACATTTTAGAATGTATTTTAAGGCCCAAATTCTTAGATGTTAGTCTCTTAGACATGTCACGTAATGCATAATAATAATAATAATAATAATAATAATAATAATAATAATAATAATAATAATAATAATTTGGTACAATCACACATATGGTCATCATTAAAGAAAGCACATGGCAAAACATAACTTTTTTCCCCTAAAAAAACTTAATATGACAGGCATACATGTAGTTTAATTTTCTAGAGTTTAAGATGATAGAACCACATTCTGACACATCCGTTTTATAAGAATGGATGTTATCACCACCATTTTGCAGTCCATTTCAAAAATTACATTGGCGAGATGTAGCACTTTGATTTACTTTATAGCCAACCATATAGGCTAACAGTGAAAGAACTATTACACCACACCACAAAGTTTTAGCCAATTGAAATTTACCTTTGTCACCTTTAAAGCATATGCAAATACCCAAACCATCCTCGTTTCCACAAAACTCAACAACTATATTGCATTTTATGACACTCAAGGGAGGATTGTGCCACAAGAGACAAATTCAAAACATTCAAAATATAACAGACCAAATCAAAACAAAAAAACATAATATTTAAATTTTAACTATCCATTTAGTTGATAGCGGATAACCTAGCTGATAACATATAAACTAACCTACTAAGAATGAATGTATAATGGTTATAAAATAAACTAACAAATTAAATTTAAAATGTTTCGTAAAATTAGCAGTTGAATAAACTTATAATTATACATGACATAATTGAGTACTTTTAATTAATTTTGAAAAATGAGAGAGATTGTTCATTTAATAGAAGATAAATGATAAATTTGCCCAAGAGCATCTGAATAAGATGATCTGAGTTTCTTCCAGCTTAACCAAGGTTTTGGGTTCGAATCCCACCTTGGAAATATATACAACAACGATAAAACTCTTGAGGGAGAATTTTGCCGATATTTGTGGTCCTATCAACCTGGAGGGATGGCGATAGAACATGCTATTAGTGGTTACTATATGTTTATAAAATCATGGTTTAAAGGGTTTCATTTGTTTCAACCATAGTTGAACCATATGACTAATAAGTAAATAATAAAATCAAAGCCGTTCAATCCGATTTTAGGCGGTTCAACTAGACAACGATCAAATTGAGGTTGAATCTACCGTTAGATTGACTGATACTCATAACACTGTGTTGTTGTCAAACTCTTACGTCCTAGCCGTGAGATCGGCCAAAGGTTTGGACAGTCTTTGATTCCTCTGTTCTTCAAGCAATTGCGCCGAGGAGGGAACACTGCTCCTCAACTGTGGGTTTCCTGACTCCTCTAGAAAGGGTCAGGTTGAGTGAATGGGACGCGAGAGTTGGATTATCTACTGGCCTAATACATAAAGATAAAGATAAAAGTAAAGTGCGATAAAAAGAATATAAACTGATAAAAAAATAGAGTTGTTGTATTGATGTGTGTCATTTTTACAATTATCCTCTTCCTATATATATATATATATATAGGCCCTCGTCGGCCACTATCCGAGCCAACACTTGCCTACCGTTGGATCAATTAAAGATTAACTCCTATCACTGCTCTTAAAGAGGCGGAGTAACTACCCACGATCCCACTAGCACGGTTAGTTGGGAAAAACTCCCTCACTCCGCTTTTCAAGGGTTCACTCATTCGCTTGATCTTCAACTGGTCCCACATTTTATCCACGTGCTCCTTCTCTCTTGCCTTCCAAGCAAGCCTGCCTTACCTCGCCCATTTAGTTCCTCGGCGGACCTTTGTCCTCGGACAACAGTCATGAACCTAGGCACCCGAGTCATCATGGCTGTGGCACTCTCTAGGCTGAGACTTTACTCTCTCTTGGCCTCGCTCATTATCCCTCGGACTTACCCCTTCCTCGGGGAGTTTACCTTTTGATTCGCTCTAAGGGCCTCTCTTGAGTTCATTTCTTCGGCAAATATCTCTTATGACTTTGTCTAGTGGCCTGCCTCGGCGCCCTAGCCCTTTTCTCCCTTTTCTCAGCCCTCGACTTACAACTCAATTATTTTTGGGTGTTAACACACTGTATATAGTCCATTCGCTATGGGCTAACAGTTTTGCAAAACAATAGCCTTAGACTATATGGACACAGAGAAAATAATAATTTATTTCTCAAAAATCAATACGGGAAAAGTACAACTTGAACAAATAATCTATTAAAAAACTTAAATAAATTAAAAGAAAGCATCATAGAAATAATTCCCCCCCCCCCCTTTTTTTTGTCGATTTTCCCGTTTTCTCATTTAAAAGAAGGGTCAAATATGTTTTTGGTCCCTATAAAATTTGAGTTTTTTGATTTTAGTCCATCAAAAAAATTTCATCAATTTTTTGTCCTTATAAAAATTGGATTTTTTCTTTTAATCCCTCTTGACTTTTAATAGCATTTTAAGACTTTTAATAGCACTTATATAAGAGGTCTAAAACGCATTATTAAAAGTCATGAGAGACTAAAAGCAAAAATTCCAAATTTTAAAGGACCAAAAATTTGTGAAAAGTTTTATGAAGGACTAAAAACAAAAAAAAAAACCTAAATTTTATAGGGGAAAAAACATAATTAACCCTAAATAAAATAAAGAAAAAGAAGAAGAAACATAATAGGCTGATAGGCACGAGACAAAAACGATGTTCCCCCAATAAGAATCCCGAGGCCCGTCTCAAACCGTGACACCTGCCACTATTTCTCACAAAATTTCCGAGTCACTCCCACAGCATTTCTCACAAACCGTGTTAAACCGGCCTTCAGGTAATCTTTCAGATCCTTTTTATATTCTTTTATTCTTTACCTTTATTTGGTCCATTAGGTAAAAAATTTATTTTTGATGGTGCCTTGTTGCTCTGTGATCTCTTGTGGTGGTTTTGGTAAATGGGGTTGATCGCGATTAGTGAATTATAGTGATTAAACTATGATGGGTGCTTCACATGTAAGGAAGAAAAGAAAGGAATGATTTTGAATCCCTAAATGCGTTGTTATGATGATTTTTGATAAAAAATTTGGGAAATTATTTTGGGGAGGCTTTAATTTTTACATAATTGCTGCTTTTGATGGGAAGT
Source organism: Astragalus glycyphyllos (assembly GCA_963573325.1). Taxonomy (NCBI): domain Eukaryota; kingdom Viridiplantae; phylum Streptophyta; class Magnoliopsida; order Fabales; family Fabaceae; genus Astragalus; species Astragalus glycyphyllos. The sequence goes on from OY754307.1 coordinate 18,079,498, forward strand.
TGTAGGGATTTAAATTTAGAAAAATGAAGGGTTTTTATTTTTTATTTTTATGTATTGTTTGTGGATATGGTTACAGGTTTAGGGTTTATGAGAGTGTGTTAACTGTTGAATGGAGATTCAGATAATGAATACTCAAGAAAATGGGCAGCAATCTCCTTTACATAGGCAAAATTCTTGGTATAGACTTACACTTGATGAGGTAGAGAGTCAATTAGGTGACTTAGGGAAGCCATTAGGGAGTATGAACCTTGATGAGCTTCTTCAAAATGTGTGGACTGCTGAAGCAAATAAGCCTGTTGAATTAGGGATGGAAAGTGATGGGAATATGCCATCCTCGTCCTCGTCTTCCTTGCAACGTCAGGCTAGTTTGACACTGGCTAGAGCGTTGAGTGGGAAGACGGTTGATGATGTGTGGAGAGAGATTCAACAAGGTCAGAAGAAGAGGTATGGATATGGAGAGGATGTGATGAAGGGTTGTGATCAGGATAATAGAGGAATGAGTCTTGGTGAAACAACTTTAGAGGATTTCTTGGTTCAAGCAGGGCTTTTTGCTGAAGCTTCTATTGTTCCGTCTGTGGGATTGGATACGATGGAGTCATCCTCCACTTCGATTGGCAGTTTGTCGGATACGAGACGGGGACGGAAAAGGGATTGTCCTGATTCATATGAGAAAGCTTTAGAGAGGAGACTGAGGAGGAAAATCAAGAATAGGGAATCTGCGGCTCGATCACGGGCTCGAAAACAGGTTTAGCCTTCACTTGTTACATAGGCTATTATGCTTTAGTGAGTTGATTTGATTGTTTAGTTGTTTCTTACCAGTGTTTTGTTGTGCAGGCCTATCATAATGAACTAGTTAGCAAGGTTTCCTGTCTAGAAGGAAAAAATATAAAGCTCAAGAAAGAGAAGGTTTGAAGCTTTCTTTATGTTTTTGTTTTCCTCGCTATTTTCAGCTTTCGGTGTGTTAATCAATCATGAAGATCTCTATGTTTTCTTTGCTTAGAACATCTATTCAGATTTCATATATGATTTATTTGTCGTCGATATCCTTTTCTTCATTGAAAAGTTTAGGTTGTGGACTGAGTTTTTCTTTGCAACCAAGACTAGTGGATTATCCTGTAGTGGACTTTCTCATCCCTGTGATAATGGAAAGTTGCAAACTCCCCATATTTATGAAAATTCTAATATTTCAACTAACTAGAATGACATGTGAGATATGCCAAAATTGAGTCCTCACTCTAAGACTGAGGACTTCTCCTAATGTACTCTGCTTCTCAATGTGCCACATGGCTTCTTCAAACTTTTTTACAATCTTCTATTTGGTCTGCCCTCTATACTAATGTTTCTACAAGTTATCTCCAAACATTCACAAGTGTTCACGACTTAACCTTAAAGAACCTAAGGCCAGACTTTACCTATTTTGACTACCCTGGCTTTCTCTCTAATGACCTCATTCCTAATCTACATGTGTGTTACATATCGATTACATATCTGATCCCACGCCTAGTCTACATGTCTATTACACATAGATTTCATTTTTATTGCCCTTTGATTTAGTCCCTTATCATCTGAACTCCGATCTCTCATTCTAAGATTTTTTTTAGTACTAAAAGGCCTTGTTATCTTGGATCAATTTAACAAATTGATTGTGCGATTTATAAGGATGTCACACAGAATTCAAGCATGGTGGATGAAATCATGAAATGGAGAAATATTTTAGGCATAATTTCAGGTTACAATACCTCAAACTAAGAAAAAAAATACATTTTGGCAGCTGCGGGTCCAGTGATGCCCTATGGTTATGGATGTTGACCAATGAAATGCCCAACACGAGCGAAAAATTTGAATATCTAGATAACAGTGCTGAATTGGTTGAATGGATATTTAGAACGAATGCATATATGAGAGAAAGCTGAGAAGGAGATCTATTTTGGCCTTAGTTATCCAGGAGAAGATGGTGGAAACAAAACTAAGATTGTTTGTAACCTGAGAAGGAGGAGATCTATTGTGGCTTTAGTTAGAAGAGTGAATCAAATGGAAGGTAATTTGATTAAAGTACTTAGATTAAGACCTAAAAACTCATTTGGAGAAACCATTATAAAATACATTGACGTAAACGACTTCACTGAAAATTTTGGTTTTTTAAAGAGCCTAATAGCATCAACTGATTTGCGTATCTTACACCACCTAATGGGATGGTGATAATACTAAATTGTTGTTGTAAACTTTTCTATCTCTATTTGATGCCAACTGATGTATTCTATTTAGATCTTATTTCATTATATATGCTATAATGCTCTAAGTTTGTTGTTTAGGCTTTCTCGTACATATTGTACCGTGACCATATGTCAGTTTGAATTGTAGGGTTGCTTAGTTAATCGTTGGACCAATGGACCTCAAGTTTAATATAATTGCTTGGTATAGTTTGCCGGTTAACCAAAAAGACATTCCCAACTGAAAATGATTTTAGAAACTTAATTTATCAATCCTTAATGTCCATAAAGATTTAGATTTTCGACAAAACATGATGGTGTAATTTGATCTATGTACCTAACCCTATGGTTGAGAAAACACATTGATAATTGATGTAAAAGCATATTTAGACCATATATCTAGTCGACGTGGGTCTTAACAATTTCTTCTGATTAAATTTTTTTGTTTGGACATTGTTTTAGCATCACCTGCAATGCATGTTTGAAAATAATAACCATCCTATTTGATTCCTTCCTTTTTGCTAGTGCACTAGTAGTAGTATGAGCGTAAATAAGATTCTATTGCATATAAGATTTATTTGGGTGTTGGGATAATGGGATTATCCTATGTAAATTAAGCATGCAACCACGGGTGATGCATATGGTTTCCTATGCATATACACCATAGCTACATTTGGTTGATACATGTGTAAATTTCCATTTACTTATAGATTATTGGCCATGGCTAAGTCTTTTATTTTCAATGAAATTTAGTTTCTTTTTGATATTTCATTTCATACCTTTATCCCTGTTATCGGTTGTTTTAAATGTTATTGAAAACTATCATTCTATGCAATTGTTGCAGGCTAGTTTAACTTGAATAATTACATTAGTGTATGAAGATCTTATATTTGTAAATTGGTTTAAATATGCATTTGGCCCCTGCAAATACACGCACAATCCAAACAGGCCCCTGTAAAAAAAAAAACTTTAAAATAGTTCCTGCAAAATATAAATTGTTTACGGTTAGGCCCCTCGGTCAGTTTTCCATAAAAAAAAACATTAAAATAAAAATAATTGCCACGTGTCATCATCTCATTGGACCATTATGCCACGTGTCACTGAATGCCACGTCATCAACCCATGTCACCATGGACACATGGCACTGACATGTGCCACGTCAGCAACCAATAGGTGGTTGCCAGGTGGCACTAGTGTGGCAAGGTGGAGAATAATGTGTTACTAAAAAAAATAACAATTTGGGCAAGCATGGGACTCGAACCCATGACCTCAACGTGATAATCATGCTCACTTACCATTGCACCACACGTTCATTTTGTGATATTATGCAAACAAGAAACATATATTACATAAAAACGAAAATCATCATCTTCAACCCAAAAACAAATCTGTGAAAATCATCATCATCATCATCTTTCATCACCTTCCATCTTTCATCATCTAGGTTCAATTTCGTTTTCATCATCTGAGTTTAATTTCGTTTTCATCAGGTTTAATTTTAATTTCAGTTTTCCATTTTCCAATCCCAATTTTTCAATTTCGTTTACAATTTTTCAATGTTGTTGTTGAAGATAAAATTTGGGGTTTTCAATTGAATTGTTGTTGTTGAAGATCTGGAAACGCAAATGAAGATCTATTTGGATAATATATGTTTATATAATAGATCTTCATAAACATGTTTATGTTGAAGATCTGGAAACGCAATTGAATTGTTGACGTTTTCATCAAATGAAGATGAAATGAACGTTTTTGGGTTGAAGATGAAATGAACGTTTTCATCAGATCTGGGTTGAAGATGAAGATGATGATGATTTTCGTCTTTATGTAATATATGTTTTTTGTTTGCATAATATCACAAAATGAACGTGTGGTGCAGTGGTAAGTGAGCATGATTATCACGTTGAGGTCATGGGTTTGAGTCCCGTGCTTGCCCAAATTGTTATTTTTTTAGTAACACATTATTCTCCACCTTGCCACACTAGTGCCATGTGGCAGCCACCTATTGGTTGCTGACGTGGCACATCTCAGTGCCATGTGTCCATGGTGACATGGGGTGATGACGTGGCATTCAGTGACACGTGGTATAATGGTCTAATGAGATAATGACACGTGGCAATTATTTTATTTTAATGTTTTATTTTTATGGAAAACTGACCGAGGGGCCTAACCGTAAACAATTTATATTTTGCAGGGACTATTTTAAAGTTTTTTTTTTATAGGGGTCTGTTTGGATTGTGCATGTATCTGCAAGGCCGAACGAATATTTAAACCTTGTAAATTTGAGATTTCATATTTGGATTCTTTCCCTTTAACAGGAGTTTGACCAGAGGTTACCGCCAGATTCATTGTCTGAACCAAGATATCAGCTTCGCAGAATAACTTCCGCCTCTTTCTGACACGTAACCTGCAATGAAGTTCTCTTGTTCACTTTCTTCTTTGTTAAATGAAGACACACCGAGGATTGCATTATCGCATTGCGCGTAGCTGCAGCTACTGGTGTACATTTCTTCCAGTAGGAGAGTTTGCTCTATCTCTATAATTAACTAACTAAAGGGTAAATACATATTGCAGCAAAAGTTTGATGTTCATATGCTTTAGCTTTGCAGGAAATAGTATCAGGAAATATTTGAATATGGTGGGTGGGTTGTTTTGTGTATAATGATCATGGGTGTGTATTAGGGTAGTTATTAGGTTATTGAAAAGATGGTTTCTATATAAATCTGAAACTAGGTATTTGTTGGTCTTATATTAGCATTTATGAAATTCACTATTGTAGTAGACTAACTTATCTGTTGGTGAGTTTTATGTGGAAATTCAATTCAATTATGGTGAAGTAGTGTGCTCTATAGAGATAATATACTGAAAAATGAAATAGCAAATGAAAATTTTACTTATAATTATGTTATCTCTTCTAGTGCAGTTTACCACCATGAACATAATATTCATTTATTGTGTGTCGCAACTCGTAAGAAGGTAGTTCAGTTGGTGAGCTAAAGAACATTGAAGGAGTGCATGTAGGAAATTTAGAGTTCAAACCCCGGAAACTAGCATTTCTCCCTCCCCTAACTATTAACAACTTACATTTGCTTATAAAAAATATATATACTTTTATTGTTGTGCTCCATTTCATCCGGGTTTTGCTCTATTCTAGGACTACGAATGGAAACATGGTGAACTTTGTTTTCTTTGCTTCTTTCCCTATGGCCTTTTTAGTGGGGGAGGGGGAAATGATAGCTTCCCAGGTTTGAACCCAGAACTTTCTTCTTGCACCCATTTGGCGTACTCCTTCATATCGTTTAGCTCCCCATTGATTTTTCACGGAGAATGTGACTCCCTAGTTTCACATAGGGTTTTTTTTTTTGGTGAGACACATAGGGGTTATTTAGGTAAACATTTTAATTAAATGCTTGTTGAATAAGTGTTCATCGTATAAGTGTTTATGTTTAAGCTATAACTATAATTGAAGAGGAAATGTAGTTAAAATAGTTTATGGAGCTGTCATGATGTTTCATAAGTTTCTTTTAGGAGCCCAAAAAGAGAAACAAGGATTACACAGAGACAAGTCTAGGAGTAAAAACTTCAATACAATCATCATGCAACGGTTGCAAAATACTTGGTAGAGGATCATCAAACACACGAAGACCATCAGCCTGCTCACAAGCCAAAGAAGCGAGTCTATCAGCCACCCTATTCGCTTCCCGGTAAACATGAATGACTCTAACCCACCACTTGAGTTGAAGAACCTTCCGAATGTGCAAAAGCAGACTTCTCCCTTCCATGTTGCCACTACCATCACCATTGAGAAAAGTAACCACCACCTGAGAATCCATTTGAAGCTCCACCTGTATAAAACCACCTAGATACTTGTTCCATAAGCTAATTAAAATTAAAAGAAAAATAAATTATATTTGTGCCTTTAAGAAAAATTATATTTGTATCAAAGCTTCTCTTCCTTTTTCTACTCTAAACAGCCCCAGCTTCTCTTTTTCTTCATTCTTATTTCAAAAGGAAAAGTTCCATCATCAAAGCTTGGAGGTTGATGATATTTTATGATACTAGAAGAGAACTTTGGAATGATCATCTTTCTCCCTCATTTTCCTCACAAGAACAGAGAGTTCTACAAATCTTTTTAAGTAAGGAAATTTCTTAATTTTATTCCTAATCTTTTAATTTTAAGTTGATATTTTGGTTGTAGAGTTTTGATTATATTTCACTACATTTTCCATTGAAAATTTGCTAGGAAAATAAGTCAAAAAATTTTGATGGTGGAAAGTTTAATTTTTTTGTTTAAGAAGTTGAGCATTTGAGAAGGTTTCGAAAAAGAACAGATTTTTATGAGTTTTGAACTTGGGATCACCCAAAACTTTCCGGAAATTTACAAAACAGTTTGATCGCCATAAAAATCGAGTCTTTATATAAAGAAAAAAGGTTTTTAGCTTTTCATGTGTTCGAATGACTTTTGGGAAAAGAATAAAGCCCTAGGAAAACAAACGAGTTAAAAAGCTTTAAAGTTTTTTTGTAAAAAAGAAGTATTGAAAATTAGACTGGTATCTTAAAATAACAATATAAAAAAAGGAATAAAGCTAAAAACCACTTAAAATAACATAACGAATCCCACATTGCGAGTCCCACTATAGCATACATAGGATTTGGACGAAGCGAGGCGACTCGTCCCAAAGCAATAAATGCTAAGACACTGAAAACTCTACAATCACTATGACAAGACGTTTCGTTTTGGTCAAATGGCACATCAACCTGACAGATTGATACATGTCAAATCGGATAGCTCCAGTCAACCACTAATATTTGCCGACCTGGGGGCAACCTCGAAGACAAATCCGACCCCATCACGGCGCTAGTTACCAAACGACGACCTTGGACTCGTCCCAATTCATGACAATATGGGTATCTTCTGCAACTCAAGTCGAGGACGCACTCCCGTGACCGACCTCGACTTGGGGGGCAACTGTTTCGGACTGGGCCAAGCTGCCCAATCCACATCAAGAACGGCCCATTCCAGTGTTGGATCCGGCCCAATAACGGCTAGGAAAGGCAGGGTCAAGATCAACGGGCGAGATTGACACGCTCCGATCCAACGACCCAGACTCGGCCAAGCCTCGCAAGGACCCCCTCTTCGCGTCTATAAATACAGCCTCTGCCTCTAATATCAGGTACACTTTGCTCATTTGTACATTTCACTGGCTTCTTATTGCTGACTTTGGCATCATAGTGTCTGCAAGTACCAACCTCACTAAGTCTATCCTCAGAAGAAGACGACTCCAACAACTCCATCCTCGAGAGAAGACGACTCCAAGAACTTCCATCCAACCTTGACATAAGAAATGACGATTTCAAGACTCTACCTACCGACTGCTCATCTCAGGATCCAGATCCTAAGGCAAGGTACTGAACACCTTTAAAAATATTGACTTGACAATAGAGACTCATTTTTTGACAAAATATAGAGACTCAATTAAGAATAAGATTGAACACCTTTAAAAAGTAATTTTGATTTTTTGTAAAAGTAAGATTGAAATTGTTATATATAAACGTAACAAACAACTATTCATAAATTCTATTCCTTCGTATAAAAAAAACTATTTATATGTAATGAAGCTGCCACTACAATATTCCAGATGGATTTAAAAATAATGATGCAAGTGATCGAACTCGCAATGAGCAACAGCTTTCAGTTGATCAGTTAAATATATACCGTAATGGAGTTGTGTGTGATGGCATTTCAATTGTCTAGACCATAAAAATATCAATGGTGACTAGAAATAGAAAATCCTTGAACAATTGAACCCGAAAAAAAAAACCATTGATCAATGGTTTACACAGCTATAAAGTAATTTTAGAACAATACACTTTATTTAGACATTGTAACTGCATACCATCTAAGCAAAAACCATATTCAGTTCCGATTTTACTGTACTTCCAAACATAACAAGTTGTTTTAGTTTTTTCTTTTATTAGAACAAGTTATTTTAGTTTCCAATTCTGGAATATTTTATTAGTATAAATATCTTCCATCTTTCTTTCACCTTTTCACCTGAAATATTTTATAACCATGGGTGCCCTTTGTTTGATACTTGTATTGGCTTATTTCCAATTACAAAGTGTCCATGGGGCAGAAACTGTATCAGGTCTTGGTGTTAATTGGGGTACACATGCATACCACCCTATGGATCCTAAACTTGTGGTAGCTATGCTGAAGGACAATGGTATCAAGAAAGCGAAACTTTTTGATTCAGATCCTTTTGTTATTAGTGCTTTTTCTGGTACAGACATTGAAGTCATGGTCGCAATTCCTAATGGTGAGTTAAGTAGATTTGCTACAAGTAGCAAAGATGCTGAAGATTATGTCAAAGAAAATATCACCAAACACATTCAAAATGGGGGTGTCAACATTAGGTACTCACAGTTCTTTCACGTACAGTTAAATAGTTACATTACATCCAACGTTTTTAATGAGTGTATGCATTAAAAAGTTTTAACGAATTACTTCTTTGAGAAAAAAATTAAATAATTACATTCAAAGTTGTAAGTTGTTATGTTATTATCACAATTCTTGACATTGTTCAAAATCACAACATATTGTTGATGCAGACACAACCATGTGAAAAATTGTGATGTAGCGTGTAGATAAAGGTGACAATTTTTTAAAATCTTGATAACATGTTTGTAATTTGTAGATAAAGGTGACAACATATAACATATGTTGGTAAATCACAACATATTGTTGATGCAGACACAACCATGTCAAAAACGGTGATGTTACGTGTAGATACGTGACATCACTGTTTAAATGAGTCATTTTTGAATGGCTCATTTAATAATAATATCTTGTATCTTCTCACCCTTTGTGTTATTTATAGATACATAGCCGTTGGAAATGAGCCATTTTTGACTTCTTACAATGGATCCTACACGAACACCACATTCCCAGCTATGCAAAACGTTCAAAAGGCAATCGTCAATGCTGGTTATGCAGACAAGATAAAGGTGACAACACCTATAAATGGCGATGTCTACAGTAGTGCTCCGACATACAAGCCATCAGATGGAGATTTTCGCAGCGACATTCGTGATCTCATGAAACAAATATGCAAATTTCTTGACGAAAATAAGTCACCTTTTGTTGTCAACATTTATCCTTTCTTCAATGTATATCAAAACCCAGGTTTTCCACTTGAGTTTGCATTCTTTGATGGCCAAATTGCCCCAACCATTGATAAAAGTGCAACATACACTAATGTGTATGATGCAAATGTAGATACCCTTTCATCAGCATTAAAAAAAAATGGTTTCCCTGGTGTTAGAATTGTAGTTGGTGAAATTGGTTGGCCAACTGATGGTGATAGATTTGCTACTGTCAACAATGCAAAAAGATTCTACACAGGGCTCCTTAAGGAAATGGGAAGCAAAAAAGGAACACCAATGCGCCCAGGGCCAATGGATGTTTATCTATTTTCCCTTTTCGATGAGAATTTAAAGAATATCGATCCTGGAAACTTTGAGCGTCATTGGGGAGTTTTTACTCACGATGGAAAACCAAAGTTTCCTGTAGATTTTTCTGGTAAAGGAGGACAAGATAAATGGCCTGTAGCCGCGAAAAATGTTCGCTACCAAGATCGTAAATGGTGTGTCCTCAAGGAAGATGTAAAGGACTCATCTCTAATTCAAAAGGAACTAGACTATGCTTGTAAGGGTGCAGATTGTACAAGCATAGGAATGGGTTGTTCTTGTGGAAATTTAACTCTTGCTGGGAATGCATCGTATGCTTTCAACAATTGGTTTCAGACCAGAAACCAAAGTGCTGATGCATGTGGTTTTAATAATTTAGCCACCATTGTAACCAAGGATCCATCAACGGGAAGTTGTACATTCCCTATTGAACTAATGGAGACCCTCCCATCAAATGGACAACCTGGTAGCAACTCACCAAATGGAAAGAAAGGACAAGAGAGCAGTGCAGAAATGCTCACAGCAATGCGTTCAGTGAGAAGCCTTTTAATTGGGTTCACATTATTTCTATTATCATATGTAACATTTGCTTAAAAAGTATCTATGTAGTTTCTTTTGAAACAAGAAAAAATATGTAATTGGTATCGGTATATATTTCATGGGGTGTGATTATCATTGATGCCTCGTTGTAATGCTATTTTGTACTTTCCTCTTGAGGGACTTTAACCGATATTTTGTGTAATTCTTGTTTCCATAGAAATGATGATATATATATATATATATATAAATATATATGGTGTAAGCTTTAAGTAAAAATGTCAAAATTAAGTCTCTTTCCTCGCAATGGTTCCTTGAAAGGTCTAGACGACTACATTGTTTCTATAATGAGTGACATGTTGCCCCAACTATCTGTACGTCACAAATAATCCTCAGTTGAGTCGATATGTATTCAAGTCAGCGAGTCATAAATTTGGCCGTAAAAAAAATACGTACAAAGATTAAAATTTTATATCTGATATATGAGATAAAACTTCAATATATCTTTGTGAAAATCGAGAAATAAATTTGGTTGCCAAATAAAGATTTAAAATTGGTCATCTCATATATGATACAATTATTTAATACAACATCACTATTTTGTACCAAACAAAACGTACGAAATAGCCTGTATTAAAATACATGGGTCGGCCAAAGTGATGTTAACACAAGAATATGCACTATTCTAACATTTCATAATCGTAACAAGAATCATTTTCCTATTTAGTGTTGTTTTTGCACATAATTAAAAAAGAATTTTGCAATATTATGAAATGTAAGGACAGTTCAATAATATAGGTAAATTTTTTATTACGGAAAAATGTGAGTAATTTACCAAATATAATGTGAAATCAATAAAATTAACGGAAAAGGATCCACTGACGTTTTGGCGGGAACTACAGAATGCAGTTCCCTTCTTTTCATCTGTTAGATTAATCCAACGATTTAGGTAGTGCCATGTTTTCCTTCTTTCATTTTTTTTTCTTTTTGAATCTGAGAATTAGCTTTTTTTGAAAGTACTGGTTGTTGCTTTTACACAGAGTACTTCTTACTGCCTCACCGCTTCCGTTGCTCGCCGCTGGTGTGGTCGTTCCTGGCACTACCGCTAGCTGCCGCTTCTGTGTTGCTCGTTGTTTCCGCAGCCTACCTCCACCTCTCGCTGCTCTTATATGCTTCAAATTTATCATATGCATTTGATTATTGCAGTGACATAGCATTTGATTCTTCCAACAACATATTATTTCTTTCTAGTAGCCTGTTCATTTTAAAAAGAAAGTGGTTCTGAACATGACTTTGTGCTTCGATTGGAGTAAACATGGCAGGGGACAAAACATGACTCTTTCATTAAAATTTTCCCACATGTACTCCTTTCATTCCATTACAGCTCCTAACTTTTATCAAATCAAATCACATAACCTTGAATATTTGCCTAATAAATCCCACTGAAAAGCACTCTCAAGATTCTAAAAATTTGAAAGTAAATAATGGTTATTTTTTACACTGCTGAGAATCTGAAATTGTGGAACTAGAGTTTTATGATGGTCGGAGAGTCGAGAGGTGATGGTACGCGGCAGCGATAGTGAGCGACAAATGTAGTTGCAGCGAGCGGAGGCAGCGAGCAGTCGCAATGGCGGCGAACTATGGAAGCGATGAGTCAGTAAGAAATAATACTATTAGCTTTTGGAATGGAAAGAAGAAAATAAAGAGAAAGGACACGTGGCACTTTTTAATTAGTGTGATTAATCTAACGGATGAAAAGAAGGGAACTGCATTCTGTAGTTCCCGCCAAAACGTCAGTGGATCCTTTCCCAAAATTAACCACTTTTTTTGGTGGAATCCACTATCTTTGTCAATTAAAATATATTTGTTCTTTTACACAACTTTTATATTAAACTATTTGATTTTGTCCAAAAAAAATCAAACTATTTGAATGAATGCAAGTGAGATTGGATTACTATTTATAGATTACAGATGTGAACTGCTACCTTTCTTGCATTGAACACTCGTCCTTATTGGAAGTAGATACGAAAATAAACTAACTAATGATTGTAAATGATTGATGCCACGTGTCTTCTAGCGTCATGGATGCTTCCATCTGTCCTTATGCTTCGAGTATGATTGATCAGCGGTCGGTCGTACGCGAGTGAAAATAATTTGAAGGATTTAATATAGTATCAAGGTAAGAGACATTGGTATTCTCCCAAGGACCTCTAATGCTGAAATCACCAACAAGTACGAAATTAATAATAAAAAGGTGGCTTTGATTAGAAAAGTTTCAGTTTGATAGGAGCAACAATTGGCGAGAGATAATAGATTCACCGATTTCAGGGTGTGCTTCTCGGAGGCATCAATCATTTCCATTTCCAGATTGATATAAACTAACTAAAAAGGGGGGTTTGATTAAAAATAACGTCTATAAGGATTTCCAATTCCAGATTGATATAAACTAACCAGATTGATATAAACTATTTTTAAAATATTCTAATGTTTTTGATTATTTATTAATTAGATTTCGTAACTTCCATTTCAACAACCAAATTTGAACAGATCAATTATGGCTAAAATTGAGGAAGTGATGGAGTAGTTACAGGAAAAATAAGGGAACCGATTTTATGATGGTATTCTTTTTAAAACAGGATTTTCAACTTTACAAGCACTTAAAAAAATTCCTACTCTGCATTTGGACACTATTCATCTCTTTTTTGTGTTTTATGGCAGTCCCGTTTCTGACATTTTATGGGCCCTAAGCAAATTCTGAGAAAAGGGCCCCCTTACACAATTACTTTTTATTTTGAAAATATTTTAATAAATGACAAAAAAACTTACAAAATATCAAAATACTTCTCTTTTCTCGGAAAGTCATAAGAAGTCGTTTCTTCAAGCATTTTGAGATGCAAATTATTTATAATCTCATCAACACCAATGTTCTTCAACATATCCTTATCAAATGACAAAGTTGTCAAACCGTTCAATCTCTATTGTGACATTTATGATCTCAAGTAGGTTTTAATCAATTTCAGTTTTGAAAAACTTCTCTCCATTGATGCACGGGCACTGTCAGTAAAGGAGTTTGACGGTTCTGATAGCTTTCTCCGTGTGAATTTATTTTTGGGAAGAGAAATAGTCAGTGTAGGTTTTTTTGGGCTTTTTTTTCTTATTTTTTTGTTATAAGATTAGTGTAACGCTTAGCATTTTTTTTTTACATATATATATATATATATATATAAACCTTATTTTGTGTTGCCTACATTTGTACTAGCGATTGTGTCAAGAGGCATATCAGAAGTTGGGTATTTTCAAAACAACAAGCTTCTTCATTTCCTTCAGAACATCAACATCAACATACTAATAAGGTTGGTCATTCTCTAGTAAGGTTTCCATTTCGGTTTTTCCCTATTTTGTTTTCCATTTAGCCGACTCGATTTTTTTTTCCATGTTACCATTTCATATATCTCAGAAATTTTCTTTGCTTTCTAATAAAAACAATTGTTCATCACACTTTTGGAACCTGAAATTTTCTATGATAAGGAACACACTGATTATAACACACAATTTCAAATACAACTTTTCCAATGTCAACATTAGATAGAGTGTGCAAAGTGCAAACATAACCTTCATAACATCAATAAACTCAATCGCACACAAAACAAAAGGAAAGAAGAAAAACTTGATCTAGTAGTGTGATTAGAGAGTCTACAAGAAAGTGAAGCCATGTCATGTGCCGCCATTCTTGTCAAGAATTGCCGTTGATGTTATAACTCTCCATAAAACTCAAGTCAGGCGCAAGATCGGGATCCAACAAAAACCCTAACGGATTTTGACTATCTTGACTGGCAGAATCAGTTGGAAATTCAGTTAATGTTGCATGTTTATCACCATCATCAGTCAAAAAGGGGAAAAAATCATTAATGAAATCCTATAGGTAAGGGTATAGTTCATAATCACAAATAAATTTAGGAATAATATACTAACCTTGAGTGGTAGTAGTTGTGTAGTCAGCTAGAGTTGAAGCAGCAATTGGTCCTAGTGAAGACCTTAGATCCTCTTGCTCATCCAATTGAGTTTCTGAGGAATTCAAAGATGAATTCTGGATAGCTTCATTGGCTACAAAATCATCATTATTCTGTTGGAATGAATCAACATTATTCGAGCCATTCGAATTGAAAGTTAAATTCTGGATTGCTTCATACAGTACAAAATGATCATTATTTTGTTGGAAGGAATCAACATTATTTGAGCCATTTGATTTGAAAGTTGAATTTTGGATTGCTTCATAAGGTACAAAATGATCATTATTTTGTTGGAAGGAATCAACATTATTCGAGTCATTCGAATTCAAGGTTGAATTCTGGATTGCTTCATAGGGTACAAAGTGATCATTATTCTGTTGGAATGAATCAACATAATCCGAGCCATTCGAATTTAAAATTGAATTCTGGATTGCTTCATATGGTATAAAATGATCATTATTCTGTTGAAATGAATAAACATTATTCGAGCCATTCGAATTCAAAATTGAATTCTGGATTGCTTCATATGGTACAAAATGATCATTATTCTGTTGGAATGAATCAACATTATACGAGCCATTCGAATTCTTAGAACCGTAGAATACCGGTTCCAGCAAACCATCGTTATTCTGATGAGTAACAAGAAATGACTGACTAGGCTGAAATTGAATAGAAGTCTCTGGTGTATCGACACACTCGAGTGGAGGAAGTGAGGACTGAGGCGTGTGCCAAATATGTTTTTGAGCCTCAGAATTTTGGACTAAAGGGAGGTCCACCTTAAAGGCCCCATAAATGAGGTCAGAAGGAGCAGGGATAGTGCCATTTATGCGTTGAGTATGATCGAGATAACTCCCTTAAATGTTCTTGCGCCCTCGCGTGTAGTACTTGCCTTTGAGAACCCCCATATGTCTTTCGGAAATGTAGCCTTCGAGCGTGTATATTCCTTCAGCTCTTGGGATTGGCCTACGAAGTCCTTTCAAGAATAGATGTAGACTTTGAGTAACCATGACTTTGAGAGTTATTTGGGTTAACGATTCCGGAGATCGTCTTTTTAACGCAATACTGACGTGTCATTGCACCTAATTTTGAATCTGAAATTTGGTTGTAACACCTCCTCTGATTATTCTCCATCTAAAAAGGAAGAGCAAAATCGAAGAAGAATCGCAACCATAAAACATAGTGGAAGCAGAATTGTCTCCTTCAAGAACCATGAAACGCATCTATCCAGAAACGCACTACGTCTGATTTGGGGTGGTGGAGAAGCAATAGAAGAGATGTAGAGGGTGGAATTGAGAGATATAGAGGGTGAGAACCAATGTCGTTGGGTTTTGAAGAAGATGCAGTACAGGATGTTGATGGGTTTAAATGGACATGATACACATCTCTCCATTTACTTTCCTCGAGTTCTGGATCTAAGAGAGATGTAGAAGAAAGACGAAGTAGAGGGTGTGAAGAGATGCAGAGGATCAGAACTGAGAAGAGATGTATAGGGTGAGAACTGATGTCCCTAGGTTTACACCATTGGGTCAGCTGTCACGTAATTTAATGATTGGCACGTCAGCACTTTTTTTGGCAGAAGGCCAACTCAACAACAAAAATTGACAAAACACTTTTTTAAAATCGGGAGACCAAATGTCTGAGTTTTAGAGTAATGGAACCAAATATCAGAGATTTTGAAAATAGAGGACCAAAACTATAATTTAATCTATTTTTTTTTATTATAGATATTATTTTATGATATTTATATATCCACCGGCTGCAATCTTTAGTCCTAGTATCATTAATTAGATGTGTATCTCCAAGCATCAACCGCATTTAAAATGATCTGAAAAATCCTAGTTTTTTCCTCAATGACACCAACGAAGAATGAATACCAAAGAAGAATGAATAATTAGATGTTAAATCAAAAGTACAATATAAATCCTTTCCAATGTATGTATGTATATGTGTGTGTGTCTATATATATATATATATATATATATATATATATATATATATATATATATATATATATTCTCATTCTATCCTCTTTCGCAAATTACAATAGCCTACATGGCTATACACATTGGCCCATAGTTGTTGGGCAGTGTTTCTTATACCAAATAAATTAAATAAGTTAGATCTTCTATAAAAAAAAACACCTCACGAACAACCCACATACTCAACATTTTCTTTCTTCTAGACATCCACCTTCTCATTGTTTGAATAGGATACCTGATAGTGTTGTTGGTCCTCAACACTTTTTCCTTATCTATCAATAGACATTCATCAAATCAACATTAGCTTTTGAAAAATATGATTTTGGTATATTGAAATTTAAGAATGATAATACATGTATCATGTGTGACAAATTGCGAATTGCAGAATAGAAAAGGGAAAACTATGACCTTTAAAAGTCTGAAGCACAAATTAAATTGTGTCATGTACAAATGGTGTAGTTGCTTCATAGTTCATATCCAGAGGCTTCTTGTGATGAATTGAATTGAAAATTTATGTATTAAAAAAACTTGTAGTAGGTGTCAATGAGTCAATCACAAATCATACCAAAATAACTGTAAAGACTAAAACTATCTTAAATTCAAGCAATCTTCCTCAATGGAATCTGAAATTTTTTAAAGAAATTAAATCATAGTAGTAGCCATAGACACACGGGCAGTAAAAAAGGATAAAACAATAACAGGTTGGACAAGTAAACAAATAAGTACAGCTCAAATTACATCAAAGAAACTGACACCAGTAAATTACATGCGAAATAAGGTTTTCCAAACGTAACAAGTTATTTTTGTTTTTACTTTTATTAGAACAAGTTATTTGTATAAATATCTTACATCTTCCTTTAACCTTTTCACCTGAATAATTCACCATGGGTGCCCTTTGTTTGATACTTGTATTGGCTTATTTCCAATTACAAAGTGTCCATGGGGCAGAAACTGTATCAGGTCTTGGTGTCAATTGGGGTACACATGCATACCACCCTATGGATCCTAAACTTGTGGTAGCTATGCTGAAGGACAATGGTATCAAGAAAGCCAAACCTTTTGATTCAGATCCTTTTGTTATTAGTGCCTTTTCTGGTACAGACATTCAAGTCATGGTCGCAATTCCTAATGGTGAATTAAGTAGATTTGCTACAAGTAGAAAAGATGCTGAAGATTATGTCAAAGAAAATATCACCAATCATATTCAAAATGGGGTGTCAACATTAGGTACTCAGTTCTTTCACGTACACTTAAATAGTTACATTACATCCAACACTTTTAATGAGTGTATGCATTAAAAGGTTTTAACGAATTGATTCTTTGATAAAAAAACTAAATAATGACATTCAAAGTTGTAAGTTGTTATGTTATTATCACAATTCTTGACATTGTTCAAAATCACAACATATTGTTGATGCAGACACAACCATGTCAAAAATTGTGATGTAACGTGTAGATAAAGGTGACAAATTTTTAAAATCTTGATAACATGTTTGTAATTTGTAGATAAATGTGACAACATATAACATATGTTGGTAAATCACAACATATTGTTGGTGCAGACACACCCATGTCAAAAACGGTGATGTTACGTGTAGATACGTGACATCACTTTTTAAATGAGTTATTTTTTAATGGCTCATTTAATAATAATATCTTGTATCTTCTCACCCTTTGTGTTATTTATAGATACATAGCCGTTGGAAATGAGCCATTTTTGACTGCTTACAATGGTTCCTACACGAACACCACATTCCCAGCAATGCAAAATCAAAACGTTCAAAAGGCAATCGTCAATGCTGGTTATGCAGATAAGATAAAGGTGACAACACCTATAAATGGCGATGTCTACAGTAGTGCTCCGACATACAAGCCATCAGATGGAGATTTTCGCAGCGACATTCGTGATCTCATGAAACAAATATGTAAATTTCTTCAAGAAAATAATTCACTATTTGTTGTCAACATATATCCTTTCTTCAATGTATATCAAAACCCAGGTTTTCCACTTGAGTTTGCATTCTTTGATGGCCAAATTGCCCCAACCATTGATAAAAGTGCAACATACACTAATGTGTATGATGCAAATGTAGATACCCTTTCATCAGCATTAAAAAAAAAAATGGTTTCCCTGGTGTTAGAATTGTAGTTGGTGAAATTGGTTGGCCAACTGATGGTGATAGATTTGCTACTGTCAACAATGCAAAAAGATTCTACACAGGGCTCCTTAAGGAAATGGGAAGCAAAAAAGGAACACCAATGCGCCCAGGACCAATGGATGTTTATCTATTTTCCCTTTTCGACGAGAATTTAAAGAATATCGATCCTGAAAACTTTGAGCGTCATTGGGGAGTTTTTACTAACGATGGAAAACCAAAGTTTCCTGTAGATTTTTTTGGTAAAGGAGGACAAGATAAATGGCCTGTAGCCGCGAAAAATGTTCGCTACCAAGATCGTAAATGGTGTGTCCTCAAGGAAGATGTAAAGGACTCATCTCTAATTCAAAAGGAACTAGACTATGCTTGTAAGGGTGCAGATTGTACAAGCATAGGAATGGGTTGTTCTTGTGGAAATTTAACTCTAGCTGGGAATGCATCGTATGCTTTCAACAATTGCTTTTAGACCAGAAACCAAAGTGCTGATGCGTGTGGTTTTAATAATTTAGCCACCATTGTAACCAAGGATCCATCAATGGGAAGTTGTACATTCCCTATTGAACTAATGGAGACCCTCCCATCAAATGGACAACAACCTGGTAGCCACTCATCAAAAGGAGATAAAGAAAATGAGAGCAGCAGTGCTGAAATGCTCACAACGATGCGTTCGATGAGAAGCCTTCTAATTGGGTTCACATTATTTCTATTATCATATGTAACATTTGATTAAAAAGTATGTAGTTTCTTTTGAAACAAGAAAAAATATGTATAATTGGTATCAATAAATAATTCAAGGGGTGTCATTATCATTGATGTCTCGTTGCATGCTATTTTGTACTTTCCTCTTGTATCAATTGAAATGATAATATATTGTGTCAAAAAAAAAAAGAAAAGAAATGATCATATATATGGTGTAAGTTTTAAGTAAAAATGTCAAAATTAAGTCTCTTTCCTGGCGATGGTTCCAAGATAGGTCTAGAGGACCACATTGTTTGTATTGTGAGTGGCATGTTGCCTCAACTACCTGTACGTCGGAAATAATCCTTAGTTGAGTCGATATGTATTCGGGTTAGGGAACCCCTAGTCATAATAGGCGAGTCATAAATTTTGGCTGTCAAAAAATGTACGTTCAAAGATTAAAATTGTATATCTGATATATGAGATAAAAATTCAATATATCTTTATGTAAATCGAGAAATAAATTTGGTTGCCATTATAAAGATGTAAAATTGGTCATCTCATAATTGAAGTCAATAATGTCACAAGGAAGGGGGGTTGGAATTGTGACCATTTTAAAAATTGACCTGAAATAAAAGAACTTATCTTCACAAGTATAATGTGAACATAACACTAGTGGAAAAACGAGATTTAAAGTAGGACATTTTGGTCTTTTAAAGTCGGATGTGAGTCCAACTTCTATAAGGGCGACTTAGAAAGTCAAAGATTTAAAGTCGGACAAAAAGGATCCGACTTTAATTTTCCTTTGTGCGTTGTGGAATTTCCGTATGGTGTGGTTTGCCCTCTGTGGAACTCATCTAAAGTCGGACAAAGGTAAGATCCGACTTTAAAAGTGTTATTTTTTTAGTTTTATTTTTCTTGCTTCTCCCATACAAATATTTCTTGTACATACTTTCAGCTAGCTAAGAGGAACACATACACACACGGGTAATTAAAGTACTACACTTAAATAGAGTTAAACTCTTAGATTTCATACCAAAATGTACGTTAATGTACTACATTTTCATTTATGCAAAAAAAAACACGTAAACAAATTCTTGATATTCTAATAGTATTCCAAAATGTACACTACACTTTCACTTAAGTTGTTTTCTTCTTTCTTCCTTTCCAATTGGCTTACGCTCTGCATACAACCTCAGAAAGAACTCTGGCCAAACTTGTTTAATGTGCTTTAATTCTTCAGATGTGAACTAATAACTCAAATTGCACCACCAGCAGCTGGGCCAATTACTTTAGTATGCATAATTGTGTTCAGGAAATCAAAGGGATACTCACATTAATTGCACCACCAGCAGTTGGGCCAATTACTTTGCATGCTGACATAGCAGTTATACAAAAGCCATTAGCTTCCCCTCTTTGATGATGATCTTGTTTCCTATATCAGCATTTCATATATGTTGTTGCAAGTTGCAACTCAATTACAAAACTCAACTTTTGAAAGAAAATTAAAGCTAAAGAACAGAATAAAGGTTTACCACTACTTTATTTTGCATAATGAATAAACCAGTAGAAATTATCTCCTGAATCCATAGAAAAAAAAAGAATACAATTAGGCAAAGTTTAACGAAGACATGTTTTGAAACAAACAAATACTAAAATGCCACTAAGAGGAATACTAACCCCTGAGATGCGAGCAAGTACAATAGGCCGACAAACTTTTTGCACCGATTGATATAAGCCAAGTTGGAACATTATAATAGCCACACCTAAACAATGGAGAAGTAAATAATTGAGAAACATATCTAGTGAGTAATGCACAAAAGATAGTATGTTATATCTTATGCTATGCAATCCAAAGGGAACAAATTTAATATGACTCAAGTCCAGCTTCTTCAGAATATATCTAATAAAAGTTTATTCTTGATTCATAGATTTAGCAGGCTACCATATAGCTCCATGTGAATGCGTAACAGTATATACGCAAACATGTGTAACAATATCTAGAGATTCACAAATGTCAAAGATATATACATACGTGATTCTGCAAGAACATTACCAACATCATTACTTCTGAAGTTCAAACCACCCAACCTTTGAGGACTCACAGCTCATAATGAGAAAACCTTAAAAATTATTAAAATATAAAATGGTGTTTAGTTAACCAATAAGATCAATAAAAATTTGTAGAGTAAGATAAATAGATGCATCTTTGAGTAGGAATAATACCTCTGAAAACCAATGTCATGAATCCCAAAAACACAGTAAACAACGATAGATGGCATTAAGGGCAAATTTCGGAGGAGGCTTTCATCTTTTTGAATCATCTTGTTCTTGTTATCCCCTATGCATTAAATGATTTAGAAACAAGGAAGAGTGAGTAACTGACCACCAAAGTGCTACATAAGTAACCAAGGCAACTAAATAAGCAGCAACAACATTTGCCTGTAGAATGCATAAAGGAAATTGTTAAGTAAAGAAAGAAAGGAAATCGAAGAAGAAAAGGGAGAGGGAAGAAATTGACCTTGTAAATAGGACGGTTACCGGCGAGAGAAATAGGACCATAGACGGTTTCACCGGGAAGAAGAAGCTGAAGAGCTGCTTCAAAGATACCATAAATGGCGATGATTTTGCATATAAGTGGAAGACTGAAAGTAGTGATGCTATATGCTGTCAATTTCCACGTTACTCACTCCCATCTCTCCCCAAACAATAACAACAAATTAATTCAAATTGGTACACCTAATACTCGATATCTTGCAAGAGTTGGGAGTTTTCTAAAAACTTCTTCATCAACTCTGCATATCAATTATTTACTTCAAGCAGTGCCTTCTTAGAAAGGATATCTATAATATCTTGATGCCTTCTGTATACTGCTGACATGTAGATTTGTGGCAGCAGTACTGATATTAAACACATCTCTTGAAAGTGAACATTCAAGAACCAGTAACAAGTTACATTATTGCTAGAAAGATAAGAAAAGCAAAATCCTTGAACAACTGAATACTTATTGAAGAGTTAAATAAACTCACTCACATGTCAATGAAGGAGGTTAAATGAGAGTCCAGAAGAACAAGACTGCCAATATGATTATGAGAGAGTCACAAATAAAACTAAGCTCCATTCTCACCAGTAGGCGAAAGAAAACAAAATTCAATGTTACTTTGACTCCATTTTTTATTGAGATTTCAAATTACAGAATAAAGAAACAGAACGAGTTTGTTCAAAGCCTAACTTACCAAAACAGGATGTCTAATTAAAATGTTTAAAACCGCGGATTTGCCAGCACCCTACGAAATTGAAATTGAAATTGAAATTGGAACATAATGATAGAGAAACGATGATGATAAAAAATGAAAACGTAAAATGGTGGAGACTTACGACATTGCCGAGTGCGACTACGTTGAGAAAAGTGGAAAGCTCTTCTGGAATTAGAGGAACCGTTGGTTTCCTCAACTTCTTCATCGGCGAGCTCCGAAAACTCTCGATTGTCGCCATCGATGATCAATCAGCGAATCCAAAATGAAGAGAACTTCAATAATTGAACGTGTGCGTGACAGATAGGGATCGATCCAAACCGAACCCTAAACCAGAGTTTGGTTACGATCTGCAACCAAATCTCCAATTTTCTCTCTCTAAAACTGAACAAATGGACTTCGTTCTCTTCTTCTGACTAATTTGAAGCTTTGAATTGGAGAGAGAAGCCAAACTTCATTGGAGAAGTGCACAAGGGAGAGGTTTCGAGGGATTTAGAAAAATCTCTCACAATTAGGGTTCCATGTGTGAGAGATTTTGAGAGAGAAAGAGGGATTTAGGGGTGTATTGGATTGAGATTTCAAATGATTTTAAAAGACTTTTTTCTGGTAGAACAATTTTGTGGTATTCAATCAAGATTTTTAGTTAATGTAAAAAAATCTTGTGGTATTCAATCAGGATTTTAAAATACTTTTTAAAAGTCTCATCGAATCCAGTGATATTCATTCGAGACTTTTTACGATTTAAAAAAAATCCGTTGGTATTCAAAAACTCACAGATTTTAAAAAATTGTTTTACTGATGGATTGTGTGAGACTTTTTATTACAAATTACAAATCTCACACCCATCAAACAATCTCACCTAAAAACTTGGGATTTCTCAACACTTTCATTTTCTACTGTACAATTTTCCACGAGAATATTTTTTCCTCTCTATTTTTTCATTCCTACCTCTCTATCTCTTCTTGTTTGTTTGTATCCATTTGTTATGCTACCCATCGCAAATACTTTTTACTGGGCTTTACACTTAACAGTCTCAAACTTGAACCTTTCTTTCTTCTTCTTCATTTCAAAGTTCCTCTCTGCTCATTCAGGTGAATTTCTCTCCTCTCCGATCTTTCATTATTTCCTCTTCATTTCAAAATATGAAATTAATTAACTATATTTGCGAGTGTCTTTTTATGTTGCTTCAGGGGTTTTTCAAGGGCTTGCTTGTACTTTCTTGTTGATTCTTCCACTGCTCACTTCCGTTTTCACTTTGCACTTTTTTGTTCAATGTATATATTTTCTTGCTTTAACTGTTTAAGGAAATAACAAAAATGAACAATTATACTATTTTCACTTATTGGTTGATGCGATTGTTCACTTTTGAGGTCATTTGGTGTTTGCATTTCGTGGAGCATTTGTTTCTGCCATTGTTGGATTGGGTGATATGATTTCTCTTCTGTTTTCTTGAACGCTGTTTTCCCCTTATTGAAGAGTGTGAAACTACTATTTTGTGAAATTCTTGAAGGATCGTCAAATCTCACAAAGTCCTGGAGATTCTATAAAGTCCAACAAAGTCCATCAAAGTCCATAAGACACAAATCCGTTTAAGTCCTGCAGATTGTTGAAAGTCTTGAAATTCCATCAATGTCTTTTAAAATCCTTAAGACTTTTTTCAACTAAAAAAGTCTTTTAAAATCCTAAACTAATACATCCCTCTTGGCTAGGGTTCCATGTTTTGATAAAATACGATCTTCGTGTAGTTTGAGAGAGAAAGAGGGTTTCAATTTTATTTCACAAGTTTTTTTATTTCTCTGTTTATTACTTAATGTCATGTCAAAAAACATTTTTTTAAAGAACAATAATTTTTTTTTAAAATAAGATTTAAAAAAAAGAATATAACAAAAAAAAAAAAGTTTTCAGATTTTTTAGCTTTCGATCTTAGGAAAATTCGCAGGAAACCCAAAACTTTCTTGGAGATACCTGCCAACTAAATGTTCGCAACGTTTCTACATAGCTAAATAGTGGCAGAAAAATTCTCAGGAATTACCTGCGGAAAATTTCCGCAAGAAATTCTGTAGGTAATGCCGAGATTTTTAGTAGTGGTCGTTTCTCAGATTATCCGGCGGAGAGAAGCAGAGGGTTAGAGAACAATGAGCTTCGATTTGGGAAAAAGGTAGAAGATACTCGCGCGAGAGAGTGAGAAGATTAAGCGCTGAATTTTTTTTTGTTTTTTGAGAATAATAAAGACTGAAATCTTTTTTTATTAGAAAAAGAAAGAATAGCGCTGAAATGTGAACTATTTTTTGGTTGAAACAATTATTACTATTATTTTCTTTTATTTTTGAGATTATGAAGATTTCTTTTGGTTACATTAATTATGAAGATTTTTTTTTCAAAGAAGAGATTATGAAGGATTTGATTTTAGGGAATTTTAGACTTTATATAAGGTAATTCACCAAGTGACTTGCATAAAAATACTTAGTTTTAGAATTGTGGGGAAATTGGAGAGAATTATGGCGAGTTTAAGTAACATTATAATCGCATATAATGGGGGTTCCAAAACTAACGTAATATACCGTAATTAATGGCAGTTTAAAACAACCGCCATATTAAAATTGCTGTAGTTAACCTATTTTTTTGTAGTGATCACTTCCCTTGGAGACTTCCTAGTACTGTTAAAAACAGTTTCGAAGTTACCCTAGTTAGGCAAACCAATGAGTATTTCTGGAAAAGAATCCACTTGTCCAATGTCCACCATGAAGATGTCAAAATGTTCTGGCTCATAATTATTCACAGCCACATGGAATAGATCTGCATCCACTTTCATGGGAGCCTTTTCCTTCTTTGTTATCCTTTTGAATGATATCCCTGAAACGAAGACACATATTAGTTGTATGTCCGAACAAATTGTGGTATTTGCAATATAGTTTTCCCTTCAGTTGCTCAGGGGAAGGTACATTATCATCATAGGTAAGAACCAATTGTTTGTCTTTCAAAAAAATATCATAAATTTGGTCTGCCTTTTTAACAATCCTAGAACCCTCTTTCGCCGTTATAGGTTTTAAACCTAAGCACGCATAAGGGGGACCTGACGTTAGTTCAGCCAAGTGAGTACCACTAGACTAGTCATCTCTAGGCTCGCTTTCGCCTTCCGAATCTCTTTCGATCAGGGCTACAAACTTTCCTTTATCATTCCAACTATACTCTCTTTTCGAGTAGTCATCATTTTTCTGGGAAAAGCTTTCTTTCTTGTAGCCTTTTTCACATTTCTTAAGTTTATCTTTTTTCGAATTTAACTTTTCAATTTGTCTAGCACTATCTGCAAATTGATACATCTCTCTTAGTTGTTGATTAATTATTTTCTTTCGGACTTTATAATCGAAATCCGCTGCAGCCATTTGTACAAGTTCGTACTCAGGTATGGCTGTCAAGCACCTGGATTTCATTTGTCTGAACGTTCTGATGTAGTCATTGATAGACTCTTCGTTATTCTTTCGAATTTCGAATGTTAGCCAAATCGATTACATTAACTTTGTTTTCTCGTCAAAAGAACTGCTCATCAAAAATACTTTTGAGATGTGCCCAATTCGGAACAGAATTTGCTAACAAAGTAGTGAACCAAGTGAAAGCATCTTTAGTTAAATAACTTAGAAAATATTTCATTTTCAAAAATTCATCATTGGCCTAGTCACCACATTCAATTTGGTATATAGTCACACTCCACTATCGATTCTCCAACCTCACCACGGCGTTTGATCTTGGTTCTCCCTAGGGAATAGTTTCAACATACCGTTGTTGTTCCGATGAATTAAGTTCATGTTGGACTTCTTGGTTAGAACCATTATTGTCACTAGGAGAACCAGTGTTAACTCGATTCTAGTTTCTGGTATTCACCATGATACCGATTCAAGCAAGCACACAATTAAAACTTGACATAACTATCTCTAAACTGAGTCACATAGGTAGTGCGTATTTGTTTTCCAATACTTTTCGTTAAGGTATCTGTCAAACAAATAAATTCGAGATGTGTGAGAGAAAAGGACTTGAATTTAGATATTGAGTTCACCAATTGACAAGTTTCTACTGCAAGCCCCAATTTGTGTGCTCTTTTGGAGATGGGTAATGGCAAAGGAGGAGAATTCGGTCGCAAAACCAAACAAATCAAGAATTCTAGGTGATTATCCGATCAAATTCGAGGTACAAGGCGATTGAACAAAACACGAGAATCACACCTAGAGAGGGAAGAATGTCGTGAATCCTTCAATCAAACCGCACCGAGGGTTTTCGAAAAGTAAAGAAAAATAAAGTAAAAATAAAAGACAAACTTAAAGGACCTACGGAAATCAATCCAAAGAAGGAAAGAACATCACAAGTTCCCCAACTGCAGAGATTAAAAAAGACTAAATTGTTTACAAAAAAAAGAAGATAAAGGAGACAAGAGTGGTGCACTCAATTATCGAAAAGAAATTGGATTAAATTGAAAAGGGTTTGTCTCGGGCATACATTGTTCATTGTTGTAGCCAAAGATCATGTGTGTTCAGATGTGTTAGGCGTAATGGGTTACTAAACAGTATGAAATCACCTTGATTACATCGTTTGGACTACTATTTATAGATTACAGATGTGAACTTCTACGTTGCACGCATTGAAAACTTGTCCTTATTGGAAGTAGTAAGAAAATAAACAAACAAATGATTGATGCCACATGTCTTCTGGCGTCTTGGATGCTTCCATTTGTCCTTATGCTTCGAGTATGATCGAGATAACTACTTAAATGTTCTTGCACCCTCGCGTGTAGTACTTGCCTTTGAGAACCCCCATGTGTCCTTCGAGCGTGTATATTCCTTTAGCTCTTGGGATTGGCCTACGAAGTCCTTTCAAGAATAGATGTAGACTTCGAGTTACCATGACTTTAAGAGTTATTTGTGTTAACAATTCCCGAGATCGTCTTTTTAACGCAATGCTGACGTGTCATTGCACCTAATTTCGAATCTGAAATTTGGTTGTAACACCTCCTCTGATTATTCTCCATCTAAAAAGGAAGAGCAAAATTGAAGTAGAATCGCAACCATAAAACATAGTGGAAGCAGAATTGTCTCCTTCAAGAACCATAGAACGCATCTATCCAGAAACGCACTACGTCTGATTTGGGGTGGTGGAGAAGCAAGAGAAGACATGTAGAGGGTGGAACCGAGAGATGTAGAGGGTGAGAACCAATGTCGTTGGGTTTATTGAAGAAGATGCAGTAGAGGGTGTTGCTGGGTTTAAACGCACGTGATACACATCTCTCCATTTACTTTCCTCGCATTTTGGATCTAAGCGAGTTGTAGAAGGTGTGAAGAGATGCAGAGGGTCAGAACTGAGAAGAGATGTATAGGGTGAGAACTGATGTCCCTAGGTTTATTGAAGAAGATGAAATAGAGGGTGTTACTGGGTTTAAACGCCCATGATACGCATCTCTCCCTTTACTTTCCTCGCGTTCTGGATCTGAGAGAGTTGTAGAAGAAAGATGGAGTAGAGGGTGAGAAGAGATGTAGAATGTGAGAGCTGAGAAGAGATGTAGAGGGTGAGAACTGATGTCGCTAGGCTATGGGTTTATTGAAGAATATGAAATAGAGGGTGATTGCTGGATTTAAATTTGTTTTTAATTTATTGTTTTTCTTCCTTTCTTCCTTTGTGTCATTGTATGTAAGTTGTAACAATCAGATCATTGATATTTCGTTTTGATTTACTCTTTCAATTTTGTTTTAAAAATTTATGTGTTTTAAAAATTTATTAGTTATTTAAATTATTTTTAATATGACATGGCGTGTACACGTGGATCATTAAATGACATGGCACATATTGTGCAAGCTGAGTCAACTGTCACGTCATTTAATGATAGGCACGTCAGCACTTTTTTTGGCAAAAGGCCAACTCAACAACAAAAATTGACAAAACACTTTTTTGGACTAAAATGTCTGAGTTTTTTAAAATTGGGAGACTAAATGTCCGAGTTTTAGAGCAATGGAACCAAATATCAGAAATTTTGAAAATAGAGGACAAAAACTATAATTTAATCTATTTTTTATTATTATTATTATAGATATTATTTTATAATATTTATATATCCACCGGCTGCAATTTTAGTCTTAGTAGCACTCAGAAAAGACCAACTTCTCTTGGTCTATGCACTATCTTAATAATCTATCAGTGTCTAAGTGGATTGGACCTATGGATTACTATTTTCGAAATCCTAATCCTAATCCTTATTATGGTACCGTAGATATTGCTCATCCCTCCTCCGATAAGTTTTGTTATTATATGATTATCTCATGCTCAATGATGATGATGTTGATCAACAAGAGTCACAAAGTACAGAAACAAAATGATCAAACAAGGCCATCTCCAGTGATGCCATTCATGGATTTGGTGATGAAACCTCCATGAAAAATAACACGCAAGCACTTTTTCTCTCTGTTTTTTTTTCATTGGTTTGCTTGTAACTGAATTAGGTAAGAATTGACTTCATTGATTAAGCATTTGCCTTATGTATTACAAGGTAAACGTTCTCTTAGTAGAAACAAAGAAAAAAAATCATGGGCCAAAAATACAAGCCCAGAAACTAAAGGCCCAAACACTAAAGGACTAAACTACTTACAATCTCTCCCTTAAACTGAAATGTCTTTGACAGATCAGTTTAATAGATTATGAACACACAAGACAACAAACAAACATATTATAAATACTAGGGGAAGACGGGCACGTGTCCGTCTTCCGCTTTTAATTACTGTGCTACAGTAGATACTTACATACTTTTAGTTTTTTTGTGTGTTTTGGACAGCGTTATCACAGTCTAAATGGGCTTTGCTATAAAGGCCTAATAAGCACATTTTTGCAATTTTCTTTACACACTATCATGATCTAACGGTCAAGCTAGGCGTGGTCGAAAAGTCAAGATCACACGTCACGTCTCCACATGTGCTACCATGAACCTTTCGACCTTGCCGAGTCGAGCTCGGACGTTGGATCAGGAGGGTGTCTAAAGAGTGTTGGTAAAACTCTATCAGTTTGCATCATCGTTGAAAAATACTTGATGAAATCAACCCTTGTGTTCTCTTGTGCATTTTAACTCATTGTAGAGTTGTCACGAACTGGAACACAAAATTTTTTATAACTCAAGAAATAAAATGTAAATGTTGTAGAGTTGTCATAAAGTGAGACAAAAAATTACTCCAAGTATAGTAACATTAATTTTTTTTTGATAAGCATAGTATCATTAATTAGATGTGTACCTCAAAGCATCAACCGCATTTTAAATAATCTGAAAAATCCTAGTTTCTTCCTCAATGACACCAACGAGGAATGAATACCAAAGAAGAATGAATAATTAGATGTTAAATCAAAAGTACAATATATATCCATTCCAATGTATATATATATATATATATATATATATATATATATATATATTTTCATTCTATCCTCTTTCACAAATTACAATAGCCTACACGGCTATACACATTGGCCATAGTTGTTGGACAATGTTTCTTATACCAAACAAATTAAATAAGTTAGATCTTCTGTAAAAAAAAAAAACACCTCACGAACAATCCATATACTCAACATTTTCTTTCTTCTAGAAAACCTTTTCCTCAATTTTTTCCCTCAACCAACTCATCATACCTTAATTAGACATCCACCTTCTTATTGTTTGAATAGGATACCTGATAGTGTTGTTGGTCCTCGACACTTTTTCCTTATCTATCAAAAGACATTCATCAAATCAACATTAGCCTTTGAAAAACATGATTTTGGTATATTGAAATTTAAGAATGATAATACATGTATCATATAGGCTTAAATATATGTTTTGCCCCTGCAAATATCACCATAATCCAGTTATACCCCTGTAAAAATAAAAACTTTAAAATTACCCTTGCAAATATAAATCGCTTACGGTTATGCCCCTCGGTCAGTTTCTCATCCAAAAAAATAATTTAAATAAGGTTTAAATATATGTTTTACTCCTGCAAATATCACCATAATCCAGTTATGCCCTTGCAAATATCACTATAATCCAGTTTTGCCCCTGTCAAAATCTTTAATTTTTGTATTATGCTGATATTTGCAGGGGCATAACTGGATTATGGTGATATTTGCAGGGGCAGAACATATATTTAAACCTTATTTAAATTATTTTTTTGGATGGGAAGCTGACCGAGGGGCATAACCGTAAGCGATTTATATTTGCAAGGGTAATTTTAAAGTTTTTATTTTTACAGGGGTATAACTGGATTATGGTGATATTTGCAGGGGCAGAATACATATTTAAGCTTTAAAAAAACTTGTAATAGGTGTCAATGAGTCAATCACAAATCGTACCAAATTAACTGTAAAGACTAAAACTATCTTAAATTCAAGCAATTTTCCTCAATGGAATCTGAAATTTTTTAAAGAAATTAAATCACAGTAGTAGCCACAGACACACAGGTAGTGAAAAAAATATAAAACAATAACAGGCTGAGGAAGTAAACAAATAAGTACAGCTCAAATTACATCAAAGAAACTGGCACCAGTAAATTACATGCGAAACAAGGTTTTCCAAACCTAACAAGTTATTTTAGTTTTTACTTTTATTAGAACAAGTTATTTGTATAAATATCTTACATCTTCCTTTCACCTATTCACCTGAATAATTCACCATGGGTGCTCTTTGTTTGATACTTGTATTGGCTTATTTCCAATTACAAAGTGTCCATGAAGCAGAAACTGTATCAGGGCTTGGTGTCAATTGGGGTACACATGCATACCACCCTATGGATCCTAAACTTGTGGTAGCTATGCTGAAGGACAATGGTATTAAGAAAGCCAAACTTTTTGATTAAGATCCTTTTGTTATTAGTGCTTTTACTGGTACAGACATTAAAGTCATGGTCGCAATTCCTAATGGTGAATTAAGTAGATTTGCTACAAGTAGCAAAGATGCTGAAGATTATGTCAACGAAAATATCACCAAACATATTCAAAATGGGGGTGTCAACATTAGGTACTCATAGTTCTTTCATGTACACTTAAATAGTTACATTACATCCAACGTTTTTAATGAGTGTATGCATTAAAAGGTTTTAACGAATTACTTCTTTGAGAAAAAAATTAAATAATCACATTCAAAGTTGTAAGTTGTTATGTTATTATCACAATTCTTGACATTGTTCAAAATCACAACATATTGTTGATGCAGACACAACCATGTCGAAAATTGTGATGTAACGTGTAGATAAAGGTGACAATTTTTTAAAATCTTGATAACATGTTTGTAATTTGTAGATAAAGGTGACAACATATAACATATGTTGGTAAATCACAACATATTGTTGATGCAGACACAACCATGTCAAAAACGGTGATGTTACGTGTAGATACGTGACATCACTGTTTAAATGAGTCATTTTTGAATGGCTCATTTAATAATAATATCTTGTATCTTCTCACCCTTTGTGTTATTTATAGATACGTAGCAGTTGGAAATGAGCCATTTTTGAATGCTTACAATGGTACCTATACAAACATCACATTCCCAGCTATGCAAAATGTTCAAAAGGCACTCGCCAAAGCTGGTTATGCAGACAAGATAAAGGTGACAACACCTATAAATGGCGATGTCTACAGTAGTGCTCCGACATACAAACCATCAGATGGAGATTTTCGCAGCGACATTCGTGATCTCGTGAAACAAATATGTAAATTTCT
Source organism: Astragalus glycyphyllos (assembly GCA_963573325.1). Lineage (NCBI taxonomy): Eukaryota > Viridiplantae > Streptophyta > Magnoliopsida > Fabales > Fabaceae > Astragalus > Astragalus glycyphyllos. The sequence goes on from OY754307.1 coordinate 18,111,506, forward strand.
TCAAGAAAATAATTCACCATTTGTTGTCAACATATATTCTTTCTTCAATGTATATCAAAACCCAAGTTTTCCACTTGAGTTTGCATTCTTTGATGGCCAAGTTGCCCCAACCATTGATAAAAGTGAAACATACACTAATGTGTATGATGCAATTGTAGATACCCTTTCATCAGCATTAAAAAAAAATGGTTTCCTTGGTGTTAGAATTGTAGTTGGGGAAATTGGTTGGCCAACTGATGGTGATAGATTTGTTACTGTCAACAATGCAAAAAGATTCTACACAGGCCTCCTTAAGGAAATGGGAAGCAAAAAAGGAACACCAATGCGCCCAGGACTAATGGATGTTTATCTATTTTCCCTTTTCGACGAGAATTTAAAGAATATCGATCCTGGAAACTTTGAGCATCATTGGGGAGTTTTTACTCACGATGGAAAACCAAAGTTTCTTGTAGATTTTTCCGGTAAAGGAGGAGAAGATAAATGGCCTGTAGCCGCAAAAAATGTTCGCTACCAAGATCGTAAATGGTGTGTCCTCAAGGAAGATGTAAAGGACTTATCTCTAATTCAAAAGGAACTCGACTATGCTTGTAAGGGTGCAGATTGTACAAGCATTGGAATGGGTTGTTCTTGTGGAAATTTAACTCTAGCTGGGAATGCATCGTATGCTTTCAACAATAGGTTTCAGACCAGAAACCAAAGTGCTGATGCGTGTAGTTTTAATAATTTAGCCACCATTGTAACCAAGGATCCATCAACGGGAAGTTGTACATTCCCTATTGAACTAATGGAGACCCTCCCATCAAATGGACAACAACCTGGTAGCAACTTATCAAAAGGAGATAAAGAAAATGAGAGCAGCAGTACTGAAATGCTCACAACAATGCATTCGATGAGAAGCCTTCTAATTGGGTTCACATTATTTCTATTATCATATGTAACATTAGCTTAAAAAGTATGTAGTTTCTTTTGAAACAAGAAAAAATATGTAATTGGTATCGGTATATATTACATGGGGTGTGATTATCATTGATGCCTCGTTGTAATGCTATTTTGTACTTTCCTCTTGAGGGACTTTAACTGATATTTTGTGTAATTATTGTTTCCATAGAAATGATGATATATATAAATATATATGGTGTAAGCTTTAAGTAAAAATGTCAAAATTAAGTCTCTTTCCTCGCAATGGTTCCTTGATAGGTCTAGACGACTACATTGTTTGTATAATGAGTGACATGTTGCCCTAACTATCTGTACGTCACAAATAATCCTCAGTTGAGTCGATATGTATTGGGTTAGCGAGTCATAAATTTGGCTGTCAAAAAAATACGTACAAAGATTAAAATTGTATATCTGATATATGAGATAAAACTTCAATATATCTTTGTGAAAATCGAGAAATAAATTTGGTTGCCAAATAAAGATTTAAAATTGGTCATCTCATATATGATACAATTATTTAATACAACAGCACTATTTTGTACCAAACAAAACGTACGAAATAGCCTGTATTAAAATACATGGGTCGGCCAAAGTGATGTTAACACAAGAATATGCACTATTCTGACATTTCATATTCGTAACAAGAATCATTTTCCTTTTTAGTGTTATTTTAGCACATAATTAAAAAAGAAGTTTGCACTATTATGAAGTGTAAGGACAGTTCAATAATATAGGTAAATTTTTTATTACGGAAAAATGTGAGTAATTTACCAAATATAATGTGAAATCAATAAAATTAACCACTTTTTTTTGTGGAATCCACTATCTTTGTCAATTAAAATCTATTTGTTCTTTTACACAACTTTTATATTAAACTATTTGATTTTGCCCAAAAAAAAATTAAACTATTTGAATGAATGCAAGTGAGATTGACTAAGTTACCCATATTTTTGAAGAGTGTATGCAATAGAAAGTTTTAATGAAACTCCTATTTTTCTTTAAGTAAAAAAATTAAATAATTACATCCAAGGTTTTAGGTTATTATTATGCTATTTTCACAATTCTTGACATTGTTGAAAATCACAACATTGTTTTTTAGGTGATTATCTGATCGAATTCGTGGCACGGGGCGATTGAACAAAACACGAGAAGCACACCTAGGGAGGGAAGAACGTCATGAAAATCACACCTAGGGTTTTTGAAAAGTAAAGTGAAAATAAAAGACAAACTTAAAGGAACCACGAAAATCAATTCCAATAGGGAAAGAACATCACGAGTTCCCCATGAGCAGAAATTAAAAAAGACTAAATTGTTTTTAAAAAAAAAAGATAAAGGTGACAAGAGCTGTGCAATCAATTGTCGAAAATAAATTGCATTGAATTGAAAAGGGTTTGACTCACACATACATTGTTCACTGTTGTAGGTAGAGATCCTGTGTGTTCGGATGTGTTAGGCGTAATGGGTTACTGATTGGATTACTATTTATAGATTCCAGATGCGAACTGCTACCTTTCATGCATTGAACACTTGTCCTTATTGGAAGTAGATACGAAAATAAACTAACTAATGATTGGAAATGATTGATGCCACATGTCTTCTGGCGTCATGGATGCCGTCTTGGATGCTTCCATCTGTCCTTATGCTTCGAGTATGATTGATCAGCGGTCGTACGCGAGTGAAAATAGTTTGAAGGATTTAATATAGTATCAAGGTAAGAGACATTGGTCATCTCACAAGGACCTCTAATGCTGAAATCACCAACAAGTACGAAATTAATAATAAAAAGGTGGCTTTGATTAGAAAAGTTTCAGTTTGATAGGAGCAACAATTGGCGAGAGATAATAGATTCACCGATTTCAGGGTGTGCTTCTCGGAGGCATCAATCATTTCCAATTCCAGATTGATATAAACTAACTAAAAAGGGGGGTTTGATTAAAAATAACGTCTATAAGGATTTCCAATTCCAGATTGATATAAACTATTTTTAAAATATTCTAATGTTTTTGATTATTTATTAATTAGATTTCGTAACTTCCATTTCAACAACCAAATTTGAACAGATCAATTATGGCTAAAATTGAGGAAGTGATGGAGTAGTTACGGGAAAAATAGGGGAACCGATTTTATGATGGTATTCTTTTTAAAACAGGATTTTCAACTTTACAAGCACTTAAAAAAATTCCTACTCTGCATTTGGACACTATTCATCTCTTTTTTGTGTTTTATGGCAGTCCCGTTTCTGACATTTTATGGGCCCTAAGCAAATTCTGAGAAAAGGACCCCCTTACACAATTACTTTTTATTTTAAAAATATTTCAATAAAAGACAAAAAAAAACTTACAAAATATCAAAATACTTCTCTTTTCTCGGAAAGTCATAAGAAGCCGTTTCTTCAAGCATTTTGAGATGCAAATTATTTATAATCTCATCAACACCAATGTTCTTCAACATATCCTTCTCAATTGACAAAGTTGTCAAACTGTTCAATCTCTCTTGTGACATTGATGATCTCAAGTAGGTTTTAATCAATTCCAGTTTTGAAAAACTTCTCTCCATCGATGCACGGGCACTGTCAGTAAAGGAGTTTGACGGTTCTTAGAGCTTTCTCCGTGTAAATTTATTTTTGGGAAGAGAAATAGTCAATGTAGGTTTTTTTGGGCTTTTTTTTACTTATTTTTTTGTTATAAGATTAGTGTAAGGGTTAGCATAATTTTTTTTACATATATATATATATATATAAACCTTATTTTGTGTTGCCTACATTTGTACTAGCGATTGTGTCAAGAGGCATATCAGAAGTTGGGTATTTTCAAAACAACAAGCTTCTTCATTTCCTTCAGAAGATCAACATCAGCATACTACTAAGGTTGGTCATTCTCTAGTAAGGTTTCCATTTCGGTTTTTCCCTGTTTCGTTTTCCATTTAGCTGACTCTATTTTTATTTCCATGTTACCATTTCATATATCTCAGAAATTTTCTTTGCTTTCTAATAAAAACAATTGTTCATCACATTTTTGGAACCTGAAAGTTTCTCTTTTGGTGAAGAATGATATTCCTTATGCAAGAAGGATGCAACTTTTTCAGCTGAATAATGATAATTCCTTATGGCTTCCAACTGTGGTAAATGTTATTTGTTGATGTGCCTCTTAATGATGAAGGGATTCCTCAGATATTGAGAAGGTTCCTAAATGATGAATTTTTTGTTATTTTAGTTTTAGAGGATGCTTTTGATACCTGATGATATTGGTAATACTGATTAGGGACACCAAATATTTGTTATATTTTTAGGGACATCAACTTAATATTTAAAAGAGAATAGCATGATTTTAGGTACAACAGATATGAAATTTTTCATGCAAAACCTCATCTTTTGGACAAAAAGTAATTTTACAGAGTTCTCATAGTCACATTGTTATTAAGATGAAACTACTCCAATTGGTCTCGACCAAAAAAATAATCATATTAGATGTTATTTTCACATATCCCAAAAGTAGAAATATTCAACGTCTTTAATTATTACTTAATAACCAAACACATCATCATGTGGCACAAGTGGTATATGCTTGAGTCCCTTAACAATTTGGTCATCGTTCGATCCCTAGCCGGTGCGTATGGAAAAATATTTGTTGGGAGAGGTCAACCCCTTAAGACTGCAGAGTGCAGCTGCGCTGTTTCTGGTTTCTGTTGAAAGGGTTTTTGTCTTGCTCTTCAAAAACATTCTTTGTCGTTGAATACGAAAACTTGACAAAAAGGAAAAGGGAAGAAAAAAGCTGATGCCAATGCACTTCTCCCATTCAAATGCAATCAATAACCATAACAAACAAAAGTTTCTAGCAACAAATATGTTCATTGAGTTTGTTGCAGATAACCGTTTGTAAACATTAGCATTGCACACACCACCGCTTTCTGATAACAAACATTTGTTTTATCAGCATTCCTCCAAGGCAATTGAACTCACTGAGAATGTCAATGTCAATGAACAAATTCAGTTTGAAACTGTAACTTATTCTTCTACTAACTTACAATTTGAAACTGCAATTGATAAACTCATAAAAAGGCCTGTAAAACTTTAATAAAACAGTGATGCATGATAAGCTATGATAAGGAACACACTGATTATAACACACAATTTCAAATACAACTTTTCCAATGTCAACATTAGATAGAGTGTGCGAAGTGCAAACATAACCATCATAACATCAATAAACTCAATCTCACACAAAACAAAAGGAAAGAAGAAAAACTTGATCTAGTAGTGTGATTAGAAAGTCTACAAGAAAGTGAAGCCATGTCATGTGCCGCCATTCTTGTCAAGAATTGCCGTTGATGTTATAACTCTCCATAAAACTCAAGTCAGGCGCAGGATCGGGATCCAACAAATACCCTAACGGATTTTGACTATCTTGACTGGCAGAATCAGTTGGAAATTCAGTTAATGTTGCATGTTTATCGCCATCATCTGTCAAAAAGGGGGGAAAATCATTAATGAAATCCTATAGGTAAGGGTATAGTTCATAATCACAAATAAATTTAGGAATAATATACTAACCTTGAGTGGTAGTAGTTGTGTAGTCAGCTAGAGCTGAAGCAGCAATTGGTCCTAGTGAAGATCTTAGATCCTCTTGCTCATCCAATTGTGTTTCAGAGGAATTCAAAGTTGAATTCTGGATAGCTTCATTGGCTACAAAATTATCATTATTCTGTTGGAATGAATCAACATTATTCGAGCCATTCGGATTGAAAGTTGAATTCTGGATTGCTTCATAAGGTACAAAATGATCATTATTTTGTTGGAAGGAATCAACATTATTCGAGCCATTCGAATTCAAAGTTGAATTCTGGATTGCTTCATAGGGTACAAAGTGATCATTATTCTGTTGCAATGAATCAACATTATCCGAGCCATTCGAATTCAAGGTTGAATTCTGGATTGCTTCATAGGGTACAAAGTGATCATTATTCTGTTGGAATGAATCAACATTATCCGAGCCATTCGAATTCAAAATTGAATTCTGGATTGCTTCATATGGTAGAAAATGATCATTATTCTGTTGAAATGAATCAACATTATTCGAGCCATTCGAATTCAAAATTGAATTCTGGATTGCTTCATATGGTACAAAATGATCATTATTCTGTTGGAATGAATCAACATTATACGAGCCATTCGAATTCTTAGAACCGTAGAATATCGGTTCCAGCAAACCATCGTTATTCTGATGAGTAACAGGAAATGACTGACTAGGCTGAAATTGAATAGAAGACTCTGATGTATCGACAGACTCGAGTGGAGGAAGTGAGGACTGAGGCGTGTGCCAAATATGTTTTTGAGCCTCAGAATTTTGGACTGAAGGGAGGTCCACCTTAAAGGCCCCATAAATGAGGTCAGAAGGAGCAGGGATAGTGCCATTTAAACCGGCATGGCTGCCTGTAAGGTCATTTCCAAACTGATCGCTGGTGTTAAAAATGAGATCACACGGAGACAACAACCTAGGATCGCTTGCTGGGATAGCAGATGGATCAAAATTATTGTATATCATATCTGATCCTCGAAGGCGCTTTGAGGGATGCATCATTGGCAACATATTATTTAGAGATGAGTGTGTACTTTGGTCAAGATCTGCAAGCATGTCACTTACAGAAGGATGCATCATTGGTAACATATTATTTTGCTGTGAAAGAATGTCACTTACAGTTATAGGCATGTCAATTGACGGGTCGTATATAGATGGTTGGAGTTTCAATCTTTTGAATTTCACATCAGGTATACCATTACCTTCTGTTTGTGAGATGCTATCATGCTGTCTAGCTTCGTTTGTCAAGGCGGCAGTGGGATTTAGATTTTCTTGATTGCCATTTGGCACTTGTTGTCGATACATCTCTACCTCTTCAGGGTAGGTTGTTAGGCCAGCTCGTTGTCTTCTCTTAACTCTTGTGTTCCAAAAGTTCTTTATCTCGTTATCTGTTCGTCCAGGCAACTGAAAAAGAAAAGGATTCAACAACCTTTTCTTATTCAAAAAATTCATTCCTTATGTGTTCCAAAAGTATCATTAATTCAAAAAATTCATTCCTTTACTAAAAAAGACTGTCATTGCTTATTTTTTATAATCACTGACTCTGTCATCAAATGCATTGTAAATAGACATTGAAATAGAATTTTGAAACATATAGTATTTTAATATCTGATATTTGAACTTTCAAACATAGAAAATGATAACACCAACATTTATTAATACTATTATATAAAATTGAATGCTAATTACAGTTGATTTTTTTTACTATATTTAATCTTTTTCTATAGATGGTAATGAATGCAAAACCTATGGAGAGACAAAAACTTAAAAGAAGTTAAGTTACTACAAACCTGAGCAGCCATTTTAGACCATTTGTTTCCCATTCTAGCATGAAGCTCAATGATTCGCTGTTCTTCTTCAGCAGTAATTGCTCCTTTTCTCAGATTTGGTTTCAAATGATTAGTCCATCGGAGACGGCAACTTTTCCCACAGCGAGCAAGTCCTGAATACTTTTGGACTGCATTCCAATTTCCATCTCCGTGATTTTTGACATGTTCTTTCAAAATTGCATCCTCTGCTTGTGTCCATGGACCTTTCTTTAGAGAAATTCCATCCCCCTTATCAGCTCCTTCTACTGATGATGAACCGCGACCCTTGCGCTTTTTACGATTTCCTCCTTGATCAGCTTCTTCAACTGATGATAATCCTTGACCCTTTGGCATTTTACAACCATCATCACCACCTGAAGTGCTCGACGTGGCTTTCAGTATACTTGAAGCGCTCGACATGGCTTTCAGTATGCTGTCCATTTTACGACCATTATCCAAACTTGAAGCACCCGACATCTCTTTCAATATGCCTAAAAAGTTGTTAAAAGTTGAAGATTTTAACACATAATTAAGACAAGAAAATTGGATACTGATAAAAGCTTAGATATCTTATTGAATCACTATGTATTGAATAACATACCAAATTCAATATTTTTATGCGCTTGAAAATTTATTCACAACGCTTTTCAATTAAGAGCAAGATAAGAAGTGTAAAAAGTAAAGAAACCCTTATCATCACTAAATGGCATGATTTTAGGTACAACAGATATGAAATATTTCATTCAAAATACAATGATTTGGCAAGTGATTTAACAATGGTTTTAGGTCACATTGTTATTAAGATGGTTTTAGGTCACATTGTTATTAAGCAGAAACTACTCCAATTCTTAAAAAAAGCAATTTTGGGGAATTTTATTTACTATTTTTGCTTCAAATCATATTAGAAGTTATTTTCACAGAATCCCAAAATAAGAATATTCAAAGTATTGAATTATTACTTACTAACCAAACATATAATCAGTAATCTAAAAGAAAATCTTAGCAAAATTTAGCAACAAGCAATAAAACAAGAGATTCAACAACATGCATGCATGGAGATTTAATTATTTATTATTCACCTGAATCCTTCACAATGATTTTCAGCTCCAAAATATCAATCGCTGTCAAAAGAAGCTCCACAATATGAATCCTTCACATAACAGAGCAAACCCCATTACCGCAAAACGAAGAAAAGAAAAAACTTTAAACAATTCGATGAAATTCAAAAAACCCCACATAGCAGAAATTTGAAAACGAAAGATCGGAACTTGCATAATAAAAATAAAAAAATAAAAAGAAGAAGATTAGAAGTAGCCGGAAAGTGAAATAATTTTAGAAAAGAAGATGAAAGTGAATGAGTTTAACTAATGAAAAAGGGAAAGAAAGGAAGGAAAGTAGAGAGCTTTGATCAGTAGTACTTACTTCCACTTTCAACAGCCAATAGCCGAATGAATGAAAAAGGTAATTTTTATTAGACTATTTTACAATATTACCGTTAAGGTTTTGAATTAGATGTTTTAGGTTAAGGGGTCGATTAACACTAAAATTAACGGTAGGATATTGTGTTAGAGATGAGTGGTTAAGATCAAACCAATTGGTATTAAATCTCAACCATTATTGAAGTTTTATATCGTATCTTACGGTCAATTATAGTGATTCACCGATGAGGGACTTAGAGCGTATTTGTTACAACTTTTTTTGAAAAGTAATCATTTTTTCTAAAAATAATCTATTTTAAGAGTTTTTCATCAGTTTGTTATAGCTTTTCAAAAAAATAAAAATCTAAAAATAATCTAGAAATTGATTAAAATGAGAAGTTGATCTTGGTTTAAAGATTTATCATGTTTTCCGTGAAGCCAACTCTTCTGCGTACTTCCTAGAAAAATATAATGATAGGTAAACGAGGGGTTTTAGCTTTTGGAGCTCTCCTCGCTCCAGGGTCAAAGGTTTGCTCACGATTGATGCTAGGGTTCCGTAGTCTTCTCCTTTTTTTTCCGGTGCTTTGTACCAAAAAAAAATTTAACATCAAAGTCACTTACTTTTTAATCAATAATAAATAGACCTTTAGTTGATCCATCACCCTATAAATACTCAACTAATCACAAATTAACATAGCGCTAAAATAATTAAATTTTATTTCATTTATCTAGAAATTAGTTATATGTATCATAAAATTTTTATTGGTTAATTATGTATAGTCGTTAAACCGATACAAATTTAACTCTAAAATAATAATAGATTTTACATATTTTAAAAAATAAGTTAATTTACTTTTTAAAAACCCTTTTTTATTTTTCCCCTCCCTTTCTTTGTCTTCTGATTTCCTTGTACTTATTTATTATGGCTTTTTTTTCATAACCCCTTCCTTATCACCCATACTCCCATAATTCCATTTTGGACCAAAATACCCCTAATTTTTTTTAAAAAAAATGTTTTTTTTTTAAAATTTTCCGGATTTTCACATAAATTCGGAATTGGAATTTATAATTTCCAAATTTACGTGTAAATTCGGAATACATTTTTTTAAAATTTTTTGGATTTTTCCTGATTTATGTGTAAATCCGGAAAATTTTAAAAAATTGTATTCCGGATTTAGGGGATAAACTCGGAATTAAAAAAATTGTATTCCGAATTTAGGGGTAAATTCGAAATTATTCCGAATTTATCGGGTAAATTCAAAAAAAAATAAAAAAATGTATTCCGGACTTATGGGTTAAATTCGGAATTATTCCGGATTTATGTGGTAAATTCGGAATTAAAAAGGGGGTAAATTCGGAATTATTCTGGGTTTATGGGGTAAATTCGGAATTAATCTTTGTGTTTTTAATTCCGAATTTATCCCATAAATCCGGAATAATTCCGAATTTACCCCTAAATCCGGAATACATTTTTTTCATTTTTTCCAAATTTACCACATAAATCCGGAAATTTCAAATTTAGCATTCCGAATTTATGTATAAATCGGAAAAATGGGGGGTATGGGTTTTTTTTTTTGAGTTTCCTAGTCACATGTTGCCATTTCATAACTATAAAATAACTAGTAGACAGTAAAAATGTAAAATCATGAATTGGGAAAATTGAAAGATACAATTGATATGTTCTTAGAGAAAACATTGACTCCACAAACTTAGATTAAGTGCTTTTTTCCAACCCATTAGATCATTATATTAGAGTTAAATAAAGTCCCTATCTCACTTTCTCAGATATCTTCCCCACCCAAAATTCCAAAAACCCTTTTTGTTTTTTCCCCCTCCATTTCTCTTCTGTTTTTCTTGTACTTATTTCTCATCTTGGCCCACCAACTCTCTGTTGCATTCAATTACATTATTACATATCAAACCATCTTTTTGCCTTCCTTTTATTTCCCCTCCCTTTTCTATTCTTTACAAACTTCTCTCTAAAAGAGTTTAATACTCCATAGAGAGAGAGAGACACCTTTTTGCCTTCCTTTTATTCCCCCTCCCTTTTCTATTCTTCACAAACTTCAAACTTCTCTCTAAAAGAGGTTAATACTCCATAGAGAGAGAGAGAGAGAGTGAGAGCAAAATATTTAGTCTCAATTGTGAACACAATGCTGATGATAATTAAGCTGCATCGGTGTCTTCATCACCTGCAGGAACCTGAACCTGAACGTGACACCAATTGAAGGTAGCATCACAGACAAGCAAGCACGGGTCTTAGAGTTACAAAACATTTCTTATAGCTTATTCGTCTTATCCTTTGTGGTCGCCCTCCACTTCAAGCTCACTATCTACTTCGAGTTACCCATCAACCTCAACTCCTCCTCCATGAAGATGTTCTTGTTTTTTGTCAGCAACCGGTGCCAGTTCATAGCGTCTATGTTACTCATTTTGGTCGAGTCCTATGTGGCTCATATCAAGTTGCGACTATTTGTTTCCGCTACCATACTCACCTCAATCTTTATTCTTGCAGGTTTCATCTTAAATTCATTTGCCATTCTCCATTACTATTATTTCATTTTGGTCTTTATTTTCAAACAATACTAGGTGTTCACAACATCAACATTAATACTATTATCAACTTCTTCTTCGATCTGGACCTCCTTGGACTCTCTTCCTTCGAGGCTTGCTAATGCCCTCCTAGCCGATGCTTCTAGAGTTTATTTCCAGCGTCCGTACGTAGTTTTGTCTTCTTTAACTCTGTTTATGTACCCAAAAAAACATCAATGTTATTTTATTTTATTTTATTTTTATTTAGTTATTTTCTAGTGTATGCATAGTCATGACTTAGTGAACCTTGTAAATCTAGTTAGCATGGCTCCTCTTTTATATTTTCTTGTGTCCTTTTTACATCAGATGAAATTATTGATTGACTAATGTTTAGATTTGGCAACAGATGGTGGATTTGTGTTTTTGTTTTTTGTTTTTCTGGTGAGATGGTTTTGACAACAAATTTGAAAAAGTATTTTGTACGGGAATGGATTTAAAAGGAAATGAGATTGTAATGGACAACTAGAGAGAAGAAGAAATATGGGAGAGGAAAGAGAAATTTTTATCTGTTTGATGTTTTTAATTTATAAATTTAAAATAAAGCAACTACTTAATTTATAAATAAACTTAATTGATTTGTTAGTTTAAATACTTAAAGTTATTAGTTTCTATTTTGGTGTATGACGAAAGGAATGGTATAAAATTATTAGTTTCTGTGATTAAATTATAATTTAGTTGAACATAAATTTAACTTAGCTAATTACTACCATAATAAATAAACAGAGGCAGAGCACCTATTAAATTTGTTTTTTTTTCATTAGTGAATATTTGTGATTGTTTGTGCTGAGCAATTCTTATGTAGTCACACAAATTTAGTCACGTCATTTGGTCACACATACAAAATAGAAATAAAATACTAATAAAATATTAGTTGTTAGTGCATTTATTTTTATTTTGTGTGTATGACAAAATGATGTGACTAAATTTTTGTGATCACATAAGAATTACTCGTTTGTACGTGCTAATATGGATTGACCATGTAGGCATGACAATGGAGCGGGGCGGGGACGAGTTTTACATTCCCCATCCCCATTCCCGAATCCCACATAATTCCCCGTTCCCCTACCCAAACCCAACGGGGATGAATTATTGATCCCCATCCCCGTACCAACCCCGTCTCCGCGGTGAAATCAATTTATTAAATAAAAAATAGTTTTTACTTGTCCCAAACCCGAACCAGCCCCAAACCCACAAATTATCCCATACCCGAACCCAAAATTTAACATAACAACATAAAACTAATGGTAGACAACATATAGCGAAAATATCAATGTTCTAAATTAACTGATAATTCAAATTATTAAAACAACAACATAACCAAGTACAAATTAGGGTTAGCTCTTTGAGGGTTTCTAATTTAAGATGAGTAATAATATAATTTCATACCTTCGGGGCGGGTTCGGGACGGGACCTATGTCCCCATTCCCCACCCCGTTCCCATATTTTGATTTTGAGGAAAACTCAATCCCAAACCTAAACCCAATCAAAACGAAAAAACCCGTCAAATCGGAGCGGGTTTGGATGGGTCCCCACCGGTATAGGTTTTGCTGCCATGTCTATGACCAAGCACGCAGCAATGAATGTAAGAGGAATAGTACCGAAAGCTCTGGCAATTGAACACTTTATTCTTCGCCATCCATGTGAATCAAAGCATGTAATGTAACGAATTTTCTTATCCTTTTTTCTAAAACAAACTTGTTAATATTAGTCCCTTAATTTATGTAAGTTTATTGAGTGTATGCAGTATTGAACTATTGAATAGAGAGAACATCGACTACACGAACTTTTTCTTATAATTATAGATGATTTATTATTCGTTAAAATTTATAGTGGAAGGAATTTAATTAGTAAAGAATGGGCAGTTTCCCAGTGATCCCATTAGATAGCGATCCTAAATACAAGAATCAACACGTAGCATAAATCTTCCCAACACACCATTCATGCAATTCATACAAATAATTCTAGAAATGTAAACACAAATATGTTGTAAATTTTGTGATATTTCAAAAGTTTTTAAGTGAATTTTAGTGAAATAATAATTTTGAAAATAGTTTTATTATATTATATATTTTAGTGAGAGAGTTTTGACTTTCATCAATATTTAGAATTTAATTTATTTATTGTTTCTAAAGTTTTCCTATTATTTGTCCTTTTGAATAAGTCAAATATTACTGTTACATATTTCTCAACAATTAATTTTCTTTCACCTCAAAACCTGTTCACATTCATTTTATTAATAGTGCCTAGGTTCGTTACTTGCTCATCACTCTCCACTTACCACTTTTTTAGCGAATTGTTATAGGCTCCTATTTTGATTGACTTGGTAACTGGTAGAGCCTAGACGAGTGAAAGTCTAGGAGCACTTTTGATCATTCGCATAAAAAATGAGAAAGCAAATTAGAACCATTTTTTCCTCTCTCTTCTTTTCCTGGTTCATATCCTGATATTTCACACTTCTATTCTTGCTCGTTTGGGATGAGACCGGTTGTATCTTCAGGGCATTTCCGCTTTTTGGGCGGATAAATCCTTAAGGACGCGTCGTTAGACCCCTCCGGTTGTTTTTCTATAATGTTTATTGTTTTGCAGGTTTATAATCAAAGACTCATGGCGGTGGTCGTTCGTGTTTGGTTCATCCGCCGTTGCAGTATCAGACACTATCAGTGGCGGATCTTGACCAAGAAGTTAGGGTGGGTCGCTCATGAAAGAAAAGCGTCATTGAAAGTAAAAAATGCATGAACAAAGACACAAATGCAAATACAGTTTGTTAAAAAAATGCAAATACAGTTAAAATAGATAAATATAAATTAAAATTATTTATAAACAAAATTAAATGACTAAAATTATAGTTTTGATTACATAGAGACTCAATTGATGTTGCTTTTTTGATACAGTAGGAAAAGAAACAAAAAAAACAGAAGGAAAAAAGACTACAGCCTAACAAATTCAACACCAGCATTGTCCGCCTGGAGATGAGCAGACAAACCGCAGGGAGGGGCTTCAAAGACGATCCAAGGGTTATTACCAACAGTACCAATCTTCGCTAAGAAGTCTGCACAAGTGTTCCCTTCTCTAAGCATATGAGATAATTGAACACACCAATCCCTTTGCATAAGTTCCTTAATACTTTGAATTATTGTGGCATATTTGCTCCACCTATTAAGAGGCTTCCACTACAAAAAAAACAGGGATTAGCGAGGGATATTTCCCTCGCAAACTGACCAAAATCCCTCGCTAATGGTCATTTGCGAGGGAATTAGCGAGGGACAGGTTCCCTCGCTAAATCCTTCCTCGCTAATCCATTTAGCGAGGGATTTAAAATCCGTCGCTAATTAGCGAGGGACTATTCCCTCGCTAATTCCCTCGCTAATTAGCGAGGGATTTTAAATCCCTCGCTAATGTTGAGAGACACGTGGCCAATTTCTGACAGCCACGCGTCCACTATTCCCTCGCTAAATCCCTCGCTAATCCTTTTTTTTTTTTTTTTAAAAAAAAAATTTCCCTCGCTAAATCCCTCGCTAATTCTCTTTTTTTTTTTAAAAAAATTTTTTTCCCTCGCTAAATCCCTCGCTAATCCATTTTTTTTTTGTTAAAATTTTTTTTTCCCTCGCTAAATCCCTCGCTAATCTCTTTTTTTTTTTTTAAATTTTTTTTTCCCTCGCTAAATCCCTCGCTAATCTCAATTTTTTTTTTAAATTTTTTTTTTCTGCTAAACC
Source organism: Astragalus glycyphyllos (assembly GCA_963573325.1). Lineage (NCBI taxonomy): Eukaryota > Viridiplantae > Streptophyta > Magnoliopsida > Fabales > Fabaceae > Astragalus > Astragalus glycyphyllos. The sequence continues at coordinate 18,126,550 of OY754307.1, forward strand.
TATTTTTATTTTTTTATTGATAGACCTGATTTTATACCTGATTGAAATAGCTAAAACAGTTTTAATTCCATCCAAATCAACATAATATAAATCCAAATCAACATAAAATCCGAATTAAAACAACATATTATCCGAATAAAAAATAACATAATATCCGAATAAAAAAGTACAGAAATGTCAAACTATCCTAATAGCTGCCGTCAGACTCCTCTGATTCCTCTGACTCCTCTGACTGCTGAGCTTGCTCCTGATCTTCCTCCTCATCTGGAAAAATATTCTTGCTCTTAAAATAGTTATACATCAGCTCCTGTCTCCTTAGCACCTTCGCATGGTCTGCCCTCCAGCCCCTAACCTCCGCTTGAGTATCCTCCAGCTGCTGTTTAGTAGATTGCAGCTCCTGCCTAAGCTGCTCTGTCTCCGCATCTGACTTAGTAGAAGCTGGTCGACTGCGTCCTCTGCTGCTCCCGGCCCTAGACGAGCCCTTAGAACCCATAATAGGAGCCATTGGCCCAGTACCATACAGACGACCCTTGTACCAACCAATTAATTTCTCCCAATTGACGTTTGCCAGATCTCGCATCTCAGGAGGAAGTTCACCAAGTGAGGCAGGGTCCCAGCTCCCCTGAGTCAGCTGAGACATGATCTCATTAATTTGCTCCTGTTTTGCATAACCACAGAACATAGCATAATTAACGCTCTATTTTAACAAAGCAACTTTATATAATACAAATCAAGCTGTATATTTACCTGAGTAATCCTGGCGCGGTCATCAACATACTCGTTAGTCCCTTTCCTCAAATGGGTGACTCTATGCAGCTCAGGAGCAGTGATAGGGCGTCCTGCCTTCAAACTCTGTAAAATGAAATACATTTTCAAATATTGCAAACTAATTAACCAATGTAAAAATAACACAAAGATTTTTAAAATAATATACCCATCTAAGAGCATGCTGAGCCTGGTTGACGGACCCGCAGGTGTGAAGCGAGCCACCCTTCTCTGAGTTTCTATTCTTCTTGGCTGCTTCAGATTTTGCTTTGAACTTTGTTGTAGCCCAATGAGCCTGGAAGGCATTCCAAACTTCATCACTCATGTAGTTTGGCTGCTGCTTTTTAGCCCGCAACTTATAAAGCAAATCTGATAACTGAGCGCTCATCCTTTTATTAAAAACTCTTCTCACTTCTTCATCATCTTCTTCGCGCCATGTCACTTTACCCTAAGTAAAACAAAAATATGTATTAGTAATTATATTAAACATTAAATTTAAACTAACAATATAAGTAATGACAAAATTGACACTTACCCTAAAGAATTCCAGCAGTTCCTTCTTTTCGTCATCAGTGACCTTAGTCCACTTTGAACGAAACTTTTGAAAGTACATTTTTCGGATGACACGGGTAATGTTCGATGAAGCTACCTTTGCAGGAAGAAGCCTGCATAATGAAAGATATATCAAACAATCAAATATAATTCGTTAATTGTCCACATCAATGCCGCTCTCATCATAAAATTTTTCTTTCGTGCTGCATCATATGTCAAAACACCCCACCACAATCTCTTAAGATCATCAATCAGAGGTTCCAAAAAGATATCAATATTAGCCCTTGGATTGTGTGGACCAGGTATAAGACAAGTCAAAAACATATACGGCTTAGTCATGCACATCTCAGGAGGAAGATTGTAAGGGGTAACAATGACTGGCCAACAAGAGTAGGGTGACGCCGATGCTTGGATATACGGAGTAAATCCATCAGAGCACAAGCCAAGCCGAACATTCCGTGGGTCTGAGGCAAAATCAGAATGCACTTGATCAAAGTGCTTCCATGCTTCACCGTCAGATGGGTGGCGTAAAATGTCCGAGGTACACTTATTGTCATAATGCCAAGTCATTTTCTGCGCAATTTCGGCCGATGCAAACATTCTTTGCAACCTTGAAACTATAGGCAAATAGAACATCGACTTTATCGGGATTGGTTTATAATTACGTTTTGCCCCTTTACGATCGTGATACCTCGGTCTTCCACAGAATTTACATTCAAGTAGCTCACCATCGTTTTTACCAAATTCGTTGTTGTAAAATAACATGTGCCCTTCTGAACAACAATCAATCTTCTTAAAATTCAATCCCAGCTTCGAAACTAACTTCTTTGCTTCATAATAACTTTTGGGCAAACTATCCTTATTAGGTGTCGCTTCCAACATCATTTCAGTCACATAGTCTAAACCCACCTCAGAAATATTACTCATCGACTTGAGAGATAAAAGCTTCACACACATAGATAATTTTGACTGTGGGGAGTCTTCAAACAACGGTTTGTTCGAATCTATTAACAAGTTATAAAATCTTTGTGCTTCTTCATTTGGAAGTTCATCATAATCGTCATATTGAGGCTCATCAAATGGCACATTCACCCTAAGACCATCACAAATCATGTTTTCCATCGACTCAAAAATTTCATTACGTGCAACACCAAAACCAGAACTGCTTGAAGCCCCTGCGTCAAAATTTGGACGTCCTTTTTCTCCATGTTCCACCCAAATCCAATAATTAGGCTTAAAACCCCATCGATACAAGTGTTCCCTAATTTCATCATCGGTCTTAATAGGTATTCCGTCGCATTTTAAGCATGGACATCTAACCCCCTTTTCCCGTCTAGCCAATTCATGTCGCCACGCTACAACAAGAAACTGTTCAACCCCAATTACAAAACTTTGCTTTAAACCCGCTCTTCTAGGAAATAACCGATCATACACCCAATCACGATTAAATTCATACCAATTCATCTACACATATTTAAGAAAATGTGTTAGATTCCCATAACATTCCCAATAACCTATCAAGTTAGTGGCATCGATATGATCTCAGTGGAGATGATTCCGAGCCGAGTATGGGGGTCAAGGACAGCACAAAACCCTTTTCCATCCAAGTAGTGAAGGAAGTTATTTCATATAACTCCCAACCTTACCGTTGTTAGTATCGTCTCGCAATTATCTCAATGGAGATGATTTCGAGCAAATTATGGGGGTGAGGGACAACACCTCACCCTTTTCCATCAACAACACACAGTCATCTAACCTAGGGTTCATCAAAACAACAATTAAACAATTTTCAATTAACAACTCTAAAATAATACACTTTTCAATTTCAACTATTTGACACAATTAACAACATACACAATTTTTAATTCTCAATAATTTTCAATCTAACTCTTCTCAACAATTTCACTTTAACAAATTTATATTCATTTTTCAATTACTAACATTCACATTTCACAATATTCACTCAATTTTAACTCATATTTCACACTTAATCCTACAACTCACATTTTACAATATCACTTAACCAATCCTAACCAATTCACAACAACACACAACAACAACAACAAATAATTCAATCCTAACTAATTCAAAACTTAACACACAACAACAATAACAACAACAAATAATTCAATCCTAACTAATTCAATCCTAACCAATTCAATCCTAACCAACAACAACAACAATTTATTTTAAAAACAACAATTTATTTTAAAAACTAACTGTTATGAGCGAGATTGACGTCCGGTGAGGTGGTTCGGTGACGGTGCGCACTCCGGTGCGATTGTAGGCTTCAAACACCAAATTTCAATCCTAACAAATTTCAATTTCAAGCAAATAATAAATAAATTAAAACAACTTCAATAAATCAAAAATTAAAATTATAACATCATAAAAAGTGCAAATCAAAACTTACAAATTGAAGGAAATGGGAGCTCCGGTGGTGGTGGTGGTGGTGGTGGTGGTTTCGTGGGGGGTGATGGTGGTGGAAGAAGAGGCAAATCGTGAGAGAGAGAGATAGAGGAGAGGAAAGGAAGAGGAGCTCCGGTGGTGGTGGTTTCGTGGGTAGTGGTGGTGGTTTTGTGGGTAGTGGTGGTGGTTTCGTGGGTGGTGGTAGTGGTGGAAGAAGAGGGAAATCGTGAGAGAGGGAGAGAGGAGAGGAAGAGGAGTTCCGTGGGTGGTGGTGGTGGTGGTTGTGTGGTGGTTGTGGTTGTGGATTTGAGAGAAGGGGGTGAGAGAGGGGAGTATTCGGATGGGTGGTGAGAGAGAAGAGTGAAGAGTGAGAGAGAAGAGTGAAGAGTGAGAGAGAAGAGTGAGGAAAAAAAAAGAAAAACGGTACATTTATTTAGGTTAGCGACAGATTTTGCGAGGGACAGAAAATCCGTCGCTAATTGTCACGTTTTGCGAGGGACATCAAATCCGTCGCTAACCTCCTCGTTTTGCGTGCCACGCGTCCCTAGGCACTGCAACGGTCAGAACGTTTTGCGAGGGACATCAAATCCGTTGCTAATCCGTCGCTAACCTCCTTATTTTGCGTGCCACGCAATTTTAATTTGGCGCCCTGTGTTTTGCGAGGGAAATTCCGTCGCTAAACGTGCCCATTCCGTCGCTAATGTCCAGAAAAAACGAGAAAACCAATTCCCTCGCTAATGTTCAACCAATCCGTCGCTAATTCTTAAATTTGCGAGGGACCAGGGTTCCCTCGCTAACGTCCCTCGCAAATGAGCTTTTTTTTTTGTAGTGTTCATAATAAGTTGCAAAACGTTTTGACAATCCGAATAACACTTAAGTGACCGATGTCCTCTACTCCAAGCAAAGAGTAGACCATTGTACAAGGCGAGAAGCTCAGCATGGAGATTGTTGGAGATGCCAATGAACCCCGCAAAACCACCTAGCCAACCACCAGACCCATTCCTCAGCAGGCCACCAAACCCAAACCTGCCAGGATTGCCAATACTCCTGTCGTCCACGTTAAGAGTAATGATATTGTCCCTAGATGGATGCCAGGACACTAATCTCGGAGTAGCTTGCAGAGTCACCGCACCCATAAAGCACTTCAGAATTAGAGAGGCAAGATTGTGAATTTGAAACTTGAGGGAAGAGCTATGAAGCGTTTTTGATGCGAGAACAACGACATTCCTTGCACACCAAAGGCACCAAACAGCAGCAAGAAAGACATGAGGATTATTAGCCTGAATTCCGAATTTAAACCAGTCCATCGGTTCGACAAGATTGAAAAAATCAACAGAATCAAATCCAATAGCCAGCCAGATGCTCCTAACGTGAGAACAATCCCTTAAACAATGTAGGACTGTCTCATCAAAAATACCACATCTTTTACAAATAGTTGTATTCAACATACCTCGGTGGTGTAACATAGCAGCCGTCGGTATGCATTATGGCAAGCAGTCCACACTAGAAACTTTAACTTCTCAGGCCCAGGTATACCCCAAATCCACTTCCAAGATATCAAATTATTAGCAGCCAAGTCACTGCTTCTGTGATCTCGAAGCCAAGTATAGCCACTCTTCGCATTGTACACTCCATCTGTATTACCGGACCAAATCATAGCATCGGGTACCTCCTGATTAAGGATGATATTCAATCCTAGAATATGATCAATTATATGTTGAGGGAGCTGTGTATAAAGAATGTTCAGATTCTAACCACCGTTGGAAAACACATCAGATATGGAAAGGTGAATATCATGTATATCTACATACTGAACAAGTTTGGCAAGGGCACCAAAATCTGTCTACAGTGATTGCCAGAATGAGGAGTCACCATTTCCCACCCGAAACTCGAAGTCGTCCTTCAAAACATCTCTGGACTTCATGATCGAATTCCATGTGTAAGAGCCATTGCGTTTAGGTACCTGCAAGATAGAATTATGATGCATGTATTTATCAGTCAGTAACCGGATCCACAACTTGTCCTTGCCAGCATGAATATCCCATAACAATTTGCCCAACATGGCTGTGTTCATGTCACGAGCCACTTGAACACCTAAGTCACCACACTGCTTGCTTCTAGTAATTGTGTCCCACCCACCAGATTGATTCCCCGGTTGTTGGAGCCTTTCCAAATGAAGTCACGAGTAAGTTTATCAATCTGGTCACACGTAGATTGGGGGAGCCAAGAGACTTGCATGTAATAAACCGGAATCGAGTTTATCACAGATTTTGCCAAGGTTAGGCGACCTGCTATATTCAACAATTTATTCTTCCAAGAAGCAAGTCTAGATTGGAGTTTTTCCACAATAAAGTTAAAATCAGACTTGGTAACTCGCCCTTGAAACATCGAAAAGCCCAAATATTTACTGAAAGAAGTAGTTTCTCTGATACCTGTGATTGTACAGGGACCTGGATTTACTAACACTCACCTTAAGACCAGAATGTAGAGCAAAATTAGAGAAGAGGTCAGCCACAATATTTGCTTGAGATGCAGTTGCTTTGGAAAAAGAAGGCATCATCTGCAAAAAACAAGTGTGAGAGAGCAGGTCCATTTCGGGACAAATGCATAGGTTTCCATTTACCTTTACTCACAGCAGCCATTATTGCGTGGACAACTTTTCCATACAAATAACAATTAAATAAGGGGATAACGGGTCACCCTGGCGAAGACCCCTAGTTGGAGAGAAGGCAGGTAAACGCTTCCCATTCCAAATAAGAGACAATTGGGCAGAAGAGACACAATGCATTATCAACTTAACCGTTATAGAGGGAAAACCAAAATCAAGGAGGCACTTCTTTAGAAATTCCCAACTAACATGGTCATATGCTTTTTCCAAATCAATTTTATAAGCAACATCCCCTTTTTTCTTTTTAGAAATATGCATGGAGTGGAGGGCCTCTTGCAGCACTATAGCATTATCACTAGTTCCCCTCCCCGGAAGAAAACTGCTTTGATAAGGGCCAATAATATGCTCTAGGTGTGGTCTCAATCTCCGAACCAGAACTTTTGTAATTAATTGGTAGAGGGTATTACAAAGGCTAATGGGCCGAAAGTCCTTAGAAGTTCTAGGGTCATCTATCTTAGGAATTAAAGCAACAAGAGTGGCTGCTATATTTGGGGCAAAGGAGCCCGTAACAAAGGCATTAGATACTCAATTGATGTTGTTTGTTAAAAGATAGTTTTAAATTTATTTGATTATAATTTTAAAATGCTGAGATATATTTTTCGAAAATTATCAATTATCTATTTATAATTTCTAATTCCAATATAAGAGATGTGATGATATTAAACATCTGAATAAAATTTGTACTCCAAAAAATATTAAAATACTAAACAATATATATATATATATATATATATATATATATATATATATATATAGACACTAGTGTGTTTATCGAGGCTAAAATGGGGATTGTCTAAACTGTAATGGCTTTTTGAGATACATAATACATGAATCATTATTTTAGTAAATTCAGTGGGCATTTCTCAAAGGACGATGGAACTTTACAGATTTCGTGGGGATTAGACAGAGAAGTATTCATTTGAAATACTCGAGAAACACTCCAATGTCGTTTGCTTGTAAAAATTGTCAACATTGTGAGTTGAATCTTTGCTGAATATGCATAAGATGCTACTATTGCTTAATTTTTTTGTTAACTTGGTTTGGAATGGCGCAAAGATTTTGTTAAGACATCAAATGCAAAAACCATCGTTCATTAAATTGGGGGGTTATATACTTTTACTTATGAAAAAAAATCAACCAAAATTGTATGTTTATGATGGTTAGGATTGTTAGTTTGGAAAAATATCATCAAGGAAGAAACCAAAAATGTGGCAGGGAGATTTTTTCTATAAGCAGTGTGGCAAGGAGACTTTAATTTGTTATCCTCTAAACAACTTAAGTCTTATTATTTTTAATGTTTTTTTGTTACATTACTTGAGTACTCTAATATTAAATGTGTATATCAAGTAAATAATATTACTTGTGCTCCGTCGGGTAAATAATAAAGCATATTGTATTGACACAAAATTACATCAACATGTAACATTAATATATATATATATATATATATATATATATATATATATATATATAACTTTAATCAAAATTTTCGTATATAAGAAGTATAAATACTTTAACTTTTAGGTTGTCTAAAAAAGTACTATAACTTTTATCCCCTTCTTCATTAGTTAAAAATTAAGAAAATAAAAAGTTTAAGAGAAGTATATTTAATCCCTCTTCTTAATTAAAACAACCGGTATATTTAAGAAAAGTACTATGACTTTTATCACCTTTTTTTGCATTATTTGTTTTTCTCCGTAAAAGTAGTGTTGCAAGCTCTTAAAATGAAGACAATAAAAAGTGAAGGCATTGAAAAAAAAATGTCAAAAGAATGAAAGAAAAAACATCGACTCTAATATAATCAAAATCGATGCCACAAATACTAAACAACATTTAAATTACGAAATAAGATACATGTCTTGGAAGAGCTAAAGACAAAAAAAAAGTCTTCAATAGGCATAAAAAGAAATTCGTTTAAACCGCTACAAACATGTGTATATTTAAAGACAAAAATAGAAATCACACACTACCAGAAGAAATCAATTATAACTAACTAAAAGGTACTATTACAAATATTGCTTTGTCTCCTACTTCTAGTATCTCTTGGCACAATATGTCTCAAATTGGTTCAGGATATTTAGGATCCACACCACACATCCCTAGTCCAATGGCATTTAAGGAATAGGTGTTCATTGGTCTTTGAATCTTGGCTCTGATGGACATATAATACATAAGACATACACATGCATATACCATCTGTGATGGGAAAAATGAATCACACAAAATCATAAGAAATATAATACATAAGACATACACATGCATATACCATCCGTGACGGGAAAAATGAATCACATACATAAGACGATTAGCTTACCTCTTTGATATTCACAAATCTAGTGCCAACATAACTTAGGAGTTAAACCTAATCGAGAATCAGGTTTTCGCAATAGCAAACCCAAATATTGGAGTGGCAAAGAATTGCGAATGAGGATTTCTCAAAGGGTCTAGTAAAATTTCCTTAATCTGAAACTTAAGTTGAAGAAATAGGCTCACTAAGTAAAGAAGGAAAAAAGTCAACATTGCAAATGCCTTGTCAATCCATATATCATTCACGGAGATAAAGTGTCTTTCCCTTATTTTCACTGAGAAAATCACATCATTGCATCGGTTTCGTTTGCTCTTTTCTAACAATCTAATCCAAAAGGGTAAAAGTAATAAACATTTTGAGTAAAACCAAACACTAATAGCCACAATGATTGATCTGTTAGACCAAATAATACCTCAAGTAATCACCATCTTGGCTTGCAACAATGACAGTTTTACCATCTTCATGGCAGCCTTGCAGCAAACTTCATATAAGTCCTCAAAAAATTGAAGGCGAACATTACTATCATTCTAAACAAACAAAAAAACATATTAGAGTTACAGCCTTAAGTAGATACCTAAAGTGAAAAAACATATATAAAATCACTTGAACCAAATTAATAATTAAGTATTTGAGTAGAACAATTGCAATGTATTTTTAGTTATAACTTTATTATAATATAGCATAGGGTATAACAAACCTTAACATCATCACCTAAACTTTGGCAATTACCACGTTGCATCTTAAATTGTTCCACCAACTCTCTGTCATCAATCATCAAATCCGGAGGTGCCTTGGAGGCTGGAGTTATAAAACATAATTGTTCTTTAGATGATACATTAGATCATATAGTTTGGGACCCATATGCTCATGAAAACCAATTCAGTATAAAGATGCAAAATAAAAGCAGTAAAGAGAATATGAGAGAGATATATGCACCTGACCAAATTTGTTCCATCATTAACAGAGCAAGATCTCTGCTTCTCATGCCAGAAACCTGTTACATGGTTGAGAAGCCAAAAACCCAAAACAAACTAAAACAAAAAAATCTAAAAGTCAAGAGATTTTAGTGTAGATAATTAAATAATTTATAGTTGAGTATAAAGATGAATCCCCCAAGCAAGGTCAGTGTTGCACTCTCAAATTCTTTAATTGAAATAATTTATGCTAATGATAATAAAGATGTTTCCTTCGTGTGTGTGTCTTGTTTAGCATGTCACACAAGAATTAACCACTCACACAAACATCACATGAGTACTCCAACTCCAACAATCACTGACAATGACTTACCAAAGCCCAAGCAATGGAGAATCGCTTCTTCAGAGCAGGCCCACCAGACAGAGAAAGTTACACTACCTTTTCGATTCAGATGCCGATTTTCATTCAACCTTGCAGGTTTATCTTCTTTGCTGGCTTCTCCTTGTTGGAGTTGCAAGATGAATTTGCACAATCCATACACACACATTCACACAGAAACAGAGAGATTGAGGGAGAAGAAGGGAGAGCAGAATTTCACACACTATTATATTGCTTAACCGATTCTGTTACAATCAGGATTTAGAGTATTTATAGCTAGTTACACACCAGCCACGTCACTAAATGAAATTGCAATTAAATGCTAAACAAACTGAAATTACAAATGCAGGAGTAGTAAAGCAGTAGTTGTGGAACATAGTAAATGACCAAAGTGACCCTTGAATTAGCCTCAACACCCTCCCTTAATTCAAGGTCTCAAACATGATAACCCCGAGGTCTTCTCTCAGCTTCATGAACTGATCAGTCTTCACTGTTTTGGTCAGGATATCAGCAACCTGCAACTGAGTTCTGCAGTGAACAACTTCAATGACACCCTTCTGAACTTGATTTCTGAGAAAATGGAACTTTGTGTCAATGTACTTGCACCTTCCATGCAGCACAGGATTCTTGGCTAGGCTTATGGCTGATTTATTGTCGATCAGAAGCTTCACAGGTTTCTGCACTTCTATCTTCAGTTCCTGCAGTAAATTCATTAGCCAAATAGCTTGACAGGCAGTTACAGCATCAGCAATGTATTCAGCCTCACAAGTAGATAATGCAACTACTTGTTGCTTCTTGGAGCACCAAGAGATTGGTGCACCTTTAAACATAAACATGTACCCTGTAGTACTTCTCCTATCAGTTCTGTCACCACACCAATCCACATCAGAATAGCACAACAATTCATCAGAGGTTTCACTTGCATCGGCAGGAAAAAGGAGTCCAAGTCTTAAGGTTCCCTTGACATACCTTAAGATTCTTAGAGCTGCCTTGTAGTGTGACAATTTTGGCTTACTCATAAACCTACTAATTACTCCCACAGAAAATCATAGATCAGGTCTAGTATTGCACAAATATCTCAATGAGCCAACCAATTGTTTGAACAAGGTCTCATCCACATTCTCACCATCAGTATCTGCTTTAGGTTTCTGATTGGCTTCTGTTGGTGTGGTAGCAGGTTTGCAATCATACATACTAAACCTCTTGAGTACTTCTATAGCATACTTCAGCTGGTGGAGAACAATACCTTTACTGGTGTACAAGAATTCCATCCCTAGGAAGTATGTAACCTTCCCTAGGTCAGTCATTTCAAACCTGCTCATTAAGACATGTTTGAAATTGTTTATTTCAGGGTTACTGCTGCCAGTAAGCAGCATATCATCAACATACAAACATACCAAGATGGTATTGTCACTGTTTGTATGTTTCACATACAATCCATATTCAACTTCACACTTTGTGAATCCTTGCTGCAGAAAGAATGAGTCAATTTCAAGGTTCCAGGCCCTTGGAGCCTGCTTGAGCCCATACAATGCCTTGTGAAGTCTATACACCTTATTCTCCATATTCTTCACTTCAAATCCTGGGGGTTGTGTAACATAAACTTCCTCTTGTAGAGGACCATTCAGGAAGGCAGATTTTACATCTAAATGCAACAGAGACCAATTTCTGCTAGAGGCAATTGCAATTACCAGTCTAATTGTTTCGTGCCTAGCTACAGGGGCAAACACTTCAAAATAATCTAAGCCAGGTTTTTGTAGGAACCCTCGAGCCACTAACCTTGCTTTATACTTAGCAATAGTTCCATCTGGTTTCAACTTCAATTTGTATATCCATCTAACACTGATGGCTTTCTTATCCTTGGGAAGCTTAGCCAATTCCCAAGTTCCATTCCTTTCAATTGATTCAAGCTCCTCCTCCATAGCTTTCTTCCACACCTTCTCTTTAATAGCTTGTTCTGTGCTTACTGGTTATGCATCAACCAGCATGACACAGTGAACAATTTCTCCTTCACTGTCAACTTCAATGTCTTGAATCAAGTCATATTCTGCCAATTTCCTTGGCATTTGTTTATTTCGTTGAGATCTCTGAACCTGCACAGGTTCCTGCTCATCATCAGCTTCTGAATCACTCTCTTCAGATTGATTTTCATTGTCAGGTGGTGCTTCATTTTCTACTTGCACTGTCTCTTCATCAGTTTCAGTTTCTAGTGTGTTTACTGCACTAGATGTTGGCAGTGACTTGTTCCAGTTCCATTCTTCAGATTCTTTCACTAGCACATCTCTGCTAATCTCAATCTTATTTGACTCAGGACAATAGAGTTTATAAGCTGCAGTTGAGTGATACCCTACAAGTATCATTGCTTTACTTTTATCATCAAGTTTTCTTCTTGTAGCATCAGGAATATGCTTAAAACATAGTGAACCAAACACCTTTAGAAGACTGACACTTTGTTTCTTGCCAGTCCACCTCTCAAGTGGGACTACCTCCTTCAACTTCTTAGTTGGACACCTATTTAGTACGTAAGTAGCAATAGCAATAGCTTCACCCCACAGTGTGTGTGGTAAATTTTTCTCTTTCAATATGCTCCTTGCCATGTCAAGCAAGGTTCTATTTCTTCTCTCTGCAAGTCCATTATGTTGTGGAGTATAAGGGGCTGTCACCTCATGTTCAATACCATTTTCTTCACAAAATTCTTTAAACTCTCTTGAGTTAAACTCACCACCATCATCTGTTCTGAAGATCTTTATCTGTTGCTCACACTGTTTCTCAACTTTCACCTTGAATTTCTTAAATTCAGTAAACACTTCATGTTTAAATTTAATTAGTGCAACCCACAACATTCTTGTATACTCATCAACAAATGACACAAAGTATTTATTTCCACCTAGAGATGGTACCTCAAATGGTCCACACACATCAGAGTGTACAACTTCTAGTGCATGAGTTGCTCTAGGTGGTAACTCAGCAGTAAATGGCAGTCTTGATTGCTTACTTTTCAAGCACACTTCACATGATTTTTCTGGTGTCACTGTCACTGGAATTCCAAGCACTAGGTTCTTACACTTCAAATGTCCTAAACTCCTAAAGTTTAGGTGTCCCAACCTCTTGTGCCACAATACACTTTCAGTCTCAATGTCAGTAGTACTGAGACAGTGAGTTTCTGCTGCTTCAATGTCACTTTGAAAGTTCTGTTTTTCTCTAATGGTGACTTCAAAATCAACCTCTTCTCACTGTCATACAAGGTCAATAAACCATCCTCCATGGTCCCTGAATACCCCTTTTCAAGCAACTGACCTACACTCATCAAGTTGCTTTTCATACCAGGCACATACCACACATCTTCAATCAACACTGTCCTACCATCTTTCAGCTTCACCAGGACATCCCCCATACCTTCTGCACTCAAATACTCATCATCAGCACACCTAATCCTGGTCTTTTTCTTTGAATTGAAGTTGATTAGCCACTGCTTATTCCCTGTGATGTGATTTGAACATCCAGTATCCATATACCACCAATCTATTACCACTCCATCCTCATTAGTAGTCACCATAAGCAACACTAGTTCCTCCTCAGAGTCACCTTGCGCAATATTAGCTTCTTCACTTTTGTTTTCTTTGTTTGACCAACACTCATCAGCAAAATGGCCATACTTATCACAATTAAAACATTGGATTCTCCTCTTGTCAAAGCCTCCTTTCTTCTTATTATAATTCTGATTATTATTTTTCCAACCTTGATTGGAGGACTCAGGTTTGTCACTATTACTAACACTGACTTTCTTCTTATTCCTATCAAGCCAAGCTTGCTTCTGATTTTTCCATTTGTTTTCTTTCCACTGAGAATTGCTCTTATTGTTTCCTTTATTAGTCACTTGCACCTTAAGTACTTGTTCAGTTTCTTTTTCAGTTCCTCTTTCAATCACTAACAGTTCATGTGCTTCTAATGTGCCTTGCAACTCATCAATTCTTAGTGTACTAGTGTCTCTAGATTGTTCTATGGCAACCATAATATGATCAAATTGAGGAGTCAAGGATCTGAGTACCTTTTCAACTATCAGTTGATCAGTGATTGCTTCTCCACACGTCTTCATTTCGTTGGTGACAGTAACAACTCTTGAGATGTAGTCTCCAATTTTCTCATTATTCTTCATTTGCAGGTTCTCATACTGTTTTCTCAGGGATTGTAGCTTCACCTTCTTCACTGATGCATCTCCACCGTAGCATCGCACAAGAATGTCCCACGTCGCCTTGGCTGTTGTGGCTTCTGCAATTTTCTCAAAGACTTTCGCATCAACACATTGATGTATGTAGAATAAAGCCTTCTGATCTTTCTTTCTTACTTCACGTTGCGCATTCCTCTGCGCCTCTGTAGCATTTTCACCAACAGGAACGTAGCCTTCATTCACCAGTTCAACCACATCTTGTGCACCGAACAGCACTCTCATCTGGATCGACCACCGATTCCAGTTTTTGCCATCAAACACCGACAATTTTGTGTTGAAACCACCACTTCCGCCGTTCATTGTCTCTCTCTGTTCTCAAATCAGTCAAATCCTCGCAATCACTCGTGTTTCCCAACCCTAGAAATCAGATGATGTGATTTCTTCCGATTCCGAGCTTCAAATATGAGCGAATTGAAGAATCGAAATCACACACACACTCACTATCACTCGTGTTTCCCAAGACCACTCACTGATTCAGGCTCTGGATACCAATTTGTTGGAGTTGCAAGATGAATTTGCACAATCCATACACACACATTCACACAAACAGAGAGATTGAGGGAGAAGAAGGGAGAGCAGAATTTCACACACTGTTATATTGCTTAACCGATTCTGTTACAATCAGGATTTAGAGTATCTATAGCTAGTTACACACCAGCCACGTCACTAAATGAAATTGCAATTAAATGCTAAACAAACTGAAATTACAAATGCAGGAGTAGTAAAGCAGTAGTTGTGGAACATAGTAAATGACCAAAGTGACCCTTGAATTAGCCTCAACACTCCTATTCGAAATTTAACCTACGGGTCATAACTGAAACGTCCTAATATTGTTGGAGCACTTCTTATGTTAGCAAAATGTGTTGTAAAAAAGCTGTCAAAGATTTTACGTGATTGCCTCTAATTTTATGTAATTCCATTTATGCTTACTTGATTCCAATTAATAATTATTATTGGAATTCAAATTGATTTGTTTCAATAAATATGGGTTACTTTTATTTCTGTTTCTATCAAGCCTATTATTGTAAATAGGTCGGATTTGCAAAAGGTGCGATAATCATGGGAAGGATTGCAATGTATGAAGACTGATTTATGCTTCAATACATGTCTTGTGCTATACGATTGCTGTCCTCCACCTATGATTTTAAAAACAAATTTGAATTATCATTGGAATAGTTTTAAAAACAACTAGGCTCTCACCCGTGCGCTGCACGGGCCTAATTAGATAAAACTTAATTGACGTTCGGTATTATGTTTAAATCATCCTATTAAAAAAAACAATATCATGATCTAATATTGTTAGTAACAAATCAAGAACGATAATGTTTTATTAATTGTTGCATTTATTTGACATTCCGAAAGACCTCGTGGTAAACAACATTTGAAGTAATAGCTGGTGAAACAGGTGAATCATGTGCGATCAAGACCTTCAAACCTTGTTTTGAGGTGACACGAGAGAAAGCAACATATAGTTGACCATGAGAGAAAACTGGGTTAGGCAAATAGACCCCTACTTGCTTCAACGATTGGCCTTGACTTTTGTTTATTGTCATTGCAAATGATATGCCAATAGGATATTGTCTCCTTTGAAACTTGAATGGGATCCGTGTATCAGACGGTGTCAAACTTAAGCGAGGTATATAAACCTTCATTCCAATATTATGGCCAGAAATAACCTTTGCTTCAAGTAGATATTGACCAAGACGGGTTATCATGAGTCGTGTGCCATTGCATAACCCTGCTACTTGATCAACATTTCTTAATAGCATAATTGGCACACCAAGTTTCAGATTTAACTTGTGCTTTGGCAACCCAGAAGATGAGATTGTGTTTAAATATTCAACCGAATGAACGTTGTCAACACGATCTGTGTTCATGAGATCATCATGAGGAGAATCGATACTTAAGTAGGTCCGTTCTTCTCCAGGAAGTTGAGCTGACATGTATTCATTGATGTAGTCCACAATATCATTTTTTGGGGCCAAGATAGCCCTGTCTTGGTAATATGTTAGATCTGTCAATGATTGAAGGAAAGTTGGATATGTGGAGTTGACAATTGATGCTATCGGATCATCTGAAGCATGCAAAAGAATATCATCTGGTATTGGAAGTTGAATATCATGATCATTTTGTTCACCAATGGATCCATCTCCAACAGCTAAAATCCATTTTGAAAACTTTTTCCTTTGCAACTTATCATCAGCTGTACCTGCTGCCAATAACCTCATGTTTGTATGTAAGGTCATGACCTCACAATGATTCCATAAATATGATGAGTTAATGGTTGATGTTACAATCATGGGTCTTGTACCTTTTGGTATAACTGGAAGTATCTGACGAAAGTCACCACCTAATACAACAACTTTGCCTCCAAACGGTAAACCTAGATTTCCATTTGGTTGTAACCGTAAGATGTCTCGGAGTGTACGGTCAACAGCCTCAAAAGAATGTTTGTGCATCATTGGTGCCTCATCCCATATTATTAATTTGGCACGTATAATCAATTCAGCCAATGGGCTACCATGTGCAATATTGCATGTTGAATCCTCATGAACAATTAAAGGAATACCAAATCTAGAATGAGCAGTTCGACCACCAGGTATTAAGAGAGAAGCAATACCACTTGAAGCTACAGTTAGAACAATTTCACCTTTGGATCTAAAATATGCAGCTAAAGCACGCCACAAGAAAGTCTTCCCTGAACCACCGAAACCACTGAGGAAAAATAATCCTGGTTTGTTGTTTTGAACCCTGCTGACTATTTTATCAAATATAGCACGTTGTTCAACAGTCATTTGAGAAGCAAGGTTAAAAAACTCTTTTGCTAGCTCAAGTCGATCATAATTAAGCTCATCAAATATGAGTCTGTTTGGTTGATCTTGATTAACCTCATGATGAAATTCAGGCATGGTTGTATAATCTGTTAGCCTTTTGTTATGTGCCTGTAAAATGATGTCAATCTCTGCCAAACCATAGTTTTGAAGCTCTTCATCAGTTAATGTTAATTCTGCATAAATTCAATATTTGTGTAAGTTATTTTATTAAATATAATGTTTGTCATAAACTTACAGGTAATCAAGTTAAATTGGAAATGATCAAAAATTTGAAGGGAAAAAATACCTTGTGATTGATAAAGTCTCCACTGTCGATATAGAATGTCATCAGTCAGGTGTTTCCATGTTTCTTGCCAAACAAACTCAGGTCTAGACATCTCATTAGCAAGCAACAAAGTTGAAAACAACATCCTTAAATAATGGGCTGAACCCCATGTACTTGCTTCATTAATACCGTTGATGAATTCTTGATCATCACGTAGTAAACCCATAGCAAAGCAAGCATCTCGGAAATTAAGATGTACTTTGACTCCTACAGTACTAATGTCTTCATAGCATGTGGGGCCTTTGACATGGTTAAGCAGAGTTCTCATATAATGCAACTCACCCGTACCCGGTGGAGTATAATGCATGCGACCAACACTGAACCCCCTTTTCCGTGGAGTCCATTCAGATGTTTGCTTGTTCCACACAAACTTTTGAGGAAATTGTAAGTAGGTTAGGTTCCTACCCTCTGCATATTTTCTATTTGCATCGAACCAAGCAAGGAATTTAGTGTATGATGTACTATCACGGGAGAGAACATCTGGAAGGGTACGACGACTGTCCCACATGACATAATGTTCACCTGGCAAATGAAACATTAGTCTTTCAACTGAAGGATCTCTGTAATTAATGTCAAAGCTGAAAATTCTCCAAACAGCCTCAGATGGTGATAGATACCGACAATCATAGTACATTTTAATCTCGTCAACAATCTCTGAGTGAGAATTAGCATTTGCCGATTCGTA
Source organism: Astragalus glycyphyllos (assembly GCA_963573325.1). Lineage (NCBI taxonomy): Eukaryota > Viridiplantae > Streptophyta > Magnoliopsida > Fabales > Fabaceae > Astragalus > Astragalus glycyphyllos. Next base: position 18,144,617 of record OY754307.1, read on the forward strand.
GACGCTTGCAGTAACACGATCATGGCCTTTGTTGATATACTTGAAAAGATATTTTATAGACCTAGATTGATTACACCATTCAACATTGATGTGAGCATTGTATTTGAGTAGTAACATTGAATTGTATGGAACAACAAAGCTGTTATCAAGAAATGCTTCCCCCTTTTGAATAGTAACACCGTTGTCACGACGACGGTATACTGGATAGCCGTGTGAATCAATTGTTGTTGTGTCAACAAATTTTTTTGGAAAATACTTGGAACATTTGTTATTTACCATACAAGAGAGCTCTTCCGCTGACCACCACAAGGTCCATGCATCATACAAGCCGATACCACATTATAGAGCTCAGGATATGCATGTTTGTCTGGTATCTCTGCAGATATGATTGCATCAATGTCCTTTGATTCAACGATTCTACTTTGTTGGTCGAGGAACACCAATATATGTGCATGTGGTAAGCCCCTTTTTTGAAATTCAATGGTGTAGATAACTAAAAAAAATAAGAGCATGTTATTATTAGTTAAAAAGTGATACGTAAGTAATAATTTGTGATAATTAACACAATGTGGTAATCATATATAACAACTATAACAACTAAAAATTTGATTAAGAGAAGGTGCTATTTTTGAAATTTAGTATAATTGCTATAGGGGAATTCAAATATAAAAAAAAGTAAATACCTGCTTTGGTTTTGCCAAATATTTTGCCATTCTTAATGTCCTTGATTAATTGATCAAGTTTGATTTTGAACATCCTTGCAACCAAATCTGGTCTGTCTTCTGGGTTTAAATGCAGCTTTGTCAACAAAGTTGTTAGTTCAGGCCATTTAGGATTACATGTGAATGTAATGAACAAATCCGGGTATCCCGCCCATCTACAAATTGCCATTGCATCTTGATAATTTTGTTGCATGTATCTTGCTCCACCTGTGAAACTTGAAGGTAAGACAATTCGCTTTCCCACACATGAAGGGTTAACATCCCCTCTAAGAACTGCATCAGACAACCCTTTATATAGATCTGCGCGCACTTCATTCTGATGATGCTGAACCCATTTCAAACGTTGGGACTCAACCATACTATAGCCGTCAACTAAGAATTGCTGAAATAATCGCCTACCATGAAGCATTATGGCGTCCTCCGTGTCACGTTGTTGTATCCTATAAGCAAGCCATTCACGCATTGTTACATGTTCACGCTTAATTTGTTTGCAAGATGGGTCATCATTGTATTCGATTGTTTCACACCAACCATCTTCACCACTTAGAAACATAATAGGGTATTGCAAGGGTAGATATGCAGAACTCAACGTGGATGTTCTTTTAAGAAGACCAGATTGTGTTTCTACAATTATGTCACGATCATGGTGTCCAGTGTCAAAATCACCAACAATAAGAGCTGCAACTTCCGATGTAGTGGGTATGTTGTATCTTCTTAGATCTGGTGACCTTTTCCCAATAATCCGTAACTTCAGGCTTTGTACTGCATCACAAGAAACTCTGTCCCGAACGAACTTACAGTTCTTCACATATGGATTGTAATGATCAAGAAGCTGCTGGAGTTGCTCAACAATAGCTGACTGTAATTTTGATTTGGTGTCTTTCATGCTGAATATATCATTTGAATTCAAAATTAGGATTATATGAATAGAAAATATTAATATATGTAATTTGTTAGTAAAGGTAAAAATTTATACCCGACAACCGACATCCTATTTTGAACCTCATTTTGAGTGTCGTAAACATACAGTTGTGCAAATTTAGGGGGACCTTCAGGCATTGGTAGCAAACTACCTATTTGATGGTAGTTTTCTCCATTCATAACAAAAATTGGTGGTCCTCCTCCAACATTCATTTGTCGATCAATAGTGCCACCCATGGATGTTAGAGCAAACATTGTATTGAATGATCTAATATGTTCGTGAAAGAATTTACTCATTCGGTCTGTGTTGTGATATAAACCATACAACGCTTCAGGCGGTTTTTTATATGGAGGAAGAATAACTCGCCCATGTGAGCAGCACATGTAAAATTTTGGGTTATCGGATTTATGGTCTTTCCGAACCCGTTCCTCATACCACATCAACGCATTGCAATGTTGACAAATTGATAAAGGCAATCCAATGTTCAAATATTGAGACACCTCACCTGTAAAATATTAATTACCGAACGTTTAGGAACAATATTTTGATGTTACGCATATAGTATGAAATATCTATATTAGATAATTTTTAATAAAGTTAGCTGGAAGTACCTGTTGATGTATTCGTTGGTGCAATTGGATGTGTAGTACAATTAGAAGCAGATGACCCATTGAAAGATATGTTAGTGAGATGAATGCTTTTTGGGGTGTGTGTTCCTACAATAAATTGCCATAATTAAATACTACATAATGTTGTGGATAAAACTGTTAAATAAAGTTAACATTACGTTTGTCAATGAATAGAATATAAATAATAACCTGTTTGGGATTGTTGTGGAGTTTGAGGTGGTGGCATATGAACGAATGCATAATCAACATCTGGTGTATGCTTATTTTTGTCAATGCTTCTGACTAAGGAATTGTTAATATTTTCATCGCATTGACTCTGACGACAGCCTGGAGACAAATTGAAGGCGTCATAATATATGCTCGTAAATATTGAGGAACAAAAGGTTTTGTAAGACAAAGATTACAATTCTTAAAAAAAAACGTGACTTACCTGCAGATGTTTTATGGTTATCAATGTGACGTATGTAGTTAGTGGGTGTTGTTGGTATAGGTGTATTGATAACAACATTAGAGCTGAGTGGGAGTGTTGTGGTCATCACTGAAAGTGAATAAGTTGGTCAGTTTGTGCAACAAATTAACATGTATGATAACTTTAATAGGACTGCAACTTGTATGATGAGTAAATATTAGTACCATTTGTAATGTCAGACATGGGGAAAGAGGGGACTGAATTTCCATCGGTGCGGTTGAAGATAGATTGATGTTTGCAGGGACGTTTCCAAGTGCTTCCTACAATTTGGGGAAGTTAAAATGGATCAATCATGTAGATAATTAATAATTTAATAATAATTATTTATGTTAACTGAGATATAGTATAGTTCCATAGAAGTATACCTTCAGTAATACACGAGAAGGGACTGTGTCTACTACGGGCTCCCTTTCGGACCAACTTTGATCGTTTGGTGGGTTGTGCACCTGCTGTTTTGTTGGCGGAATGCGTTAAAAATTTCCTCATTGTAGTGGTCATGTTAAATAAAGAATAAATTCCAATGATCTTCGAAATCGAAATATCATATAAGAAACTATTGTGGAAATGGATTTGTGATAAACCTGAAAAATCATGTGTAGAAGATGTAGATTCGTTGAAGGGAGCAATTATTGGATGGTACTCATTGATTGTATCTGGGGTAGTTTGAAGGTGGTTGGTAACATCACTTTTATTGGCATGTGCATCTTCTTTACCAACGTTCATACTGAGACCAATTTTTGAAAACAATTGAAAGTGATATAAGAAAACTATTGAAAGTGATTCAATTTCTTAATGGTTCCATGATTACATCGTGGACATATGTTGTTGTAAGAGTAAATGTCTATTCATATTGATATGAGAATCAGAAATATGAGAATGGCAGTGAATGGGTGGTGATATATATAGGGTGGGATGTGGAGGTTCGTGGAATATATGAATAAAAACAAATTATTTTGACGTAGCTATCAACAAAATTCGATTTTGGACGTCAGAAAAACTGGATGTTTGATTCTAAGAGTTAGATTCCTAATAAGGTTGCTTTGGAAGAAGGAATATGTGTACTTCGAATATAATGGTACAAAATATTCTGTATTGGCGTAGGAATAAGTATAATAGGTTTTGAGTTATAATGAGCCTAAATGAAATATATTTAGCGTTTTTGGTATTCATAAAGGGGACAATAATGATTTGGATAAAGATAAAATATATAGGAGAATATCAGTTTTACTGGCAGCTGTAAAATATTCTGTAGTGGCTACTTTTCAGCTTTAGAGTCAGAAAGTGGGAGTCATGATACTTTCGCAAAAAAGGTGTGATGTCGACATTTGATTTTCATAGGATCAGTCAAACAATACGAAACATAAAAAGCCTGTAGATTATGATGAATGTTTTAAAACGATTGACAGTGGTTCGTTCACCGAAATTTGTGCAATAGGAATTAATCCAAAAAATGGTCAACTCGTTGCTATATGAAACATATTATTGTTAGTATATTTAATAAAATAGCGCGTGGAATAAAATTGACACGAACTCTGACATTGTTGTCACACAAATATACAACTTAAATATCGATCCTCAAATTTGTAGGTATATAATAAAGAATACATTAATTAATAAATGAACGGTTAAACGTTGGCCATTGGATTGTTATAACTATTATAGAATTTATATGATATATAATTATATGAATATATAATTAAATAATAATTAAATAGTGAAGAAACAAACTATTGTGGGCCATTGTATTATTGGAGCTTGAAAAAAGTACTAAACAACACTGGGATCATGACTCTACAATGAGTTGATGGCCACTAATAATTAAAAGCAAATCACATAAGGCAACAACATGGCCAATTATAGCTGGCTTTAGGGAATTCAAATCTAATTACAACATAGGTAAGTATGGCCCACAAGTACATGAAAACACAGGTGTCATTATCATCACTTAGTTTTCTCAATCTTGACCACAACTTCTGGCTTCTTGCTGGTAGGAGGAGAGGTGAAGTCAATGTTGCTAAAGTCAATTGATGCGAGATCTGGGCTAGTCTTTGAAACCTTACTTCCGGAAGGGGAGATTAAATCAAGGTCAGGAAATTCAATAGTATCAATGGAAGAAGAACCACGCTTGCCAGTTGATTTGTGTGGTGGGGTAATTTCAGTATCTGTCACGGTCACCACAGCATTTGGGGTAGACTCAGAGTCTGTCAGTTCAACAACACCAGTGGGTGTATCTTCAGAGTAATTGACTTCTAAAACAGAAGTTGGAGAAAATTGGGAAGCAGTGTCGGGCGCAACAAAATTGGGACTACCTTGAGTCGCAGAAATTGCCACTAACTCATTTGGAGTATTTTCGAATGTTGGCAATGCAACAATGGCGCTGTGGTTCAGATTGATATCTTCAAGACTTTTCTGTAATGGGTAAGGTGAATTAGAGTGAGTTAGTACATTAGTTGGAATTAATAATTAATACTCCATTTAAATAAGTATTGAAAATTAAACTGACCATAGGTTCAGAGGAGCCTATTTTGTGAAGTTCATCGGCATAGACAGCATCGTCTTCCTCACTTGTAATCTGTAAGGTGTCAATATTTTTATTAGAGTAAACGTATGAGGATGTTGCTAATTTTAATGATAAAAATTTATTTAACCAACCTCGATATTATGTTTGAGAAGGAATTGTTGAATGATACCGGAATCATCAGTAATTTTCTTGACAGTGAATGACTGCCAACCCTTCAAAATATTTCCCTCAGTAATTTCAACCTTAAAGAGAAAGTCCTTTCCAATAAATGCCTTGAACTCATCAGGGCTTGTGGGTGAATGATCCGGTTGCTGAAGTGATTAAAAATAATATTTTTAATTGCATTATATAATATACCTTGCTCCTAAGTAGTACAAATTATGTTAATATTATATATTATAATTACAATGGTGTTTATACCTCTTTGATTGAGCGAATAAGATCAGTAAAAGATCGACCAACATACATAGAGACAATGGTGTTGAACAGAGTGAATGTTGTGGAACCTGTATGATCAATGACTTGGAGCTGGAGCTTGAATCTAAAAAAAAATTACAATTTCATATGTGATTATTTAAGAAAAGAATAGGTATATTTATTAATATAAGGTTTGAAACAGCCAATAATAAATAATGATATTTATTTATTTGTTTAGTTATATAGTTTAATACTAATATCCAATATATGTATATTTGACAAAATACCTTGGAGTAGCCGCAACCAAAGTGGAACAATAGTCACAAGCATATTTGTTTCCACACTGTTTTACACGTCTAAGACATGTGTTACATGAATCATATAGCCAGCCTTGATCCAATTCAATCTCAATGACCTTTGCAAATACCGCTCCAAACCCAATCTGAATGTCAAAACATTTTTAATTTGCGTGAATATGAATTGGGTTGTACATAAATGGTTTGCTTAATAATTTATCTGATTTTCGAGAATATATATCAAGCATGACATAGTTAGGGTAATTACATCTGATGCCTCAAGTAGGTCTGCTATAGTCATCCTAGGTGTCTCTAGCATTTCGTCAGCAATTGTGAGGGTGTTTGGAATGACCATCTGAGTAATAGCCTGACTCATACAGGATGTGTATCCAGCCATATTGGAATAGAACAAATGTATATTGTCAAGTTCTGTCGAACTAATAAAACTAAAATAATTGTCAAGTAAGATATGCATGAAATTATTCATACCGTTTCTTGTAGTCTTTGATTTCTGGCAATGTTTCATCATCAAGTATCACTTTTGTTCCAAAGAAGGCTGAAGATACGGCCATAACACCTGCTTCGTTTACATGTAAAAAAAATATTTGAATTAAAATGCTGTTTAAAGTTAGACAAACATGTAACAAATAGATGGAATAATATGACAATGGTAACAAACCCTGATATCTATTGAGTCTGACTAACTGAAGAATGGCAGGTATAGGGCCAGCTTCACCAAGGGTAGCGAGATATGTGTTAACCCTCTCAGCATGATCACCCCACAAGGTGCAGTTAAGCCTATTTTGCCTATAATATAGTTATTTCAATATATGGTTAAACATGAGATATGTAACACGACTAAATATATGAACAAAGGTGTCAAAGAGGTTTATGAATTGAAGGGAGAACATACTCCAAATCTTCCATAACAATATCAATTAACAACATCCTCCTTCCATTCTTTTCAATGTCTTTTAGGATGTCCTTCTCCACTATGTGACCAATTACATCTGCAGTCCCAAACATAAAAGGAAGGTAACAGGTAAGTAGTGGAAATATATAATGTATACGTCGTGCATGAACTATAGATGTTAGAACTGAATGACATATGACATTTAAGGAGTTATGGAGATTCATTACCACAATACACATCTGGTTTCATATCATATTGTATCTTGTTAAAACCAGCAAAGTCAAATCGATTTTTAGGGATTTCTTCTGCTGATATCTTACAGACTCTTGTCATTCCCATGAAAAACAACTTGTATTTGTGTTCAGTCTTCCTGTACTTAGGGTCATTTTGAGCCACAAGAAGCTTATTGAATACATAAGTGTTGCCCTCTTCAATGTATCCAGCAAACTTGATCAGCAGATGTTTCTTGATAGTTGCTTGAATCTTCCCACACTGATTTATATTAATGTTTGTTACAATAAATACAATTGAAGTGCCACTGATAAGTAGGTTTTAGAGAAGTTAAAAAGCAAACATACCTTTTCATCAAGCAATAGCATGTCAATATAATTAACGTCGTCCGGATTCTTTGCGTTAAACACATGCCAAAGATGAATGACTCTAACTTTAAGTGTCCAATCAATCTTACCTGGGACAATGTCATCAACGAAGTTGATATCGGAACCCATCCTGCATAAGGAATTGATATCATTTTAAAAAATAGTTTTAGTACGTTCATAGACGTAAGAAAATAAGATGGTGAAAGCTTCGTTCTTTACATGGAGCATGTAGGAGCTGTTTATGAAACATTGTTTATATAATTTGAGTAAAAGAATTAACAAAACAAATGACCATTATCATGGAGCATTAATGAGTGAGAGGTTCGTTCTTTACATGGAGCAACTTTTATACAGTAACAGAAATCTGAATTAAATAACTACACGCTCCATATGAGCATTTGAAGTATTAGTACAATTGAAAAGTTGTAGAAATTGGGGAACTTGAAGGAATGAAGTTATCAAACCTGAGATATAAGTTACTATGAGTATGCGTATTTGGAAGGGTGATGGTAATGGTAATGGTAAGTAGAATGGTGAGAAAACATTGGGTTCGGGTGTGCTATTTATAGCGGATTTGAGTGTCGAGATGGATAAAACCAGATGGTCAAATATCAAGATTGGTTTCCAGTGTGGAAAACACGTAAGTTATTAAATGAAAATCATGTTGAAATATGAATTGAATAAAATAAAACACGATAAATTGATTCAAACGGGTTCGGGACGTGGATTTTAAAGATATTTTTAGTATTAAGTATTTAAAATATAAACATAAAAATATAAAGTAAAATATAAAATATAAAATATAAAATATATAAAATATTAACTTTAGATTAATTGTGAATTGTGAATGAATATTAATTTAATTTGTACGTGTTTGCTGGGTAATTGTTAAAGTATTGTCTATTACTCACATTTACTCATTCAGCGTTATTAACTTTGATTCTTTGATTCATTGACTTGTTTGTATATTGAACGTACTTTTAAACGGATAGTTGGTTTTTGAAAGTCCATATGAAAGATGTATTGACTTGTTGAAGATAGGACGTAGGTAGGTGCAGCTGGACTACGAAAAGATGGTTCCTTTGTTTACTGAAGAATACGTTAACAAAGTGTAGTAGGACGAATCTTCATGGTTGACATTCGTACGATTTATTCCCGTGTGGCAAAAAAACGTATGGTTCAAAGATTTTCAATGTCCGTGGGAAGTGACTAAACAGAACAAAGGAACATATTCGTTGCTGGATCTTTAGTTACTCACATTAGCAAGTCTTTGTGTACATTCTGGAATCTTACGTTCAGAACCAATAGAAAGCAAACAATGTTCTATCTATCTATCAATATAATTAAATCTAAACCCTATCGTATGTACTTTGAAGAAGTTATTCCCCAGAAGGAATCTAAAGTGCAGAGATGTCTTTGAAAAGGTAGTTTTCTATGGAATATATTCCAAAAGTTGAGATATGTAGTTGTTAGAGACTGATTGGTTACCAAATGACAGGTGGTTCAACTATCTACGGGATAGAGAGGCCAGGAATATTACACCAGTTTTGAAATATGTTATGAAAATTGGCACAACACCAGAGAATGTACCATGAGTTAAGCTTTATTAAACCATCCGTAACAGAAGGGAATATGAAAGTCGCGTATTTGTATTTTAAAATTTATTTACACGTAAAAGTTACAAATTTTGAATGAAAATATATTTATAGTTTTGTAATTGTTTTTTAAAATGTATAGTTGTGTCTCTATATATTACAGGAATTTGTTGTCGTTAATTGCTCATATGTATTTAGCAGTACAAATAAAATTTAGCTGTATTAAATAGTGGGCTACAACATGAGCAACTTTGATAGCACCTACATAAAGAGTATATATTTCCAATTAAATTATTTGCAACACTGATCTTTGGATGGAACATGTTAGAAAGGAATATGAGGCAGTTGATATATTCCCTAAAGTATTGTCCTATCATGATGTTTTAGTAATGTGATTTAATTATTGCTCTATGGTAAATCAATACTTGCATCCAAATAAATTGGTTACAGAAGTAAATGATGTGACTGGAATTTGGTTGAAATGTAACGTGAACAAATATTCATTTCGTTTGGGGTTCTATCAAATATATGGGTTATATTTTATAATTGGGCTTATCATGTAATTTAGATTACATAATCCATCCTCTACGTGGATGAAATAAAATGATTTACGTTAAATAAGTTTGAAGTGGTCAATTTCAATAAACTTGATAATGGAGTATAAAGGAAATATTGCTATTATTGTCAAAATATTGAGGTGGGTGAAAAATCAGGAGGTCAATGAAATAAGGTTGTTTTTTAATGGCTATCTATTTTAATGAATATAACGTCGGTGAAAGCATTCAATAATATGATATTGTTCATTAGAGTTTTGAATGAGCATAATTATTTTCGGATCAGGGAATATATAGTATATTTTTTTTCGTGACGATATAATTTTGATGGTTTGTATAGAACCACTTGAATGCAATAAAAGTAACATATAAAAAGAACATTACATAAGTCACCATAGATTTAGATGATAAAAAAAACATTTGAAGATACTTTTCTTGATGGAAATACGATCAAGGAGAAACATCTAATATAATCTTAAAACAAAAAAGTACGAAGCAACATGTGATTTGAAACTTATTGTGGATTGCATTTCAATTTTTGCAAACTGAGAAGGACAACATGTTTGGATTGAGGGATGGAACACCAATGTGAACTCGCTGGCCTGGTGCAAGTTGTTTGAGGTGACAAAAACGATACCATCCATCAGCAACACCACATGATGCAGGAGAGTCATTGCGAAATTGTAGGAAACATGATACTTCCAAGCCATAATCATCGTACAGTATGACTCTAATACCAGATTGTCGAAATGCGATTTCACAGAAATCGTTTGGAATATGCTGCAATAGTAATAAAAATATTTAGTTACTCCGGACAATTTAGGCACAACACTAATAATATTTTAAAAATACTAATATCAATTGATTGAATATTTTTTTAATCTCACCAATCGACCGGAGTAAATGTCAGCAAATGTCAAAGTCTTTTCCAGAACATGGAATATATCAGGTTTCTTACATATGGTGAGCAAATGATTTGAAACTATATTGCCCCGCGTGTAAGCAAGAAACTTTGGTGTATCGCCGAGCCACAAAATCTTTGGTGGAGATGGATAAATAACTTCCTGATCTAGCCTATCACGCATTGTGAACATGAACCTATCAGGTCTTACGTAGACCAATTTGGCCCAGCCGCCTAACAGAAGACCATAAAACTTTGCAACTTGGTTCCACCCTTTGACGAAAGTTGCCTCTCCATTTTGAACGTCAACAACAACCTGGAACATGTTACCAATTGGGTCGCATAACAGGACCGATGTGCCTACCTCAGATGCATGTTCTTTGTTGAATATATTTGGGAGCGTAGCGGATTCCTGTTAGTTTAAATGAGAAAAAGTATCCGGTTACATACAATGGAGACTTTAACCAATAGTTAAATTCTTCAATAAATGTAATTAAAATAGGTCTACTAATATATACACACAGATTACATACCTTATCAGGATGTCAAACCAAAAAAAATGGTTCATAACGGATCTGTAAATCGTAGTAAAACTTGAGGTGTTTGTAAAGGGAAGGCATTGTTGCTCCGGCTAACTCTACCTGGTTTGAAACGGTGGAAGAAGAGCAAGTGAAACATGTAGTTTTTTGTAAGTTAGTTTTGGACAATTAAATTTATGGACCCTAGCGGCACTGCGTATGAATGAAAGATGTGAAGTGCATCTGACTCCCTTTATAGAATGCCCCATAACTACTTACCCTTGTTGAATCATAAATTTACAACAACAAACCTTCTGTGCATCCTCTTGTGCGTGTCCCACACGTGTGCTTTTATTGGTATGTAATGATTTTAAACAATGCCATGAACAATCATGCAAGTTACGGGTTGCAATTTTCTCTTGCTCTACTTTTTTAAATACATATAGTATAACGCGACGTATTTAGATGACACGTATGCTTAATGGTTCGTACAATTTATTAGCATACCCCGTTGGGGTTTTTCTTCAAGGAATCGAGATATTTATAATCATCGTTTATTTATTTATTCTTGAGGCGATATATTGTCCCGTACAACATTAGTATCAAAGATTATTTATTCAAGTATACTATATATCGGGCGTTTAAATAATGTTACTAAATAATAAATAAATGACAAGGGACATTATAAACATAGTCTTAATATATTTTATATCATAATTCAACGAAAGGATACATAGGATAATATAAAGTGGTTGTGTGACTACTTTTAGTTATAAACCAAGTCGCAGTAACATGTAGGAAACATATGTTCCTGATTGAGCCGCTATTGCCAACATCACGTGGTAACAGGGAGGATACATGTCTGAAACCTAGCCACTAATATTACTTGCACTTAAGGAAACATAAAAGAAAAATATGTGTCCATACATGGGCACTTACATTCGTTACAAGTTAATATAATATACTAAATTAAAGAACACAACAGCAGAAAGAGCTACTCAGGTACTTGTATGGGAGGCTTAACTGGAGTCCATGATGCAAGGTATTGTTCATTTTGCTATAGAGCACCAAAAGTTGCAATATTAGACTCCATTTTAAACTACCTTTCACTGGGTTTTAATATAGTAGAGAACATCAGCCTTCAGTTTGGTGACACCTAGCAGTATGTTGTCTGATTCAACAAACCCTTTTTCTGTTCTAAACTTTGCCCACCCACCAGTGAAATGACAGAAATCGCTACGCCCTGTCTCAATGTTCAAGAAGCAGTTCCATTTGTTTTCATTTTGATCCATAAGGGTAATCTCACAGCTTCTAATTGGAAAGGCCCTAAGGCAGAAAATGAGAGGCAAGGCCTGAAAAACCACGTTAAAACATTATGCATAAATCATCATACATCATTTACATGTAATAAGTTTGAATGAAAGTAGAAGCATTATTATTTGAGAGTGCACTTAGCAAAACATTTTTTGTCATGTCATCCTCAGTTATTGTATGCATGTACATGACATGGTATTCCCTTGTATCAACCTGATTGTTTTCTCCCATTGATCGTAATCCAGAATCATCGAGTGAAGGGATGTTAAGAACATTGCGTACTGGACGTGGTGGATAGACAACCTCTTGGCCTTGAGAGTTGAAAACCTGAATGAAAAACTTTCCACCACCAAGATAAATCATCCTTATATCCCCACCTTGGCTTAAGCCGAAAAAATGACCAACATGCAACCAACCAGCAATAACAATAGTCCCTCTATGTTTCACAACAACAACAAAGAACTGATTCCCCACAGGATCTGTAAGGACAACGTTCTCAGGAATTTCTTCGTTGAATCTTTTGACAAACAGTGATGGCATGGTTGCGAAATCCTTCCATACAACAAAGTGATGGGTATTGATTATATATTAACATGAGAGATTTTAAAAAAAGATGTTGGCTTTATGTTTTTTACAGAAACAGTATTTAATACATCATCTGTTAGATACTCCATCGTGTACACCTCAAAACGCAAAGGGTTGAAAAAGAAACGAACCGCCTCAGCTTGTATGAATCGGGTGAGCATCTGTGAATGAGTTTGAAAAGGAAGAAACATCGTTAATATTAACCAATATTTGATGTATTGAAAAGATAACATTTTGTTATAATGCAGTTTTCATACAATAGAACTTTTCTTCATTTTGTACTGAAGTGACTCACATCAGATAAATAGGATTAAGTGGGATATTGTAAAACAAATACTAACGAAAGTAGAAAAAAAACGTGTGTCATGACTTACTGTGTCTCTTTCCAAAGCCATTTTTTTGTTGACTCAGAATACTGATATGAAATGGTAGTTTATCTGATATCAGTTTGTGACTATAGGTTGGGTCTTGGACTGCTATTTATAAGCAAACACAGATGCCTTCATATTCTGTAACCTCTTGTTATCCCTTTTAACACTTTGTGTGGTGCAACCGTGGGCCTGGATTACTGAAATGAAATGGTAGTATTAAATGAATTACTGAAATTACTGAAATGAAGTGATATTTGAAACTAAGTTAGTTTCAAACGTAACAATTTATGTGATGAGCCTGGGTATTAGCTGTCAATTTTCCAGAAAAATATGTCCTGTACAGAAAATGCAAAGTAAAATATATTTACTGGAATTACTGGATAGTTGTTGAGTTGCATTAAATGCAAAATTGGGAATCATACGTCTCCCAATGTCTTGTAAATTGTAAATCAGACCAAGCAATTGAGAATCTTATTATTTGTTGCCTACTTACTTTGTAGACCATAGGCGATAATGTTGTTAACCAACATGTAAACAAACATTGGTGAGAGTTTTGAAATATTGTTTAAAGGGTTTTACTGGCGACGTGGCCGAAAGCAGAGATACTGGCGAAATTATAGCCTTTTCATTCAGCGGCTTCTTATTCTTGGTGTCAGTTGCTAAATCATGAGTTCTACTTTTCACTTCTTCATTTACGGCTTCTTAACTGAATATTTTAGATTCGCAAATGATCATGTACCATCCTGCCATGCTTGATACATACATCCTTTCACCAAGATTAGCCTGGTTTAAAATCAATGCGTCCATGCATCCATCCATTGTAACTGATACATCATGCACATTGTCCACTTTATTTTGAAAGTGGTCTGCCATGCACATTAAACTACCTATGGACATAGAGTTCACAGACCTCCAGTTAAATGATCTCACTTATCCTTTGTATTATACTTCGGTATCTAAGTTATTCCTTGTATTATACGTATGGTAGAATCATATTTAGTGGAAAACAGAAGTATTAGATACGAATGTAATGTGCATGGGAGGACCGTATGTGAACAGTGCATTCTAAGTGCAGTTTTCATGTATAGCTTTATAAAAGAAGGGGATTTTGATCCAGTTTTTTAGGGATTTTATTAATTGTCATTCATTTGATTTAATGATAGGCATCCTTTCCTTGTAAGTCAACACAAGGTAGCTGTTGGTTTCCATGTAAAACTCAGCCGAAATTTTATCAAACCTCATCCGTTGATGTGTTCTACGTATAAACTGTGTTGAAAGACAACCGTTGGATATTTTTTTGCTATTGACTTGTAAACCATTAGTTGGTTGAATGCTGACGTGGACTTTTTGGAAAGCTGACGTATTTTAGAGGGTTTTCTGACATGGACGCACACATGGGCATTTCCATGATTTAGTATAATTAATATATATATATATATATATATATATATATATATATATATATATATCTCCTTACATATTACCTAACATTATCTAAAAAAAACTTATTAATGCATAAAAAACATATTTTGATTCTTTACTATATATGTTTATATTGAATATTTGTAATTTGCTTACTAATTACGACTCTGTTATATTGGTTATGAATGGATTGTGTAAATCTATGGTCATTTGTTCAATTCCCATGATACACGTTTTTGCAAGAGTGACTTGAGTACTAAACAATTGTTTAGTAACTCTTACTAAATGGGTAAATAAGTAAAAAAACTGCTCCTAATAATTAAAAAAAACTGCTAATTAATAAAAAAACTGCTCATCAATACCCCCTAAAATCGTGGAAAATCAAAACTGCCTTCTCTGGAATCCTAAAACACGCTCCAAACCCATCCAACGCTCCAAACCCAGTCAACGCTTCTATTCAAACTCAACCTCCATTAAAACGCAGCCTCTATCTCTACTAATTAAAACGCAGCCTTTAAACGCTTCATCTAACCAGAAGCTTCCATCGCAACCCAGTGCACTTCCATCTAACCACTTCGCAATCTGAAAAAGGTTAGTTATGGTGCCACATTATGAATTTATTCTGCCTCAAAAATAGATTGTTTTCCGTTCTTCAAACATAGTTATTATTCCTATAATATTGATTGTGTGCTTCAAAAATACATTGTTTTCCTGTTCTTCAAACATAGTTATTATTCATGTTCTTACATACAAATCTGTTGTTAGAGTTAAATAACATGTGCTTTGCGAAATTGTGGTTAGGGCGAGTTGTTATATCGTGTGGTTAGTGCATGAATAACCAAAGTCCTATTAATCTGTGTATATAGTGAAAAATATGTTGCATCCAAATCCATGTTTAGAGTCAAAAACCCATTGCTTTTCGAAATTGTAGGTAACGGAAACTAACCAATGTTGTTCAATCGTGTACGTTAGTGCATGACTAACCAAAGTACTGTAATTTTGTGGTTAGAAGCAACTAACCTATATTTTGTAAATTTGTGGTTAGAGTGAAAATATCCACTGTTGTGTAATTCTCAGGTTAGGAAGCAACTAAACAATGTCCGGTAATTTTGTGGTTATTATTGCTTTCAATTTACGAAAACCATTAGATCTCCTCTCAAATTTTCAAACATTTATGTTTGTATCTTAATACCATCAAACCTTCTGTATTTATTGTTGATTTTGATTCCTTTTTTTTTTCCGGTGGTGATGGCAAAAAGAATAAAAAAGTAAGCTACGAGTGCTAAGGAACCAAAACCATCAAGATACAGATATAAATGTAAACCACTGATGGTTTACACAATGTTAAATACAATTGAAGGATCTCGGAAAGAATCACTACAGTCAACCGGGTTTGGATCCCTTATGCTCATATGCAAATGGAGCAGGATTCACGAGGGGTTTGAATTTCATCCTGATCCTGACAATCCTGAACTGCAAAAAAAATTAAAAAACCGACATGATAAGTACGGAACAATGGTTAGTTTTGTCAATTTGCAGAAAATACGAAATTGGTCGTTATACATGTTACTAAAAATATACGAAACCAAAATCACCAATTTCTGTAATTATGTGGTCGTCATACTTGTTACTAAATTATGCAAATTAAAGAAAATGCAACTAAACAAAAACCACTAAATTATGAGACAATCATGTCGGCTTGCTCTTCATCCTGACCCCGACAACCTTGAATTGCAAAAACAAAACAAAAACCACCACATAAGTACAGACATGGGTTAGTTTTGTCTAACCACGAAGTCACATAACTTCGGTTAGTTTACTACTAGCCACAAAATTAAACAATTTTCGTTAGTTGGCTCTACCCACCTAATTACAAAACTTCAGTTATTCATATAAAATACGAAATTGGTCGTTATACTTGTAACTAGAAAACGTGACAATAAAATGTAACACTAACAACATAATTACAGAACATTGGTTACCTGAGCTCTAACCACCTAATTATATAACTTTGGTTATTCATAAATAATAGGCAACTGGTCGTTACAGAGTTTAATAACCACATAAATGAACAACACTTCACACCTCTATTTTCAGGTATGTTCTCATTCCCTACACACCTCTTCTCTCCCCTTGCTGACTTAAGCATCAGAGTGTTTGCAGGTACCACTCCCGGCGTGCGTGATCGAGCTATCTCGGACCCTTCGAGGCCAATCTTCATCCATCCGAATTCCATTTCTCAGATCTCTCCGAAGCACATCGTCTTGTACCCCGGCCATCATCGCATCTGAGTCCGAGTACCGAACAATGGCGACCACAGTGGGAGCATAATCACTTGCTTCCAAAACCTCTCTATCTCCATACGCAGTCTCCGATTTAGCTTGACTCATGGCTCCGCGTGGGCGTCCACCAACCCGAGATCAGTCTCAGGCTCAAGCAGCGAGCACTCCAGCTCCCCTCTAAGCCGCAGAAATGCCCGAAGGCCACGGTCAGACTCTACCATACGGAGAATCATCGGTCATCCCAACCTCGGGCCGACTTCTGCCGCTGGTTCCGGTTCCACCTACCGATCCCATTCCCGCTCAGATCCAGGTTGTCAGCCACCTCCTCGACGTGTTGGAACGTCGAAGCCGGGACTTGATCCAACACGAGCAATCCCGACCAGAGATCGTTGTCGTTGCCCAAGCGGCCGCTACTCAGCCCGCGGGCCAGCATCCGCCCTCTCCTCCTCAGACGGCCATATCTTGGCAAAACCAAAGTTCACCACGGTAGAAAGATGTCTGTCACACCACATCTCCAATTCGTCGAGAGAAGCGCAGCGAAAAACCCCCGACTCTACCATCTCCGCCGAGGTCAAAATCCACGAATGACTCAGGCAACTCCTCCTACTATTCATCCTCTTCTCGAAGCCCGTCCCCCCAAAAGAGGGAGACCCATAAGAAATCAGGAAAGCAACACCAACACTAGTGGGCGGGCCATTCACTTCGGAAATTGCTAACTGTCGTATCCCCAAATCTCTGGAGAAACCGCCTCAGCTCAATCTGTACGACGGTAAAGGGGACCCCAACGAACACGTCGACACTTTCGACCTGATGCTCGACTACCGCAACGCCTCGGACAACGTCTGTTGCAAGCTATTCCCACTTTCCTTGACCAAAAGTGCACTGAAGTGGTATCGAGACCTACCTCCAGGCTCGATCTCATCATCGAAACAGTTCACCAAGCTGTTCTCGGCCTGGTTTACGGCCTCGAGACTGAAACCCAAGTCAGAGGATATACTGAGGACTGTCTGCCAGGGTGAGAACGAGTCTTTGATGGACTACATTGAAAGGTATAACAAGGAGGCAGACGAGATACTCCACCTGTCGAACGATGTGAGGATGATGTTTATGAGACATGGGCTCAGAAAGGGCCCGACGAATTTTTGAGGCGCGACCAACTCATCATCGAGTATGAGGAAGCGTCTGCTGCAGATGGAATCGGCTCTGGGCCAACCTCGAGCAAGAAAGCACCAAAGATAAGCGCAAGAAGGACCAGGGATTGAGGGTCGAAGAAATGGCGCGGGTGGTTCACGGAATACTCCGACTTGAACCCCCAAGGGAACGGATTTTGGCCGAATGCGCAAACACGGAGTTTCGCGACATCAAGTGGCCGGCGCCGATCCCCCAACGCGATAACACTAACAAGAAGACCTACTGCAGATACCACAGGAGTCACGACCATGACACAGATGCCTGCAGAATGCTGAGGGACGACATAGAGGAACTGATCCAAAAAGGGAAATTGAAACAATATTTGAAGTCTGACGAGAAGAAAAGGGAGCGCTCCCCTGGGGCTCGCCACGGAAGGCAAAAGCCGTAGTCAATGAGGTAACCAAGACCCCACAGATGATACTAACGACTCCGTGGAGGAGGCCCCGAGGTCGCAACGCCAGCGACCCGTGGCTATGGTGATCATGGGAGGTTACTCCATTGAGGCCGGGCAGACAAAGTGCCCGATGAAATGTCACTGGCGAGAAATTCTAAGTGTTGGAAACTCAATCCCCGTTCCAACAAAGTCAGACAGGCCACCTTTCTCGTTCCCCGACGCCGACCTTGATAAACTCCAATTTAGTGCATTTTTTGAGATATTTGTGAATCACTTTTAGAGCAATTATATACTAATTATATAAATTATTGACTTAATTTACTCTGTATTTTGCAGGGAAGATAAAATCTAAATTATATATATATATATATAGTCAAAGAAAGAAAAAGGCTTGCATCGAAGCCCAAGAAAAAGTTAACAAAGGTCCATTAACCGATTTAGGCCCATACTTCGTACAACTCCCTAACTACTCACTCGACACCCCAAATCCTTAAATATTCTCAAAATACCCTCACGTATGGACATTTCCTCACACTGCATTTTAACTGGTTCGGAGCACGGTCGTCTGAACCGGTTCGGACGTGGTGCCACCGAACCAGTTCGAACTTCGTTCCATCGAACCGGTTCAGTAATGGGCTAAATCTAATTTTCAACCAGAACTTAGCAGAAAGGTAAAATGAAAAAGTCACTTTGTATCTCTGCAACTAGAATGAATGAAGCGAAAGAAAGAGGAAGAAGACAATAGAATATATATTATTGATTTATTTAGAAAACATTTGAAAAATTGATAAAAATATAGTTTTGAAAGCTAGTCTATGACCAGCTGATTGTTTACGTGTCCCACTATGAATAAACTTTGGAACAAGTGATATAATGACTTGACAGAAAGTTAGCAAAAAGTAAAATAGGAATGGAGTGCAGCAGAGTGCAGTCAAATTATGCACTGGTTGGTTCGGTCTTCTCAAAGCGTAATATCTTATCTATAAATCTTAGGGAGTGGTCTTCCGCCAAAACTTCATCCCTTTTTTTATTTTTTTATTTTGAGATAATTTGTAGTGTGGTTTAAGGTACTTTTTTTTATAGACAATATTAGTGGGGTGGAGAAAATGTTAGTTTCCCGGGTTTGAACTTTAGATCTCATTCTTGCACTCATTTGGTGCATTTCTTCGGTATTCTTTAGCTCGCCAACTGAGCTACCTTATTGGGATGTGTTTTAAGGTACTTGATCGTTTTAAATAAAATATTAACAGTTCAAATACACAATGTTTCTTAATAGTCAACTTGGTGAAAAAGAAAATCAGTTTCATAGAAAAATATGTAAAGTGTGATGCTAAACAATGTGTTTTGGGATAGTTTAGCGTTCAAATTTTTTTTAACTATTCAAATACGCAAAAGTTTATTCCTTAATAACCAATTTGTTGAAAGAAAATAATAGTTTTGTAATAAAATGCGCAAAGTGCGATGTTAAGCCATGTGTTTTGGTGGTGCTTTAGCGTTTGGAAAAACTTTAACTATTCAAATACGCAGAGTTTGTTCCTGCATAACCGATCTGGTAAAAAAAACTTTGACAAAATAAGTAAAGTACGATGCTAAGCAATATGTTTTGGGAAACTTTAGTGTTTGCTATAAATTTCAACTATCCAAATACGAAGAATTTGTTCCTCAATAATCGGTTAGTAAAAATAATATAATTTTGTGACAAAATACGCGAAGTGTGATTCTTAGCAGTGTGTTTTGGGCCACTTTAGTGTTCGGAAAAAATTTTAACTGTTAAAATACTCCAACTTCATACCTAAATAACCGGTTTAGTTTAGAAAATTCATGATAAAATACTAAACGTTGATGCAAAGTTGAAGGGACAACACCAACTCCATGGATCCACTCTCTACCAAGGAGTAAATTAAAATTCGCTTTAGAGACTATCACTAAGAACAATGTAGTCCTCTTTATGGAACCAACGATTAAGTCCACCTCAATGGCCCCCAAAGAATGGCCAGTTTTGCCTTCATAGTTGCTTAAGACAATGTTATGTGGCCTGAGGTCAGTGTCGAACTTACCAATCTTCTTCAAAAGACCATGTGGCATCAAATTCACTGCAGCTCCACCATCCACTAACACTTTGTTAATTCCAACACCATTGACTTTGGCTTGGACATACAGGGGTTTCAAGTGGTTTTGCATACTCATATCTGGCTTCTCGAAGGTAGCCATTTGGTCTTCGACACAACCATTGTTCATCACATAGTAACACATTGGCTTATGACGAGCCATATCCTCTGTAAAATCCTCTTCAACATCATTTGGTACTGTGATAACATCGTACTCAAGAGGCAGTATTGATACCACATTGCAAACAACATCGAAATCATCTTCAGAATCATCAAAATCAGACTCCATGTCTTCATCCATGTCGAAATCAGCATTCTCTTCTTTCACTGTTGACAATGGAGGAAATATTCTTTCAAGAGCAGGCCTTCTTGGCTTTTCTGTTACTACAGCCTTGCCTTTGGCCTTATTCGCTGCACACACATGACTAGCAACATCAGCATTCCTCTTTGTGGCAACTTCAGCTTTGTGAACCTCACTCTTCGCCACTATTATGCTGCGTGGAACTTGATTAATGTCAATCGTACTGCGTGGAACATGGTTATTAGCCAAATGACTTGGAACCTTGTTAATGTCAAAGTGTGCCTTCTTCTTCTGTTGTCTTTGGTAACGACGCCACTGTGTTCTAGTCATGGGGTTCTTACCCTTATAGTTATTCTTATAATTAAACTTAACAGCATCCGTATCTGGCTTGACAGCTTTAGCACGTTGATTATTGGGCACCCACGCTTCAACAGGAGCACTAGCACTTGGGACAAAGGATTTATTTGTTGACAGCTTCAAATACCCTTTCGCTGAGGACTTCTCCTTAGCAAATTGTCGTTTGCTTGTTGAAGGCTTTGTTGACACATTAGCCTTATAGCCAAGAATATCTCCTTTTGCAAAGTCAAATTTCGGCCTGTTATCAAGCCATTTTCTTTTACGTTGTTGTTGATCCTGATAACCTTCGACAGCTTTAGCTGCTTCTTTGTCGAAGACAGCGCTGCACCTTGGGCAAAGCATAACTTCAGAGTTATTCCACTTACACCGATTGAGGAAATCTATCAATTCTTCCTCAGCCTTTGGATACACAGCATGTATCTTCCCATCATATTCTTTTAGGGTCACTTCCTGTTTCTTACCTTCAGCATACATAAAACCTTTTAATTTTTCGGTGGCAGTCTTGACACACTTAGGAGGGTCTGCCATTTGAGCATCCACTATGCCTACATCAGCTTCGACAGGTTCAGAATACATAGCTTCAGCCTTAGGCAATGGATCAACATCAATCTGCATAGGAGCTTTCATTTTCTTATCAGCAAATTTGAGTCTTCCTTCGTCAACTGCTTTTTGCACAATATCCCTGAAGAGCACACAACGGTCAGTGTTATGTCCCAAAAAATTATGGAACTTACAATAACCCTTTTTCTTTCTTTGGTCAAGAGTTGGTATTTTAAGGCCTTTAGGCACTAATATTTGACCATCAGTTACTAAAAGATCAAAAATTTCATCACATTTAGTAACATCAAAAGTATAAGTCTTAGGCATAAATCTATCATTCTTAGGCTCTACAGGGTTATTCCCATTCGCAGGCCTTAATAATTTACAGGTATAAGGAGGACCAGGCTTAAGTTCAGCCACGTCTATCTCCTCTTCTTCGACATTACTATATGTAACGTCGAATTCTTCTTCGACATATGCCACTTTTTCTTTTTTATGATACCTATTCGACCTAGATTTTTCCTCTCTAAGCCTTTCAACTTGTCGAACTCTATCAGCCAAATGCGCCATATCTCGCAAATGAGATGTGTCTAACTTCTTTCTAATTGAGTAATCAAGGCCACCAGCAGCCATTTCGACAAGCTCATGTTCAGGGACTTGTGTGAAGCAACGAGATTTCAACAGCCTAAATCTGTTTAAGTAATCATCAATAGTTTCAGGCATTTTGCACCGAACACTAGCCAATTCTTTAAGACTAATTTTCGACTGGCCCATGTAAAACTGTGCATGGAATGCCTTTTCTAATTGCCCCCATGTGAACATAGAACCAGGGGGTAAGGTCGTGAACCAAGTGAAAACATTTTTAGTTAGAGAATTTGGAAAGTATTTCATCTTCAAATTCTCATTTTGTGCTAAGTCCCCAGCCTCAGTCAAGAAACGAGCAATGTGTTCGACTGTGGACTCATTTGTATCACCACCAAACTTAGTAAACTTGGGAACTTTCCATCCCCTTGGTAACTCAGTTTGTAATACATATTCACATAATGGTGATACGAAGTTAGGCCTTTGTAAACCTATGTTAAGGCCATTTTGCGCCAAAATAGTTTCGACTAAAGTAGCTATATTGTTTTCTGTGCCAACATTGTGTTGTTGCACTTGTCGAACAACTTCATCAGCGTTCTGGTGTCTATTTACCAAAACTACTTCAGGGACGTGGTTTACTGCCCCTTGTAGTTCGCCTACCATTGTGGACGCTTCGACTGCAACTGCTTCTTGGGGGTTAACTGGCGACGCATTACCCGCAATAATAGGAACTTGCCTATTATTAACCGCTGGAGCCCCAAAGAAATCTGCAATCCTACTCATCTGATTTGCCAACATTTGGTAACTGTTATTGGTATTTTGAATCAATGGATTGAAAACTGTACCAATTTGTTGGGTAAGCATATTAACCATATCGTGATTACTCTCGTCTACTTGCTGTCTTAAGGCCAACAAAGACGTATTGGTTAATGCTGGGGGATTCCGACCAAATACACTCTCAGAAGAGACATGTGTAGGGGAAAAGGTCGAAATATGTGGCATTCCAGTAGGCATGCCATACATTCCCAAAGGAAATGGGGGTAGATGCACGTTATTCAAACGTGGGTCTAAACCGTTTCCCATTGCCATGTAAGGGCTATGAAGCCCTGCACTTAACGGCAAAGACATAGGCAAAGATGCCATTTCTGACTGCGTTGAACCAACATTAGTCATTGATAATGAAGGAACGGTTGTTGACGATGATGGTCCTGTGCTAATGCTCGCAGAATCCATTGTTGTTCCTTGCCCTTGTGAAACCACAGGGTTGGAACTAGACGCATTATTCGTACTAGAACGAACCATTTTACCACTTCTTAAGTGCATACAACAGCGAATACAAATAAGAGAGTACGAAAATGAACAAAATCAAAGGCAAAGTCCCACCGGGCGTGCCAATTTGTTTGCTGGTGTTTTTAGCAAACAATCACTAGTTTTATTAGAAGGTTTGTGAGATCAAACTAGAAAAATCTCAAAGCAATTGCCTTTGAATTGCGCGTGGTTTGTGTTTCAGAAAATGTAGAAAAGGGGACGATTTGCAATGATTAACAGAATTGAAAAGAAAAGAAGCAGTAAATGGTGCATGAATTGTAAAGAAAAGACAAATAAATTGCATTGAATTGTAAAAGTGGTACACGATCACGTACAGCGATTCTTCCACTCGTTTTTCGCTCTGGCTTGGAAGTTAGAGTTTCAGGAATCGGGTTGTGTATTGTGATTTGCGACCTCTGTTTCTTCTCAGAAACTACTATTTATACAAAGGAAAAGAGGGGGAAAAACTGAACTGAGTAACTGCCTAGAAATTTGAAAATTAATAACTGCTACTCCTACTTTCGACCAGAACCGCTCTATCACGCTTCGACCAACTGCTAGTCTTCAGCGCATAACTGCTCTGTTTTCTGTCTGTCGAAAGCTTGTGTCCATTTTCCTCTCTCTTGCTTTTGCTTCCCCGGAAGCTTGTCGAGTTTACCTTGCGCATGACCATTTTCTCTGTCGAAATATAAGTCAGGCCTTGTTGACCATTTTCAATGAAGCCTGTCGAAATTACAGGCTAACACTAAGACAAAATATCATAAACAATAAAGAACCGAACCTCCAAATTCGTATAGCGACACCCGTTCACCAATGAGTTGACTTTGGGTTTTAGGCTTCCATGGAGGTTACGCTACCAAATCCTCAAAATTGTATAATAATGCGTAACAGAGCCAAAACGGCTCTAAATAGTGTATTTAACTAGTACAAAACGAAAACCCTAATCCACTAACTGGGTTCTTGGATAAAAGCCCGATAAAAATAGTAATTGGCCCACAAACCCGTAGTTGACTAAACTGCTTCGGTAATTCGCAGTTTTGACATTCAATACTTCATAATTGGGTTTCGAGGTCGACATAAGAATTGTAGCTCTGTTCCTTAGCTTTCCAAGGCATACTCGCACGCCTCAATCGGATAATCACAACCAAAGTTATGGCCTGCAGAGTAGACAGCGGTCAATATGCAATAAAAACAAGAATTAATCAAGAATTTGCTATAATGCTCAATTAAGACCCAAAGTCTAGAAACGTGCTGTTTGCTGGTGTTTTTAGCAAACAATCACTAGTTTTATTAGAAGGTTTGTGAGATCAAACTAGAAAAATCTCAAAGCAATTGCCTTTGAATTGCAAAAGTTTTTGTTTCAGAAAATGTAGAAAAGGGGACGATTTGCAATTGATTAACAGAATTGAAAAGAAAAGAAGCAGTAAATGGTGCAGGAATTGTAAAGAAAAGAAGAACAAATTGCATTGAATCATAAAAATGGTACACGATCACATACAGGGATTCTTCCACTCGTTTTTCGCTCTGGCTTGGAAGTTAGAGTTTCAGGAATCGGGTGTATATTGTGATTTTCGCGACCCCTGTTTCTTCTCAGAAACAGTTATTTATACAAGGGAAAAAAGGGGGAAAAAATGACTAAGTAACTGCCTAGAAATTTGAAAATAAGTAACTGCTACTCCTACTTTCGACCAGAACCGCTCTGTCATGCTTCGACCAACTGCTAGCCTTCAGCGTATAACTGCTCTGTTTTCTGTCTGTCGAAAGCTTGTGTCCATTTTCCTCTGTCGAAATAATTTGGTCTTCGTCGAAATATAAGTCAAGCCATGTTGACCATCTTTAATGAAGCCTGTCGAAATTACAGGCTAACAAATTGCCCCCCAAAAATGTCTTTCTCGACTGAGCTTGAAGTGGAAGAAGAGAAAGAACATTTTTGAATTCTCCATCGAAAAAGACTTTGCACTTGAGTAGAACAACTGTATACCTGATGTCGCCACTGTTAAGTGTTGTTTCCACATTCAAACCTTGGACTTGAACAGCCTGTAAATTCGGCAATGTTTTGGCAACTTAAATGCCATGTTTTCCCGCTTTCTTTATATTTATTCCAGCGTTATTTTAACTTCTTGCAACGTTGGCTTATACTTTTTTAAGTATTTGCCATTTATACGCAAAATTCTTCCATCAGCGCCAATCTCTTCGACCTCATATGCGCCGTTTGAATAAACTTGCAAAATTTTAAATGGTCCTTCCCAACTTGGGGACCATTTACCAAAGACTCTATCTTTTTTATCCATAGGCAATAGGACCTTCCACACTAGATCACCTGAATTAAAGGCTTTAGACTTAACCTTTTTGTTATAAGTTTTAGCTACCCTCTCTTTCTGCCGAATAAGCGTATCTAAAGCTAATAACCTTTCTTCGTCTAAATCAACCAATTCGTCAAGCATCATATTCCAGTAATAATCAGAGGGAATCTCCCACTGTCTTTGAATTCTTGTTGATTGTAGACAAATTTCAACAGGCAACACTGCATCGTGTCCAAATGTTAGCCTATAAGGAGTAGTGTTGATAGATTCTTTGGGTGAATTTCGACATGCCCATAATGCTTGATCAAGGGTATTATGCCAATTTTTTGGCTTCTGCCCTACATGCTTTTTAATTAAATTAATAATAACTTTATTGGCAGCTTCTACTTGACCATTGGCTTGCGCATAATATGGTGTCGAAGTTAATAACTTAAAACCAATTTCAGAAGCAAACTCTACCATTTTTTTACCAGTGAAAACTGATCCTTGATCTGTAGTAATGGTTTCTGGAATTCCAAACCTATAAATGATATGATTTTGAATAAACCTTATCACTGCCTCTTGATCAACATTGGCTAAAGGTATAGCTTCAACCCATTTGGTGAAGTAATCAATTCCCACAAGGATATATCTATGGCCCTTCGACGAAGTTGGCTTTATCTCTCCAATTACATCTAGAGCCCAACCTCTAAATGGCCAAGGTTTGACTATGGCATGCAATTCATTTGCAGGTACATGTTGTATCCCAGCATGCTTTTGACACTCTTGGCATCCCTTAGCAAATTCTATGCAATCTTTCAGCATAGTTGGCCAATACATTCCTTGTCGAAATAATAACCACTTCATTTTCTGGCCTACTTGGTGTGAACCACACGCTCCGCTATGTGTATCAGAGACTGCTAAATATGCCTCATTTTCACTAAGACATTTTACTAGTACTCCTTCAGGAGTCTTTTTAAACAATTCGTTTCCAATTATCACATAGCTCAAAGCTCTGTATTTTACCTTTTTATTGGTATTTCTTGTGGGATCTTGCAAATATTCCGCAATAGGCCTTCGCCAATCATTATTGGTCATATTGTCAAGAGCAAGAATTTCTGCTAAGTCAAAGTCACCAAAAAATTGACGTTTTTCGACAACGGCTAGTTCTTCATTTGCATTTGTATCTGTTGCCCCCCCAGTTGTTGGTGTTGACAATAGTGACAAAGAATAGTCATTAGAAATGATTTTATCCTTTATTTCAATTAACTCTTCCAGGCTTTGTTTTGAAACTTTATAGCCTGAAGCGATTTGTGCCAATTCATTTGCCACTTGATTATCAATTCGTGGTAAATGTTCTAAGTGAACAGACTCAAATCTTTTTAACAAAGCATTGGCAACAACAAAGTATCTGATAAGGTGCTCTTTAATGCATTTGTACTCTCTTGTCAATTGTTTGATAACCAACTCAGAGTCACCTTTTATTTCGACATGACTTGCCCCCAGCTCAAGTAAGATTTCAAGGCCTACTATTAAAGCCTCATACTCAGCCTCATTATTGGAACAAACATCCCGAATTTTAAACTTATACTTCGTTGGAATGTTAGTAGGAGATATTATTAAAATACCAATCCCAACTCCATGTTTATGGCTTGAGCCATCAAAGTACAACCTCCAAGGATATACGTCTACAAAACTTAATGTTTCTTCGACAACAGAATGGTCTACTATAAAATCAGCAACCACTTGTCCTTTAATTGATTTTAGAGGTTGATAAGTTAAGTTGTATTCTGACAAAGCCAAAGCCCATTTACCAATTCGGCTATGCATTATTGGTTTCGACAGCATATGCTTAATAACATCAAAATGTGAATAAACAGAAACATCAGCTGGTTTTATATATTGCTTTAACTTTGTACACGAAAAATACAAACAAAGGCACAACTTTTCTATAGGAGTGTACCTCGTTTCGGCATCATTTAGGACCCTACTGAGGTAATAAATGGCTCTTTCGATACCACTATCATCCTCTTGTGCTAACATGCTACCTATTGTTCTATCAGAAGCTGCTATATACAATTTGAGCACTTTGTGTTTAATAACAGGCAACAAAATTGGTGGTTTCATCAAATAAGACTTGATTTCGTCGAAGGCTGCTTGATGCATTGGTTCCCATTTGAACTCTTCTTCCTTCTTCAGTCTTAACAATGGCGAAAAAACTTGTGTTTTGCCACTTAGATTTGATATAAATCTTCGTAGGAAATTGATTTTTCCCAGCAACGACTGAAGCTCCTTTTTGGTCGAAGGGGCCTTCGTTTCCATAATTGCCTTAGTCTTATTTTGATTGATTTCAATGCCTTTTTTGTGCACTATAAAACCCAAGAAATCACCTGCACGTACACAAAAGGCACATTTTAATGGATTTAATTTCAATCCATATTTCCTCATTCTTTCAAAAGAACGGCGAAGATGGTCTAAATGACCACTTTCTGAGGAAGATTTAACCACCACATCATCTATGTATACTTGCATAAAATCATCAATAAAATCATGAAACATAGAATTCATGGCCCTCTGATATGTAGCACCAGCATTCTTTAAGCCAAAGGGCATTACTACCCATTCATAAACACCCAATGCCCCTGGACACCTAAAAGCAGTTTTTGACACATCCTCTTCAGCAATGAAGATTTGATTATACCCAGAATAACCATCAAGCATACTAAGACAATCAAATCCTGCTGCTGAATCTATTAGCATTTCTGCCACAGGCATTGCGTATTCATCTTTGGGAGATGCATTATTTAAATCCCTAAAATCTATGCAAACTCTAAGAGTCCCATTTTTCTTTATTACAGGAACTATATTGGCTAACCATTCGACATACCTGGCAGTTCTGATGAATTTGTTTCTGAACAGCCTTTCGATTTCCTCTTTGATCTTAGCCAACACTTGAGGAGCAAATCTTCTTGGCACTTGCTTCACTGGTTTCTTCCCTGGTCGAATTGGTAATTGCATTTCCACTACTTCTCGACTTAACCCAGGCATTTCGTCGTAATCCCAAGCAAAGCAATCTTTGAACTCCCTTAGCAATGTGATGACTTGGATTTTTAGAGAAGCATCAATATTCGCACTAATATAAGTTGGCCTTTTTATTGAGCCATTTCCCAAATCAACTTCTTCTAACGGGTCTTGAGCTTGCATATGCTTTGTCAAATCTCTAGGATCCTTTTCAAAACCTAATGGATCATTATCATAGATACAGTCAAGTTTTTCATCTATGATTATGCCATTTTCTTCATGTAACTCACTGGCTTCGACAGCCATTGTTTGTTGAATAATTTCGGCCTCCATAGCCGCTTTAAACTTATTTTCGGCCATATAAGCCGTAATTTTGTCCCATGCATTGGGCACTGACATAAGAACACTTTCAAAAACCAGTGTTCCACCCCGTTGGTCGAAAAACACCATCAGGATAGACACTATCATCTCCCATTATTTCTCTTTCCCAAACAAAACCATAATTTGGGTCAAGATGAACTGAGGCAAAAACATTATCCGCAGGGACATATGCCTCATTAGAAGATGAACATGGCGCAATCTTCGCCATTTGTTTCTCAAAGTTTTCCTTGGTAACTTGGTTCACATCAGCACGGAAGTAGCTCTGATCGGCTTCAACATACTCTACCAAACCATCTTCCTTCCACATTACTAAACGTTGATGCAAGGTTGAAGGGACAGCACCAACTCCATGGATCCACTCTCTACCAAGGAGTAAATTAAAATTCGCTTTAGAGGCTATCACTAAGAACAATGTAGTCCTCTTTATGGAACCAACGATTAAGTCCACCTCAATGGCCCCCAAAGAATGACCAGTTTTGCCTTCATAGTTGCTTAAGACAATGTTATGTGGCCTGAGGTCAGTATCGAACTTACCAATCTTCTTCAAAAGACCATGTGGCATCAAATTCACTGCAGCTCCACCATCCACTAACACTTTGTTAATCCCAACACCATTGACTTTGGCTTGGACATACAGGGGTTTCAAGTGGCTTTGCATACTCATATCTAGCTTCTCGAAGGTAGCCATTTGGTCTTCGACACAACCATTGATCATCACATAATAACACATTGGCTTATGATAAGCCATATCCTCTGTAAAATCCTCTTCAACGTCGTTTGGTACTGTGATAACATCGTACTCCAGAGGCAGTATTGATACCACATTGCAAACAACGTCGAAATCATCCTCAGAATCATTAAAATCAGACTCCATGTCTTCATCCATGTCGAGGTCAGCATTTCTTTCTTTCACTGTTGACAATGGAGGAAATATTCTTTCAAGAGCAGGCCTTCTTGACTTTTCTGTTACCACAGCCTTGCCTTTGGCCTTATTCGCTGCACACACATGACTAACAACATCAGCATTCCTCTTTGTGGCAACTTCAGCTTTGTGAACCTCACTCTTCGCCACTATCATGCTGCGTGGAACTTGATTATTAGCCAAATGATTTGGAACCTGGTTAATGTCAAAATGTGCCTTCTTCTTCTGTTGTCTTTGGTAACGACGCCACTGTGTTCTAGTCATAGGGTTCTTACCCTTATAGTTATTCTTATAATTAAACTTAATAGCATCAGTACCTGGCTTGACAGCTTTAGCACGTTGATTATTGGGCACCCACTCTTCAACAGGAGCACTAGCACTTGGGACAAAGGATTTACCTGTTGACAGCTTCAAATACCCTTTTGCTGAGGACTTCTCCTTAGCAAATTGTCGTTTACTTGTTGAAGGCTTTGCTGACACATTAGCCTCATAGCCAGGAAGATCTCCTTTTGCAAAGTTAAATTTTGGCCTGTTATCAAGCCATTTTCTTTTGCGTTGTTGTTGATCCTGATAACCTTCGACAGCTTTAGCTGCTTCTTTATCGAAAACAACACTGCACCTTGGGCAAAGCATAACTTCAGAATTATTCCACTTACACCGATTGAGGAAATCTATCAATTCTTCCTCAGCCTTTGGGTACACAGCATGTATCTTCCCATCATATTCTTTTAGGGTCACTTCCTGTCTTCTACCTTCAGCATACATAAAACCTTTTAATTTTTCGGTGGCAGTCTTGACACACTTAGGAGGGTCTGCCAATTGAGCATCCACCATGCCTACATCAGCTTCGACAGGTTCAGAGTACATAGCTTCAGCCTTAGGCAATGGATCAACATCAATCTGCATGGGAGCTTTCATTTTCTTATCAGCAAATTTGAGTCTTCCTTCGTCAATTGCTTTTTGCACAATATCCCTGAAGAGCACACAACGGTCAGTGTTATGTCCCAAAAAATTATGGAACTTACAATAACCCTTTTTCTTTCTTTGGTCAAGAGTTGGTATTTTAAGGCCTTTAGGCACTAATATTTGACCATCAGTTACTAAAAGATCAAAAATTTCATCACATTTCGTAACATCAAAAGTATAAGTCTTAGGCATAAATCTATCGTTCTTAGGCTCTACAGGGTTATTCCCATTCGCAGGCCTTAATAATTTACAGGTATAAGGAGAACCAGGCTTAAGTTCAGCCACGTCTATCTCCTCTTCTTCGACATTACTATATGTAACGTCAAATTCTTCTTCGACATATGCCACTTTTTCTTTCTTATGATACCTATTCGACCTAGATTTTTCCTCTCTAAGCCTTTCAACTTGTCGAACTCTATCAGCCAAATGAGCCATATCTCGCAAATGAGATGTGTCTAATTTCTTTCTAATTGAGTAATCAAGGCCACCAGCAGCCATTTCGACAAGCTCATGTTCAGGGACTTGTGTGAAGCAACGAGATTTCAACAGCCTAAATCTGTTTAAGTAATCATCAATAGTTTCAGGCATTTTGCGCCGAACACTAGCCAATTCTTTAAGACTAATTTTCGACTGGCCCATGTAAAACTGTGCATGGAATGCCTTTTCTAATTGCCCCCATGTGAACATAGAACCAGGGGGTAAGGTCGTGAACCAAGTGAAAGCATTTTTAGTTAGAGAATTTGGAAAATATTTCATCTTCAAATTCTCATTTTGTGCTAAGTCCCCAGCCTCAGTCAAGAAACGAGCAATGTGTTCGACTGTGGACTCATTTGTCTCCCCACCAAACTTAGTAAACTTGGGAACTTTCCATCCCCTTGGCAACTCGGTTTGTAACACGTATTCACATAATGGTGATACAAAGTTAGGCCTTTGTAAACCTATGTTAAGGCCATTTTGCGCCAAAATAGTTTCGACTAAAGTGGCTATATTGTTTTCTGCGCCAACATTGTGTTGTTGCACTTGTCGAACAACTTCGTCAGCGTTCTGGTGTCTATTTACCAAAACTACTTCAGGGACGTGGTTTACTGCCCCTTGTAGTTCGCCTACAACTGTCGACGCCTCGACTGCAACTGCTTCTTGGGGGTTAACTGGCGACGCATTACCCGCAATAATAGGAACTTGCCTATTATTAACCGCTGGAGCCCCAAAGAAGTCTGCAATCCTACTCATCTGATTTGTCAACATTTGGTAACTGCTATTGGTATTTTGAATCAATGGATTGAAAACTGTACCAATTCGTTGGGTAAGCATATTCACCATATCGTGATTACTCTCGTCTACTTGCTGTCTTAAGGCCAACAAAGATGTATTGGTTAACGCTGGGGGATTTCGACCAAATACGCTCTCAGAAGAGACATGTGTAGGGGAAAAGGTCGAAATATGTGGCATTCCAGTAGGCATGCCATACATTCCCAAAGGAAATGGGGGTAGATTCACGTTATTCAAACGTGGGTCTAAACCGTTTCAGATTGCCATGTAAGGGCTATGAAGCCCTGCACTTAACGGCAAAGACATAGGCAGAGATGCCATTTCTGACTGCGTTGAACCAACATTAGTCATTGATAATGAAGAAACGGTTATCGACGATGATGGTCCTGCGCTAATGTTTGCAGAATCCATTGTTGTTCCTTGCACTTGTGAAACCACAGGGTTGGAACTAGACGCATTATTCGTACTGGACCGAACCATTTTACCACTTCTTAAGTGCATACAACAGCGAATACAAATAAGAGAGTATAAACATGAACAAAATCAAAGGCAATGTCCCACTGGGCGTGCCAATTTGTTTGCTGGTGTTTTTAGCAAACAATCACTAGTTTTATTAGAAGGTTTGTGAGATCAAACTAGAAAAATCTCAAAGCAATTGCCTTTGAATTGCAAAAGTTTTTGTTTCAGAAAATGTAGAAAAGGGGACGATTTGCAATTGATTAACAGAATTTAAAAGAAAAGAAGCAGTAAATGGTGCAGGAATTGTAAAGAAAAGAAGAACAAATTGCATTGAATCATAAAAATGGTACACGATCACATACAGGGATTCTTCCACTCGTTTTTCGCTCTGGCTTGGAAGTTAGAGTTTCAGGAATCGGGTGTATATTGTGATTTTCGCGACCCCTGTTTCTTCTCAGAAACAGTTATTTATACAAGGGAAAAAAGGGGGAAAAAATGACTAAGTAACTGCCTAGAAATTTGAAAATAAGTAACTGCTACTCCTACTTTCGACCAGAACCGCTCTGTCATGCTTCGACCAACTGCTAGCCTTCAGCGTATAACTGCTCTGTTTTCTGTCTGTCGAAAGCTTGTGTCCATTTTCCTCTGTCGAAATAATTTGGTCTTCGTCGAAATATAAGTCAAGCCATGTTGACCATCTTTAATGAAGCCTGTCGAAATTACAGGCTAACACGTGCTAAGGCTTAAATACTAGGTACAAATCACAATTAAAAACACCAAATGAAAAAAATATAAATAGTGCATTAAAATACACTGATCACCCTACCATGAGAATATAAAAAGGCAACATTGAAAGGAAAAAGCGAGTGCCGCACATGATAAAGCAGCCGTACTACAGACAATCAGCCACACACCACACACGACAACAACAGTAACGCGGATGCACATGAGAGGGAGAAAAGGAGTTTTGGGTACCCGCTCTTGACACCATGAGAGAGCTTTGGAGCAGAAAAAGGAGACCGAAGACTCAGAATAAGAATTTCTCTAATTTCCGGGTTATTTTTATCTCTGTAATTCATGACTCTGATTTCTATTCTAGCAGGGGTCGAGGTGAAAAGGATTCTTGTCGACCAAGGAAGCTCAGTAGATATTCTGTTCCAAGAGTTGCTACCCAAACTCAAGATGTCCGAGGCCAAGCTCTCAACTTACGACGGTTCAGACCTGGTGGGTTTCAACGGCACCCGAACCAAACCGCTGGGATATGTCAAATTGCGGGTCACTGTTTGCTGGTGTTTTTAGCAAACAATCACTAGTTTTATTAGAAGGTTTGTGAGATCAAACTAGAAAAATCTCAAAGCAATTGCCTTTGAATTGCAAAAGTTTTTGTTTCAGAAAATGTAGAAAAGGGGACGATTTGCAATTGATTAACAGAATTGAAAAGAAAAGAAGCAGTAAATGGTGCAGGAATTGTAAAGAAAAGAAGAACAAATTGCATTGAATCATAAAAATGGTACACGATCACATACAGGGATTCTTCCACTCGTTTTTCGCTCTGGCTTGGAAGTTAGAGTTTCAGGAATCGGGTGTATATTGTGATTTTCGCGACCGCTGTTTCTTCTCAGAAACAGTTATTTATACAAGGGAAAAAAGGGGGAAATTCGAACTAAGTAACTGCCTAACAATTTGAAAATAAGTAACTGCTCCTACTTTCGGCCAAATAACCGCTCCTACTTTCGACCGAAACCGCTCTGTCACGCTTCGACCAACTGCTGGTTTTCAATGCATAACTGCTCTGTATTCTGTCTGTCGAAAGCCTGTGTCGATTTTCCTCTCTTTTGCTTCCCTGGAAACTTGTCGAGTTTACCTTGCACACGACCATTTTCTCTGTCGAAACAATATGGTCTTTGTGAAATAAATATAAATCAAGCCATGTTGACCATCTTTAATGTAGCCTGTCGAAATTACAGGCTAACAAATTGCCCCCCAAAAATGTCTTTCTCGACTGAGCTTGAAGTGGAAGAAGAGAAAGAACATTTTTGAATTCTCCATCGAAACAGACTTTGCACTTGAGAAGAACAACTATAATGAAAATTCTTCCATTTTATTCTTGAGCCATTTTTATTCTGCATTTTCGACAGTGTTTTGGCAACTTAAATGCCATGTTTTTACGCTTCCTTTATACTTATTCCATCGTTATTTTAACTTCTTGCAACGTTGGCTTATACTTTTTCAAGTATTTGCCATTTATACGCAAAATCCTTCTATCAGCGCCAATCTCTTCGACCTCATATGCGCCGTTTGAATAAACTTGCAAAACTTTAAATGGTCCTTCCCAACTTGGGGACCATTTACCAAAGACTCTATCTCTTTTATCCATAGGCAATAGGACCTTCCACACTAGATCACCTGAATTAAAGGCTTTAGACTTAACCTTTTTGTTATAAGTTTTAGCTACCCTCTCTTTCTGCCGAATAAGCGTATCTAAAGCTAATAACCTTTCTTCGTCTAAATCAACCAATTCGTCAAGCATCATATTCCAGTAATAATCAGAGGGAATCTCCCACTGTCTTTGAATTCTTGTTGATTGTAGACAAATTTCAACAGGCAACACTGCATCGTGTCCAAATGTTAGCCTATAAGGAGTAGTGTTGATAGATTCTTTGGGTGAATTTCGACATGCCCATAATGCTTGATCAAGGGTATTATGCCAATTTTTTGGCTTCTGCCCTACATGCTTTTTAATTAAATTAATAATAACTTTATTGGCAGCTTCTACTTGACCATTGGCTTGCGCATAATATGGTGTCGAAGTTAATAACTTAAAACCAATTTCAGAAGCAAACTCTACCATTTTTTTACCAGTGAAAACTGATCCTTGATCTGTAGTAATGGTTTCTGGAATTCCAAACCTATAAATGATATGATTTTGAATAAACCTTATCACTGCCTCTTGATCAACATTGGCTAAAGGTATAGCTTCAACCCATTTGGTGAAGTAATCAATTCCCACAAGGATATATCTATGGCCCTTCGACGAAGTTGGCTTTATCTCTCCAATTACATCTAGAGCCCAACCTCTAAATGGCCAAGGTTTGACTATGGCATGCAATTCATTTGCAGGTACATGTTGTATCCCAGCATGCTTTTGACACTCTTGGCATCCCTTAGCAAATTCTATGCAATCTTTCAGCATAGTTGGCCAATACATTCCTTGTCGAAATAATAACCACTTCATTTTCTGGCCTACTTGGTGTGAACCACACGCTCCGCTATGTGTATCAGAGACTGCTAAATATGCCTCATTTTCACTAAGACATTTTACTAGTACTCCTTCAGGAGTCTTTTTAAACAA
Organism: Astragalus glycyphyllos; assembly: GCA_963573325.1. Lineage (NCBI taxonomy): Eukaryota > Viridiplantae > Streptophyta > Magnoliopsida > Fabales > Fabaceae > Astragalus > Astragalus glycyphyllos. The sequence goes on from OY754307.1 coordinate 18,181,080, forward strand.
TTCGTTTCCAATTATCACATAGCTCAAAGCTCTGTATTTTACCTTTTTATTGGTATTTCTTGTGGGATCTTGCAAATATTCCGCAATAGGCCTTCGCCAATCATTATTGGTCATATTGTCAAGAGCAAGAATTTCTGCTAAGTCAAAGTCACCAAAAAATTGACGTTTTTCGACAACGGCTAGTTCTTCATTTGCATTTGTATCTGTTGCCCCCCCAGTTGTTGGTGTTGACAATAGTGACAAAGAATAGTCATTAGAAATGATTTTATCCTTTATTTCAATTAACTCTTCCAGGCTTTGTTTTGAAACTTTATAGCCTGAAGCGATTTGTGCCAATTCATTTGCCACTTGATTATCAATTCGTGGTAAATGTTCTAAGTGAACAGACTCAAATCTTTTTAACAAAGCATTGGCAACAACAAAGTATCTGATAAGGTGCTCTTTAATGCATTTGTACTCTCTTGTCAATTGTTTGATAACCAACTCAGAGTCACCTTTTATTTCGACATGACTTGCCCCCAGCTCAAGTAAGATTTCAAGGCCTACTATTAAAGCCTCATACTCAGCCTCATTATTGGAACAAACATCCCGAATTTTAAACTTATACTTCGTTGGAATGTTAGTAGGAGATATTATTAAAATACCAATCCCAACTCCATGTTTATGGCTTGAGCCATCAAAGTACAACCTCCAAGGATATACGTCTACAAAACTTAATGTTTCTTCGACAACAGAATGGTCTACTATAAAATCAGCAACCACTTGTCCTTTAATTGATTTTAGAGGTTGATAAGTTAAGTTGTATTCTGACAAAGCCAAAGCCCATTTACCAATTCGGCTATGCATTATTGGTTTCGACAGCATATGCTTAATAACATCAAAATGTGAATAAACAGAAACATCAGCTGGTTTTATATATTGCTTTAACTTTGTACACGAAAAATACAAACAAAGGCACAACTTTTCTATAGGAGTGTACCTCGTTTCGGCATCATTTAGGACCCTACTGAGGTAATAAATGGCTCTTTCGATACCACTATCATCCTCTTGTGCTAACATGCTACCTATTGTTCTATCAGAAGCTGCTATATACAATTTGAGCACTTTGTGTTTAATAACAGGCAACAAAATTGGTGGTTTCATCAAATAAGACTTGATTTCGTCGAAGGCTGCTTGATGCATTGGTTCCCATTTGAACTCTTCTTCCTTCTTCAGTCTTAACAATGGCGAAAAAACTTGTGTTTTGCCACTTATATTTGATATAAATCTTCGTAGGAAATTGATTTTTCCCAGCAACGACTGAAGCTCCTTTTTGGTCGAAGGGGCCTTCGTTTCCATAATTGCCTTAGTCTTATTTTGATTGATTTCAATGCCTTTTTTGTGCACTATAAAACCCAAGAAATCACCTGCACGTACACAAAAGGCACATTTTAATGGATTTAATTTCAATCCATATTTCCTCATTCTTTCAAAAGAACGGCGAAGATGGTCTAAATGACCACTTTCTGAGGAAGATTTAACCACCACATCATCTATGTATACTTGCATAAAATCATCAATAAAATCATGAAACATAGAATTCATGGCCCTCTGATATGTAGCACCAGCATTCTTTAAGCCAAAGGGCATTACTACCCATTCATAAACACCCAATGCCCCTGGACACCTAAAAGCAGTTTTTGACACATCCTCTTCAGCAATGAAGATTTGATTATACCCAGAATAACCATCAAGCATACTAAGACAATCAAATCCTGCTGCTGAATCTATTAGCATTTCTGCCACAGGCATTGCGTATTCATCTTTGGGAGATGCATTATTTAAATCCCTAAAATCTATGCAAACTCTAAGAGTCCCATTTTTCTTTATTACAGGAACTATATTGGCTAACCATTCGACATACCTGGCAGTTCTGATGAATTTGTTTCTGAACAGCCTTTCGATTTCCTCTTTGATCTTAGCCAACACTTGAGGAGCAAATCTTCTTGGCACTTGCTTCACTGGTTTCTTCCCTGGTCGAATTGGTAATTGCATTTCCACTACTTCTCGACTTAACCCAGGCATTTCGTCGTAATCCCAAGCAAAGCAATCTTTGAACTCCCTTAGCAATGTGATGACTTGGATTTTTAGAGAAGCATCAATATTCGCACTAATATAAGTTGGCCTTTTTATTGAGCCATTTCCCAAATCAACTTCTTCTAACGGGTCTTGAGCTTGCATATGCTTTGTCAAATCTCTAGGATCCTTTTCAAAACCTAATGGATCATTATCATAGATACAGTCAAGTTTTTCATCTATGATTATGCCATTTTCTTCATGTAACTCACTGGCTTCGACAGCCATTGTTTGTTGAATAATTTCGGCCTCCATAGCCGCTTTAAACTTATTTTCGGCCATATAAGCCGTAATTTTGTCCCATGCATTGGGCACTGACATAAGAACACTTTCAAGAACCAGTGTTCCACCCCGTTGGTCGAAAAACACCATCAGGATAGACACTATCATCTCCCATTATTTCTCTTTCCCAAACAAAACCATAATTTGGGTCAAGATGAACTGAGGCAAAAACATTATCCGCAGGGACATATGCCTCATTAGAAGATGAACATGGCGCAATCTTCGCCATTTGTTTCTCAAAGTTTTCCTTGGTAACTGGGGTTCACATCAGCACGGAAGTAGCTCTGATCGGCTTCAACATACTCTACCAAACCATCTTCCTTCCACATTACTAAACGTTGATGCAAGGTTGAAGGGACAGCACCAACTCCATGGATCCACTCTCTACCAAGGAGTAAATTAAAATTCGCTTTAGAGGCTATCACTAAGAACAATGTAGTCCTCTTTATGGAACCAACGATTAAGTCCACCTCAATGGCCCCCAAAGAATGACCAGTTTTGCCTTCATAGTTGCTTAAGACAATGTTATGTGGCCTGAGGTCAGTATCGAACTTACCAATCTTCTTCAAAAGACCATGTGGCATCAAATTCACTGCAGCTCCACCATCCACTAACACTTTGTTAATCCCAACACCATTGACTTTGGCTTGGACATACAGGGGTTTCAAGTGGCTTTGCATACTCATATCTGGCTTCTCGAAGGTAGCCATTTGGTCTTCGACACAACCATTGTTCATCACATAATAACACATTGGCTTATGATAAGCCATATCCTCTGTAAAATCCTCTTCAACGTCGTTTGGTACTGTGATAACATCGTACTCCAGAGGCAGTATTGATACCACATTGCAAACAACGTCGAAATCATCCTCAGAATCATTAAAATTAGACTCCATGTCTTCATCCATGTCGAGGTCAGCATTTCTTTCTTTCACTGTTGACAATGGAGGAAATATTCTTTCAAGAGCAGGCCTTCTTGACTTTTCTGTTACCACAGCCTTGCCTTTGGCCTTATTCGCTGCACACACATGACTAACAACATCAGCATTCCTCTTTGTGGCAACTTCAGCTTTGTGAACCTCACTCTTCGCCACTATCATGCTGCGTGGAACTTGATTATTAGCCAAATGATTTGGAACCTGGTTAATGTCAAAATGTGCCTTCTTCTTCTGTTGTCTTTGGTAACGACGCCACTGTGTTCTAGTCATAGGGTTCTTACCCTTATAGTTATTCTTATAATTAAACTTAATAGCACAGTACCTGGCTTGACAGCTTTAGCACGTTGATTATTGGGCACCCACTCTTCAACAGGAGCACTAGCACTTGGGACAAAGGATTTACCTGTTGACAGCTTCAAATACCCTTTTGCTGAGGACTTCTCCTTAGCAAATTGTCGTTTACTTGTTGAAGGCTTTGCTGACACATTAGCCTCATAGCCAGGAAGATCTCCTTTTGCAAAGTTAAATTTTGGCCTGTTATCAAGCCATTTTCTTTTGCGTTGTTGTTGATCCTGATAACCTTCGACAGCTTTAGCTGCTTCTTTATCGAAAACAGCACTGCACCTTGGGCAAAGCATAACTTCAGAATTATTCCACTTACACCGATTGAGGAAATCTATCAATTCTTCCTCAGCCTTTGGATACACAGCATGTATCTTCCCATCATATTCTTTTAGGGTCACTTCCTGTCTTCTACCTTCAACATACATAAAACCTTTTAATTTTTCGGTGGCAGTCTTGACACACTTAGGAGGGTCTGCCAATTGAGCATCCACCATGCCTACATCAGCTTCGACAGGTTCAGAGTACATAGCTTCAGCCTTAGGCAATGGATCAACATCAATCTGCATGGGAGCTTTCATTTTCTTATCAGCAAATTTGAGTCTTCCTTCGTCAATTGCTTTTTGCACAATATCCCTGAAGAGCACACAACGGTCAGTGTTATGTCCCAGAAAATTATGGAACTTACAATAACCCTTTTTCTTTCTTTGGTCAAGAGTTGGTATTTTAAGGCCTTTAGGCACTAATATTTGACCATCAGTTACTAAAAGATCAAAAATTTCATCACATTTCGTAACATCAAAAGTATAAGTCTTAGGCATAAATCTATCGTTCTTAGGCTCTACAGGGTTATTCCCATTCGCAGGCCTTAATAATTTACAGGTATAAGGAGAACCAGGCTTAAGTTCAGCCACGTCTATCTCCTCTTCTTCGACATTACTATATGTAACGTCAAATTCTTCTTCGACATATGCCACTTTTTCTTTCTTATGATACCTATTCGACCTAGATTTTTCCTCTCTAAGCCTTTCAACTTGTCGAACTCTATCAGCCAAATGAGCCATATCTCGCAAATGAGATGTGTCTAATTTCTTTCTAATTGAGTAATCAAGGCCACCAGCAGCCATTTCGACAAGCTCATGTTCAGGGACTTGTGTGAAGCAACGAGATTTCAACAGCCTAAATCTGTTTAAGTAATCATCAATAGTTTCAGGCATTTTGCGCCGAACACTAGCCAATTCTTTAAGACTAATTTTCGACTGGCCCATGTAAAACTGTGCATGGAATGCCTTTTCTAATTGCCCCCATGTGAACATAGAACCAGGGGGTAAGGTCGTGAACCAAGTGAAAGCATTTTTAGTTAGAGAATTTGGAAAATATTTCATCTTCAAATTCTCATTTTGTGCTAAGTCCCCAGCCTCAGTCAAGAAACGAGCAATGTGTTCGACTGTGGACTCATTTGTCTCCCCACCAAACTTAGTAAACTTGGGAACTTTCCATCCCCTTGGCAACTCGGTTTGTAACACGTATTCACATAATGGTGATACAAAGTTAGGCCTTTGTAAACCTATGTTAAGGACATTTTGCGCCAAAATAGTTTCGACTAAAGTGGCTATATTGTTTTCTGCGCCAACATTGTGTTGTTGCACTTGTCGAACAACTTCGTCAGCGTTCTGGTGTCTATTTACCAAAACTACTTCAGGGACGTGGTTTACTGCCCCTTGTAGTTCGCCTACAACTGTCGACGCCTCGACTGCAACTGCTTCTTGGGGGTTAACTGGCGACGCATTACCCGCAATAATAGGAACTTGCCTATTATTAACCGCTGGAGCCCCAAAGAAGTCTGCAATCCTACTCATCTGATTTGTCAACATTTGGTAACTGCTATTGGTATTTTGAATCAATGGATTGAAAACTGTACCAATTCGTTGGGTAAGCATACTCACCATATCGTGATTACTCTCGTCTACTTGCTGTCTTAAGGCCAACAAAGATGTATTGGTTAACGCTGGGGGATTTCGACCAAATACGCTCTCAGAAGAGACATGTGTAGGGGAAAAGGTCGAAATATGTGGCATTCCAGTAGGCATGCCATACATTCCCAAAGGAAATGGGGGTAGATTCACGTTATTCAAACGTGGGTCTAAACCGTTTCCGATTGCCATGTAAGGGCTATGAAGCCCTGCACTTAACGGCAAAGACATAGGCAGAGATGCCATTTCTGACTGCGTTGAACCAACATTAGTCATTGATAATGAAGAAACGGTTATCGACGATGATGGTCCTGCGCTAATGTTTGCAGAATCCATTGTTGTTCCTTGCACTTGTGAAACCACAGGGTTGGAACTAGACGCATTATTCGTACTGGACCGAACCATTTTACCACTTCTTAAGTGCATACAACAGCGAATACAAATAAGAGAGTATAAACATGAACAAAATCAAAGGCAATGTCCCACCGGGCGTGCCAATTTGTTTGCTGGTGTTTTTAGCAAACAATCACTAGTTTTATTAGAAGGTTTGTGAGATCAAACTAGAAAAATCTCAAAGCAATTGCCTTTGAATTGCAAAAGTTTTTGTTTCAGAAAATGTAGAAAAGGGGACGATTTGCAATTGATTAACAGAATTGAAAAGAAAAGAAGCAGTAAATGGTGCAGGAATTGTAAAGAAAAGAAGAACAAATTGCATTGAATCATAAAAATGGTACACGATCACATACAGGGATTCTTCCACTCGTTTTTCGCTCTGGCTTGGAAGTTAGAGTTTCAGGAATCGGGTGTATATTGTGATTTTCGCGACCTCTGTTTCTTCTCAGAAACAGTTATTTATACAAGGGAAAAAAGGGGGAAATTCGAACTAAGTAACTGCCTAACAATTTGAAAATAAGTAACTGCTCCTACTTTCGGCCAAATAACCGCTCCTACTTTCGACCGAAACCGCTCTGTCACGCTTCGACCAACTGCTGGTTTTCAACGCATAACTGCTCTGTATTCTGTCTGTCGAAAGCCTGTGTCGATTTTCCTCTCTTTTGCTTCCCTGGAAACTTGTCGAGTTTACCTTGCACACGACCATTTTCTCTGTCGAAACAATATGGTCTTTGTGAAATAAATATAAATCAAGCCATGTTGACCATCTTTAATGTAGCCTGTCGAAATTACAGGCTAACAGTCACCTACGGGGAAGACGCGCACTCAAAGACCATCAAGACGAGATTCCAGGTGCTACCATGCCCGTCCCCATACCAGTGCATCGTTGGTCGACCGACCTTAGGCAAGCTCGAGGCCGTCGCCTCCACGGTACACCTCAAAATGAGGTTCCTGTCAGATCAAGACGAGGTGGTGACGATCCCGGTCGATCTCGATGGGGTAAGAAGGTGTCAGTATCTGGGCCTCAAGTCAGAACGTCGGGAGGAAAAGGAGCAAGCCCTCGCAATATCCAAAAAGGGAACCAGTCCAAAGCAAGAGAGCAGCCACGACATCGAGTGGACGATGGACATAAAGCGATGTAACAACATGATGTACTATAACCGTCTTTCAATAAGAAAAGATTGCAGAAATGCGCTCCATTTCTTAACACTACTGCCTAGAATATACTTCTCTAACACGCAGGTTCTCTGGGGCAAAGCAATGCCCCTTTCACCCGATTCCGACCCAAGCTGGCCACTCGATGGACAATGGTATGAGGCGAGGCCGTCAAAGAACGTCCTCCGTGATTCCGAGCTCACACGCTCCATCACGGGAGAGGCCCACAGCGGCTTCATTTGGATGCTTCCTCACCGTCCTCTTCTCCAGAACCCTCGAAGACAACCTCGGCTTCCTCCAAAGCTAAGCCAGGCCTCGGCTTGACCAGCTTGCCTTCGAAGATTCTGTGAATTGGGTCTAGCAGCTCCAAATGAAGGTCAGGCCTAATCACTTTTGTTAAACCTTTGCAACGGGTGAAATCGAGCTTGGCGGAATCCTTGACCCGGGCCGCGATGGTATCAGTCTCATCCCTCACCCTCTTCAGTTCAGCACAACAAGCCTCCACCTCGGCCTGAATCTCAGCACTCTCTGCCTCCAACTCGGCTAGTTGTTTTTCATAAACCTCAGCTTGATGGGCTTCGGATTGATTGGCAACTACTTGAGCTTCAAGCACGGAAATCTGCTCGTCGGCGATAGCAAGGGACAGTACTCTAACTTGTCCTCAAGAAGGTCCGTAATTTTCTCATCCAGACAGTACTCTAACTTGTCCTGCTAATTCAGCAAATCTCCCTCGGCCCAAAGGTTCTGAGCTTCCACCCAATCAAGTTGCGTCTGAAGCTGCGAGATCTCAGGATCTAACTCCCGTTGCTGAAGCCTCGCGTACAACCTGATCCCAACGTCGGCAATCCTTCCGCATGCCTCGAGCTCAGCCGCAGAAGGGACTTCAAGCCCGATCTCTTCAACAGTCGATGTTTTTGGTTTTTTGAGGAGGGCGGGAATAGTCATCGGACTAGGAGAAGCCCGTTTCCGGCTAAAAACACCCTTAGTTGAAGAGCAGGGCTTGATCACCAATGGCCGGACCTCGGCCAGCTCACCTGCACAACACAACAAAAAATGATAAGATAAACCGCCGAAGAAACAAAACAACAAAATAAGCACGAAGGGAAGAAAAAGCGGAAAATTACCCAAGATAGACTTCAGCTTCTCTTCGGACTCAACCCAAGCCGTGATGATCGAGCACAGCTAAATCTTTCGCAGGCATCCTTCAACTTTTTGCCCCATTCGTTGAGAAGGTTATAAGACACCACATCCTCCCCTTTGAGGGACTCAAGCTTCACAGAATAGGTACATCCCCCTCGAGCGAAATGGACCTCAGACCAGGAGAAAGGGAAATGCATCCTAACTAGCTCAGCACCTTCATAGTCGGTGATAACCTTCTTGGCCTCCCGGTTTACAGCCCGCATAAAGAAGAAAATTGACTTAAAGCCTTTGTTTGAGTCGTTGACCGGACTAAAGAAAGATCGATACCGGGTGCCACGCAGACAAACGTGACCCTGTCGAAGACTGTCACCCTTCTTCGGCCGATGGAAGATTTCGAAGAAGGAAAAGAAAACCGTTGCAGTGGGACGCCGTCCCAAGTGGGTCATCATGGCCTCAAATGCTCTAACATAACCCCATGCATTGGGGGCCAGTTGAGAAGGGGCACACCATAGGTTATCCAGCACGCTTTGCTGGAACTCACTCAAGGGAACTCGGATCCCCATGGTGTCCATGCACCTACCATAGAAGAAATAGCCGATCACATCTTTAGGGAGTTAGGTGCACACGGCCAAATGCACCGCCTCCTCCAGCCTCCACTTCTGCCCTTCCGGGGCAACAACGTACTCTTGGAAAGAGGAAAGGGGTTGTTTCCTCTTGAACTTCGCCTTAGTGCTGACAATATCGGAAGACACCCAGTGGTACGGGTCCGGCTCATCGTGAAGGCACTCAGCCTCGGCAACACCGGTAGCGTTTCCAAACGTCACCTTGACTACATTCGCCGCCGAGTTGGAACCCCTCGTCTCAAGACCAGATTCCTCCAACGGCGACCCCATGGCATCAGTATGAGACATCCTGATGAATTTTTATCTCGGAACGATGAATGATGAACACGGGATAGGCAGAAAACCGAGAAAAACGAAGAACACGCAACTCGGGACAGTGACCTGAGAAATGGACGGAATCTTTGAAAGGAAGACTCTCTGACTCACACAAAATGACAAGGTGCGAAATAAAACCTTCACGTGAGGACCTATATACTCTCCGAACTCGGGAATTGAAACGACATGTCCGTTCAATGCGACGGTCAAATCACTGACATGGGGAATTGAAAAGTAATTATGATGGTCTCGCCTCGGTTACCCAAACGTCACACCTCTGTTTGATCACTAACAGATTGGCACGTGGGACCGTAATCAATATGCATGACTCCAATACGACGGTTCAGGTCAAGCCGAGCCCGACCACGCTCCTATGGCCGACCTCGACTTGGGGGGCCACTGTTCCGGACTGGGCCAAACCCCACAGTTTGGGCTTGGTCCAATTCCGCACTTGATAAGATCCGGTCCACACTCCACCAACCAGCACCCATGACCGACGGTCATGAACTGAAACATCTGTATTCGACAGCTCGGGTACGGCATTTTTGTCTATAAATAGAGGTGCACCCCTCCATTTCCAGGTACGTTCTCATTCCCTGCACACCTCTTCTCTCCCATTGCTGACTTAAGCATTGGAGTGTTTGCAGGTACCACCCCCGACGTGCGTGATCGAGCTATCTCGCCGAGGCCAATCTTCATCCATTCGAATTCCATCTCTCAGATCTCTCCGAAGCACAGCGTCTTGTACCCCGAACATCATCGCATCCGAGTCCGAGTGTTTTAGGCTCTGTTGAGTGCAGCGTATTGTGGGCTTTATATAATAGCAATAAATAAGGACACGTACACTTTTTTAAGTTTGAATTATGAGGCTTTGTTTTATTGGTTGGTTTACTTAATTGGTTGAAGCTATATCTATCTATAGATGTGAGTGAGTATTGCTTCATAGGAGAGTTTAAGACGTGGCCAAATTTTGGTGGTTTTGGTTACTTATTTGGCAATGTGACACGTGGACATGTTTTAAGCAATGGATTCTTTTTTTCTTTTGTGTGTGCTAATTGCTAAGTGTGAATTAATACTTGGATTTGGGTGATTTTGGTTACTTATTTGGCAATGTGACACTTGGATTCTTTCAGAGTGGATTCCTTGTTTTGTATTATACTTAGTTAGACTTTGAAAAATTGAAGATGGTGGTTTTAGGGGTGAGTTGAGTTGAAAAAGTTTGATTTTTATAGTTATATAAGCTTGACTTACATGGGGTGAGGAATAGTAGCTAGTCAAACACGTACAGGTTTTCTGTTAGATGTCAAAATACCAGAAAGAAAAGATTCATCTCTTTGCTCTGTTCTAGTAATTTAAGATTTTAAACAAGTTATATTACTATTTTTTTTTACAAAACATTTGGTAGCATTTTTTTGTTGAGATTGACTTAATTGAAGAGATATTATTACATAATATTGTTCTCTTCCATTTTAACAGAATGACATCATTCTTTCTGTTTATCATAAATTACAAATAAATAAATAAATTGGTTAGCTACTAAGGGCTTGTTTCACCAAATAAATTGTGTATATAGCAAATAAGTGTTGGAACAAATTCACTTAGTGTTCCTCACATTCACTCAATTATCACGAAGGAATTTTACCAAGAAGAGAGTGTTCTTGGTTACAAAGTTGGTTAGTCGAAAAGGGTGTAGCCGTAGTCGAAGGAAGCAAAATAACAAAACTGATATTGTGGTGTGTGATCTGTGTTTGATCACCACCATCACTTGTATTTATAGGCTCACTTTTACAACTGTACATACACGAGGAGTTCACTAATACACGTGGACTGATGACATGAACAACACTAAAACAAATTACATGAGAAACACTTAACTAACTATATTTACTTAGTGAGTAAAACTAGTTATTCGACCAACTTGGATTGCGTCCAACAGTTCGACCAACTTGGATTCGACCAACTTGGATTACATTCAACACACCTCCTAATTCAAGTTGTTCACATTTGTCAAGCCCATCTTATTTCTCAAATCTTCAAATCTGTTAACCTTTAACGGCTTAGTTAGCATATCAGCTAAATTGTCATCAGTGCTGCAGTACTCAAGTCTGAGTTTTCCCTTTGTCACTTGGTCTCTTAAGAAATGAAACTTGGCCTCGATGTGTTTGCTTCTTCCATGAGATATGGGGTGCTTTGCAAGGTCTATTGCAGACTTGTTATCGACCTTCAATCTCATTCCATCATTGTCAGTCTGATTGAACTTCAGCTCATTCAGCAACATATCAAGCCAATTTGCTTGACAGGCTGCCATAGCTGCAGCAATGTACTCAGCTTCACACGATGATAAAGCCACCACACTCTCCTTCTTTGAGCACCAGGATATTGGTGACTCACCACACATGAACACGTATGCAGCAGTGCTCTTTCTATCCCCTTTATCTCCACACCAATCTGAGTCAGAGAAGCCATACACTTCTTGATCAGATCTACCAATTCTTCTAGGATAGAACACTCCTAGTCCTGCTGTTCCTTTGACATAGATGCCATGCTTATTTACACATTTTACAAAATCTTGCTTCAAGAGAAATGAGTCGATTCTCTTGTTCCAAGCTCTTGGAGCTTGTTTTAGTCCATAGAGAGCCTTTCTCAACTTGTACACTTTATTCTCCTTTCCTTTTATTCCAAAACCTGGTGGCTGCTTTATGTATACCTCCTCCTCAAGGTATCCATTCAGAAAAGCTGCTTTAACATCCATTTGGTACATAGACCAATTTCTAAAGCTGGCAACAGCTATGATCAGTCGAATAGTCTCTATTCTTGCCACAGGGGCAAAAACTTCATTGTAGTCACAACCATGTTTTTGCAAAAAACCTCTTGCAACTAGTCTTGCCTTATACCTTCCAATTTCTCCATTTGGCTTCATTTTTGTCTTGAACACCCACTTGACATCTATTACTTTCTTCTGCTTAGGCAAATCTACCAACACCCAAGTGTCATTTTTCTCAATTGACTTGATTTCTTCTATCATAGCTTGCTTCCAATTTGCTTCACTTAATGCCTGCTCTACTGTCACAGGCTCACAATTTGCCAAAAAAGCTTCTTCCAATAATTCACCTTCAGTGCCAATTGCATTGTCAGGGAACAATTGGTATTCATTCAATCTTTGTGGGGGCTGTCTATTCCTTCTAGGTCTCACTTCTTCATTTACCATTTCATTTGCAGCATCTTGCATCATCTCATTTTCATCATTTACTGCTATAGTCACTGGATTCTCATTCACAGCCTCAAGCAACACAGTAGTAGTGCTACTCCTCTTTGTAGAGTCATTCCACTGCCAGCCTTTCGATTCTTCAAAGATTACATCTTTGCTAATCACAACTTTCTGCCTATTAGGGTCATACAACTTGTATGTACCAGTCGAATGATAGCCTAATAGGACCATTGGTTGAGCTTTGTCATCCAATTTCTTCCTCAATTGGTCAGGCACATGCCTGAAGCACAAAGAGCCAAACACTCTCAAGTGCTTGACACTTGGTCTCTCACCAGACCATGCTTGCTCAGGAGTCATCTTGTCGAGCCTTTTGGTTGGACTTCGATTGAGTATATACACTGCAGTGGTGGCTGCTTCTCCCCAGAAATGGTTTGGCATTTGTCTACTTTTCAACATGCTTCTTACCATGTTAAGCACAGTCCTGTTCTTTCTTTCTGCTGTGCCATTATGCTGTGGTGTATATGGTGCTGTGATTTCATGTTTGATCCCTTCATGCTTGCAGAAATTTTCAAATTCAGTGGAGGTATACTCCCCACCACCATCAGTTCTAAGTCTACTGATACAACAACCACTTTCCTTTTCAATCATGATTTTGAAGGCGTTAAAAACTTCAAATACATCACTCTTCTTACTTAGCAAATAGATCCACATTTTTCTAGTGAATTCATCAATGAATGAAACGAAATAACTGTTACCTCCTAGAGTCTTCACATCAAAAGGACCACATACATCTGAGTGTACAGCTTCCAGCCTTCTTGATGCCTTGATCTTCATTTCAGCATTGTAAGAGCTCCTTGCTTGTTTGGATTCACAACATTGCTCACACACCTCAGTTGGAAGCCTTATATCAGGCAAGCCATGCACCATTCTTTGAGTCTTCAAATTCTTTAAATCCCTAAAGTTTAAGTGACCATATCTTTCATGCCACCTCCACACTTCATCACTAGTGACTGCCTTCAAACATTCATCTTGGACTACACTCATGCCAACCTTGAATGTCCTCTTCTTATTTAATGTTGCCTTCAACAATAGCTTCTTCTTTGGATTGAACAGCCTTAATTCCATATCTTCCATTTGCATTGAGTATCCCTTTTCTAAGAGTTGACCCAAACTGATCAAATTGCTCTTCATTGAGGGAACAAACAAGACATCTGTGATGAGACACACCTTCCCATCATCTCTCTTGATTTTAACAATGCCAATTCCTTCTGCTCTTATCACTCTGTCATCACCAAATCTTATAGTTTTCTTCACTGATTCATCTAGTTTGATGAACCAGCTTTTGTTGCTAGTCATGTGACTTGAACAACCTGTATCAAGATACCACAAATCATCACTGCTACCACCTATCTCAGTCATCAATACTATCTCATCAGCATCACCTCCTGCTAGCTGAGCCTCTTCCTGCTTGTTATCAGTTCTGCATTCGACTTCGACAGCATCCTTTTCAGCCATCAAGACTACCTCATCAGTTCTGCATTCGACTTCGACAGCATCTTTTTCAGCCATCAAGACTACCTCATCATCAGAATCAGAATCACCTCTGGCCAATTGAGCCTCTTCTTGAGGGTTCTTTTGCTTGCATTCATCTGCATAATGACCAAACTTATCACAGTTATAGCACTGCACCTCTTTCTTGCTATAATTCTTCTTCTCCTTATTCTTCCAGGCTTCTTTTCTCTTTTGATAATCATTCTGCTTCTGATCACCTTTCTTGCTTGAACCCTCACCAGCTCCCTTATTCCATTTTCCCTTCCCTTTCTTGTTTTTCCAATTGTTACCTCAATTTCCTTTCTTGTTTTGAGATTGAGCCAACAACACTTGCTCACTAGGTTTTTCATTAGGTTTGGCACCCTTCAAGAATTCCTTGTAATTCAGCAACTTTTAAGGTACTCAGATCCTTAGATTGTTCAATTGAGGTCACTACATAATCAAATTGGGAAGTTAAGGTTCGCAATACCTTGTCAATCTTTCTTCGATCAGTGACATTCTTGCCATTTGTGCGCATCTGATTTGTGATCACTGTTAGGCGATTGAAGTACTCAGCAATCGTCTCCTTCTCGCCCATTTGAAATAATTCATACTCCCTGCGTAACGTTTGTAGCCTCACTTGCTTCAACGACGCATCACCAGAATAGGCTGAAGCCAACGCATCCCAGGCTTCCTTTGCAGTCTCATACCCTGCGGTTCTCTCAAACGCGTCAGAATTCACGCATTGGTGAATCAAGAACAGCGCTTTGCTGTCCTTCTTTTGTTGATCACGTAACTCATCTCCAATTGCATTTTCTACAATGCCATTCTTCACAATGTCAAGAACTTCCTGATACCGGAACACCACCTTCATCTGCACAATCCATTTGTCATAATTCTTCGAATCAAGAACTGGAAGTTTCGCCGGAAGTTGATCACTGCCAGAGTTTTGATTTGCCATGTCTACGCCGCAAGATCACGAACTCTCGCTCTGGATACCAGTTGTTGGAACAAATTCACTCAGTGTTCCTCACATTCACTCAATTATCACGAAGGAATTTTACCAAGAAGAGAGTGTTCTTGGTTACAAAGTTGGTTAGTCGAAAAGGGTGTAGCCGTAGTCGAAGGAAGCAAAATAACAAAACTGATATTGTGGTGTGTGATCTGTGTTTGATCACCACCATCACTTGTATTTATAGGCTCACTTTTACAACTGTACATACACGAGGAGTTCACTAATACACGTGGACTGATGACATGAACAACACTAAAACAAATTACATGAGAAACACTTAACTAACTATATTTACTTAGTGAGTAAAACTAGTTATTCGACCAACTTGGATTGCGTCCAACAGTTCGACCAACTTGGATTCGACCAACTTGGATTCGACCAACTTGGATTCGACAATTCGACCAACTTGGATTACATTCAACAATAAGCTAGTAGGTTAAATTTATAGTCTTTGTATAATTAACAATTAAAGTAATTAATATATATAAAATGACATAAGTATATGTTTCTAATTAATCCATTCAAGGATCGATATATTTTTATTACCAATTATTGATTAGGTTTAACGACACCTTTTGTTAGTTTCCATTCTTGAAGTATAGAAAAATTTGTTTTTCTATCTCTTTGATTTTATTTTAGTTCTTGTGAATAATAATATTGATCCATGTTAACTAAGCCATAAGTTTTAAAAAAGGGCTAGTAGGGCTTCTAATAAAATGTTTCTTGTGTTAAGTCTTTAGTAGCACTTTGTTTGGAAGCACTACTTAAAGTAGCGCTTTGTTTTAAATCGCTAGTGAATATGGAAACACATATAGGAATAATTAGCGTTCAAAACTCCCCATCACCATTTCGCAAACCCTCGTCATTTTGTGCTAAAACCCAAACACTCGTTTCTTCTAAGCGAAACCTCCAAATCCCCAAACCCTCGTTTCTTCTATGTGAAATCCCCAAATCACTTATTGTTCATCACTCTCTCTCTCATTCATTCTGCCATCAGAGTTAGGTTTGCGTCACATACAAGCGCGGCGTATGTCCTTACCTCACTCCCGAGCTAGTTTGCTTTGTAAGAGCTTCACGACTCTGGTTTGCTTCCCCTTATCTCTCACTCCATCTCTTCCATCAGGTTATTGTCTGACTGTTGTTGTTCCTGCCGAGTTAGGATTCACCGGAAAGACTCTGGTTTGCCTCCCTTTGTCAGGTACTATTCGCGTAAATTTCTTAAAAATTGACGCTCTTGCTTAATGAATGAATTGTTTTCTGTTGTCTTGATTGTAATGTGTTGTTATTGCTTTGTTAGCTTTGGTTGTTGATTGTGATGCTACCCGGTACATACATAGTACAGAAACTGAGTAAAGATAGATTGAATAAATGAATCTAAATGCTTTGCATTAGATAAAATTAGATTAGAACAAGTCTGCAGAATGTGGAAAATGCAGAACATTTGTAATGAACTTTTTGGGCATATAAAGCTAGTGTAATTGGGATGATTCATTAACTGAGAGTAGGATGTCTGGTTTAAATTTCTTTGATTGGTGGTCGTGCCATCACTACAAGAAATTCGTGCATTACTGGCTGACACAATCCCCCAGTAATGGTTAAAATCGGCTAGTAATTGCACATTACTGGCGGATTTAGTCCGCCAAAAATCCGCCAGAAAATCAGCCGCAGGTAACCGTTACTGACGGATTTTCAGCCAGTAATTACTGGCGGATTTACTGGCAGATTTTCAGCCAGTAATTACTGGCGGATTTTCAGCCAGTAATTACTGACGGAATTACTGGCCGAATTTCTGCCAGTAATTACTGGCTGAAAATCTGTCAGTAAATCCGCCAGTAAATCAGCCAGTAATTACTGGCTGAAAATCCGTCAGTAAGCAACAAAAATCCGACAGTAATGTATTTTTTTTAATAAAAAAGTATTTTAAAATGCAAATAAAAAAAGAATTCGTTTTTATTTCTTTTTTAATTCATTTTTTTAAATATTTTAATACAATTCGTTTTTTTACTGCCTAAAAAATTAATATTATTTAAATATTTTTATTTGTTTTTTTAAAAACTATTTTTTAATTTGTTTCTTTAATTCAAAAAATAAAACAATAATCGAATAATTTTTAATAATGATAAAATTTTCATAAATCTCATTAAACAAAGTACTAATTAAAATATCCATAACAAATATAAATTAAAATGAAAGAGAAATGAAAGAGAAATTTAAGAAGTTTAAGATGAGAAGTTTAAGAAGTTTGAGAAAAATGAAAGAGAGAAGAGAAGTTTAAGAAGTTTGAGAAAAATGAAAGAGAGAAGAGAAACTTAAGAAGTTTAAGAAGTTTGAGAAAAATGAAAGAGAGAAGAGAAGTTTAACAAGTTTGAGAAAAATGAAAGAGAAGAGAAGTTTAAGAAGTTTGAGAAAAATGAAAGAGAGAAGAGAAATTTAAGAAGTTTAAGAAGAGAAGATTGAGAAAAATGAAAAAGAAGAGAAGTTTAAGAAGTTTGAGAAAAATGAAAGGAAGAGAAGTTTAAGAAGTTTGAGAAAAATGAAAGAGAGAAGAGAAATTTAAGAAGTTTAAGAAGAGGAGTTTGAGAAAAATGAAAGAGAAGAGAAGTTTAAGAAGTTTGAGAAAAATGAAAGAGAGAAGAGAAGTTTAAGAAGTTTGAGAAAAATGAAAGAGAGAAGAGAAACTTAAGAAGTTTAAGAAGAGAAGTTTAAGAAGTTTGAGAAAAATGAAAGAGAGAAGAGAAGTTTAACAAGTTTGAGAAAAATGAAAGAGAGAAGGGAAATTTAAGAAGTTTGAGAAAAATGAAAGAGAGAAGAGAAGTTTAAGAAGTTTGAGAAAAATGAAAGAGAAGAGAAGTTTAAGAAGTTTGAGAAAAATGAAAGAGAGAAGAGAAATTTAAGAAGTTTAAGAAGAGAAGTTTAAGAAGTTTGAGAAAAATGAAACGTGACATTACTGGCGGAAAAGATCAATACTGACGGATCCATTACTGGCGGAACAGGTGGTGGATTGTAGTTACTGGCGGGTTGTACATTTTACTGGCTGAAACGTGACATTACTGACGGATACAGGATATTACTGGCGGATAAACAATTCGACCAGTAAATGTCATTACTGGCGGATCAATTCAGTCAAACACGCTAAACGACGGATGCAGTTACTGGCGGATTTAATCCGCCAGAAATGTTATAGAATCCACCAGAAACATACTGGCAGACTAAATCGGCCAGAAATCGCCAAATTCCGCCAGAAATCTTACTGGCCGACTGATTCCGCCAGAAATGTGCAGCCAGTAATGCAAGTTATTCTTGTAGTGCATATGAATGCTTTGAAAATGTACTTGAGTTGATTTTTGTTTTGGTGGTGGGTATTTGTTACTATATTATTCCCTGCTGGTGGTGTTCAAAGAATTTATAATGAAGGCAAGGTGTTAGTATATTATTCTCGGCTGTAGGCTGTAGGTAGAAGACCATGGTTTTTGTCAGCGCTATATGATTTAGTTAATATTTTGGCTACATTAAGACTTGAACCCACGACCTAAAGGATATAGTTGACTGCTTTACCATTCTGCTGAATTCTGAGATATGATAAAATTCAGCCATGTCTTTATTTATCTTGTTGCTATGCAGAATTTATTTATGCTATCTTAGCTGTTATCAATTTATATTAATGTGCTCATTTATTTATTTCAGTAACAATATTGAATGTTTAATTGGGTATTTATTTAAACATGCAATGTTATGTTAAATTGTTTATGCACATTAAGATTTAGGGAGCTTTATTTATTTAATTTGCATTATTTAGAAAACTATGCAACTATTTAGCTCCTTATAGAAAATTGATAATGTTTAGTGATTGATGTAGTTCTAGTTAATTAAAGAATAGCCACGGCATCTTTGATTGATTAGGATTATATATTAGTTTTAAGATCACGTTAGAAACATTAGTTGTTATTTATCATACGTGATATAATAGAATCTACCCACATGAATTTTGTTATATTTGTATGGTTAATTAGGATAAATTAGGATAAAATATCAGATAGCCAACGACATCTGGAGTGCTAGTCTCAGTAATCTACCCACAAGAATTAAGAATTGGAACATAATTTGATAGTTTTGTCATTAAGTTATATGATGAGTCTAATTGAGTAAGACTTTAGCCCACAGGCAAGTGTTATGTCACTAGATTCCCAAATTAAGACATGTTTGCATTGGTAAAACATGCAAATTATTTTTGTCTCAATTATGAATAATGAGCATGTATGTTTGAATTTTGCAGTCATTAATTCTGCGAATTTCTCTGATATTAAGTGTGACATTCCCGAACTAAGTGGTGACAACTATAAGGTTTGGAAGGAGAGAATTCTTCTTCATTTGGGCTGGATGGACATTGACTATGCTATTAGGAAAGATGAGCCAGCGGGTATTACTGAGACCAGCACTCCAGATGCCGTTGATCTTTATGAGAAGTGGGAGAGATCCAACCGTCTCTCCATGATGCTCATAAAGAGCAAGATATCTCTTGGTATCCGCGCCCCTATCGATCAGCATACCAATGTCAAAGAGCTTCTGAAGGCTATTGATGAGCAATTTGCTACATCTGACAAAGCCCTTGCCAGCACTCTGATCATTAAGTTCTCCACAACAAAGCTCACAGGGGTGAAAGGCGTGCGTGATCACATAATGCGCATGCGGGATATAGCGGCTCAGCTGAAAACCTTGGAGGTGACCATGTGTGTTCAGGAAGAGGAAAGGTTGTTGATGGAGGAGGGTGAAAAGGTGAACTTGACCGTTCATGGAAAGAAGAAGAAGGAAACTGCCAAGAACAAAGGCAACATTCCTCCTGAGCAAGTCATAAAGAAAGAATCAAAGTGTTTTTTCTGTAAGAAGAAAGGGCACATGAAGAAAGACTGCTTTTGTTTGTCATGAGTCTAATATTGTTAATGTTAATCATAACACATGGTGGATTGACTCTGGTTCTTCAATCCATGTTTCTAATACCTTGCAGGGTATGCAAAACCTAAGGAAACCAGTGGGAAGTGAACAATACATCTATTCAGGAAGTCAGATGCGTTCACGTGTTGAAGCCATCGGGATATGCAGTTTGACTTTCAGTAGCGGTTTTACTTTGATTTTAGAAAAGACTTTTTATGTTCCTAGTTTTTCTAAGAATTTGATTTCTGTTTCAAGACTAGCGCCTTTGGGTTTTTCATTCAAATGTATGGATTCTGGTTTTACTTTAGCTGATAAATCTAGAATTGTTGGTTTTGGTGAAATATGCGATGGTCTTTATTCAATTAATTTACAAAACAATGCTACTTACGATTCTATGCATGTCACTCCTGGTTTGAAACGATGTGTTATGAATGAAAAATCCTCAATGTTGTGGCACCGAAGATTGGGACACATCTCAATCGAAAAATTTAAGAGATTAGTAAATGAAGGAGTACTTAGTACCTTGGATTTTGCTGATTTTGAGACTTGTATAAATTGCATTAAGGGTAAGCAAACTAACAAGTCTAAAAAGGGTGCACAGAGGAGCTCAAACTTATTGGAAATCATACATACAGATATTTGTTGTCCAGACATGGATGCAAGTAGTTCGAAATACTTCATCACCTTTATCGATGATTATTCACGATATATGTATCTCTACTTACTTCGTTCAAAAGATGAAGCTTTGGAAGCCTTTAAAGTTTTTAAGGCTGAAGTAGAGAAACAATGTGGAAAACAAATTAAGATCGTGAGGTCTGATAGAGGTGGAGAGTACTATGGTAGGTACACGGAGAATGGGTAAGCTGCCGGTCCATTTGCGAAGTTTCTTCAAGAGAATGGGATTGTTGCCCAATACACTATGCCTGGTTCTCCGGATCAGAATGGTGTATCAGAAAGAAGAAACCGAACTTTAATGGACATGGTAAGAAGTATGAGGAGTAACACAAAACTTCCTCAATTCTTGTGGACTGAAGCACTAAAGACGGCTGCGTATATATTGAACCGAGTGCCAACCAAGGCTGTCTCAAAGACGCCTTTTGAGTTATTCAAAGGTTGGAAACCAAGTTTGCAACATATACGTGTTTGGGGATGTCCGTCTGAAGTGAGAATTTATAACCCACAAGAAAAGAAGCTAGACCCAAGGACTATTAGTGGGTATTTCATTGGATATGCTGAAAAGTCCAAAGGGTATAGATTCTATTGTCCATCACATAGCACTAGGATTGTGGAATCAAGAAATGCCAAATTTCTTGAAAGTGACTTGATTAGTGGGAGTGACCAATTTCAAGACACTGTTCATGAAAGGGATCACTATGAGGCTCAACCCTCTGAATCAAGTGATAGGTTGATTGTCATTCACACCCCTCAAGGACAAACGGGTATTAGACCACCAACTGCCGAAGTTCCACAAGTTGCAGAAAATGACCATGTAGATCAAGTTGTTAATGAAGAACATCAAGATAATGTTGAACAACCTATTGATGAACCGGTTGGACAACAAGTTCCTCAAGAAGGTATTGAAGCAACATTAAGAAGATCTACAAGAGTCAGAAGGCCAGCAATTACTAGTGATTTTGAAGTGTATCTACAAGAATCAGATTATAACATAGGAGCTGCAAATGATCCTGAAACGTTTTCACAGGCCATGAATTCTAAAGAATCAAATTTGTGGCACAATGCTATGAAAGAAGAAATGAATTCTATGGCATCAAACCAAGTCTTGGATCTTGTCAAGTTGCCAAATGGTGTAAAAGCCATTGGATGTAAATGGGTCTTTAAAACAAAGAGAGACTCAGAAGGCAACATTGAGAGACATAAGGCAAGACTTGTTGCCAAAGGATTCACTCAAAGAGAGGGAATCGACTACACCGAGACATTTTCTCCTGTATCTAAGAAAGATTCTCTTCGTGTAATTGTGGCATTAGTAGCTCAATTTGACTTTGAGTTACATCAAATGGATGTGAAAACGGCTTTCCTCAATGGCAATCTAGAGGAAGAGGTTTACATGAAACAACCTGAAAGGTTTCTTCTCTAGTGATGGTGCGAACTTAGTGTCCAGCTTAATAAATCCATCTATGGATTGAAACAAGCCTCCCGCCAATGGTATTTAAAGTTTCATGAGGTTATCACTTCATTTGGTTTTGAAGAGAACGTCATGGATCATTGTATATACTAGAAGGTCAGTGGGAGTCATATTTGTTTCCTTGTGCTATATGTGGATGATATTTTGCTTGCAACAAATGATAAGGGTATGTTATATGAAGTGAAACAATTTCTCTCGAAGAACTTTGATATGAAGGATATGGGAGAGGCATCTTATGTTATTGGCATTAAGATCCATAGAGATAGAAATAGAGGCATTTTGGGTTTGTCTCAAGAAGCCTATATCAACAAAGTTCTAGAGAGATTTAACATGAAAGATTGTTCACCAAGTATAGCTCCCATTGTGAAGGGTGATAAACTCGATTTGAGTCAATGCCCGAAAAATGATTTTGAAAGGGAACACATGAAGAATATTCCTTATGCTTCAGCTGTTGGAAGTCTTATGTATGCTCAGGTTTGTACCAGGCCTGACATTGCATATGCTGTTGGAGTTTTAGGAAGATATGAGACTAATCCAGGTATTGACCACTGGAAAGCTGCATAAAAAGTGATGAGATATCTTCAAGGTACAAAAGACTTCATGCTCATGTACAAACAGACTGACAACTTGGAAGTAATTGACTACTCTGACTCAGACTCTGCCGGTTGCATTGACACCCACAAATCAACATCGGGTTATGTTTTTATGCTAGTCGGTGGAGCTGTTTCTTGGAGGAGTGCAAAGCAGTCACTAACTGCTACTTCCACTATGGAGGCTGAGTTTGTTTCTTGTTTTGAGGCTACCTCGCATGGTGTGTGGTTGAAGGGTTTTATATCTGGACTTAGAGTTGTTGACTCTATTTCTAGGCCACTAAAGATGTACTGTGATAACTCTGCTGCGGTATTTATGGCTAAGAATAACAAAAGTGGAAGTCGAAGCAAGCATATCGACATTAAATACTTGGCCATAAGGGAACGTGTTAAGGAAAATAAAGTGGTTATTGAACACATTAGCACAGAGTTGATGATTGCTGATCGTTTGACTAAAGGCATGCCACCAAAGAATTTTAAGGATCATGTAGTGCACATGGGACTTGGTTCCATGATGTGATTTTATTTTACGTACATTTATTGCTTTTGATGAAACTCTTATATTCAGTTTGATTTTTCTCATATGTTTGTGTACACATTTGTTTAATTTGACATATCGTAATACATGGAAGATAATACTCGTATTTAGAGGGCCTATCGCCATGATTCATATATTAAGTTTCTCGTTATGATTGTGATGGGTTAAATGGACCAAATGGGAGAATGTTAGTTTTTTTGGTTTCACATTTCCTATTTTTATGGAGTGGAACCATGCTCTACATTTGCTCCTAATTTTGGGGAAATAAACTAACTCTGTATTCGGTCCATTTTTTCTCTCCCACTAAATCCATGATCTCAATTCCGAAAATTAAGCCCTTTATCGTGTAGTTGGAAGTTGCTGAACTCTGTGATGGACAGAGCTCTATAAATACCACTTCCACTCTCTATTTTGGTCACCGAACCTACTTCTCTATTCAGAAAAATTACATCATCGAATTAAGAGTGAATGAGGGTTTGGAAAGAAGAACAGAGTTCTTCCGTTGCTGTGAAGTACGAATTCGAGTTGTTCTCCGTTGGGTGTGAAGTCCGAAACTGAAATTGCAATGGCTGAAGGTTAGTGTTTTTCTTTATTGCTTCCGCTTAGCGATTTAAATGTGTCAGTGATGTAAATGTTTAAATTGAATTCAGTTAAATTTCTTACAATATATGCTTTGTGAGGGCTTTTGTCTTATGACATCTAGTTGATTGTGTTGTTCTGTTAAGTGCATAGCTAAACATTTGGGAGTGTAACTGGAAACTGTCTTCATGTAATATCTCTTGTAGTATTGTAGTGAGCTTCAATAAATTTCTTTTGCTCACCAACTAAAAAAATAATCGTTTACACATGACAACCATAAAATTTCGGTTGAATTACTTCAATTCGCGGATGACACAATCTTGTTTTGTGATGGAGGGGAAAAGAGTATTTGGTGCTTGAAGGCAATTCTAAGAAGCTTCGAATTGGTTTCGGGTCTTAAAGTCAACTTTGCAAAGAGTAATGTCATTGGTATTAATATGGAAGATAGAGTTATGGAGGGGATTTCACAATTTCTTGTATGTAATTTGGGAGAAGCCTCATTTAAATTCTTAGGAATTCCCATGGGCGCTAATCCAAGAAGAGCAAGTACATGGCAGCCGGTCATTGATTCGATAAAAGCCCGGCTTAACTCGTGGAGGATTCGTCAACTATCTATAGGGGGTCGGGTAACACTCATAAACTCGGTGCTTGCATCTTTGCCTTTATATCTATTTTCGTTTTATAGAGCCCAATGAAAGTTCTTGGTGAGGGGGGGGGGGGGGGGGGGGGGGGGATGAAGATCATAGAAAAATGGCATGGGTGAAGTGGGACTTGGTTTGTTTGCCCAAGAATAAAGGAGGGCTTGGTGTAAAAAATTTGGAGGCTTTTAATGTTGCTCTTTTAACAAAATGGAGGTAACCCTTTATGGAAGCAAGTTTGGTGGAAGAAGGTAACCCTTTATGGAAGCAAGTTTTAATGGAGAGATATGGTTTGAGTGGTAGATGGCCGAAAGAAAATGAGCATAGGAGAGGGTGGACAAAAAACTCCATTTGGTGGAGGGATTTATGCTTGTTAGGTGAAGGTACAAATATGGAGGAAGGATGGTTTGATGAGCTTGTTAAATTAACGGTGGGCCGAGGAAATTTGGTGCGTTTTTGGACGGATAGCTGGCTAGGTAGGGACAGCTTTGCTGCGTTATTTCCCTCTCTTTTCAGCAGCTGCAACACGCAAAATGCTGTCATTGAGGACATGGGTGCTTGGTCCGAAAATGGTTGGAATTGGAACTGGTTTTGGGCAAACGTTTTGCTGCAATCTGACGAGCAGAATATCAGTTATTTGAAGGATTTATTGGCTGGTGTTTGCCCAGCACAGCAGGAGTCTGACGGATGATGCTGGTTATCGAATTCGGTCGTTGGTTTCACGGTGAAATCATGTTACGAGGCGCTGGTTTTTTATCTCGCAGGTGGCAGGGAACCCGAAGACCATCATCTGGTTTCGGCGTGCAGAAAATTGTGGAGAAACTATGCGCCATCCAAGGTTCTCATTTTCGAGGGTGTTATTGAACAAGGTGGCTACTCGAGAAGCACTTCACCGACGAGGAATAATTCAGCAACAAGATGATGCTTGTTGCGTTTTTTGCAGCAGTGAGGCCGAAACTTCAACTCATTTATTTGTATCTTGTGAGGCGTCCAAGTCCGTGTGGCGGCGAATTTGTTTATGGATGGGAGAGACACTAGGGAATGTTGATAACATCGTTGAACATTTCATGGAGTTTGGTAAGTTGGTGAAAGGGAAAAGGCAAAAAGGTGTTAAACATCTCATTTGGTTGGCGACTATTTGGAGAATTTGGTTGGCAAAAAACAATGCAATTTTCAACGGAGATATGGCTTCAA
The DNA here is from genome assembly GCA_963573325.1 of Astragalus glycyphyllos. Taxonomy (NCBI): domain Eukaryota; kingdom Viridiplantae; phylum Streptophyta; class Magnoliopsida; order Fabales; family Fabaceae; genus Astragalus; species Astragalus glycyphyllos. The sequence goes on from OY754307.1 coordinate 18,206,720, forward strand.
GTTCCGAAATTGTAACGGGTATCAAGTATTGCGCTTGGAGTTGGTTCAAGGCAAGGAAGGGGAGAAATTGTAGGATAGAATGGTTGGATTGGTACAATTGTCCGTTGGGATGTTTATCTTTATTATAACTCCATTTTGTAGACATTGATGTATTTGGGGTACTCTTTTTCCCTCATTGGGTCTTTTTCCCATTGGATTTTGGCCCTCGAAGGTTTTAATGAGGCCCTCTAAGTGTAAGAGGTTGGTGCACCCCTTGTGCGCCCCTTAATATATTTGCTTATCTAAAAAAAAAGCTATAAACTTAATCAAATGCTTTTCTTTGAGTTTGTTTATTATGTTCATGTTGATAAAATTTACGTTTCCTTAGTTTTGTATTTCTTTTCCGATTAAGAAAAAAAGTACTTCTAATAAATCTCTTTGCCCAAAAAGTACTTCTATCTAGTCACTTGAATCTAATTTTTTTTCAATTTTTAATCAAATGGTTTGCCATTAGACATGATTTAATATAGGCCAACATGCATGAGACAATTAATAAGAATGACATGTAGGTTCATAGGCCACTAAATTAAGGCTACTCATTTCTTGTAGGCTCTAAGACCATTAGTAGCGTCTTTTAGTAAAAACACTACTAGGCGTATGTTAAGAGCATTAGTAGCGCATTTACCAAAAAGCACTACTCATTATATGTTGATTTTATATGCTCTACAACTGTCACACTTTATTTACTATTTATTTTGCTATTATTACCAATTATTGATTAGGTTTAATAGTAATAAAAAAAATTGTTAAGTTTACATGTTCTACTGATAACTTAGATTAATTTTGCTCATTTTAAGAATTATTTGTGTGGTAGAAGAGAGAGTGAGATTTAAGAGTTGGTAATTGTTAGGATGAGGTGGCGAGTTACACAGTTAAGTAATTTTTAAGGGACGAACTCGGTTAGGACTCAGCGTTTGATCTCCATGATGGAACAAGTGGAGCTATGATACTATACTAGGTCTCCTACAATGATGGACAAATGTAAATGTGTAGTAGAAGAAATAGAATTGCATGGGGTCAACATTGCAATGCCGACAAATGAGAGTTGAAAATGCATGTGCCAGGTGTGGCTATTGAACAAGGTCCAAACCAAAAGGATAAAGTTCTTCCTTTTTTTATAAATCGGATATCAACTGCGCGTAATATACTAATTCCTCGAGTTGAGTAGGACTACAATGGGCAGTAGGAAAAGCTCTCCCTCAAATTAAAGATTAACACCGATACATGTTCAGAGTTGGATTCGAATTCAAAACCTTGATTAAGCTGAAAAAGACCCAAACCATATGATTCAAATGCTCTTGCATATACATTTTTTCCTTTAGTGCGGGACGTCCGTAAATTACTCAAACCCGTAATTCATGTCCCACTTTTTAATTTTTCACACGCACACAAAGTAAAGCGTAGAATGATTCGAAATAGTACAAATATATCACTAAGTTTTCATTGCTTTCTCTCGATATTTTTCTCTGATTATAAGAAAATGGAGCATGACCAATGGCCAAGAAGGCGGCAGCTTAAGTAATAATATATGTAAATAAATTGCTTCAAAAAGAAAATATATGTAAATAAATCGTGATATGCTTCTATTATTATTTTGTGTAAAATAAAATTTTGTTATTGTTTGGTACCGAAGTACAAGTGGTTGCCTCGGATAATCGTACGCCGTGAGGACGGAAGGATACTTCGGGCTGCTGAGTCTGGACCTCGGATTGACCGAGGTGGGCTTCTCCCGCTCCTGGGAGGGGGGGGGGTTCCTGCAAGCACTCCGATGCCTAAGTCAGCAAGAGAAGTGAAGAGGTAATAGAGACGGGAATAGAAAGCGTACCTGGAAGTGATGAGTGCATTCAATATTTATAGAGCAGATCGCCGTGTCCGCGCCGTTGGATCGGACGAGGGGGTTCTGTCCGTTGGATGTGGATCCGGGTGAGGCGAAAGGCAGAGAAGGGTCGGGCCCAAATGCCATAAGTTTGGCCCGGTCCGGAACAGTGGCCCCCAAGCCGAGGTCGGAAAGTGACGGGGTTCGGGCTCGGTTTGAACATCTCTCCAGAGCCTTGTTCGTGCTTCCACGTGACCTGCATTGAGTGGCTTGGCAGCTCCTGTCAGGGGGATAGGGGTCATCATTATGGCATTGATTCCTATGTTAAGGATTGATTGGGCGTATTAATTGGACGCGACGGTTCGTCTTCCGAGGCCCCCAGGTATTTAAGCTTGCTTCGAGCCCTTCATTGTTACTTAGTTGTTTACGAGCTCTTTGTTGTGCGAGATCAAATCAGGTTTTTCCGGCAACCGCATCGAGGTCAGATTCTGCGTTCCGAGAGCAAGTCATTTGCTTTGAAGACTCAGCTGTGAGGATGTCGAGCTCAGCTATGGAACATCAGGGGGCTCCTACATCGGAGGGTTCCCCAGGAGAAGTATCCACCGAGGTCTTAGGCTCTAACACTGTGACACCCAAGGCCGCTGGGTATCGGTTTGAGCCGAGTCAGTACAACTGGGTCTCCCTGAAGGTGGTGGATGCCCGGTCCAAATTGAGCGGAGGTGAAGTGGCCGAGCTGGAAAGTTACGTCGCTGCCCCCCCGGGATAGAAATGGAGGTTGGAGCATCCAGGGCAACTTCCAGCCTGCACCGTGTTGCCGCCGAAGGAGATTGGGTATTTCTTTTATAAGAGATGTCTGGAGCTGATGGGGATCAAAATTCCGCTGTCGGAGTTTCAGCAGAGCATCCTGGATCACTTGTTGGTGGCTCCCTCTCAGCTGGCCCCCAATGCTTGGGGATACGTCCGGGCCTTCGAGGATGTCATTGCCTACCTCGGGAGGGGCCCGTCTGCGAAAGTCTTCTTTTTTGTTTTTGAAGTTTTCCACTAGCAGGATAAGGAAGATGCCACTCGCCACGGCCACGTTTGCCTGCGTGGGAGACAGGATCAGGCATACTTCTTCCCGGTGAACGATTCCAACAAGGGCATCAAGAAGTCCTTTATCTTCATTCGAGCCACAAACAAGAAAGCCAAGGCGGCGCTTGTTGATTTCCAGGGGTCGGAGCTGGTTAGGTCTCACTTCCCGTTATCTTGGGATAGCCACCATTATGACCATCTTAGCAAGGCCTACTCCGTGAATCCGGCGTCTCTTTGGGGTGAGGATGCAGACAGTTTCAAAGTCCTCAAGGAGTGGGGTGACAAGCTCTTGAGAGTCGGCCGCAAGTTCCGATTTGGTGACATCATTGGGGCCAAGTCGGCTGATGAATTGAAATCACTATTAGGTAGCTTCGGAATTTGCTCAAGCTATTTTTCTTCATCTTTCTTTCCTTGTTCTTCTGATTTTCTGATTTTTGTGCAGATGTCCTGGCGACCTGCCCCCCTCCTGATCCCTCTGCCGAGGCCCAACTGAAGAAGTGTTCCTCCTCGGGAAGAAAAGGCAAGGGTTCTTCTAGGAGCAGACAGGTAGCCGTGAAGCCAGATGCTCCTGTCCGTCCCGCGAAGAGAAACAGGGTCGCTGCTGAACAAGAGGTGAACTTTCCCTCCGAGGTCAATGCGAAACTGCCTTCTGAGATTTTGTCCGATGCCGACTTGGAGGCTTGTGTCCGGGTGGCTGAGACCGCGTTGGTGTTGTTTCGGGAGTTGGAGGAGATGGAGGCGAACCCTGAAGTGCTCAAACTTTCTCGAAGATTGGAGAGGGCCGAAGCTGTCAACTGCGAGCTCGATGGGGATCTCTTGGATCGGACGGGCAAATTGTAGTATTGCCGTGATGTTCGTATTCCAGAGATCATCGAGGAGAATAGGGTGCTCCGGGCTTCTATTGACTCCCTGGGTTCGGCAAACGAGCAGATTGTCGATCTTCACCACCAACTGCAGTTGGGATGATATGAAGCAAAGGAGGCGCAAAGGGTCTCTGCTTGCCTTGCGGAGGCCAAGGCAAGGGAATCCCGTGCTCTGGAGGAGGTTGCCGCTCTTGATGCCGATCTCGACAAACTTCGGGGGGTGTGTACTTCCTCCGAGGCCAGGATGGAGAGCCCGGTCGCACTAGGCTTTGAGAGATGCCAGAGTCTTTTGGCTGTAGTGAGTCCGACCCTCCCGATAGACCTGTTGATACCCCAGAATGACATCTTCGAAGGTAACCTGGTGACACCGGTTTCGGGCGCTCCTTTGGATCAAGCGCCGCTTCTGTTTGTTGGCTCCGAGGGGGAAGTCTCTGAATAATGCCTTTCCTGTTTTCCTTTTCATTTTTTGTAAATGTAAGGCCGAGGCCCCCCATATGTAACATTTTTAAGATGTTAATGGAAGACTCTATATTTTGCACTGCTATTTCAGTTATTTATCGTTCTTATTTGACGTAGTGAAATGAGAGTGACCAAGGTCGAGTTAAAGATTGCCTGCGTGCCTTTATCCCCTAATAGAGAGCGGAGCTCGGAGATCAGGGATGCCTCTGTCCCCTGATGGAGCATGGAGCTCGGAGATTAGGGGGTCTTTATCCCCTGATGGAGCGCGGAGCTTGGAGATCAGGGGGTCTTTCGCCTCTGATGGAGCACGAAGCTCAGAGATCAGAGGTCCCTTCGGCAACTGATGGAGCACGAGGCTCAAACATCAGAAGGAAGGTCTTTGGTCGAAGCTGCTGTAGACTTCTTCCTTCAGCCTCTGATGGAGCTTTTGAGCTCGGGAATCAGAGGGAAGGCTGCTCGCTTGGCGCGAGATAAGGGTCGCTGTGGACCTGAGCCGCTGTGGGCCTTGGTATGCCTCCCGAGTGAGCGTTTAAACTCGGAAACGGGAAGGACATGGGCCTCGCCTCAAACCGTTGTCCGTCGAGTGGCCAGCTCGGGTCGGACTACGATAAGAGGGGCTTCGCCGGGGTCAGAACCTGCGAGTTAGAAATAATAAGACAGTGAGTGTTTTACAATCTTTTTATTGAAGACAGAAATCAAAGTTGGATACAATCTTGATGTTCGTCTTTTCATTAATTCCCCCTTCGGGGTGTGAGCCCTCTATTGCGCATTGGAGCCGGCCAAAGCGAGTGCTTCCTTCTCAGCCCGGCGGCCTGACTTCAGGCATAGGTATTGGCACCTTTTTGCCCAGTCCAGGTCTACGGGGATGGTGACCACTTCCTCTTTTTCCAATAAGAACCTCATTTTGAGATGAACCGTGGAGGCTACAGCTCTGAGTTTCCCCAATGTCGGTCGTCCGACGATACAGTGATACGGGGATGAGCAAGGTAACACTAGGAACCTGGTCTTGATGGTTTTTGAGAGCTTGTCTTCCCCGTAGGTTACTCTTAGCTTGAGGTAGCCTAGGGGTCGAGTCCTGGCGCCGTTGAATCCCACCAGATCGGATCCTTCGTAGTTGGAGAGGTCCTTTTAAGAGATTTTAAGCTTGGGGAGCAGTTCTTTGAAGAGAATGTCCACCGAGCTCCATTGGTCGACTAGGATCCTTTTTGACATCGACCCCAGCCAACACGGCTGAAATGACTAAAGGGATTTCTTCGTTGGGTTTACCTCGGGGGAGATCTGATTCGGCAAATGACAGAGGGGGTCTGTCTTTTCCATTTGCGGGTGATCCCGTGGCAGAGCCGATGCTGAGAACTTCCTCCCAATGCCGATTGATGGAGCACTTTGTTCTTCGGACCTCCATGGAGTAGCCCACCATGATGACCATGGCCACGGGGCGTGGTCTCTACGACCTCGGCGTTTCTTCTGCAGAATTGCTACTATCGGCAGGGAACTTCGTCACCTCATTTACCGCGGTTTTGGACTTCCGAGGTGAGTGTTTTGGAGACCTCTCCCTCTTCTTGTCGTCCGTCCTTAGGTACTGCTTCAGCTTCCCTCATTGTATTAAGTCCTCTATGTCGTCTTTCAACACCCTGCAAGCTTCCGTGTTGTGGCCGCTGCTCCAGTGGTACCTACAATAAGCTTTTTTGTTGGTGTTTCCCTGTTGAGGTATTGGAGCCGACCACTTTACATTACGGAATTCGGTGCTTCCACATTCGGCCAGGATTTTTACCCTTGTGGCGTTGAGCTCGAAGTATTCCGCGTGTCTCCCGCGCCACTCTTTGGTGCCGGCCCCGGAATCCTTCTTGCTCTTCCCTTTGGCCAGTGCCGGGGTTGGATTGGAAGTGTCTGCGGCGTCGGCCTCCTCGTAATCAATGTAGTGTTGTGCTCGCCTTAGGAATTCGTCCAGGGTCTTCGGCTTTCATAGTCCGACGCTGATCTAGAAGAGGCTCCCCTTTCTTAACCTGTGCCTCATGCACAGGACCGTGATGTCGTCGGAGATTTGATGCACGTCATCAGCTATGTGGTTATACCGTTCAATGTAGTCCTTAGAGATTCCTTTTCCCCCTGTCGGATTCCCGGTAGGACATTTTCAGATTTGGGCTTCACCCTAGAGGCGGTGAAGTGTGATGAGAACAGCTTCGTGAACTGCTTCTAGCCTGATATGGACCCCGGAGGCAGGTTGCAGTACCATTTGAGGGCACATTTGCTTAACGAAAGGGGGAAAAGCTTGCATCAGACATAATCCGAGGCGTCGCGGTAATCCAACATAAGGTCAAAGGTGTCTACGTGCTCGTCTGGGTCTCCCTTTCCGGCGTAAACATTCAGCCTTGGAGGTTTCTCGAGGGACTTCGGGATCCGGCATTCTGCGATCCAACATATTCTCTCAATGATTGTATTCTCATGTGGCTATATAACCACCCAATCATTAATGAAAGATATCATTGTCATACCCTAATTTTGTCGGCCTAGGTTTAAAACCCTAATTTTCCGCAAAAAAATAAATAAATTGAGAAGTGTGGTTTTATTTTGAAGAGTGAAGAGCATTGTGCATGCATTTTTGGGTTTTAAAAGTCATTCTAGGGCTTTTAAATTCATTGTTAGAGTGGAAATGCATTTGTTGTTAAAAAAACAAGGTTTTTAGGGCAAAGGGTATTTTGGTCATTTTTCAAAAAAAAAAGAGAATAATTTTTCATCAAAAATCATTGTGCAATTTTAGAGGAAATTATTTGAAGCAAGACACCCTTGGTCATATATTTTTTTGCGCATACATGCACGCATTTGCATAAAAATTCAAATTCAAAAAAGGCATCAAAAAGGAATATTCTACAAAAATTTCAAGATGAGGTTTTTATGATATTTTTGGTCATGGTGATCTCATAAAATGGCATATTCCTCAAGATACCTTGTATGTGGCCTAAATTGGGTGTATTTTTGTACAATTATCCTAAGAAGAATAATCAAAAATGAAGGGATAATGGAATGGTCATATAATAGTACAATAGTACAAGATGACAACTTGCAAAACTTGGTCACCAAGGACCCCTCCCAATGTTTGTGCGCCACCCCCTCTCTATTCTCTCATTTTGTGTTTTCTCAATGTCCTCAATCCATGTGAGCCTCAATCCTAGCCTTTGATTCAAAATTAAAATCAAATCCTAGAGCACAACTAGTGCATATTGACCTAACTACCCTCAAACCTAGGTGCCTTCTATAAATACCCTATTAACCTCACCCCTCACAACTTTTGGCCTCATTTTCACTCACACAACCCTAGCACACAACTCCCTCTCCTAATTCCCTCTCTTGGCCGAAATCATACCACCTTCTTCCTCCATCAATTCTTCACTTCTCCTTCACCAAATCACCATTTTCTCACCTCATTTCCATTCCTACTTCATATATCTTCCTTCTCTCCTAATTTAATTCAAGCTTGCATCATCAAAGGGCATTTTTAAGCAAGCATTTCGTGGGTTTCATTGAAGTTTGGTGAAGATTCAAGTTGATTTGTGGTCTTGTTCTTCATATTAGTCATTCCTTAGCTTGGATTTGAGGTAAACTTCTTAAAACCTAGCATCATCTTCAACTTTTTTGCATCAAAATGTAGATATCATGTTTCTAATTTTGCATCCTACCATATTCATGCATTTTAGTGTTGTTATATTGTTGATTTGTTGATTGTTGTTGGTGAGAGGTATCTCAAACATTTTGACAAGCACTTAGGGAGGCTTGGGTGTTTGAGATTGCTTCTCACCCTTGAATAAATTGTGATTTGTGTTGTTATCATTTTGTTTGTTGCATTTTGTGAAATAAAATTGTGTTAGGAAGCTATGAATGTTTCGCACCCTTAGCATAAAATAGGTTTAATCGAGTTTTGATGCATTTCTTTATGCAATCTTGTTATTGAGGCTTGATTTTGAAGTTCCCATGTCCAAACATGTTGTTTGATTTTGCAAATATTCATTTTTCATGCCTTCTTATTTTCACAAAAATCAAAAAAATATGAATAGTTGTTGATTTTGGTGCTTGATTGCTTGGATCTTGTGAATAAATGTTCCTAAGTCTTGTTAGTGTCATTTGCTCGCTTGATTTTGTGTATTTGTTGAATGAATTTGTTGTTTGGTTATGTTTTGGTTCGCAAGTTTCTAATAAGATAGGGTTTTTGTTATTTCTTTGTGAAAAGGGTTTGCAATTGTGAGTAAAATGATCTCTCAAATTGTTTTGATGTTGCTCGTTAGTAACTTGTTTGCAAAATTACTCTATGTTGATGATTGGCAAGAGGACTCACACTTGTGCCTTAGGCACTTTCACTTTAAGTGATGAGGATTGCCTAAGATGATTCAATTTTCTTTGTGCAATTCTTGCTTGAAAATGCAAATGCTAGTTTTCTAACTTGATTAATCAATTTTGGTTACAAAAATGACTTGTTAATACCCTCTTTTGGTCACTTTTGGTCTTGCAAATGTGATGTTCTTTCTAGGTCAATGTTATGCTTTAATGTTGATGATTTGGTAAAAGGACTAGACACTTATGCCTTTGTGCATTGTCTCAAATGTCAAGGATTACCAAAAGGGATTCAACCTTGTGTTTTTATCTTGTGTTGATGCCTAATTGAATTAAACTTTTGCATTATCTATTTGTGTGCCTATTCTTGTAACCTATTTGGTTAATGTTGATCTTACATATACATGCCATTAGATGTTGATGACTAAGTGTCATTCTTGTGCTCAAATGTTGTAATTGGTAATGTTTATGCTTATGCTTACATTGTTGATTGCTTTGCTTGCAATTTGTTAAATGTTGCACTTTGGTTCTTGACTTGGAAATTGATTGAATGTTCTACTTTCTTTTCCTTTTGGATGCCACGCCATCCCAACAAACCTTTTGTGACCAATGTCACCCTCAAACTCCCTTCTCCTTTCTTCAAATCAATCATTTTCTAAAGCTTTTTCCAAACTCAATCTTTTCTCAAATTGTTTTCATAAGACAATCAAATTCCTTCTAAGATCAACAATAAACCTTTTTGAAAACTCATAAGGAGGCAAGTCGGACGTACGGCCGGTGTTGTCTAGCGTCCTAAGATCGGAGTTGTACAGCTCAAACATCTTGGGATACTTATGAGAATCAAAACAAGTAATTAACAACTTGAACCCTATTTCAAAAAATGAGTAAGGAATCGAGTCGGATGTACATCCGGTATTGGTTAGCGTCTTAGGGTTAGCGAGCTGTACAGTTCGTGCGAGCCTAAGATACTTGCTCAAATAAAAGTAATCGACCTCACAACAAATCCCTTTCTTCAAGTAATTCAAACCATTTTCAAAAAGTAGGGGGCACGTCGTCTGTACAGGCGGGGTTGTCTTTGTTCTAGGTCTAGTGGACTGTACGGTCTAGGACCGAAAACCCCTACAATAAAAAACACCAACACAAAGTTTCTCGACTAAGGAGAACTACGTAAGCTTTGAATTCTCCATCGCACCGGGAGATACGTAGGAGCGGGTCACATCCCGTCAAGCACACTTTTAAAAAAATATATAATAAAAAGATTCTTCTTTTCCCCCGTTTTCAAAAAACATTTTCTCAAATAAAAAAAAAGAAGTAGAATGAATTGTTTCAAATCAACTCTGTCAAAACCGCACATCAAGTTAAAGGTTCCCTTTCGGTAGAAAGGAGGTGTGGGATGCTAATACCTTCCCCACACCTAACCGACCCCCGAACCTACATCTCTAGTTCTCAAAGGACCACCCGCCTTAAAAAGGACCCTTTTTCAATGTTTTGGTCCCTAAATAAAAAATGTTGATGGCGGCTTCACAAATTTTCACGTTGTACGATGAAAGGTCCAATCCGGATTTTTCGGGGTGCAACAGCTGGCGACTTCACTGGGGACTTTCCTTTTAAAACGAGGGTCAGGCCTAATTAACTTGATGTGCGGTTTAATTGTTTGATTTGAATGTGATTGTTCTATTTCTCTTTTCTTCTCCTTCTTTTTCTTCTCTCTTTCTGATGTTTGAATGTTCTCTTGCATTCTCGTGTTGTTATGTTGCATTCATGTGCATTTGACTCTTCTTCTTCTATGTTCGCTTCTTGTTCCTTCTTCTCCTTTCATCTTCCTTTGTTTATATGCTTAATATGATCATGCATTTCTCCAATCCCCATGTCCCCTTCTTCTTTGCTCCCTTTCTTCAAGGTAAGCTCATGCATCATTCCCCCACTTCTACTATGATCCCTTCTTCTTTGCTCCCTTTCTTCAAGGTAAGTTCATGCATTCCCCGATTCTATTATGTCCCCTCTTCTTGGCACCCTTTCTCGAGGTAAGCGGTGCATATGATTGTTGAAACCCTAGGGTAGTTTACTTGTTTGTATTGAAATGATATATGCTTGCAAAACCCTAGGGTAGACGACTCTTTGTCTGGACTGTTTCTGAATTTTCTTTCCAGGTGGGGGGGGGGGGGGGGGGGGGGGGGGGGGGTATGTTTGTCGTTGTGCTCCTACACACACGTTGCACTCTTTTTACCCTTATATTTCTTGGTGAGACAGCCCTATACCCGGGCTAGAGCATATCTTAGGCTAGAACGAAGTCATTAGTGGCTGCTCACTGGACGTACGTCTTGTTGGGTGGTTGCGAAGACTTCACCTAGAGTTTGGCTTTGTTTGATGATACCATCACTTGGACGTACGGCCCTGTGATCGGTGGTCTCAGATGAGGTCGTTGGCTCTAGGAGCCTTATTTAGGGTCCTTCTTTTAGTGCTAACCTTGAAGTGTGTACCCGTAGAAATAGCCATAGATCCTGTCTCTAAGAAACCTTGGTAGGACACAAAGGAGCTTCATACCCCTGCATCCATGCTAAATAAAATATTTTTGCAAATAAACCGAAAAAAATTATCAAAAAAAAATGTGTGAATTTCCGTCTTTTGAAAGCCTTTGCATTGTAAATAATTTTTTTTTTACTCATTTCCTTTTGCATACATCTTCATCCAGTGAAGATCATGATTTTTCATGCATTAAAAATTGCGAGTATCATGCACTTTCTCGCATATAAAAAAAACATTTTTTAGAAACATCTCTCGTGCATTGTTATTTTCCCTTGCATATAAATATGTGAACCTCTCATTTTGCATATAGTTTCATTTAATAAAAATCACGTCTCTCGTGCATTTTAAAAATAATTGCGAGTATCATGCATTTCATTTCATTGCATAAGAAAAATGAAAAAGAAAAAAAACAATTATCATCCGCATAGCATAAGCATTTCAGTCATCCATAATCATGTACAAAAACCTTCATCAAATAATGTGGGCGTCGAGCCAATGTAGCATTTATGCATCATTTCATTAACCTCATAAGCATTATGTCAGAAAAAAGACGAAGAAGAACTACGTAGCTTTGATTCCTCATCACAATGGGGATACGTAGGAGCGGGTCATACCCGTCAAGCACCTTTTTCTAAAAACCTTTTTCCCCAAATAAAGCACCTTTTTCTAAAAATCTTTTTCCCCAAATAAAGCACCTTTTTCTAACTAAAAACCTTTTTCCCCAAATAAAGCACCTTTTTCTAAAAACCTGTTTCCCCAAATAAAGCACCTTTTTCTAAAAAAAATTTTTTTTAATAAATCACTTGCATCTTCAAATCATTTTTTAATCATTTTCCAAAAAAAAAAATGAAATGAAATAAGAGAAACTCTTTATGCAATCGTTCCATGGGTAGAAGTGCATCTTTGAATGATGAAGGGTAATATCTCAAATTTGTTTGTGCACTACAAATTTGAGATGATACTCTACGATATCGGGGCACTTTGACCCAATCAGGCGCAGTTTGTTTTCAAATAAAGTGAATAAGTGGAGTCAACCAAATGTCGAAGCATTTCAGTATATTGCGTGAAGTATTGAGTCAGGATCCACTCAATGTTTCATGCAAGTTACTCAGAGTAACGACAATTGGTTGCCTCACGTCATCATTTTCGCAAAAAGGGGCATTGGTATTTCAGATCTTGTCGTGCCTCTAAAGAATAAAAATCATTTTGAAAAGATATCATTCTTGCATCTTGCATCATCCAAAAATGCATTGGAGTTTCGTATTTCATCTTGCATCAAAAACAAACAAAAAATCTCCTTTAGAATAATTACACTTTTCAAGTGGTCATTTTTCATGCATTTGCTTATCATGATTTGTTCATTCATACATTGCATAAACCAAATAAAAAAGTTGTGATGAGAGACGAGACGCTTTTGCAAAATAATCTGTTGAAAAAGTTTACCCTTACTTATTTGCAAACTCAAGATGTTCCAAGGCACTCAGTTTTTCAAATCAACAGTTCATTTGCATTTTCCTCAAAAAAGGCATTGCATCTCATCCATTCCATGATAAAAGACTGAAACAGTTCATCAAAAAAATTTTCCATCATGTTTTAACCAATGTTAACTCTCTACGAAGCATTCTTCTAGTGGGCGTGCATGCCATGTGCAGTTTCTCTTGTTTGAGTCTGTCAGTTTCCTTCCCTTATCATCATTCTCCATCCAAGTTTGATCCCGCCCCATCCACCCATAAAGTACATACTCTCCCCGCATTAGTACACACTTGACTTTTGGTTTAAATCCTCCATACAAGAGGGCAATTTTGTAATCACTTAATTACCTTGTTAAGATTGCTTTTCTTTGGTGCAAGTCTAAAAATGTGCATGCATTTGTTCAGTCATTCGTTCTTGTGCTTACCAAGGCCTTAGGATATTTCAATAAGGGCACACATGTTTCCTTTTAGTATCATCATCAATAAAATGTTATTTTGAATTCCTCAATAAAATTTCTTTCCTTCATTTTGTCATGTGTCTGTTATTTGCTTTTCAATTCCTCCCAACGCAGATCAAAAATAATAATAAATGAAAATAATCTTTGAAAACAACGACGCCAATGGTTCATATTGTGACTCTGATTACCCGATTAACCAAACTGAGAGAGAGGCTGAAGACAACTGGGATGTTTCTTCGGAGTTAATAAGTGAAGAATTGGCTAAGGCTGTAGAAATTCATGATGCCACAACTAGGTTGGGCAATGAAGTCAAAGCACAAGTTCAAGCAAAGTGGAGCAATACTGAGGAAACCAAACAAATGTTACAAGCGAACCTCTTTCGCGACCAAACCCTTTCCCTTCCTCAGATCAACCAACTTTCCCATTTCCCATTACAAGTACCCCATCACAAAAAAAAATTCATAACCAAATGCCTGCCATCGCCACCTTCCTCACTACCAGTGGCCCTTCTACAAAATCAACCCATCTCATTTGCTCCTCCCTCTAAACCTCCTGTCACCCCAGTTAATACCAGAACCCAATCAAGCATCCTCCAACCGCTGCAGGAGTTTCATTGCCATTATCTCTCCAATCACCCCAGACAAGGATCACTTCAAATATCCAAAAATAGTATATCACTTTTATCAGCTCACTCAACTCAAAAGCAAAAAAGGAAAAAATCTGAAAAAATGAAACAAAAAAGAACAGATTCAAAAAATGAAAATCCCAAAAATGAAAAAACAAGGGAAAAAGAGACGAAAGAAATATAAGTTGTGAGCTGATACATTTGGCCATAAAGCGTAAGAGATCCTTGTCTCAGTGAACCTTCCTACACCTTGTTGTGTATGACCACCCTTTCTTCCATAAACTTTCAAACACTTCATCATTCCTATACATCTCTCCTTTCATAAAACCGCAAACACTACCTCGACCTCGTCATCCTGCCCTCCACAAACCCTCAGTCATTCCTCAGACTCCACCATCAGATTTGCAATCAAGCTGTTGTGCAAGAATAAGAGAACAAAGTGGTCCGTCCTCATGAGGAATCAAGTGACCTGATCAATTTGAGCAAAGGAGAGGATTGACGCCATGATAAAGAGCAATGAATCAACAAGTTTGTGTAAATCACCCTTCTGACATAAGACACTTGCCATTATAACAAAGTCTGTAATTACCAAAGTTCGGTCTGTTGCGCAGCTTTCCAAGCTAAGGTAGTCACAAATGACAGTATGAAGACTCCAGGTCAAGCATCATGATCCCTCCCTACGCCACCCTAAAAATGGGGCAGTTAGAGACAATCAACAAAGGATATCAAGGACGATGATGACCTTCATGGAAATCAGGCTTCGTTTTACACTCTAACAGGGGAAAACCCCATATGATGGAAGTAATACTTTCATTGAGCCTTATCAAACCAAAGTACATTTGTCTTATGTCAGAAAAAGATTAAGAGAAAGCTCAAACCGAAGAAAGCTCATCTTCAACAATTTCAAAGAAGACTCAATGCTCGAAAAGATCATGAACCTCCAAAGGGATTCCCATGGAGATGAACCCAGTATCATGAAGACGAAGAACTTATTCTCCGGAGGGGCCTTTAATTCTCACAAAATGGGATGCAAGAAAAGAAAACCCCAGTTTCCAGTAAATTCAGATGCAGTCAGAAAGGAGTATGCCTAAAGAAATAAATGAAAAAAGAGAAAGATGAGCCAAGTAAGAATCAGCTCGCTAGGTTGAAAACCCGCAAAGGGCGGCCTAGGCAAAACCAGAGCGACCCGGTGGATTGAAAACCCGCAAAGGGCGATCCAGGCAAAAATTAGGGTCAGAAAACTTGGAATGAAAAAGGCAATCAGCACTCCCAAAAGTTCGGATAAAGGGGTGATCAAGGTCATGAGTATGGACGATTCCCATCGTTACTTCAAAAGAAAAAACACAAGATCTGCTTCCCCTTTTTCTTGTATTTTTCCAGTTTAAAAATTTTTCAATGTACTTTCAATTGGCGTGACCTTCTGCACGTCCAGTTTCCATAACAATAAGAATTCAACTTTTTCTTCCATGTGTTTGCTTTTCGTGTCTTTTATCTTCACTTATTCTGTCTCTTTATTTTAAAATAAATGTTTTTATGATTGATGATACTGAATTGTGAAACCTGTGCATGAGTCAAAAAGCATTACATATATTGCGAAATTTCTGAAAATCACAGAAAAGAGGGGATCCCTCAAATAAATGAATTGGCAAAAAACAAACGCGGGCACAATCACTTCAAATGGCAAGCAAACTTATGCGCGGCTCTGGCATTGCTATTACCCTAGATGGTCCTCATGTCTCAGGCCCAAAGGAAAAGATTTGCACCAAAGATTAAAACAAGGTTTAGTGATCACCAAGTGAGGTTTCTTTCATGCCAAAAGTCAAGACATTCATAGAGAACCAAAGATTTGCACTGAGAACACCACTCAGATCCAAAAGTTGGGGCATTCTCTTCACCACCCACCCACCCTGGTCTTGGGAAAGTTTGTTCATTGTCCATCCCATTCATATACCACCCTCAGTTCATAACCAGTACCATAACTTCATCCCCTTTCACAAACCCCCTCAAAGAACCCATTTGAAATTGTCATTCTAAGGTGGGGCATTTCCATAACTGTTCACTCCCGCTCAAATGAGCAGAGTTCTCCCTAAAGTCATTCACATCCATAAATTCCTGTCGGGGCAGTCTCTCAACTCACTGTCCTAAACCAATCCCAAGTTAACTGACTCACTCGTCCACATCTGCACTCTTATGCATACTTACTAGTCAATGCTTCAGAGAGAGAGAATACAAATTGATCATGTGGTGTTTAAAGTTCAGTCATCATGGAAATGGAAAGGAAAATAAGTGAGCTTGTTAATAAAAACCTTGAGAACACCAGAGTTTGAATCAAATCTAGTTTTTCCAAAGAATGGTCCATAGCCATCTCAATTCCTTGCATTCAAAGTCTCGCGTCTCATCATCATAAAAATGTTTACAAAAATGTTTAAATACTCCAATCATTCATCCTCCTCATGCATGTAGGCATTTCATGTTATTCAAAGCATTACATTCGCATCATCCACATTCATCACAATAAAAGCAAAAGAACACAGACATTCCATAGCATTTATCATCATCACATCAAACATCAAATCAGTTTTCAAAACAAAAAGAGGCATTCTTAATAAATAGTCATAGTCGTCACGATAGGACGCTTGAATTGATCACTCAAGAATCCTAAAGTCCCTATGCTAAAAGAAAATTAAAAAAATTCATTGCATCACGTGCATTCGCATAACCTGCCTTTGCATAACATACATTTGCATTACATTTGCATATCCACCTCTTGTGCATTCATCGAAAAAAGAATAAGGAGCATTTCATGAATATCCATGTCTTTGCTAAATTTTTCTGCATCCAAATAAGTTGCTATCTGCTAGTAACAGCTCAAGTCGCCAATGGTCGATCCTACGAAACTCGTGTTCGTTCAATCACCACTAAGGTAAGAAAAAAACTTGCATTCATGCACTATTCCTTGCATCAACTAACGTATGCAGGTACCCTGGATCGGTGCGGCAGCATTGACCAACTGAAGAAAACCAATTGGATTTTCAAATCCCCTTTGGACCCACGTGTCCCCCAGAAGATTGACTTCACTTCGTATTCGAGCTGCGAGTAAGTCCCCCTGACCTCAATAGGTCCAGTCGAAAAGGATAGCTGTGTTGGCCTAAAACATGGCGCAGTCCTAGGGAAATATCGAGATCTAGACTTGATATAGTACCCTCCCCCGGTCGCTCGAAAGACCACCCCTTTGAGCCCACGTGCTCCCCAGGCCCAAGTGCAAACTCGGATCGTTCGCGATTCGTTAAAAGGCTTTAGGCAGCCTCCTTCGCCGGCTTAATGAGGGCCGGCACCCTTTTTTTTTTTTGCTTTCTTTACTGCTTTACGCAATTTACTGCTTTCTCGTCAACGCGACAAGTGTCGACTCTCTCTCTCTCAAAAGAAGAGAGATCAAGGAAAGGAAACAAAAAAAAAAGAGAAAAAAAAGAAAAGGAAAATTCGGGTTTCTCTAAGTAGACAAAATTAGTATTATTTCTGAATTCTTTATTTCTATTTTGCCTCGGAATATGTTTCGGCCAATTCATATTCCTTGGTAAAATCCAAATAAAGAGGGGCAGCTGTCATACCCTAATTTTGTCCGCCTAGGTTTAAAACCCTAATTTTCCGCAAAAAAATAAATAAATTGAGAAGTGTGGTTTTATTTTGAAGAATGAAGAGCATTGTGCATGCATTTTTGGGTTTTAAAAGTCATTCTAGGGCTTTTAAATTCATTGTTAGAGTGGAAATGCATTTGTTGTTAAAAAAACAAGGTTTTTAGGGCAAAGGGTATTTTGGTCATTTTTCAAAAAAAAAGAGAATAATTTTTCATCAAAAATCATTGTGCAATTTTAGAGGAAATTATTTGAAGCAAGACACCCTTGGTCATATATTTTTTTGCGCATACATGCACGCATTTGCATAAAAATTCAAATTCAAAAAAGGCATCAAAAAGGAATATTCTACAAAAATTTCAAGATGAGGTTTTTATGATATTTTTGGTCATGGTGATCTCATAAAATGGCATATTCCTCAAGATACCTTGTATGTGGCCTAAATTGGGTGTATTTTTGTACAATTATCCTAAGAAGAATAATCAAAAATGAAGGGATAATGGAATGGTCATATAATAGTACAATAGTACAAGATGACAACTTGCAAAACTTGGTCACCAAGGACCCCTCCCAATGTTTGTGCGCCACCCCCTCTCTATTCTCTCATTTTGTGTTTTCTCAATGTCCTCAATCCATGTGAGCCTCAATCCTAGCCTTTGATTCAAAATTAAAATCAAATCCTAGAGCACAACTAGTGCATATTGACCTAACTACCCTCAAACCTAGGTGCCTTCTATAAATACCCTATTAACCTCACCCCTCACAACTTTTGGCCTCATTTTCACTCACACAACCCTAGCACACAACTCCCTCTCCTAATTCCCTCTCTTGGCCGAAATCATACCACCTTCTTCCTCCATCAATTCTTCACTTCTCCTTCACCAAATCACCATTTTCTCACCTCATTTCCATTCCTACTTCATATATCTTCCTTCTCTCCTAATTTAATTCAAGCTTGCATCATCAAAGGGCATTTTTAAGCAAGCATTTCGTGGGTTTCATTGAAGTTTGGTGAAGATTCAAGTTGATTTGTGGTCTTGTTCTTCATATTAGTCATTCCTTAGCTTGGATTTGAGGTAAACTTCTTAAAACCTAGCATCATCTTCAACTTTTTTGCATCAAAATGTAGATATCATGTTTCTAATTTTGCATCCTACCATATTCATGCATTTTAGTGTTGTTATATTGTTGATTTGTTGATTGTTGTTGGTGAGAGGTATCTCAAACATTTTGACAAGCACTTAGGGAGGCTTGGGTGTTTGAGATTGCTTCTCACCCTTGAATAAATTGTGATTTGTGTTGTTATCATTTTGTTTGTTGCATTTTGTGAAATAAAATTGTGTTAGGAAGCTATGAATGTTTCGCACCCTTAGCATAAAATAGGTTTAATCGAGTTTTGATGCATTTCTTTATGCAATCTTGTTATTGAGGCTTGATTTTGAAGTTCCCATGTCCAAACATGTTGTTTGATTTTGCAAATATTCATTTTTCATGCCTTCTTATTTTCACAAAAATCAAAAAAATATGAATAGTTGTTGATTTTGGTGCTTGATTGCTTGGATCTTGTGAATAAATGTTCCTAAGTCTTGTTAGTGTCATTTGCTCGCTTGATTTTGTGTATTTGTTGAATGAATTTGTTGTTTGGTTATGTTTTGGTTCGCAAGTTTCTAATAAGATAGGGTTTTTGTTATTTCTTTGTGAAAAGGGTTTGCAATTGTGAGTAAAATGATCTCTCAAATTGTTTTGATGTTGCTCGTTAGTAACTTGTTTGCAAAATTACTCTATGTTGATGATTGGCAAGAGGACTCACACTTGTGCCTTAGGCACTTTCACTTTAAGTGATGAGGATTGCCTAAGATGATTCAATTTTCTTTGTGCAATTCTTGCTTGAAAATGCAAATGCTAGTTTTCTAACTTGATTAATCAATTTTGGTTACAAAAATGACTTGTTAATACCCTCTTTTGGTCACTTTTGGTCTTGCAAATGTGATGTTCTTTCTAGGTCAATGTTATGCTTTAATGTTGATGATTTGGTAAAAGGACTAGACACTTATGCCTTTGTGCATTGTCTCAAATGTCAAGGATTACCAAAAGGGATTCAACCTTGTGTTTTTATCTTGTGTTGATGCCTAATTGAATTAAACTTTTGCATTATCTATTTGTGTGCCTATTCTTGTAACCTATTTGGTTAATGTTGATCTTACATATACATGCCATTAGATGTTGATGACTAAGTGTCATTCTTGTGCTCAAATGTTGTAATTGGTAATGTTTATGCTTATGCTTACATTGTTGATTGCTTTGCTTGCAATTTGTTAAATGTTGCACTTTGGTTCTTGACTTGGAAATTGATTGAATGTTCTACTTTCTTTTCCTTTTGGATGCCACGCCATCCCAACAAACCTTTTGTGACCAATGTCACCCTCAAACTCCCTTCTCCTTTCTTCAAATCAATCATTTTCTAAAGCTTTTTCCAAACTCAATCTTTTCTCAAATTGTTTTCATAAGACAATCAAATTCCTTCTAAGATCAACAATAAACCTTTTTGAAAACTCATAAGGAGGCAAGTCGGACGTACGGCCGGTGTTGTCTAGCGTCCTAAGATCGGAGTTGTACAGCTCAAACATCTTGGGATACTTATGAGAATCAAAACAAGTAATTAACAACTTGAACCCTATTTCAAAAAATGAGTAAGGAATCGAGTCGGATGTACATCCGGTATTGGTTAGCGTCTTAGGGTTAGCGAGCTGTACAGTTCGTGCGAGCCTAAGATACTTGCTCAAATAAAAGTAATCGACCTCACAACAAATCCCTTTCTTCAAGTAATTCAAACCATTTTCAAAAAGTAGGGGGCACGTCGTCTGTACAGGCGGGGTTGTCTTTGTTCTAGGTCTAGTGGACTGTACGGTCTAGGACCGAAAACCCCTACAATAAAAAACACCAACACAAAGTTTCTCGACTAAGGAGAACTACGTAAGCTTTGAATTCTCCATCGCACCGGGAGATACGTAGGAGCGGGTCACATCCCGTCAAGCACACTTTTAAAAAAATATATAATAAAAAGATTCTTCTTTTCCCCCGTTTTCAAAAAACATTTTCTCAAATAAAAAAAAAAGTAGAATGAATTGTTTCAAATCAACTCTGTCAAAACCGCACATCAAGTTAAAGGTTCCCTTTCGGTAGAAAGGAGGTGTGGGATGCTAATACCTTCCCCACACCTAACCGACCCCCGAACCTACATCTCTAGTTCTCAAAGGACCACCCGCCTTAAAAAGGACCCTTTTTCAATGTTTTGGTCCCTAAATAAAAAATGTTGATGGCGGCTTCACAAATTTTCACGTTGTACGATGAAAGGTCCAATCCGGATTTTTCGGGGTGCAACAATCATCAATCATTACCAATTAATATCTTCTCCCTAAATTCTCTCTACACTAGACACTCATGATTCATTCTCCGGGTACCATTCTCTTTCATTGGAACCCCTAGTTTGAATAGATGACTGTTCCGGTTTATCCTTTGCAGTCGAAACCGTCACACAGATCCTTTTAGCAGCCTTTTTTAAGTTTTTGCTAGGAAATTCTTTATTTTTTTCAAGGCAAAAGTAGATTTTGTGGTCCAATTTGTAAGCCAAATTTCTGAGCCAATTTCATAATAAAAGTTTTGGGCCAAATTTAATTTCATTCAATGCCCAACATATAAAACACAACAAAAATTCCTGGCTCATACTTCATACAACCCCCTCTACTCAGTGGACACCCTCAAAACCAGCGAAAAGACCAAATTGCCATTAATAAATCACGCACACGCCTTTTTTCTTCTGGATCTACGAAGGTTCAGACCAGCGTGCTCCGAACCAGTTCGGATCTTAGGCATCGAGTCTTATGTATTTACAGACCACCCCCCCCCCCCCCCCCCCCCCCCCCCCCCCCCTATTTTCTGATTTTTTAAAGGTTCAGAAGTTTGGAACCGAATCGGTTCGGAGCCAAACTTCCCAAACCTGTCTTCTTCCTTTATTTCTTCGTAGAAGCATCACCTCTTCTTTTGGCTCAAAAGCTTCCAAAAAAATCTGCTACTTGTTGAATGGATCTGAGAAAATGGTGAGAGATGGATACCCACAAAGAAGGATATACAGATGTGCTACTTGTTGAATGGAAAACTGAAGTAATCATAGGAAGATAGGTTCGGTGAATTAGATCAAGTGAAGAGGAGGTGAAATAAAAAAAAGTTGTTGATTTCTTGTGTTCATCGTATCCATTTTTGGGAGTGAATAAGCCATAGAACTTTGATATCCAATTCATTTTTTAGAAAGCATTTGATGCAAATTTATCTATGTTTAATTATATTTGTTCTGTACAGGTAAGGTTGAAGGATTCATTGCTTCAATTCCTGAAGTTGTGGTTGCTTGTCTCCTCTGCTTATGTTGACAAAGAACAAAACATAGCTAGTTATTGACAGGTTCGATGCTAAATTATCGAACCGGTTCGGTACTTTGGTACTGTACCAGTCAAAAATGCAGCGTGAATAAGCTTCAAGTTGTTGCTTCAACACTGACATGGTTCTCACCATGAATATTTGGCTTTTCAAACATGTGTAGTTAAATAAAAGTAGAGGAATTAGAATCATAAAACTTAAAGTCACGTCTCTAATTTAAATAACTGAAAATGAAGATTATGATGCAATCTCACTTTTATTAAGTCACAAGTCCATAATCCGTAACATAATTATAAAAGTCTATCCAATACATGTCCTTAAAAAAATTTATATAGAGCAAATGTAGAATTTTTTTTCAAGGAGTTCAAGTGAACCTCTCTTATTATAGCCAAGGTCCACCCCTGATAATAACATAACATAAATAAAACATATAAGAGAATAAAATCTTCAATTCATTTCCGTATTAGTACAAAAGAATGGAGAAGCCGAAACATTATTACAATTTCATGACATGTGGTAAGAGAAAAAAATCTTTAATAGTTATTATTATACTATTATATTTTTTTAGCATTGCTCAAAAAAAAATCCAAGTGTATGTCTATAACAAAATTTCCTAATTTTAGTCAAAAATAAAATAAAATTTCCTAATTCGAACAAATGGGAGAAAAAAAATCTGCTCAACTTAATTATTGAGCCCAACTAAGGGGGAAACATAAATAAATCAAAAAAAATTAAAGGGGGGCAAAATTTGAGAGAGTAAAAATGTGACCTAGCTAGTTCCCTTTGGAATTGTCATTGTTATTGTTTGATGTGTTTCCATTATTATTACTACTATTGTTAATAATGGAAGTAACAGCAGTTACCAAAGCAGCAAGAAAATTAGGATCAGATATTATAGCAGCCGTGGCAACATTAGGAAGTTGTTGTGGTATTTGTTGTTGAGAAGTGGTTGCATCTTGAGACATTTGAAGTCCTGAAAAATTTGACTGGTTGTTGAACAAAGCCGGATTAATTATTTGAGGGAGACCAGGGATGGGAATTTGGAACTGGTTTTGTGGCATTGGAGAATCATCAGTTAAGTCTAATGTAACAGTTGGAAATGGAGCTGATGCTGAGATAGTTGCCATGTTGGAAGAACAAGGAAGGATTGCTCTTGAGATGAAATTTGCATTCATTACTCCTCCATCATTACTTGACATTGATCCTGATAATAGCATTCTTGCTGCTGCTGATGTTGATTGTGCCATTCCTATAGCTGCTGGTGGTAAAGGATGGTTGTGATTTCCTTCATATGTTGTTATAAGTATTGTTGTGTCTTCAGCACACCTTTGTACCTATATAGTAATCAATTATAACATGTGTCACATATATCATCAATCCACTTCATCAGGTTTTCGAACTTTGAAATATATATTGAGAAATTACAACATAAGCAAAAACTAATTTCAACAACCAACAATCTCTCTTTTATATTTGTCATTTAGTTCATTCAATATATAATATAGTACTAACCACACAAATTTCAACAATCTCCTCTCAAGTATGACTTTGATATTCTTTTTTTTTTGTTAAACCAAGGTATTCTCCACGACAACTGTTGAGACTAATCCTTCGAGGTATCTGAGATTCATTTAAGAGGTTGACCTCTCCAACATATGACTTTGATATTTCAATATACTTGCATTGTTGCTAACAACCAACAATACACACCAATAGATCACTTTACATCGCTAAGAGACTTTTGATGTAAGGACTCAATACGCCTAAGTTCACTCTATATTAGGCATATATATATGTGATACGACCTGAAAAATAGTTTAAAAGTGAGAGACATCCCTCACTCTACAAGCCAATTTTTGTAGGGTTGAGTTAGGTCCAACCCAAATTCTAAGATGGAATCAAAGTCTATCTTAGATCTATTGAGCCAACCACAATTATTTATCATGCACCAAGCGCAATAGTATATGGCCTAAAAAAGAGTTTATAAGTGGAGGACATCCCTCACTCTACAAACTGGTTTTGTAAGGTTGAGTTATACCCAACCCTAATTCTAAGAGAATAATACAACTTATCGAGAGTCCCTCTTGTTAAATGACTCTCAAACTCATTACAATACATATTTACATAAGATATGCAACTTTAATTATAATTATTCAGTTGAGCATGCACATAAGGTTAAATGCAAGGGAGAACTTGGCAGAGTTAAGAAATTTAAAACATGAAATTAAGCTTGAGAATGGTCATGACATGCCTGTTTCCTCACTGGACAACCAGAAGCCATGGTGCATCGATAATAGGCTCGAGGATATGGGCTTCCTTTCGCCATCTTCTGTCCATACTTTCTCCATTGACAACCATCAGTCATCTAAGACAATCATAATATAAAATATAAACTATATAGTCAAAAACTAAAATGGAATATGCATAATTATATTCTTTTTTGGTATACACAACATATCATCTGTGCGCAACTGCAGACACTATAATCTCTAAACTAAAATATACTCTACAAATATTATATATAACATCAATTACGCTTAAGTAACCGGTGCATCAAAAGGGTGCATGGTGGAATTGAATGTATGTGTAAAAAAATTCAAATGGTGAATGCATAGTCATTAATTTCAATAAAGAAAAAAGTTGGTCAAAGCAAAATGTAAAATTGAAGTACCATGGATGCCTCTAATCTAGCTCTAACAGAAACTCTTGCTTTCCTCATAGTGGCCTCAGCTTGTTCAACATTGTTCGAAGGACTTAACTTTGGGACTTTATTAGCAGGTTCTTGATCTTGGTGACTACCCTCTCTTTTAATTCCTTTACTAATTTCCTTCTTGTCATGATCAAACACAACAAGTGCTTCATCATTATCATTCCCATTGTTTGCAGGTGAAGATAGAAAAGGTTCTTGAGAATCAGAATTTGTAGCCAATGCAAGGTCCAAAAAATGCGGTGGCATCGACATTTGCTGTTGTTGTTGCTGCTGCTGCTCTCGATTACTTTCCCCGCCCTTCCGCTCTTGTATCAAATTCAGCAAATGCATCTTCATGACATCGTAATTTTTGTTAACCTCATCGACCGAGTTCTGCAGTCGAAAATTCTCCATCCTCATTCGGTCAAGATCATTTCGAAGACGTGCCAGCTGAAAAAAGTATATATGAATGATTAGAGAACCACTCATTGTTATAAAAAGTAATTATATAGAATATCATCTAATTACAAAATATAATTTTCTTTACCTCAAATTCATCTCTTTTGTCTTGTGAATTGTTTGAGATGTCATTATCCTTATTGGATTGATCAGCAATAGTGTTGGTGGTAAGAAGATTCACACCCGTCTATAAAAAGAATATATGTAACAGATTCACATAAGCATAAAAAGAATATAATAACCATAAAAAGAAAATCTAGCAGAGAGAATTTTCAACTCTGACTTTTATCCATAAAGTGAATGAATAGTAATTAATATCTCAAAAACATTTTGATAAAATAGAATACATATGTAAGATTAAGGATCACTGCTCACGTTTATTGTCAAATCCAAGATAGAAGAACTGGTAGAGTGATGATGAAGTGTAGAGGTAAAGTTCTTGTTTTTGTGAGAGAAGTATTCTTCATTGATAAGGTATCGCTTGTGATCATCATCAGAGGATGAAGGAGAGTCATGTGAATTGACTTGAGAGGGGATTGTGGTGTTTGATGAGGACTTCTTCTTCTTGCTGTTGTTAACTTTTTCATCCATCTTTGGGACCAATAGTTGTTTTTTATTTTTGTTGTCTTCAGGAAAAGAGTTGAGAACTATTTAGTTTTAGGGTGGGATAGGAAGAGAGCGTGAGAGAGAGAGAGAGAGAGAGAGAGAGAGAGAGTCAACTAGGCAATTGAACTCGGCAAAAAAAGATGAGACTTTAGACTTTGACAAGACCACTGTAACGGATATATCACCTAGGGCTAGCAAATCTGATGTAACCGTGAAGAAAGAGAACGATGGGAGGAACATAGTTAATTTTTCAAAAAAATATAGTTAACCCTAAGAAAAATGTGATAGAAAGAGATAAGAAGAAAGTGAGGTGCTAAATGGGAGGAATTCTCTCGATTGAAAATTTCATTGCATACTGTCAAATGTTGGATCATCCAAAACAGTCTCTCTCTTATACGGTCAAAGTCTCTCTTATATTTTTGGCAAAATTATACTAGAAGTCTTTTAAGTTATTTATTTGAACAAGTTGGTCCTTTAAATTTTTTTTGTACCAACTTAGTCCTTTAAGTTAGATAACGTGTACACTGTTTGTCCTTTTTAATTTTTCCGTTACAAAAAAGCTCACATGACGTGTCTGTTACAATGCATATGTGTCACTTACTTATGTCTAGGTGGCCAATAATTAATATCCGAATCATATTTCTTTTTTATTAAAAAACACACCAATTATTTTCATCTTCTTCCTTTCCCAGATTTTGTTTTCAAAATTTTTGATTTTCCAGAACTCTCTCTTCAAATTTTAATAACAAAAGGGAAAGCATATCCAATCCAAAACGAAATCAGAGTGAAAGGCTTCAATCACAAAAACTCAAATGATAGTGAAAAAGTGTGGTTCATCGTTGACAGTAAAAAGGCTTCAATACAACTTGAATACAACTTCAATCAGAACATCAACGTGAAGGTTAATACACAGATTGGCCTCAATTCCTTACAAAAACGATAAAATAGAAAAAAATGATAAATAGAAAAAATGATAACATTGAAAGACGTCATTGTTCATCGTTTTCAAGCAGAAAGCGGGTCAATATCGACCCGGTTCATGCCCAGTTTGATTTTATGATCTAGCCAACGTAAACACGTGATTTTCATGTAGGTTATTAGTGGATCTTCAACTAAGAGAAGCCCCATGGAAATTTCAAGAATTGTTCAACCATTTGTGAGGAATATCAAATCTGGTAAAAGACAGGCGTTTTCAACCGAAAAGAGAGATTTAGCTTGTAAGTTATGGGTTTTCAGAATTTAATCACAAACGAAATTCCTGGGTTTCTTCTTCTTAGCGTTGATATTTTGCCAACTCTAATTGTTGCAGCAAAATTTCTGAAAATGATGAACATGAAGAACAAAACCGTGTTTGAATTAAAAAATAAAAAGTACAATTTCCACGTATGTGTCCGTAACAGCTAGGTCAACGATGTTATTGCTACATAGGCGTTTTTTGAACAGAAATTTGAAAAAAAGACCTAAGTGGTACGAAAAAATTTAAAGGACCAACTTGTTACTAATAAATACTCACTCCATCTCATATTAAGTGTCGTTTAGGGTTATGCGCGGGTATTAAGAAAATGATTGGATATACTGAATTTTATGGTAAAAAAATGTGGTAGGACTAAAACACCCTTACACTTTTCTTGGTTGGTGCAAAGGCACAGTTATTGATATTCTAAAGTAAGGGTATTGTTGGAAAACAATAATAAATGTTGTATTGGGATTCTAAAGTGACAGATAATTTGAGACAAAGAAAAATGGCAAACAGGACACTTAATATGAGACGGAGGGAGTAACTTAAAGGACTTCTGGTATAATTTTGCTTATATTTTTTTAGTTCATGCAAATATAGCAAATTTTTGTTTTAGTCCATGTAATTTGTGTTATCATTATTCCTGCAATTCCAAAACCACCCATTTTAATCCCTAAAGTGGTTTTAGTTTTGTTAGTATTGATGTGACGTTGCTGATGTGGAATATAATATATAGGAGCTTAGTTAGAACATTTTAGTTGTAGAATTTTAATTAATTATGTTAATTGTTGTTTAGTTGGGCTTTTTAGCCTTTATCCTATTTTCTACTATATATATATATATATATATATATATATATATATATATATTGCGTTAAAAACACATTTAGAGCAAGTGTACTCTCTTGCAGAAGTAGTATAAAAAATATCGTTTCCAGAGGGATTAATTAATTAGTACCAAACTACTTAAAATTAATTATTATTTAGACGAATGAATATTTGGTGATTGTAGAAACTAAAATAAGAGGAAATAAATAGCAATATTTTTTTTTGGTTTGTAGACGAAGTGACAAATACCACTAGAAACTCACGCACACAACTGTGATGTCCCGGGTTCGAACCCAGGACATGATATCCAGCCTAACAATTTCGGCATTTTGCCAGTTGAGCTAGGCCTTACGGATAAATAGCAATAATTTAAATAGTAAAGTTTGATCAACGGAGAGAAGCCTAGGGTCACGGTTTCACTTGCAAGCTTCGATTTCTCTATGTCTAATTATACCTAAATTCCCTTATTTTATTCAATTACCAATCTCTTTACTAAAGCTATTAATCTGTTTGGTCATTCACGATTAATATTCTTTTTCCTAAATTAATCAATTTTTGGTCATTCAAGAATTTAAATTCAAGAAAAGCATAAAGTACAAAAAGGTTGAATGATTGGAAGACTAAATCAAAGTTTGGTCATGCATTAATTATAGCCTTAATTAACCTATAGGTCTACCAATTAATTGTAGTACGGTCGCTAATCAACTAATTGATTATGAACATGCAAAGGATTTAGCTTTCCATAGTTATCAAGAACACTGAAATAAATTTAGGAGTCATGAATTACAGAAGATAAAAATAACTCGGAGATAGAGTAAATTCTATCTTGTATTCAATACCATTTTTCTGCTCTAGAGCTCTCTCACAGTGTCAAGAATAGATACCAAAATTCTCTCCAAATTATTGCCGTTAGTACTGTTGTGTGTCTCCAAAAGTGCGGCTCCTCTTTTTGAATTACTTTCTCAATTTGTTGAAGAATTTACTCCAAGGGTTGCGTCTCCACCAGTGTCGCTGCCAACTCTTCTTTTAAATGCTCAAGACAGTTTTCTTTTTCTCCAAGTTTGATCTATTTTGTACTCTCACCCTTTCACCCTATACCCCCACAAAAAAAGTGAAATCCGAAAATACCCCCATGAAAAAATTCCAATCAGATTTATCAGATTTATCTCCCAGAGATAAATCTGTTTTGAAAAATACAAATAGGATTTACCTCCATGGGAGATAAATCCGCGTTGCATTTTTTGTGGGGGTAAAATCGCATCGGATTTACCTCCATGGGAGATAAATCCGCTTTGTAAAAAATACAAATCGGATGGGAGGTAAATCAGCTTTGTACAAAGCGGATTTACCTCCCAGCGAATTTTTTAAGTGGGGTATTTTCGGGTTTCACTTTTATGTGGGGGTATGGGGTGAAGAGGTGGGGGTACGATGAATACAATTGTGGCCCATGGTCCAGGAATTAATGCCACAATTGGGTTAATATGTATGCTTTCCTAATTCCTGGCCCATGAATGAAACCTTTTTTAACTTCCATTGTGGACTTCCATTGTGGCCCATGAATGAAACCCAATTGTGGCACTAAAGTGGGCTTTTTTTCTTTCTTCGTACAAACCCCTTACTCAGTAGACACCCCCACCGTCCAATATACCGAAAATACCCCTACCGTCTAAATTAAATTTTTATTTAAAAACTCTCCTCTCCTTTCCTCTCACACACCCCCTCACTCTCTCTCCTCTCCTCACACACCCCCTCTCTCCTCTACTCTGTCAACTCTCCTTGTCCCCACCGTCCACACTCCTCAGGTGCAGGTATCACTATCATCTCCCTCCTCTGTTCTTCGTTTTTTGAAATTTTTTACTGTGATTTCGCATGGTTCAGACATGCAGAGGCAGAACCAGTTCGGACTGGGCTGTTCAATGTCACTAGGATTATGCCTGTGGTTGCCTCTGATGGGAGTGACTCGACTGATCCCGATTATTGGGCATTCTTGGCCGGCTATGATGGGAGTGGTGGGAGTGACAGTGATACTGCGAGTGATGCTGGATCCATCTCTGTTGTTACGCAGTTGTAATAAATATTTTGTAATAAATAAATCAAAATGATAAATATTTAGTAATAAATAAATATCTTGTTATTTATATTTCGGTTTACAGTACAGTTTAAATTAAACAATAATTTTAATATTATAAAGCGTAACCGTACGTGAAACACGAAATACATCAAAATGATAAAAAAACAGCATAAAGAAAGGGCAACGAAACAACTGAAAAACAACTAAGAAACTAGCGATTCTTGGCGAGTCCCTGCTCCATAATATAAATGACCTCTTTCGGAGTGCGCATTATTTCGACGAACAGCTCAATGATTTGACGTCCCAATGGAACATTACGATGATATTCCAACATTGCGCGAACATCATTGTCGCTCCGGATCTCCATAGCTTCATAGCGGAGAGTCCCGTCATCTCCCCAACAGCACTTGCGGTAACGTAGACGAAATATGTCTTTACGCCACTATCCCTCTTGGCGAACCTTCCTCTTCGCATTTCCTTCAACTGGCTGAATGTTATATCTTTATCCAACCTACAGAAGATTGGATTTCGGGACTTAAAAACCAATGTTCAGAGAACCAGACCGGTCATTGAACCGGTGGAAGCACCGGTTCAAGGTTCAATGGCTCAACCGGAAATGAACCGGACCGGATATTGAACCGTTGTACACATATATTTAACGTGAAAAATTACAGAGTTATCCAAATAAAATATGACTTAATATTCAAATTCAACACAATAACATCCTTTGTCAAAAAAAACACAATTTCATCCATTTCAAAGTACACTTAGAAATTAAAGTTTTACGAAAAATAAGATGAATATCAGTCATCATAAAATTATTTGAGGTTTATCACTTCATGTGCATATGCATTTGGAAACCAAACTAAGTTACAGAACAGAGCAACACAACAATATGCTTTTAGAGGAAGAACGGAAAAAGGAAGAACGAAAACAAAAACCAGAAATACACATAAAGTTTTTAATATGCAGAACCAGAACCAGAACCAGAATAAGAGGAACAATATAGCAATAGAGCAGAACCAGCAATAGAGCAACAGAAGTACAGAACAATATGCAGAAAAAGGAAAAAGGAAAAACCAAACCTGCTCGTTTGCCATTGTTGACGTCGCCGTCTTTGTCGCCGTCGCTGTCACCGGCGCCGGTGTAGTGTGCAGCGAAGGAAGATTTTAATTTAGGGCTTGAAAATCATTCAAAACGAAAGAACTGAGAAGAAAGGAAGTGAAGAGACTCTGATCAAGAAAAAAGAAAGAACGTGTTTATTACTTTGTTTGTTTTGGGTGTGTTTGGGTCTTTGGGAAGCTGAATAGTTTTATTCAAAACGACGTCGTTTTGAAAAAAATATTTTTTTTAAAAAAAAGATAGGAATCGCCTGAACCGCTGAACCACCGGTTTTGTCCCGGTTCTCTCTGGAAATGGTTCTGGTCCTTAAATGGACCGGTGTGGCGACCGGTTCAACCGATCGGTCCGGTTTCCTAAACATTGTAAAAAACTCACCATCGGCCCCGTCGGTGACCGTTCCAGGGCGATGCAGGACGGTTAGGAGCTTGTCGCTTGATCTCTGGGTTGGTCACAACTGCCATTCCAGAAGCTGGTGGGGTTGGGTTAGGGTGTTTGTGAAGAAGCAGAGAAGATAAATCAAAAATGGGTTGTGTGAATATTAGTGAAGAGTGAAAGCCTATTTATAATCGGTGTGATCGAACGTGAGTCGTTGATTTAGAACGACCGGAACCGTTAAAATTGTAACCATTGGGGCACAATTTCCAATGTCAATATCAACCACTCCTTTTTATGACATGTTTGACTGACGTTTGACCCTTTTTTGGACTAATTTTAAGCCGTTGATTATAATGGACGGTGGAATCTGAGTCGTTGATGTGGATGGTGAAGTCAGTTCGGTTGGCCGTGCGTCGAACTGGTTCTGTTGTTCAAGATCCGAACCTATTAAAAAACATATTAGGGGGTGTCTGTCTGAAATTAACATACTCGGTGTTGGCCAATTCGAACTGGTGTCTGTCTGAAATTTTTGTCTTTTCACGCGTTTATGGGGGTGTCTACTGAGTAGAGGGGGTTGGATGAAGTATGGGCCATTTTTAATTAAACTTTAAATAGGCCAGCTCTCTCAAATTGGCCGTTGGCCATTTCTTTTGGGACATGGCCTGCTCCAATTGAAAGTTGTGCTTATTTCTTTGTATTGCAACTTCAAATATATTCTTTCCTACAAAATATTGAGAAAATTTAGTCAACAATATATACAATTGGTAATAATTGCTCCAAAAAGTAATCCAAACATATCTCTAAAAATGCACTAAATTAGAATTTATCAATATATATAGTCTCTTAGAGACACTTGCCAAATCAACCAATGAATTAAGAAGTATTTAATTAACTATAGTAGCTTAATTTAGTGTCTTTCTCTAGTTTAGTGTTGCCTTTTGTCTTCTTGATAGTTAGAACCGTAATTTCCCTATTACAATAAAAACTTCCTAACAATGGGCCCATTCAGATCAGCTTATTTGGACTTATCTATTGACATAAGCACATGTGAAACTGTTTGTGAGGAAAAGAGAATTACAAGTGTAGTTGTGGTAGGCAACTCTCATAATGATCATGACCCTCACAAAGATAAAGAAAGAAAAGCTTGTGAAAGAGTTATAAGTTGCCTAGGAAACCTTTGCATGATTTGTCAAATGATAAAATGATTTTCACTACTAACTCTTTTCTTGCACTAAGTTTTGGGACTTCCTTGTTGAGGGAAGTTGAGGGAATGTATGCATGTGTTTCCTAAGCCACTCTCTTGTGGACAAGGCAAGGAATTAGAAAGACTTTCCGAAGGTGAGCCACCAAGTAGCAGGGAAAAGGTATTGAAAGTGATTGTTAGTGTTACACCATTGCAAAGGTATAATTTACTCCCTATATTCTCCGTTCCTTATCCTATGCTTAGTTACATTAAATGGAAATGTAAGGTGCCTTGTGCTTTGAAGAAACTAGTGTTTAGAACTTGCATGATTGGGCTTTTATTTGAAGTAACCCACTTCCCTTTTGATCCCGGTGGATCCTAAGCAATTCTTGTTTTAGTTTAGTTGTCTTTTATTTTCAAAATAAGTTATTTTTGTCCATCTTTGATATAGGGTTCCAAGAGGGGGAGTTCACTCGAGGACAAGTGAAATTCAAGAGGGGAGTATGATGAGAGCCCACATGCATGGCTAGCCTACTCACGAGAGCTTCGATGGAAGTCAAAAATATCAAGACCCAAAAAACCAAAAAGAGATTCAACACTCAATGGTAATATACTTTAGTGTGTCCACCTTGATAATTGACAAGGATACACTAAAGGTGACCAAAGTTACTTTGGAGAATTCTTAGACATCCCAAGCTCTAGGGT
Source organism: Astragalus glycyphyllos (assembly GCA_963573325.1). Lineage (NCBI taxonomy): Eukaryota > Viridiplantae > Streptophyta > Magnoliopsida > Fabales > Fabaceae > Astragalus > Astragalus glycyphyllos. The sequence goes on from OY754307.1 coordinate 18,239,709, forward strand.
TTTCTATTTCCTTGTAATTGTTTTCAATAAATGTAGGATATAATTTCTAGTGTAATGTGCATTTGACTTGAGCCTTGTTGGCAATAAAATAGACTAAGGCCTTTAGTCACTTTGATGTAGCCATGTAACTTGTTTTTCTTTCTCTAAGTGGATTGTATGTTGGCCTTAGGATGCATTAGACCCAACATATATAAATATTATTCCACTCCTTGTAACTTAGACTTTAATGAATCTGAAATCATTTGCTACATTTGCAAAAGCTAGAGCCGTGAGAGCCAAAGAGAGACTTGAGACGTTAGAGCTTGAGAGAATCTTGTTCTCCTAGGTTCTTGGAATGGAACCTTGAGCACCTACCTTTGAGGCTTGGAGAAGCTCAAAGTGGCGTGTGGTCTTCATTTTCCCGAGGAAGAAGTGGCAGACATCATTCTCCACTTCATCTCTATTCTTTCCACATTTGATTCTTTCTTCACTTTTGTGTTCTTCAAGTAAGTGTCATCATCTAATCTTGAAATTGTGTTCTTGTTCATCATCGTGACTTAAAGATTCATATAGATTTGCAATTTTCTAGGTCCAAAATTTAGTGATGCATGTGTGGATCACATTATTATGGAAACAACTTATGACATGTTCACAAGTTATTTTTCGTTAATTTCCATAAACTCTTTGGGATAGCTTATGAAAACAATGTATGGCTTATAGAAAAATAGTTTAACACTATTTTATTTTTTATTATACAAAAAACTTATGCAAACGGGACCAATTTTCATTAGTCCATTGTCAACAAAAAAAATTCATTAGTCCATTAGCTCACTAACCCTCAATGTTAGGACTTAAACACATGAGGGAGCCAACCCAAAAGAATAGCCCATTAGGTGGGAGATCCTCAAAGCTTAAGTACCACATTGAGCCTTCTTATTTGCTCAATATGAGCCTCCTAACATTGTCACGCCTTTTAAGAGCCGACGTCCACTGTGGGTTTCACTCTATCGGCACTGTCTCGGTGGTAGCCCTTTCTATTTTTTGCGGCTTCACATGCCTATCATTATTCGCTGGAGTGCCTTAATCCAGTCTATACGTAATTCTTTCTGCAAACACTCTCAATGAAAGAACCAATTGTTAGGACTTGAGCACATGACGAGAGCCCAACCCAAAAGACTTGTCCATTAGGTGGAAGAGCCTAAACGCTTAAGTACCACATTGAGACTAGAATTGTTACTGTTATTATTTGTTGTGTTGCCATTATTATTACTTTTGTTATTGTTGTTTGATTGTGTAAACCCAATAATGGAAGTAACAGCAGTTACCAAAGCAGCAAGAAAGTTAGGATCAGCTGCTATAGCAGCAGTGGCAGAATTAGAAAGGTGTGGTGGTGTTTCTTGTTGATCTTGAGACATTTGAAGTCTTCAAAACATTGTCTGTTTGTTAAACAATGCTGGATAAAATATTTGAGGGAGACCGGGGATGGGGTTTTGGAACTAGTTTTGTGGCTTTAGAGAATCATTAGTTAAGTCTAATGTAACAGGTGGGAATGGGGGTGATGCTGAGATAGTTGCCATGCTAGAGGAACAAGGAAGGTTTGCCCTTCAGAGGAAATTTTCATTCATTACTCCTCCATCATTACTTGACATTGATCTGATAATAGCATTCTTGTTGCTGCTAATGTGGATTGTACCATTCCTATAGCTGTTGGAGGTAAAGGGTGGTTATGATTTCCTTCATATGTTGTTGTATGGTAGTGTCTTCAGTACACCTTTGTACCTGTATAATATCAATTATAACATATGTCAGATATAACATCAATCCACTTCATTAGGTTTATACTATGAAATATTGAGGAATTAAATTTAAGAAAAATTCAATTTTATTGTGTATAGTTGGAAAGTCATGGGAGATCGTGACTACAAAGAGACCAAGACACCACGTCTTTACCTAAAACCTTAAGGTTTTGAGTATATTGTTTTTGTAACGTTCAGTTTTCTAAACAATTTATTTGTTTAATATTCTTGAATGTAAATTATGAGTTTTCAACATTTGTAAGTTATGTTTTTCTATTATAAATGGGGGACGAGAATTCTGATAAAGTCATAAGAATAGTTTTAGAAAAAGAAGAATACTGCCTATTTCTTTATTACATTGCAAATGGTGCTTTTGTTGATCGAACAAATAGAGAAGCTATTAATTCATTCTTTTGTTGGGTTTTTTTGTTTTTCTTTTCTTTGTAGATGAGCATGGCTTCTCCCATGGTCAAGCTAGCAAGGGGAAAGTATCAGATGACGTGGTTGATGACGATATTGTTTATGTCTCCTTTTCAATAAGGGGTCGTGTGTTTTTATGCATGGCTCTTTTCTATTAATAATATTCTCTATCATATATTTTCTACATGATACTCTATTTACTTTTTTCTTATGAAGGGTATAAAATAAGGCTCTACCCCACTATCACCTCTACAAGGTCCCTTAGAGCACCTATGGCATCAAAGGCTGATTGGATGACCTAAGTGTAAAGCTTCCAGACTAACTTGCATGCCCCGATATCTACAATCAGAATCACATGGACTTCTGTCAACAATGTCTACAACTCTGCATCCATAGAATGAACAATTTTAGATAGGTAGATGGTATATATTTTCTATTTTATACTTTAGTCACAATGGCGCCAAAAAATATTTTATCCCTGCATACAGTTAAAAATATTTATGGAAATATTACATAGTTTCAAGATACAATGGCGCCAAAAATATTTAGGTGATTTTTGTTTTGTTTTGGGGGTTGAAGGATATTGTTAAAATTATGGTTGTAATGGTTAATATATTTTGTTGCGTGTAAATGGTCTTGGCTTGCTGCATCTTAATCTTTATCTTTATATGATTTTCTTTGATTGGTTGTATTTCACTATTTGTAGTGATCATATTATTTTCTAAATTTAGAACATGTTATGAGTTTGATTTTTCTTATTCAAAAGGCTAATAGAAGTCTAAAATGAGGATGCAATTTTCTTTTTATGTTCATTCTTTATTAGTGTTTTTTTCCCAGAGGGCATTATGTCATGCATTTCAAAATGTGTTTTTTTTAAGGCATTGTATTCTAGGTTTAGATCTACTTCAAATTAAGCAAGTAGTCCCGTGATTATTTTCAAAGATTACATCTATTGGAAAGAGAAGATTTTGTTGTGTCCCTGATTTAATTCTCTATGGTGATTTTGTAACTATGTTAACTTCTTGATGTGGAAAGGATTGCATAGGTAATTTTTCTCTTTTTAAAGATAGATACATATACTACCTAGAAGGAATCAAAATTTTAATGGATATGAACATCTTTGTGGTTCATCTAGAATAATAAAAAAAAGATCTTATTTTGTCAACAACAGTCGTTAACCACCTAGCAAAATCGTCATCCTATGGGACAACTTCGATGGTGTTACCAATGCAACAAAACAACAATATGAAGAGTATACACAATGAAGCAATCTTTGGTGATTAGTCTACGAGTGATGCTAACTAACTTTTTGGATAACATACCATTTTATAGAATGTGACAATGGTCTGATATTGATAAAATACTATTTGAAGAATTTTGCAGTATTATAAAATAGAAGTACTTATCTTGAGTTTATTCACATGGGTCTCCTCAAACAATATGTAGGTACTTATCAAAGAAATATACTGACATTTCCATATATTTTTACTACATCAAACTTATAATATTTTCTGATATTGAAAACTAATGAAATTTGCATTGAGCGAATAGTTTAAATATGCAGGACACTTCTCATATACATAATCTAACTTGGAGGAATAATTGTGTTTTGGATTCAAACATATGGGGATTGGAAAGGTAACTATATTAACAAACAATGATCGACTTCTACAAACATTTGTTTTCAAAATATGCAAATTTTTATTTTAGTTAATAGCTGAAAATGTGACCAATTGCAGGTGTTGGTGTCATTAACTTCTTTAACTCCACCAGCATAGTGACTATTTCAAGTAAAGGAAGAAGAACTTAAGCTGTGGAAGCATGTGAAGATCGAAGAGTCCTTATCAATTGGGCTTAATTGAGAAAAATAAGTTGCACATAGACATGAATTTTAATTCATGCTTTATCTAGGTTTGTAATTTTGTGGTTCACATTTTGTAAAATACTAGGCTCTCTAGTTTTGACTCATACCAAAACATTTGCTAATTATTATACTCGACACCATGGTTCGATCATGGAATAAGAATTGATCAATTTTTTTTTTTCCCATTGCATCAATTTACCTACCTTGCATTTCTTTTATCATTAGACTTGACACTTACTTAAGCTCATTCTTCAATCAGGTAAAAAAGAATAACTAACAGAATTTAACCCACCCAATTGACCCACATACACTTCATTGCAGAAAACATTTCACACGCCTATTGTATAATTTATAACCGACTCACTTAATGTAGAGACTAAATTGATATTTTTGAAAAAAGAAAAGAAAATAACAAAAGTAAATTCGTTCTATTTATTAAATAGAATATTGCTCTTCCATTTTTTAGCTCCATTATATTTGAGAACAAAAGTAAATTTTAATGGATCAATTTAAGATCAGTTTTCAGTATGCTACTAAAGTTTAGAGGGATAACAATGTTGATATCAAAACGAACAACTATAACCACACCCCACCAACCGTTGTTTAAAGAACGACTTCAACAATAGTTATTTAGTTGGTATGTGCCTCACAACACCCATTACAATATTTTGTTAAAATTTAAAATATCAAAATAATATTTTTATTTACATTACTATTATCAAAACGAACTATTTTATTTAGAGAAAAATTAATAGCGAACCACTTAAATAAAAAAGATAAGTTACATATCTTTACATGCATAAAATGGCTACATAAATTAATTAACTGTTTCATTCAATTAAAATTATATAATCGTTTCATTCCATTATTTCATTTAAAAAACGGACCATTTAAATAAAAAATATAAGTTACATATCCTGAAATACATAAAACGGTTACATAAATTAATTAATAGTTTCATTCAATTAAAATTAATTAACCGTTTCATTCCATTTTTTCAGTTAGAAAATAAAACGGGTGTAATAATTAAATTTCACTGTACATAAATTATTCCTCCCCAATTTCTAGAAAATATTTTTACTGTATGCATACAGTAACTAAATATTTATTTAAATGGTATATTATTTTTAGCAATAATTTAAATAAATTTTAATGATTTCTTACTAATTTTGCTAAATCAAAATTAGATGCATACATTTAAAAATAACTAATTTGCCAATGAAGGTTGGCTCGGTTGGTAAGGAGTTTGGGTCATTCCCCACAAGGTCATGGGTTCAACTCCCGCTGCCGATGTGAGGACCTCTTTGGTGGGATATCTGTAAGTACCCCTGTAAGCGCTTAAAGAGCCTTGAGGCCTTCCCTGACCCTGGTGAGCCCCCGGAGCCCAACTCACCTAAACTTTTTAATCTCAAAAAAAAAAACTAATTTACTGTATGCATTTAAGCGACCATGCATTTAATTTACTGAAATGCTTTTAACGGTTTCATTCAATTAAATAAAACGGACTATTTTACTTAAATAAAAGTTAATATCGAACCATCTAAGTAAAAAAAAAGTAGGTTACATATCCTGGAGATTAAAAATAGGTTTAAAAAATAGGTTTTGATGCTTTTGGAGATGAATAATAAAATATTAAATTATGCTAATTTTTATACTTTTATCCTTACTTTTATACTTTTTAAATATTCAATTAAAGTAAGGCTAACTTTTATACTTTTTATATTAAAATGTTAAAAATTTTTACTTTCAATCTTAATTTTATATTGTTTTTTCCATTTTATTATATTTTAGTTCATATTTTTGCTAACTTTTAATAAATTCCTGGTGTCCCCGTGGGATCGTGGAGATCCTATGGAAGGGAATTTAAGGAGGAAAACTCTCTGAAATGGGAATCGTGGTGTAACATCCCCAATTTGGTTAATTTCGATAATAGAAATTAGCAAATGTTTTGCCTATTTAATTGATTGTTAAATTGAGTAATTGAACATAATTGAGTCTAGGATATCGAATTTAATTTATTGAATTAAAGTGAATTGTTGTTGATTGAGGATTTATTAAAATAGGATTGCATTGGGAGTAGTACATTAGTAAGAATGAGGAGTGTTTAGCTAAAGGGTATAACTGGAAATTCATTTGTTTTGATTTACTCTCAGCTGAATTGAATTTCAGCCACACTCACTTTTATAAAACACTCTCACTCTATAAAAATAGCACTCACTCTATAAAAATAGCCTACAACACAACACTCACACATTTGAGAGAAAAGAGATAGAAGGGAAAGAGAGAGTGAGCCGTGAGGGAGAGAAAGGAGAGATGAGAGAATTACAAATCTTCACCCTCATCAATAAAACTCAATTCACATCTCCTTCTTCACTAATTTCTGAAACTCAAGCAAATAATGCCTTCTATTCTACTTCCTTTGAGATCCATTTTTGATATACACACAAAGGGAACATTTGGGTTTTTGGGTTTTGGCTTGCATGTGAGTCAAGAGAAGCTCTAGGTGTTGTTTGGAGCCTTGCATGTTAATTTGGAGTACTGATTAGCAAGATTGAGAACCTACATTGTGGAATGAGGTAGCATAGAAGGGGATTCAGCAGCTGGAATTTGAGTTTGGGTAGTTCTTGCTTGATTGAGAGTCATTTTCTTGCTTGATTGATTGTGGCTTGAGCTCCATCTTCTAGTTAGTTTTGTGATTTTCATCACAATAAGGTGACTCTTAACTCGTTTAGGATTATTATGATTTGAGTTTTTATTATTGATGGTTTCTGGAAATCGTGTTGTTTTCGTTTCGGTAAAATTCGAGTCATAAATCACGTTTTCGAAAATAATTCGTTTCGATATCAAATAATTATTTCGTGATTATATTGATTGATTGTGGTTGAAATATGTTTGTGGTTGACTGTTTGTATTGGATATTGTACTGGTATTGAATGTTATTCAGTTAGGAATTGATTGGAACAAGTTTCGGGATCGATCGGAATGAAGATTTTACACGAAAACAGAGTTTATGGTAATGTTGTCAAACAGGCACGACTCGTGCGCATTTAAGCACAGACCGCGCACCCCGTAAAACTGCTGTGTGCTGGAACCTTTTTACAAGGAGCACGACCCGTGCATAGGCTTCTGTCCAAATTTTTAAAACATGTCCAAACCTATTCTAATTGATTCCAAATCTCTTCCAATCTTTTCCCCAACCATTCCTAGTGACAAATAGTTTATTTTACTATGGATTTGAGCAATATTGAAGTGATTATATTGTATTGCTTCGAGTTATAGAATTTGGATAAAACCGAATAGTTTTATCGAGTGTTAACCTTAATTAAACGGTTATAAGAGTTATTCCAAGCTCATCAGATATGAGTAGGGATAAAGTTAAGAGTAAGATAAATTTATAGCTCATCAGATATGAGTTAAGTTAACGGTATATAAATTATATCGAGTAGGGGGACGACCCTAAGTTTTAGCATACTAGCTAGGGGAGGGGAAGTCATGAGCCCTAGAACCTAGGCCCCCTTTAAGTTTGATCGTTAATCAGATATTAGCGATGGGTTCCCCGGTTAATGGCGTGGTCATTTCCGGTGATGTGCTAGAAATAAGTTACACGATTCATCGGAATTAGCACTTGTAGGTAGTCGGTGTTTCGCTAAATTAAAATGCACGTAGTTTATATATTAAATTACGAGATGAAGAAAAAACCATAATTGAACCGCGAGTGTTTAGTAAGGGGTCTCGATAGGACTCACTGAGATTTGTAATCTCACCCTTTAAATGTTGTTGTTTTTACAGAGAAACGGGGAAAAGGAAGGCAAAGAAGCACGAGTTAGTGACGTGCTTGAGAAGCGATTGAAGACTCAGTTCTTTGATTAAGTTATTTTATTTTCCTTGTAGTCCTTGTATCTCGATTATGACTTGTGCATTGTTAAAGTTAATAATCGTTTCCGCTATTTCTTGTATTTTGGATATTGAGCACTAGGATTTGGAAGGTATGAGATACATCGAGACTCAAGTATTTTGATGTACTTGTAATTTAAAGTCATTAGGTATGACTTAGTTATGAAGTTAAATCGAATTTATTAGTTGTGTTCAATATCTGAAACAGGAGATTATACTCTGATATGTGCTAAATTGTATATATTCTAATATTTCTCTATGGTAGAGATATTAGGGTGTTACAAATGGGAGACGATTTGGTAGACGGGAACGGGGAGCAGACTCCCCACCGCCGCTCCACATCATTGCCCATTCCTAGATATAATTAACGAAATTCTAGGTTTGGTTCATGTGAATCATTTTGAAATGTCACGATGTAAAGTGAAGAATCTTAATTTATAATGAAAAACATTAAAATTGTATTTACTTAATTAATTAAATTGTGGTCAATATAAAATTATTTTCTGTTTATTTTTGTTTTTTAATGCAAATTCAAAAATAATAATTTAACTATTAATAATTTCAGCATATCATTATTATTTTTGATTAATTACTAAGGTTACTATTAGAACTATTTGATTATAAAAACATAATTTACATTTATTTAAATATAATAATTTATTTTGCTATTTCCCTTAGCTCTAAATAAAATCCCCAAAAATATAGTTCTATCATTTTATCATTTTTTCTTTCATTTCACGGGTCTTGGTTGTGGGCTACTCTTTTTCATTTCATCGAGTTTGTGCAATTTTCTTTATATGTTTGTTATTACTATTATTATTAATATTATTATCATTATTATTATTATTATTTTCTATTAAATAATTATCCATATTATTAAAATAACTTAATAATATAAAAATTGACATTTTCAAAAAACATAAAATTTATTATTTTTTAAGTATATACCGTGCGCAGCACGGGCCTAAATATTAAATGATTGTTTTTGTTTTTAATTATTTTTTCTGAATAGAATTTTCCAATGTAGTAAATTTATTTAAAAATTGTGTAATAAAATCTTAACTTAAACTAATAGATTCTTATGTGTACAAGAGTGTTTTAGTACTATAGTATATTGTAATATAAAGCTTATCAATGTTTTCAATTAAATCATTTCATATGTCGTTTTACGTTACAAACGTTGTTTTATGTTATAATATCTTACAGTATCATATAATTCGATTTAATTATTTATCAACCATAACAAATTTTATTTTAAGTTACTAAAACTCACGTAATAGTTTTTAACTTAAAATTTCTTTGAATAATATATTACTCAATATAATTTTTCAACAAAATTGCATTTTTTTAACTTTTGTGAATTGCTATAATTATAATAACAATTAAGTGATTTTCTATAATTATTACAATAATAATATTAATAATATCTCCACCCACATCATCAAAGTTTTAGTAATAACATCCATAGTTCGGTAAATTTCAATTTACGAAATTACCGAGTGATTTGTTATTCGATTGAATGATAAGTCAAGTCTCGGATATGAAATGGTTGCGAAAGCAGTTTATATATAGATATATAAATGCTAGATCTATGGTTTAATTGCATAATTGTTTGAACTATGTGTTTATGTGTGATTGTTTGAGTAGAATTTGAGTTAAGTGAGAAATAGAGCACAAAAGTAAAATTGTCATTTTACCTCATAAGGAAGATGTATTATTCGATGAAATAATAGATTGGGTCCTAGTCATGGTAGGATCATGGGAATGGTGGTTAATATGCCAAGTTATATGAGTTAATGTGTGTTGATGGATTAAAAAAATAGAATTAAGTGAGAATTAGTGAACCAAGGTTATTTAGGTCTTTTACCTATTAAATCATCCCTTAGCTCACATTAAAACACCACAACACCTCATCAACCTCTCATTTTGCACATTGCTGAAACAGAGGAGAGAAAAGAGAGATTAGAGAGAGAGATGAGGAAAGTGGGAGGAAAAAGAAAGAGGTCCACAATCTTCAATTCTTGATGCATGCAAGCCAAAATTAGTTCATTCTCTTCTATTTTCCATTCTCCACGAGATGATATAAGTTTCAATAGCTCAACCCTACTCTACCTCATTTCACCATTATTGAACTTCAAAGCTCATATAAGCCATTAATGGAACTTTGAAGCTTCTAGAGTCTTGCATGTTGATGCTAGCACAAGATTAAACCATTTTGGCACCAACATCGTGATTTGAAGCATGGGTAAAAGATTGGGGTGGCTGGAATTTCGAAGTTGGCTGTTAGTTTAACTTTGGGAGTGAATTCAGTAGCTAGAGCTTGAATTTGAAGTGGTGGAGTGTTCGTGGGAGCTTAGGACACCGTACGGGGATCGTTCGAGCGGTTTCGTGTTTGAACGTTTCGCGAAGTCTCGATCGTTGGCGATTTCACCACTCCGGGTGAGTTTTACTCACGTTTAGGGATTTTGTTTTTGAATATTGGATGGTGTTTTTGATTTCTTTGAGTTCGTTGAAGTTTCGAAAATTTTACAAGTCAAAAACCGTTTTTCGGAAAATTATGTTTTTACTGATATTTATCCAATTGTATGTGAATTGATTGGTATGATTGGATGATTCATTGATATTTGGACTGGTTATTGTGTGTTTAAAATCTGTTTTGGTGTTTGGAGCGAATTGGGAAAGGAACGGAATCGAATCGGATTGAGAAGTGAAACAAAATTCAGCAAAACAGGGCCACTGGTGATCCACCACGGACCGTGGCAGCCACCACGGGCACACGTGGTACTTTCGGTGTGCAGTGTAAAAAATCTGCAACCAGTCACCACGGCCCATGTTGCTTGCCACGGGTGGCCGTGTCAGGATCAGTTTGGCCCACTAGTTTTCACCCGTTTCGATCTTAAATTGATTGTTTTCGAATCCTAAACCTCCCCTCAACTTATATAATGATAAAATAACCGTAATTCATGGCGAAACGTTTATGAATGACATGTTTTAAAACGAATTGTATCGAATTACAAATGTTTCAAAAAACGGAAATTAGTACGAGTGTGAACAAATGTTTTGAAATCAAAATGGAACTATATGTTCTACTATTGTTATGGATACGATATATAAATTATATCGAATTGGATTGACAGCCCAATGCGGGTACGATATATAAATTATATCAATTTGGGTGACGACCCATTAAATAGCATACTAGGCAGGGAAGGTCATGAGCCCTTAACCTAGGCCCATTATCCATTAAGGAAAGTACTAGCGGGGGTTCATCGGGAGTAAGCATGTGGTGGCGGCCGATGTTGTGCTAATGTTGGAACACGATTCACCGGAATCAACAATGGTATGGCGGTCGGTGTTTCGATTAAATAATAAGAAAAATGTACGATTCCCTGAGATTGTGGTTGTTGCACGGTCGGTGTTTCGATAAATGAAATAGGACTTGGAGTTTATAAATTAAACTACGAAAGCCAAAGTAAATTGTTAGCACATTAGAATGCCGAGATTGTGGCTGTTGCACGGTCGGTAATGGGCTACAATTAAATAGGCAAGTGGTTTATAAATTAAACTACAATTGCTATGGTTTTATAATTGAACCGAGTGATTGTTAGAGGTCACGGTAGAACTCACTGAGATATGTTATCTCATTCTTTCATTTGTTATTATTTTACAGAGAAACAGGAAAGAATGAGGTTAAAGGCACGAGTAGCAGACGTGCTCGAGGAGAAGATTGAAGAAGTAGTTCTTCTACCTTTGTTTATGTTTTCTTCCCTTGTTGTCTTTGTATCCGGTTTATAACTTGAACTATTTAAGTTATGTGATCGTTTCCGCTCTTTCCTTGTGAAGATATTGAACGCCTAATTGTAGAATATTGAAGTCTTGGAAACCGTTATGGTTTTGTTTAAGTGAAGGATATGTTAGGACTGTCTGGTATTTTATTACCGAAATTTTTAGTGGTGTTCAATTATCTAAGTAGGAATTATTTCTCTGATTTATGCTAAAAGTGTACATTCTTGTATCTCTACTCGTTAGAGATATTAGGGTGTTACAATATACATATTCTTTTTGTCAAAAAATATAGGAATGAAGCCATACACATTTGTTTCCTATAAAAAAAAAGCCATACACATTCTTTGACAAAAAAAGGCTACACACATCCTAATCTTACTAGTTTCGAATCACAATGTCAATGGGTTCAACCTAATTTAATGTTGTTAGCAATGAATCAGTTATTATTCATACTCCGTTGACATATTTTCCTATTGTCAGTGACTTATTTTTGACACCCTTTATTTAGGCACGCCATTAAAAAATTTAAGATATTTTTTCTTGACTAATTCATAATATCTTGAATAATCATTTTTCCTGACTACAAATACATAATTACTATTATTAACCACTAAGGCGCAAATGACAATATTAATAACCGTAAGATATGAAATGATGTATCGAACTAACGTCAAAAGATAAAAACAGAAATGTGTTTATAATATTGATACATTAAAGCACTATAATCATGAATTGTTGGAATTCTAATAGAATTGTGTGTGAATTAAAAAGTCCCACATTGCTTGGAATAGGCACTATGTGAGTGTTTATAAGTGGGAATTTCACCCAATAGTTTGGGGCCCAAGGGGTACCCAATTTTGTGGCTTGGGCTGAGAGGTGTAATAATTTTATTTTTCAGAAAATAAAATTTTGTTGACTGTTATTGCTGACTTGTTGACCAGCTAAACATATAGTAACGGTTTTTCTATTTAATTTCCAACGGAAATTTTTCTTTTAATTCGCGACGGTTTCGTTTCATTTTGGAATATTCCAACGAATTTTTTTGGAACCGTTGGCATTGATGGAGTTTCCAACTGATATGAGCCAAACCTCTCCTATAAAAGGAGTCCTCACTCTCACTTGCAATCACACCAACGTTGATGATCAAGAATTTTCTCTTAACTTTTCTCTCTTCTCTCTAAAATCATTTCTTATTCTTTGAAACCTTGAAGCATTTGCAAGCTAAGAGTGGTTTTTTATAACCATATTGAAGGTGTATATGTTAGAGCTAATTTTTCGCTGTCCAGTGGAAATTAGTAACAGTTGTCTGGGTTGTTTTATCCTGGGGACGTCGTGGTTGATAGCCTACTTGCACCTTGGAGTAGTGCCACGAAACGTCTTAAAGAAAGTGACCTTGTCCACGACTCATCCCAGTAATCTCTTCGGCTTGATTTCGAAAACATTGTTGTTTAGGGGAAAGTTCTGGCTAGGAAAGACTTGGTTTCTAAGCGTGTCCATTGTGGACCACCTCTATTTCCTGGGAACCTACTCGGAATAACATGAATTCTCACACATTCTTGGTAAAAAAATGTTTTTAATCTATTTGACAAACATAAATCAATTAAACAATGCTACATATGTGTGTGTGTGCATTTAAAAAGTTATAATACTATGCTAATAAATTGTATTTTTTTTTATGACCAATGTACTCGAAATGTTTCCCGTGCATCGCACAGGCAGGTATACTAGTATAGGATTAATCACTCATCTAAACTCCAACAATCTTCTCTTATGTATGACTCTGTGTAACATCCTAAATTTTAGACGTCATATTGTCTAGAATGTTAAACATTTACAAAATCAGAGATACGCAATTTTAAGTTTGGATTATAACGTTCAATAGTATCCTTCATAGGAGTCCAACTTTTCATAAAATAATAAAATTAAAATTTTCCATCATATCCTCAAGGACTCCGTAAAAGCAAGGTACAAACCTTCCTTTATCATTGTAACTCCTTTAATCCAATCTTAGAAATACATAAATACATATCCTAATCCCCAATAAAGAAGTTACATAAAACTCATAGCCGACAATAAGTCGGATACATCAGTACATAAATACTTAGACAAGATACATCGTCACATAAGGGTTCCATAAACAACATAGATACATAAAAATGTCATCATATTATCCTCAAAGGGAAATCCTCATAAAACCAAGCTCAAGGAGCTTCCTCATTGCCATGTCGTTTCTTCCTCTGTTTATCTGAAAACACCACATATATAAAATGTGAGATTACAATCTCAGTGAGTCCTTTCGTGACTCCTTACCATAATACACTCTGTATATCTTTTATTATTTACCTATGATGCATCCCCTTAACTCAATAGACTTACATAATATAAAAGCTACTACGTACACTGTGGGGAACCCGCTTTCAATATATCATCCTTAAATTAAACCTCTTGGGTTTTGAGATAGTTCATGACACCACCCCAAGTACATCATCCATTCATTAGTTCATATATGGTTTACTTACATGGGTACTAAGTAGTTTTCTCACACGCGTTTTCGAAAAGAATTTTGACACAACACAAAATCGTTTAACCGTGACCTCCGAACACCTCACAATCCATGAAAAGGGGTTCAAACAATTTCAATTGGCATTCCACGTGATAGGGGTTGGATTAGGCTTGAGAAACAACGAATTTGAGTGCAAAATAGTGAGAAATTGAGTAGTCAAATTGATGTTTACACGGGTGCCTGAGGTAGACAACACAAACCTTGTCGGCTGGTTTGCAAAAAATTTGCCCAAATCAAAGCTAACACTGGAGGCCATAGTGGCTGCCACAGACTCTGGCAGTCCATCAGGTGCCCTATTTTGCTGTTTTGAGTTTTTCCTTTTAATCCAATTACCCTCTAATCTTTCCCAACTCGAATCACACCATTCAAACAGATGCAAACTACCAACTTTTGTGTAATTTGAAATGGTTTATGTCCTCAAAACTTTACTTTAAACATATCAGTTATCTCAATCCTCTTTTAAATCACAAACATATCAAGTGACGTAGAAACTTGACTATCACCTCTTGGGAACAAATATCCAGCAACCAAACAATATAAAGCATATGCATTTATCAGGCAGAATTTTCCACCAAGCATACGTTTACTCTGGTGAATTAATTAACCTACCAAATGGTATTTTAATTTTGCAAACGACCACTCTTTGGAAAGCTTAGAGTATCTAGACCGGACCATGAATGTAGCCGGTTCGCGGTTGTTAGCCTGTAATTTCGACAGGCTTCATTGAAAATGGTCAACAAGGCCTGACTTATATTTCGACGAAGACCAAATTATTTCGACAGAGAAAATGGTCATGCGCAAGGTAAACTCGACAAGCTTCCGGGGAAGCAAAAGCAAGAGAGAGGAAAATGGACACAAGCTTTCGACAGACAGAAAACAGAGCAGTTATGCGCTGAAGACTAGCAGTTGGTCGAAGCGTGATAGAGCGGTTCTGGTCGAAAGTAGGAGTAGCAGTTATTAATTTTCAAATTTCTAGGCAGTTACTTAGTTCAGTTTTTCCCCCTCTTTTCCTTTGTATAAATAACTATTTCTGAGAAGAAACAGAGGTCGCAAATCACAATACACAACCCGATTCCTGAAACTCTAACTTCCAAGCCAGAGCGAAAAACGAGTGGAAGAATCGCTGTACGTGATCGTGTACCACTTTTACGATTCAATGCAATTTATTTGTCTTTTCTTTACAATTCATGCACCATTTACTGCTTCTTTTCTTTTCGATTCTGTTAATCATTGCAAATCGTCCCCTTTTCTACATTTTCTGAAACACAAACCACTCGCAATTCAGAGGCAATTGCTTTGAGATTTTTCTAGTTTGATCTCACAAACCTTCTAATAAAACTAGTGATTGTTTGCTAAAAACACCAGCAAACAAATTGGCACGCCCAGTGGGACTTTGCCTTTGATTTTGTTCATTTTCGTACTCTCTTATTTGTATTCGCTGTTGTATGCACTTAAGAAGTGGTAAAATGGTTCGTTCTAGTACGAATAATGCGTCTAGTTCCATCCCTGTGGTTTCACAAGGGCAAGGAACAACAATGGATTCTGCGAGCATTAGCGCAGGACTATCATCGTCAACAACCGTCCCTTCATTATCAATGACTAATGTTGGTTCAACGCAGTCAGAAATGGCATCTTTGCCTATGTCTTTGCCGTTAAATGCAGGGCTTCATAGCCCTTACATGGCAATGGGAAACAGTTTGGACCCACGTTTGAATAACGTGCATCTACCCCCATTTCCTCTGGGAATGTATGGCATGCCTACTGGAATGCCACATATTTCGACCTTTTCCCCTACACACGTCTCTTCTGAGAGTGTATTTGGTCGGAATCCCCCAGCATTAACCAATACGTCTTTGTTGGCCTTAAGACAGCAAGTAGACGAGAGTAATCACGATATGGTTAATATGCTTACCCAACAAATTGGTACAGTTTTCAATCCATTGATTCAAAATACCAATAACAGTTACCAAATGTTGGCAAATCAGATGAGTAGGATTGCAGATTTCTTTGGGGCTCCAGCGGTTAATAATAGGCAAGTTCCTATTATTGCGGGTAATGCGTCGCCAGTTAACCCCCAAGAAGCAGTTGCAGTCGAAGCGTCCACAATTGTAGGCGAACTACAAGAGGCAGTAAACCACGTCCCTGAAGTAGTTTTGGTAAATAGACACTAGAACGCTGATGAAGTTGTTCGACAAGTGCAACAACACAATGTTGGCGCAGAAAACAATATAGCTACTTTAGTCGAAACTATTTTGGCGCAAAATGGCCTTAACATAGGTTTACAAAGGCCTAACTTCGTATCACCATTATGTGAATACGTATTACAAACTGAGTTACCAAGGGGATGGAAAGTTCCCAAGTTTACTAAGTTTGGTGGTGATACAAATGAGTCCACAGTCGAACACATTGCTCGTTTCTTGACTAAGGCTGGGGACTTAGCACAAAATGAGAATTTGAAGATGAAATACTTTCCAAATTCTCTAACTAAAAATGCTTTCACTTGGTTCACGACCTTACCCCCTGGTTCTATGTTCACATGGGGGCAATTAGAAAAGGCATTCCATGCACAGTTTTACATGGGCCAGTCGAAAATTAGTCTTAAAGAATTGGCTAGTGTTCGGCGCAAAATGCCTGAAACTATTGATGATTACTTAAACAGATTTAGGCTGTTGAAATCTCGTTGATTCACACAAGTCCCTGAACATGAGCTTGTCGAAATGGCTGCTGGTGGCCTTGATTACTCAATTAGAAAGAAATTAGACACGTCTCATTTGCGAGATATGGCGCATTTGGCTGATAGAGTTCGACAAGTTGAAAGGCTTAGAGAGGAAAAATCTAGGTTGAATAGGTATCATAAAAAAGAAAAAGTGGCATATGTCGAAGAAGAATTCGACGTCACATATAGGAATGTCGAAGAAGAGGAGATAGACGTGGCTGAACTTAAGCCTGGTCCTCCTTATACCTGTAAATTATTAAGGCCTGCGAATGGGAATAACCCTGTAGAGCCTAAGAATGATAAATTTATGCCTAAGACTTATACTTTTGATGTTACTAAATGTGATGAAATTTTTGATCTTTTAGTAACTGATGGTCAAATATTAGTGCCTAAAGGCCTTAAAATACCAACTCTTGACCAAAGAAAGAAAAAGGGTTATTGTAAGTTCCATAATTTTTTGGGACAAAACACTGACCGTTGTGTGCTCTTCAGGGATATTGTGCAAAAAGCAGTTGACGAAGGGAGACTCAAATTTGCTGATAAGAAAATGAAAGCTCCTATGCAGATTGATGTTGATCCATTGCCTAAGGCTGAAGCTATGTATTCTGAACCTGTCGAAGCTGATGTAGGCATGGTGGATGCTCAAATGGCAGACCCTCCTAAGTGTGTCAAGACTGCCACCGAAAAATTAAAAGGTTTTATGTATGCTGAAGGTAAGAAACAGGAAGTGACCCTAAAAGAATATGATGGGAAGATACATGCTGTGTATCCAAAGGCTGAGGAAGAATTGATAGATTTCCTCAATCGGTGTAAGTGGAATAACTCTGAAGTTATGCTTTGCCCAAGGTGCAGCGCTGTCTTCCACAAAGAAGCAGCTAAAGCTGTCGAAGGTTATCAGGGTCAACAACAACGTAAAAGAAAATGGCTTGACAACAGGCCAAAATTTGACTTTGCAAAAGGAGATCTTCCTGGCTATAAGGCTAATGTGTCAACAAAGCCTTCAACAAGCAAACGACAATTTGCTAAGGAGAAGTCCTCAGCGAAAGGGTATTTGAAGCTGTCAACAAATAAATCCTTTGTCCCAAGTGCTAGTGCTCCTGTTGAAGCGTGGGTGCCCAATAATCAACGTGCTAAAGTTGTCAAGCCAGATACGGATGCTGTTAAGTTTAATTATAAGAATAACTATAAGGGTAAGAACCCCATGACTAGAACACAGTGGCGTCGTTACCAAAGACAACAAAAGAAGAAGGCACACTTTGACATTAACAAGGTTCCAAGTCATTTGGCTAATAACCATGTTCCACGCAGTACGATTGACATTAATCAAGTTCCACGCAGCATAATAGTGGCGAAGAGTGAGGTTCACAAAGCTGAAGTTGCCACAAAGAGGAATGCTGATGTTGCTAGTCATGTGTGTGCAGCGAATAAGGCCAAAGGCAAGGCTGTAGTAACAGAAAAGCCAAGAAGGCCTGCTCTTGAAAGAATATTTCCTTCATTGTCAACAGTGAAAGAAGAGAATGCTGATTTCGACATGGATGAAGACATGGAGTCTGATTTTGATGATTCTGAAGATGATTTCGATGTTGTTTGCAATGTGGTATCAATACTGCCTCTTGAGTACGATGTTATCACAGTACCAAATGATGTTGAAGAGGATTTTACAGAGGATATGGCTCGTCATAAGCCAATGTGTTACTATGTGATGAACAATGGTTGTGTCGAAGACCAAATGGCTACCTTCGAGAAGCCAGATATGAGTATGCAAAACCACTTGAAACCCCTGTATGTCCAAGCCAAAGTCAATGGTGTTGGAATTAACAAAGTGTTAGTGGATGGTGGAGCTGCAGTGAATTTAATGCCACATGGTCTTTTGAAGAAGATTGGTAAGTTCGACACTGACCTCAGGCCACATAACATTGTCTTAAGCAACTATGAAGGCAAAACTGGCCATTCTTTGGGGGCCATTGAGGTGGACTTAATCGTTGGTTCCATAAAGAGGACTACATTGTTCTTAGTGATAGCCTCTAAAGCGAATTTTAATTTACTCCTTGGTAGAGAGTGGATCCATGGAGTTGGTGTTGTCCCTTCAACTTTGCATCAACGTTTAGTGATGTGGAAGGAAGATGGTTTGGTAGAGTATGTTGAAGCTGATCAGAGCTACTTCCGTGCTGATGTGAACCAAATTACCAAGGAAAATTTTGAGAAACAAATGGCGAAGATCGCGCCATGTTCATCTTCTAATGAGGCATATGTTCCTGCGGATAATGTTTTTGCCTCAGTTCATCTTGACCCAAATTATGGTTTTGTTTGGGAAAGAGAAATAATGGGAGATGATAGTGTTTATCCTGATGGTGTTCTTCGACCAACGGGGTGGAACACTGGTTCTTAAAAATGTTCTTATGTCAGTGCCCAATGCATGGGACAAAATTACGGCTTATATGGCCGAAAACAAGTTTAACGCGGCTATAGAGGCCGAAATTATTCAACAAACAATGGCTGTCGAAGCCAGTGAGTTACATGAAGGAAATGGCATAGTCATAGATGAAAGACTTGACTGCATTTATGATGATGATCCATTAGGTTTTGAAAAGGATCCTAGAGATTCGGCAAAGCATATGCAAGCTCAAGACCCGTTAGAAGAAGTTGATTTGGGAAATGGCTCAATAAAACGGCCAACTTATATTAGTGCAAATATTGATGCTTCTCTAAAAATCCAAGTCATCACATTGCTAAGGGAGTTCAAAGACTGCTTTGCTTGGGATTACGACGAAATGCCTGGGTTAAGTCGAGAAGTAGTGGAAATGCAATTACCAATTCGACCAGGGAAGAAACCAGTGAAGCAAGTGCCAAGAAGATTTGCTCCTCAAGTGTTGGCTAAGATCAAAGAGGAAATCGAAAGGCTATTCAGAAACAAATTCATCAGAATTGCCAGGTATGTCGAATGGTTAGCCAATATAGTTCCTGTAATAAAGAAAAATGGGACTCTTAGAGTTTGCATAGACTTTAGGGATTTAAATAATGCAACTCCCAAGGATGAATACGCAATGCCTGTGGCAGAAATGCTAATAGATTCAGCAGAAGGATTTGATTATCTTAGTATGCTCGATGGTTATTCTGGGTATAATCAAATCTTCATTGCTGAAGAGGATGTGTCGAAAACTGCTTTTAGATGTCTGGGGGCATTGGGTGTTTATGAATGGGTAGTAATGCCCTTTGGATTAAAGAATGCTGGTGCTACATATCAGAGGGCCATGAATTCTATGTTTCATGATTTTATTGATGATTTTATGCAAGTATACATAGATGATGTGGTGGTTAAATCTTCCTCAGAAAGTGGTCATTTAGACCATCTTCGCCGTTCTTTTGAAAGAATGAGGAAATATGGATTGAAATTAAATCCATTAAAATGTGCCTTTTGTGTACGTGCAGGTGATTTCTTGGGTTTTATAGTGCACAAAAAAGGCATTGAAATCAATCAAAATAAGACTAAGGCAATTATGGAAACGAAGGCCCCTTCGACCAAAAAGGAGCTTCAGTCGTTGGTGGGAAAAATCAATTTCCTTCGAAGATTTATATCAAATCTAAGTGGCAAAACACAAGTTTTTTCGCCATTGTTAAGACTGAAGAAGGAAGAAGAGTTCAAATGGGAACCAATGCATCAAGCAGCCTTCGACGAAATCAAGTCTTATTTGATGAAACCACCAATTTTGTTGCCTGTTATTAAACACAAAGTGCTCAAATTGTATATAGCAGCTTCTGATAGAACAATAGGTAGCATGTTAGCACAAGAGGATGATAGTGGTGTCGAAAGAGCCACTTATTACCTCAGTAGGGTCTTAAATGATGCCGAAACGAGGTACACTCCTATAGAAAAGTTGTGCCTTTGTTTGTATTTCTCGTGTACAAAGTTAAAGCAATATATAAAACCAGCTGATGTTTCTGTTTATTCGCATTTTGATGTTATCAAGCATATGCTGTCGAAACCAATAATGCATAGCCGAATTGGTAAATGGGCTTTGGCTTTGTCAGAATACAACTTAACTTATCAACCTCTAAAATCAATTAAAGGACAAGTGGTTGCTGATTTTATAGTAGACCATTCTGTTGTCGAAGAAACATTAAGTTTTGTAGACGTATATCCTTGGAGGTTGTACTTTGATGGTTCAAGCCATAAACATGGAGTTGGGATTGGTATTTTAATAATATCTCCGACTAACATTCCAACGAAGTATAAGTTTAAAATTCGAGATGTTTGTTCCAATAATGAAGCTGAGTATGAGGCGTTAATAGTAGGCCTTGAAATTTTACTTGAGCTGGGGGCAAGTCATGTCGAAATAAAAGGTGACTCTGAGTTGGTTGTCAAACAATTGACAAGGGAGTACAAATGCATTAAAGAGCACCTTATCAAATACTTTGTTGTTGCCAATGCTTTGTTAAAAAGATTTGAGTCTGTTCACTTAGAACATTTACCACGAATTGATAATCAAGTGGCAAATGAATTGGCACAAATTGCTTCAGGCTATAAAGTTTCAAAACAAAGCCTGGAAGAGTTAATTGAAATAAAGGATAAAATCATTTCTAATGACTATTCTTCGTCACTATTGTCAACACCAAAAACTGAGGGGGCAACAAACGCAAACGAGGAACTAGTCGTTGTCGAAAAACGTCAATTTTTTGGTGACTTTGACTTAGCAGAAATTTTTGCTCTTGACAATATGACCAATAATGATTGGCGAAGGCCTATTGTGGAATATTTGCAAAATCCCACAAGAAATACCAATAAAAAGGTAAAATACAGAGCTTTGAGCTATGTGATAATTGGAAACGAATTGTTTAAAAAGACTCCTGAAGGAGTACTATTAAAATGTCTTAGTGAAAATGAGGCATATTTAGCAGTTTCTGATACACATAGTGGAGCATGTGGTTCACACCAAGTAGGCCACAAAATGAAGTGGTTATTATTTCGACAAGGAATGTATTGGCCAACTATGCTGAAAGATTGCATAGAATTTGCTAAGGGATGCCAAGAGTGTCAAAAGCATGCTGGGATACAACATGTACCTGCAAATGAATTGCATGCCATAGTCAAACCTTGGCCATTTAGAGGTTGGGCTCTAGATGTGATTGGAGAGATAAAGCCAACTTCGTCGAAGGGCCATAGATATATCCTTGTGGGAATTGATTACTTCACCAAATGGGTTGAAGCTATACCTTTAGCCAATGTTGATCAAGAAACAGTGATAAGGTTTATTCAAAATCATATCATTTATAGGTTTGGAATTCCAGAAACCATTACTACAGATCAAGGATCAGTTTTCACTGGTAGAAAAATGATAGAGTTTGCTTCTGAAAATGGTTTTAAGTTATTAACTTCGACACCATATTATGCGCAAGCCAATGGACAAGTAGAAGCTGCCAATAAAGTTATTATTAATTTGATTAAAAAGCATGTTGGGCAGAAACCAAAAAATTGGCATAATACCCTTGATCAAGCATTATGGGCTTGTCGAAATTCACCCAAAGAATCTATCAACACTACTCCTTATAGGCTAACATTTGGACACGATGCAGTGTTGCCAGTTGAAATTTGTCTACAATCAACAAGAATTCAAAGACAGTGGGAGATTCCCTCTGATTATTATTGGAATATGATGCTTGATGAATTGGTTGATTTAGACGAAGAAAGGTTATTAGCTTTAGATATGCTTATTCGACAGAAAGAGAGGGTAGCTAAAACTTATAACAAAAAGGTTAAGTTTAAAGCCTTTGATTCAGGTGATCTAGTGTGGAAGGTCCTATTGCCTGTGGATAAAAAAGATAGAGTCTTTGGTAAATGGTCCCCAAGTTGGGAAGGACCATTTAAAATTTTACAAGTTTATTCAAACGGCGCATATGAGGTCAAAGAGATTGGCGCTGATGAAAGAATTTTGCGTATAAATGGCAAATACTTGAAAAAGTATAAGCCAACGTTGCAAGAAGTTAAAATAACGCTGGAATAAATATAAAGAAAGCGTAAAAACATGGCATTTAAGTTGCCAAAACATTGTCGAAAGCACAGAATAAAAATTGCTCAAGAATAAAATGGAAGAAATTTCATTATAATGTTGCCAAGTTACATGTGCCAAAGGAGGCATTTGTGAATTACATAGTGCCGAAAGGGTAAATAAACTAGGCATAAATAAAACGCTGAATTGCAGTTGGTCTTTTACGACCAAGTAACTTCTCTTTTGGGTGGTCTTCTTCGACCACGTTGACGCTTCCCGTCGTTCGGGGGGTCATTCTTTCGTCTGCGCGTTAGGCTTGTAAGCCTTTCAACTGGGCGTTTCCTTGCTTGGTAAACCTCAGGAAGCCCTTCAGAGAGGAGATATTGATGAATCTTCCTGCTCCCACTTTGAGTCTCCCGCATAAACTCAGAAAGTTGCAAGATCAAGTGACATGAAGAAAAAAGGAGCAAAGCCATAATTCGCAGAGATCAAAAACCATCACTTTGAACCTCCAGGCAACCTCACTGCAATTATGAGAGATGAGGTTACGCGGAAGACTCAAAACAAAGGGAATGATCCTGGAACGGGAAAGGAAAAGAGGAAAAATCATGGAGTGGTGAAGATGAGAAACAAGACTCTTCTATTTATAAGGAGAAGTATGAAAGAGCGTCAGTTGGTTACGAGTTTGGCGTTCCGAGAAGTGAGGCATCACTTTAATTACGGCGTTAGTAACGTAACGGAAGATGGTGGAACCATTCAAAGTTAAAACAGAGAATCAGTAAACATAGTCAAAGGCCGAAATTACAAGCTGTTCAAGTTCAAGGTTTGAATATGGATTATTGATGGCAACTTATGAGGTAAAAGAAGTGGAAGAATTGGAGAAGCCTTATAGGAAATGGTGAGATAAGGCATTTACTGAGAAGTAAAACGTTGAAGGCCACGTAATACACCAATATAGGAGTAACGTCAACAACACTTAACAGTGGTGACATCAGGTATACAGCTATTTTACTCAAGTGCAAAGTTATTTCGATGGTGAATTCAAAAATGTCTTTCTCTTCTTCCTCCTCAAGTTCAGTCGAAAAAGACATTTTTGGGGGGCAATTTGTTAGCCTGTAATTTCGACAGGCTTCATTGAAAATGGTCAACAAGGCCTGACTTATATTTCGACGAAGACCAAATTATTTCGACAGAGAAAATGGTCATGCGCAAGGTAAACTCGACAAGCTTCCGGGGAAGCAAAAGCAAGAGAGAGGAAAATGGACACAAGCTTTCGACAGACAGAAAACAGAGCAGTTATGCGCTGAAGACTAGCAGTTGGTCGAAGCGTGATAGAGCGGTTCTGGTCGAAAGTAGGAGTAGCAGTTATTAATTTTCAAATTTCTAGGCAGTTACTTAGTTCAGTTTTTCCCCCTCTTTTCCTTTGTATAAATAACTATTTCTGAGAAGAAACAGAGGTCGCAAATCACAATACACAACCCGATTCCTGAAACTCTAACTTCCAAGCCAGAGCGAAAAACGAGTGGAAGAATCGCTGTACGTGATCGTGTACCACTTTTACGATTCAATGCAATTTATTTGTCTTTTCTTTACAATTCATGCACCATTTACTGCTTCTTTTCTTTTCGATTCTGTTAATCATTGCAAATCGTCCCCTTTTCTACATTTTCTGAAACACAAACCACTCGCAATTCAGAGGCAATTGCTTTGAGATTTTTCTAGTTTGATCTCACAAACCTTCTAATAAAACTAGTGATTGTTTGCTAAAAACACCAGCAAACAGCGGTCTAACCGGTTGAGGCTCAGTTCTCTGAACCATGGTAACTATGAAGTAGTTTTGGCTACCCAAAAAAATAATATATGTATTTAAATAATTGAGTATATTTTATACTAGTATTTAGTCACCCCAATAATATGTTATTTAGTTACCCCAACTATGTTTATCTTTTTAAGGAGATAAAAGAACAACAACATGTCCATTAGTTTTAAGTCCCATTAATCTATTATTAATACAAACAAATATGGTGATTCATGTTAACTTGGTTGATTTTGGTCCTTCTCTTTTACCTTTGGCAATTTTCGGTCCCTATTTTTCTTAATTTTGCAATTTTTATCCTAAAAAATCATGGATTATTTGCAATTTTATTCCTTAAAAATTTTGATTTTTGGGAAAAAGAGGACTAAAATTACAAAATTCATGATTTTTAGGACCAAAAGTGCAATGAAAAAACCACAAGGATCAAAATTACCTAATTAAAAGAGCAAAATATGTTTAATTGACATACATGATCCTTGTAGTAACTCTTTAAGGTAGGTGAGATAGAGTCAAACCTTTTTTATGATGTGTTGTTTCGTGATCAATTGACGTTTTAAAATTTTTCTACAATGACAATGTATATAAATCTCTCTCTCTCTCTCTCTCTCACACACACACACATATATATATATATATATATATTAATTAAAATTGTATTAAATTAAATTGTTTGATCACCTTTGGCTAGGGTCCTAGATACGCCACTGGAGAGGGAAGAATGAGGTGAAATTGCTGGATTTTCTGCTTCTTGATAGAGTTTATGAAAACAGTGGAAAGAATAGAATAGAATGTAGAACAATGGTGTAGGGAGCTTGTGTGGTTTAAGATTTGTTGGGTTTCTCCTAACCGTCACTCTTCTCTCCCTCAAGCTCTCTCTCTAAAGTTCCCTCTTCTTTTCCCAATGGATTGTGTTTCTAAAATTCCGAAATAAAGAGTGAGTGAGTGTGTGTATGTGTTGTGTTCAGCTCCATCCCTTATATAGCGTGGATAAGTGAGGTACATTTTGGTCTTTTGGGTGTAGATGGATCAAAACCAATTAATTGTGGGTTAACACTCTAATGAGGTTTGAACTTTCACTCAATTATATCCTCCTTTCACTAATGCATGTAAGACATGATTACTTATAATTAAACACCATATAAATTTAATTCACCAAAGAAATTTAAGTCAACCAACCACACAAGAGTTAAATCGCTTAATATTACTTTGGGTGTTACATTTCACCTCAACTTGAAAATTTTTGTCCTAAAAAATTGTTCAAGTCTTATCTCATTGAAACAAATACGAGTAACTAGAAATCAACTCCTCTAATAGCTCCCTCACAATATCATTTTCCATCTATTGTGACTTTTCTCACAATATCCTTTTTCCATCCTAATATATCATATAGATCTTTCTCTCTTGTTAATCAATCAAACACAAATCTTTAACCATCATCATAGACATCAATCAAGATGCTATGTCACATCCATCATACTCCATACAATTTCACAACCAAAAAGGTACTTGCAAATCATCAATTATCATTCAATACACTCAAATTAAGACAATTAGTAATTAGTTCACACATTATGAAACAATCATAAATCATAGCAAATACCGATCTCACATCAAATTTATGTTAAGCATGCATCAATTTCATTTGGAACTCATTTCAAACACATCATTGAACATCAATATCATCATAGTTTCATCTTTATTAACAAAAAGGTTCAAGAAACCCTAAAGTCATTGAAAATAAGAGTGAAAAAGAACTCACACAATGCTAAGGAACAAATTTCTATGAGTTTCCACAAGTTCAACAACTCATATAAGTTCACATGAATGACGCGAAGCAAATCATGTACAAGTTAGGGAACCAATAAGGTAAAAAGAAATATGTGCTTCACATCCTAGAGTTGTTAAGAAAAATATATTCTACTTTCATATCATTAAAGAAAAGGAATAACCATGAACATGGCTATTCAACACACTTTTTGTTGTTACTGCTGCTCTTGATTACCTTTGTCGCCCTTCAGCTTTTGTATAAAATTCAATGCATCTTCATGACATTGTAACTTCTTTTTCAATGCAAAGCTAGTCAATATTTCGCACAAATAATATGATAACCAAAAGAATACTACGTAGCTCTCATATTGTTTCTCTGGATGACAACTTTATTAAAAAAAAACCAAAGATTTCATCATCCACCTGATTAAAACATTAATATGCTTTTATAAATAATTACTAGTTTTTTTACAGAATAATTAATAGTTTATAATTAACCTCACTAAAACATCTTTATTTGTTTTTGATGTAGAAATAAATAAGTTGTATATAAAAGTTTATAATATTTTTTGGTTACATCTTCTTTTTTGTGACAATATAAATATTTTTTTATAATAACATTTATTAAATTTTTTTAATTATTTGACCACTTGGCAAAAGACAACTTGAAGAAGTATGTCTCTTTTCTCTTATACTTTTTTCCTCATTTCTATCTCAATCTATTCTTTACGTGTCCCATGAATGAGATCCCCTATCAACAACTCTCAGACGTTTTTCTTGACTCCTTTTTCTTTCCCCACCATTGACAATTTTTACAAGAAACTACTACTAGCTCTCATCTTTTATCTCCATGTTACTGTTTTTTCTCTTGAGGATTTAGCATCTTCCACACAAGGGTGGCCCTGAGCATGGACGAGAAGGGAAACCACCCAGGGCCTCATCTTGGTAAGGGCACCAAAAATTCTTTTACTTATTAGTCTATATATATATATATATATATAGATAGATAAATAGATAGATAAATAGATAAAATTTATGTTATTAGAATTATAATTGTATATTTGAAGAATTGAAAATCATTAGAGAGAGAATTTAACAACCGAATCAAAATTAAGTTATATAATATTGAATTCTTGAAAGACAATTAATTATTTCCTAATGGTTGCAGATAGCATAATATTAACTATGCCCGTTACAAAAAAATATTTTTCTAAATTGAAATTGTTAAAAACTTATTTGCAACCTATAATGTCGCAAATTAGATTAAGTAAGTAGTCTCACTTTATTTTCTGTTGAAAATAATTCTTAGAAAAACTTTAATTATGAATGAATTATTAATGATTTTCAACAAAATGCAAAGAGAATATTTTTCAAATAACTACAAATAGCATAATTTTATTGGTTCGTCTAGGATAAACAAAATCCTAGAATCAACCGCGTCCTAAGGAAGTAAGAGAGCAGCAAAATACAAAAGAATTTGCAATTCAGTTTTGAGTTCCCTATGCCATAATAAAATTCTGGTAAATTGTTTGACTTATCAATGTACTTTTTTATGAGTACTTATCAATGTAACTTTTAATAGGCTAGTAAAAAAAGTTAACCGATTACGTGTAAGTTAAAATCCCAACTTATGTCTTCATATATTTTTTGCTTTAAAACTACCACATTAGAATTGCATGTTATACATGACAACTAGTAACAACTTTTAAATAGAAAACACAATAGTGTTGCTTGATAGCAAACACGATTGTCACGTGATACTCGTACATGATAACAAAGCCACTCTATCTTAAAAAGCATTATTTAGTCACCTCTTCTCCCTCATTGACTTGCTATCTATTTTCCTTCTATTCTCACTATCTTCCATAAATTAGTGTGTGACTCGTGTATTGCAGGTATATGAAATGTTATTTTATATTTTATTGAAAAAAATTATTTTCGAATAACAATGATAAATAGTTAACTTGAAAAATAAAATTTAAATATATATATATATATAAGTATATATTTGTATATTTATTGAAATTTATATTTTTATGAGATATATTTATAGAAAATAAAATAAGATTGAACAAATTTTATTAATGTTACCAAATAGATATACTCTAACAAATTATTTCATATATTATTATGGCATTTAATGATAATAGTACTAATAAACTTTAGACTAAAGTATATTTTTGGTCTTGTGTTTAAAAAATCCAAACTTTTAGTTTCCGTATTTTAAATTTAAGACAATTAATTCTGTGTTTTATAATTATGATCTTTTTTTGTTGCTCCCACAAGGCCTCCAAGACATCAATAATAGCATAAAATAAAACAGAGAAGAGCATAAAATCTTCGACTCATTCCCATATATCATCAGTACAAAACTTATACATTATTCCAAATTTGTGACAAGTGATTTTGTGATTTCTTATGTTTTGAAATTAACAAAAGTGGTAAGTGTTTATATTATATTTTGGATAATAATAGTTGCACTATTATTTTTCTACATGTGGATGACTTACTTATTTTTTTGTTCTAATATTATATTTGTGAAAATATCAAAAATACGTTTTGTAAAAGTTTTTTGAAATGAAGGATGTTGGTGAAGTAAATATAAATTACTTCTGTTGTATACTAAAAACTCATTATGATCCTAGTGTCAATTTGCTCAAGAACACCATGAGAGTGTTGAAAAATCTGAATTTGCGAGCATCATTTGTAGTCTTCAATATGCTGTTGATTGCAGTTGAATTATAGCTAATGTCACCACCAAAAAAAGAATTATAACTAATGTTGTGAGTTTTACTATTCGAGTTTACTACTAATTCTAGTAATGAGCACATGTGTGCGACTGAGAGGGTCATGATGTACCTTAAAAGGACCATGGACCTAAGATTACATAAAGTTTCTCACTATGCTATAAAGTTACGGTGATGATGAATGGAATAGTCTTTTAGATATTCATAAGTATGAAAAGTTGATTCCAACCATATGGATCTATTGTGATAGAACCGCGGCTATCACAAAATAAATAAGAAGATCATATGATGTTTGAAGAAAAATTTGGTTGATCTTTTGACAAAAGATTTTGCAAGAGGAATGAGACTGATGCCCATTAATTTATCTTTTATAAGGGTAACCCGACCTAATAGACTGGAGATCCCAAGAAATAGGTTCAATCTGGTAATAACAACTTATAATAAGATGTGGAATCATGCACAAATATTTTTAAGTCTCATTCATTATGTGAAGCATGATATCATGTAGTGTTAGAGGTTGAATTAATTTCTTAATGAGTTCTATATTCTATATAGAGTGGGGTACGTAACTACATGAATAGTCTTGAAAGACTCACCTATGTGAATGTGGAATTGTGACCGCTTCCTATGAAGTTTTGGTAAAACTTGCTAGAGCGTTCACTATACTAGGATAACGTGTAGGACCATAATGCACGGGCTTATTAAGTACACCTGAAAGATTGAGTGTGTAATATTGTCTGAGATAGAGTTCAAGAATACGAGTCACACTTGTTGAATCGGAAACATCATCACCATGTATTGATTCAAGTATACGTACACCAATATTTATGCTCAATCTTATTATTAGAATGATTTACTGCTATTTTTAAAGAAAACAAGTGGGGGATTGTTGTATTTTGTGTTTTATTTAAAAATAATATAATTTATTTAACATTTTTTTAGAATCTTATTGTTTCAATATTTACGTTTGAAAAACTATGATTTAAAACCACCTTTTAAATCTATTTTTTTTTATAAGCACCTTTAAAATCTATTGATTCTAAGTCTGAAAACTTTTTTTAAAATTAAGAATTACTATTGTGAATTCATTATACTTTGAATGTGCATGTCTTTATGTCCTTTAAAAGGATTTCATATGAGTCGTTTTTTATGTCCTTTAAATTAAGTAATATGAACGTTTTGTTCTTAATCATCATAAGGAGCCGTTTTTTATATTCTATGATTATTATAAGAACCGTTTGTCTCAAGACTTAATGGTTTCAATTATTTTTCCGTTACAACTAGTTTAAAGGTCATCAAAGAAGGATCATCGGATGCAGATTGTTACCGTTTAATGGTTTTGTATAATAGCCTTTGAAAGAATATGTTTTGGATACAGTTTTTATACATAATATATATACGATATAGAGAAATATTTTCAAAAGAAAAAAAAGAAAGGAGGATACTTCTCATTTTGAGAAAAGAATGAGAATACCGAGCAGTAAAATAAAGAGAAGCGGGTGTGAATTTGGTGGTCTTTCTAGGTGCAGGAAAGATCATATTTTCTGAGAAGGCTATTTTATCCTAGGGACGACGGAGCTAGGAGAGACTGCTTGCACACCTTGGGCAGAACCGTGAAACGTCTTAAAGAGAGCGACCTAATCTGCGACTCAGCCTATTTTGTTCGTGTTCGTCAGTGTGTCCGCATTTGTTCCAACTAAGACCACACAAGTGTTATTGGAGAGTGAGAAACTAGTATTAAAAATGATCTAGGGTCAAACCCTTCTAAAGTGTTTGGTTTAGAAGAAGACCAAGAGTGAAGAGAGAAAGAGGCGAGAGAGAGTAAGAGAAGTGAGAAATAGGTGTGTGAGAGAGAGAGTAGGTTAGAGCATCATCAATGGAGAAACTGAAATTGAGTATTTAAATGGGTCCCATTTGTACGCATCACACTTTTATAATTTTTTAATAGTTAAACTTATATAATAACTCTATGTCTAACCCTAACAAAATCTACTAAATTGGTCCCACTAACTTTTTATCATTTTACATTTTAACAATAGTTTAATGAAAAGTAAATAATTTAATGAAAAGTAAATGTGTGGTCCATACATCAAAGGAGAGAGAGAATCTCTTATTTAAGAGTTTCATCTCAAATAGGTACCATTTTTCAATCTCCACAATGGGGTACCAACTAAATTCCAACTCTTAGGAGATAAGAACCACCTATTGTGGATGCTCTTAGGGACGTTGCTTGGTTTATTGAAAAAATAAGAGAAATATAAGAGAGAGTTGCGTCTCTTGATTTGGTTAAAAAGAAAGAGAGAAGAGAAATAGGGGATTTACTAAAAAATCATAAGTCTTTTCTCCTTATATTCTTCCAACAATTGGAGAGATTGCTAAAAAAATTATCTCTCTCTTTCTCATTTCTTCCCTCAACCAAACATGGGAAAATTACTATCTCTTCCCTTACTCCCTCTTCCCTATCTCTCTCTCTCTCTCTCCCCTATTTCACCTAAAACAAACACACCCTAAAAGATAAATGATTGAAAGAAATAAATAGACTCATCAAATGGTTAAATATGATTTCAGTCCACGTAAAATTTCATAATTTTGTTTTGAATTTCTATAAAAAATGAAATCGTTTTATGGTTTTTACAATATTTTTGGTTTGATGTTTTAGTCCCTATAAAATTAAGATAAATTAAGGTATAATCAAAATGATATTAAATTTTGTGGATACACTTTATTTGTTATGAAAGAAGTACCTGAAAAAATTACCTAAAAATTCAATTTTTGGGTCTATATTTTCTTTATTTTGTTTCTTGATTTTCTGCTTTTTAAAAAATTCATATTTAAATCATCTCTTGTTTTTTTAGATAAGCAACAATTCATTGATGGAGCACTAGGGATGCTCAAACCCAAGCAACATTGAGAGTTACATATTGTTTAAGCATTGTAGTGGGTTAGACCACCACATAGAAATAGACAAAGAGGAATTACAATTAAGGTTATAAACACACCAACTCCAAGTTAGGCTTTTAATCCGGTTGATAACCGCTTCTACATTTGCCTCCTCCTCTTTGAATACGACGCCATTCCGGGCTAGCCAAATACTCCAACACGTGGTAAGTCAAATTAGGTGTTTTGCTCGCTTTAATTTCTTCCCTTGGCACCACAAACCACATCGTCTAAAGAAATCCGTTGTACCCAAAGAGACATCGAATTCAATACTGCGCCAAGCACCAATTAAGTCCCAAACCGATTGGCGAATGCACAGCTCATAAACAAATGGTGAACATCCTCTCGGGCCAAATTACAAAACGGGCATCGAGTTTCCTCCTCCGAATGCAAAATCTGTCTATGAAACAATTGAGCTCGTAATGGGAGCGAGTCAAGCAATAAGCGCCACCCGGATACTATAACTTTCGAAGGGGCTATTGATTTCCAAAGTTCAGCACTTATGCAACGCCAATCTGCTGAGAAATAATTCACAGGGATGTTTCCAATCAATTGAGAATAATAAGATTTTACCGAGAAGTGCTTGGTTTGATCGTGCGGCCAAATCCAAGCATCATGCTTTGATAAATCTGGAGTAATTGGAAGAAGAATATTCAGCAGATTGTCAGCTTCAGCCGCTATAACAGCGTCATCGGTAGCCACCAACGAGACACTCCAACGCCACCTTCCTTCGGTCCAATCCCCGCATTCAGCCACTGTTAATCTTTGCTGCCTTTGATCAAACAACAGAGGAAACACCTTAAAAAGAGGTTCAATTCCCAACCATTGATCCTTCCGAATATTGACCAACACACCATCTCCCAAACATCTTCGAATGCACCATGCAAACCGGCTTGCCTCCCCAACCGTGGCGTCCAAACCAACTAAATCCCTCCACCAAATTGATCCCTGAACACCTTGGTGATGATCCACCATAGAATTGTATATAAAGGCCGATTCAAAATTCCCATATCTATGAATCAATAAACGTGACCAACTTGCACTAGGATCCGTCAAAGCCCTCCACTTCCACTTAGACAATAATGCTATGTTAAATAGTTCTAAATTTTTAATCCCTAAGCCACCTTCTTTCTTTGGCAGGAAAATTTTGTCCCATGCCACCCAATACATCCCGCTTTCTCCATCTTTAATACCCCAAAGAAAATCCCGTTGGATTTTTACCATCTTCTTAATCACCACCTTTGGAGCTTTGTAGAAGGAGGAAAAAATATAAAGGAATGCTATTTAAAACGGAGTTTATAAGAGTTACCCGACCACCTATGGAAAGAAGACGACCCTTCCATGTTGATAATCTCTTTCTTAGCCCATGAAGAACCGATTTCCAAGTAGATTCACGCCGTGGGTTGGCACCAATTGGAATGCCCAAGAACTTGAAGGGGATAGACTCTGATTTACAATAAGGAAAGGCGCTTGCTCTCTCCAAAAACCCATCCGGAGTATTCATTCCTATAACTTTGCTCTTGTGGAAGTTGACCTTCAAACCGGACACCAACTCGAAAGATCTCAAAATGGATTTGATGCTCCAAAGATTGTCCCATATGGCCTTGCCCACCATCATCGTATCATCCGCAAATTGCAAAAGGGAAAATCTCAAGTTGTCGTTAATATAAAAACCTTGAAAGGTTCCAATGTCCACCGCTTTGTGCATCAAGCCCGACAAACCTTCGGCCACTATAAGGAAGAGAAATGGTGACAACGGGTCTCCTTGCCTCAAACCCCTTTGAACCTTGAAGTCTTGTGTAGGGCTACCATTAACTAGGACCGACATGGAGCTAGTACAAATGCACGACTTCATCCAAGACACCCACCTACAAGGGAACCCCATACGGTGCATCATATAGATTAAGAACTCCCACGAAATTGAGTCATACGCATTCTCAAAATCCACCTTAAACATCAAGCACTCCTCCTTGTTTCTCCTCGCATAATCCACCAACTCGTTAACTATGACCACCCCATCCAATATTTGCCTTCCTCCGAGAAAGGCCGATTGACAACTCTAGATAACACTAGGCAACACCCTCTTTATCCTACTAGCCAATACTTTTGCCAATATTTTGTAAAAGCACCCAATCAAACAAATTGGCCTAAACTCGCCCAAGTCTTGAGGATTGTCATTCTTTGGTACTAGAGCAATGAAGTACGCCGATATTGCCTTTAGGGATAAAAGCATTTTCGTAGAATTCATTGATGAAGCCCACCACCTCCTCTTAAAAAATTCCAACAAAGCTTTATGAAGTTTAGATTGTATCCGTCGGAGATGTTTATAATGGTTTTAACACTTATGCAAAACAGTAATCAAAAGTTTGAAGGGTATACTTGATTTGATTTTTATAGAGACTAAGACTATTGACCAAAAATATTTTAGAGAATATAAGCCGATGAAAAATTTTATAGGATTAAAAAAGAAATTGTGACATTTATAGTGACTAAAAACAGAGTGGTGAGTGACGGTGATTAGAGTGGTGGTTCATGGTGGTCAAAGTGGTGGTTTACTGTTGTTGGAGTTGTAGTCAACAGTGGTTAGAGTGGTGGTCGGTGGTGGTTGGCGGTGTCCGATAGGGGCCTACGGCTCAGCCTACGTCAAGCCCAGGTCAGGTCAGGCTTTTTTTTAAATAAACCAGGCTAAGACTTTTTAAAAAGCCTATTAAGCTAAAAAGGTCAGGCCACAAGCCATCGAAAAAGCCTTTTAGGCCTACTAGGTCGGGCTATTTAAGTAAATATAAAAAATGCTTTTATTAATATTATTGTTATTATATTAAATTTAGTATATTGTATGAAATCATAAATTTTCAAATATTTTCTATTAATTTAAACATATCAACATACACCAAATTTTTAACACATTTAAAGTTATAAGGGTTAAATATGTTTTTAGTCCCTACAAAATTTTGCTATTTTGTTTTTAGTCCCTATAAAAAATTTCGTCAACTTTTAGTCCCTATAAAATTTCACAATTTTGTTTTAAGTCCCTATAAAATGTAAACTCGTGTATACCTTTAGAATTTTTGAATGATATTTTACATACACATTAAAGATATTAAAAATATCTTCCTCACAAAAAATAAATTCAAAATTTGATTTCTAGGTTAGTATTTCCTTTAATTTGTTTATCGAATCTTTTGCACTTAAAAAATTTAGATTTAATTTATGCGTTGTTAAAAAATTCAAATTTTTTCTGGAAGAGATGTTTATAATATCCTCAACATGTATGCAAAACATCACTCAAAAATTCAATGGATATACACTAGTTGGCATTTATAGGGACTAAAAATGAAATTTTGAAATTTTATAGGGACTAAAAGTCGATGAAAAATTTTATAGGGACTAAAAACAAAATAGTGAAATTTTGTAGGGACTAAAAACATATTTAACCCAAGTTATAATATAAAATATAATTTAAATTGGATGTCATATAAAAATGAACTTAATTTCACTGACATATTAGCTTCTTAGTCTATTTGCAAAAGCAGTTTTATGTTTTAAAATAAACAAGTTTTTGAGTATTGCTAACGACACCTTTTGTTAGTTTCCATTCTTGAAGTATAGAAAAATTTGTTTTTCTTTCTCATTGATTTGATTTAATTTCTTGTAAATAATTGATCCATGTTGTTTTTTTATGCATGTTGGAAGTCATTATATAATCACTATTGCATGGACTTAAATCAAATGATCGTTATGAAATTAACTAAAACTAGAGCAGGAAGAAGAATAAAAAAAAATACGAGAATGAGAGAAGAAGAGCTAAAGCTATTGTATTATATACTCTTCAAGGTGTATGTTTAAGCTAGGGAGTGAGTCCTATTTATAGGATACAAATTGGCAAGTGAATGATCAATAATAAAAAGCCACTAATAATTCAATTAAAGAGACTTAGTGGAATGTGGAAGCCCAATGGTGGACATCCACTAATTTATATTATTCATAACACTCCCCCTTAGATGTCTATTGAGGAGATGTCTCATTAAAACTTTACTAGAAAAAATCTAATGAAGAAAAAAGAGTATAATATCATTTCCGTGGGAACTGTCTCGTTATAAACCTTTCCAGGAAAAATCAATGGGACAACCATGACAAATAGCAAAACAAGGCGGTTTTCATGGGCGGACTTACATATTGGTCAGGGTGTGCAGCTGCACACCCTCCAATTTAAAAATTTGTACCAATACCTCTATTAAAAATATATTTTGACACTCCTAGTTTTATGTTTTGCACACCCAACTAATATTTTTCTCTTTCAATACCTAGCTACTCTTTCCTATTGCAGCTCTAGAAGCAGCTGGTACTGTAACTATGGAGTAGTTTTGGCTCTCCAAAAATAATATATGTATTTAAATAATTAGGTATATTTTTAAATTTAGCAACCCCCAATAATATGTTATTTAGCTACTCCAACTAAGTTTATTTGTCTAAGGAGATAAAAGAACAAAAATAAGTCTGTTAGTTTAATTAGTCTCATTTGATAAAAAAAAAGTCTATTATTATCACAAACAAATATGGTGATTTTTGTTAACTTGATGATTTTAGTCTTTTTGTACTTTTGACAAATTTGGTCCCCATTTTTCTTAATTAGCAAATTTTTCCTTCAAAATCATATAATATTTTCACTTTTGGTTCTCAAAAATATTGAATTTTGGAAAAATAAGGGAATAAAATTGCACAATCCATGAATTTTAGCAACCAAAAGTGCAACAAAAAAATCACAAGTTCCAAAGTTACCAAATTTGAAGAACAAAATATGTTTAATTGGTATACTCAATCACTGTAAAAACTTTTTAAGTTAGGTGAGATAAAGTCAAAGATTTTTTAACATCTGTTGTTTCATGATTGACTGACATTCTAAAAAAAAATTTGCACGACAATATATATTAATTGTTAAGTTAAATCATCTGACCACCCTAGACTAAGGTCCTAGATACGCCACTGGCGGTTTTTCTCCCAATTTGAAGCATCACTTAAGAACATGACTTCCAACAGCTGGAGTTTCTCTCAGAATGCATATGGAGCAATCTACTTTGCTCTGTCACTTGTGATTTCCCTCTTTTAATAGAGTTTTGCAGTCAATTTTATCTTCAGATCATATTCCTAGAAATGTTGGTATTTGAGCATGAAATGAAAAGGCGAGAACCCTAGATTATTTTGTAGATCATAATGATATTTCAATGTCACCGAATGCAAATAATAGCTAACTTGAAATCTGAATTGATCAGGATCAAAAAATACTTTGTATCTGTATGGTTAATTTGCGGAACATACATAAAATGATTTATTCATTAGAGTAGTCAAAAATAAAATATGCATCGCACTTTGTGCAGATGCATTTTTGTTTGTAATGAACTATATTATTATTAATTATCACATAATATTATCATATCAAGCGATGTAGCATTTAGTAATATGCATGTATGCTTTCATAGCAATAGGTTATACTCAATATATATATATATATATATATATATATATATATATAATTTATCACGAGTCACTTAAGAACTAGTTCGTTATAACTTGTAAAACAAAAAATTTAATTGGCTAATTGTTCGGTCTCCAGATCAAGTCGAGACTTTGTTATTCAAAAGATTTTATATAAATATTTTTTTTTATATCCTGAATCCTTCTCTATGATTTTCCTTGTAGAGATCAATCTCAGGTTCAACATCAAAATCCAACATATATAGTTTGAGGTCATTCATATAGAACTTTTTCTTTGAACAATCTATAATTTTTGATATCATTTTGATATCTCTCCTTTAGAATGAATTCAAACGATTATACCACATGTGTTCAAATTATATTCTTGGTCATTTTTGCCTTTCTTTCATTGATGTGACAACATTTAAATCCCCCACCCCGGTTCTCCAGTACAATCTCATCCCACACCCGTCTCTTACAAGCAGTATTACCAGGCATATAAACATTCACAATATACATCAAGAAAGAGTTCCATTCAACACACACAACCACAAAACCAGAACCAACAAAACTACTCTTGACTGAAACCGAATTTCCTCCATATAGACAAAACATCCAGCCAAAAACCATTTTATAATATCAACTAACCAAGGTTTTTAGGTCATCAATTAAGTAACTAATTAACCAAATTTTTAGTCAATGACCTAAAAAACTGTGAAAAGACGGATTAGTTAATGGCTTAAAAAACTTGATTAATTTGTGTTATAAAGTGGTCTTTAGCTAAATAACATTACTCTTAAACTAACATATGGTTTACCAATCCAATCAAAGTTAGTATTCCCCTAAAACCTACACACCATCAAATTATTAATAGTCTCTCTTTTCATCTCTTGAAATCAAATAAAAATGAAGTTACTTTTTTGTTGAGAGCAGGTAGACGTCGTCGTTTAGCGCGGTCACTCAACCATTTGATGATAAGAGACAAGACATTCATGGTTCCCCATTTTCTTTCTCCCTCTGTAACTCTAGCTTCACCTTTTTCAATTAAATCAACGTAGACCAAATCTGAAGTAGCCCCCACCATACCCATCTACAACAAAATATGATTTGGCTGCATAATCTATAACATCTATAATCCATAACAATATATAAAGGGAATGATTTGCAGCAGTTTCTTCTTTTTATTATTATCCTTTTAAAATAATGCAACTGCCTACATGTTGATTTTTTCACTAATTATTGTAATTTTACTTTGCAGGTTGTATACTCAAATATAAGGGGTGCAGGAAGTAAAAGTCCAATTGATGAGGCCCAACATTTTCAACAAAAAAAACATGGGTTCAAAAAAATCCACGTGGAACCCAGAACCCACTAACTTTGAAAACACGCGGATCCTACGTCCTGGATCCGTTTCTCAGAGTATTTAAGAGAAAAAACCAATTCACTTGCCAGAATTTCAAGATCTTTCTCTCTCTTTCTTTCTTCTCCGTTTCTTCTTCTCTCATCTTCTTCCCTAGCTCTGCTAGGGTTTCTGCAAATCTCACTAAAACTCAGTGATTGAGACACACAGAGTGTTCAATCACTTACTAAATGATGAGTACTTATGGCAGAGTTGCAGTCATTCATTCCAAACCTTGTAATTAATTCCTTAGCATACTTTAGCTGATGTAGAACCATTCCTTCAGGAACTTGTAGGAATTCAAGCCCTAGGAAGTAAGATAGTCTCCCCAGGTCAGTCATTTCAAATTCTGAATTCATAGCTTCCTTGAATTTTCCTATCTCCTTAGGATTATTACCTGTAATTAAAAGGTCATCCACATATAAGCAAATAATAATAAAATCAGAACTCACAGTGCCCCTTACATAGACACCATACTCATTGACACACTTTGTGAATCCTATATCCACAAAGAAAGTGTCAATTCTCTTGTTCTGGGCCCTTGGTGCCTGTTTTAGACCATCGAGTGCCTTGTGTAGAAGGCACACCAGGTTTTCTTTGCCTTTCTTTTCAAAATCAGGAGGTTGTGAAATGAACACAACTTCCTCTAATGGTCCATTAAGAAAAGCTGACTTGACATCCAAGTGATGTAAATCCCAATTCTCACTACAAGCCAAAGTAGTAACCAATCTAATGGTTTCATGCCTGGCTACAGGTGAGAAAACTTCCTCAAAATCAATTCCTTGCTTTTGTTGGAACCCTCTAGCAACAAGTCTTGCTTTATGCTTGACTATTTTGCCAATGGGATCCAACTTAAGCTTAAAGACACACTTGACACTTATTGCCTTCTTTCCTTTAGGCAAAGATGTCAAACTCCAAGTCCCATTCTTTTCAATAGAGTTCAATTGCTCTATCATAGCATCCTTCCAAGCCTTACTCTTTAAGGCTTCCTTATAGTCCATAGGTTCCATGTCTGCTACCATTGCAAAGTGAATGAGGTCACCACTCTCATCCACTTCTAAGTCAGTAGCCATATCATACTCTGCAAGCCTCCTAGGAGGTTGCCTTACCCTTTGTGCCCTAGGTAGAGCCTGCACAATAGGTTCTGGTTCTTGTTCAGAATCATCATTCAACTCTTCCTCAGGATTCTGATCAACATTTGGTTGAACACGATCCTCATTAGGTTGAATTTGATCCTCCTCATCAGAATTCTCATCAATAGGACTAGGTTCAGTGCCCAAAACCTCTTCTAGGATTGTAGAGTCCACTGAATTTGTAGATTCAGTGTTGTCCCAATCCCATTGCTTGTCTTCAAGCACAACCATATCCCTAGATATCTCTGTCTTGTTAGTTTTAGGATCTAGCGGCCTATAAGCACCTGTAGGGTGATACCCCACAAGGATTAAAGGCCTGCTCTTATCCTCTAACTTCTTTCTCTTACTATCAGGTATATGACTGTACACAAGTGAGCCAAACACCCTTAAGTGAGAAACACTAGATTTTTCACCACACAAAACTTCTTCTGGTACTTTGTCAATCAAACCTCTAGTGGGACACCTATTCAAAATATAAACTGCTGTGTAAACTCTTTCTGCCCATAGTTTCTTAGGTAGCCCTTTCAACTTGATCATGCTCCTTGCCATGTCAAGTATAGACCTATTCCTCCACTCAGCCATGCCATTATGCTGAGGAGTATAGGGTGATGTAACTTCATGTAATATACCTTGGCTGGTGCAGTATTCCTCAAAATCTTTTGAGGTATACTCACCACCACCATCTGTCCTTAACACTTTAAGTTTTCTGCCACTTTGAGTTTCTGCCATTGCCTTGTATTTCTTAAAAATACCATAGGCCTCAGCCTTAGTCTTGAGTAGATACAACCAGATTTTTCTGAAGTATTCATCCACAAAAGTCATAAAATATTTGTTTCCCCTTATAGAGGGCACACCTAGTGGTCCACATAGATCAGAATAGACAAGCTGCAGTAAATCCTTAGAATAGTGTTTCATATCTTTCTTAAATTGCTTCTTAGGTTGTTTACCCGTTAGACAAGTGATGCAGGTATCCTTAATCATTTCATTTTTTGGTAATCCCTTTACTAGCCCTTTAGTACTTAGATTACACAGGCCTTTATAATGTAGGTGGCCATACCTTCTGTGCCACAACACACTTTCACAATCAGTGGTGGCACTGAGACATTCTGCCTCTGACATGCTTATGCTTGTTTTAAAAGTCCTATTAGTGGCCAGAGGAGTGATTAAAACCATTTTGTCATTAGCATCAAACAATTTTAGTTTTAAGTGCTTCATTAACACAGAAAAACCTTTTTCAACTAACTGCCCTAGGCAAATAAGATTGCAACTAATCCCTGGAACATAGAGAACATCCTGGATTACAACTACTTGACCATCTTCCTTAGTAAATTCTATATTTCCCTTACCCTTAGAAATAATAGACCTACCATTAGCACACCTAATTGTAGTTTTTACAGTGGGATCATAGTCAACTAGCC
Organism: Astragalus glycyphyllos; assembly: GCA_963573325.1. Taxonomy (NCBI): domain Eukaryota; kingdom Viridiplantae; phylum Streptophyta; class Magnoliopsida; order Fabales; family Fabaceae; genus Astragalus; species Astragalus glycyphyllos. The sequence continues at coordinate 18,281,400 of OY754307.1, forward strand.
ACTACTTGTTTCCAATCAAGTGATTGGAACAGGCAGAGTCCAAGTACCACATCTCAGTGATGGTTTTTCCATCACTGGTGGTCACAACTAGGGCTACATAGCCAGTATGTTGTTTTAACTCAATGTTAGTTACAGTTATATCCTCCCTAGGTTTAGTTTCATCAAAGATCATACTAAAGGCAACATTATTAGATTCATCAGATTCTGAACCAGAATCTTCCTTGGGCACATTGGCTTCTGAAACTGGCTCAGTAGGCTTTGAGCCTTTTTTGGTGAGACATTCAGTGGCATAATGCCCCATTTTGTCACACCCATAACATTGCACCTTGGACTTGTCTTTCTTTTTAGGTGCATTTATATTCTTTTTAGATGAATCAGTTTTAGGGATAGAGTTAGTCTTACCCTTAGACCAATTGGTCTTTTTGTTGTTGCTTCCTTTGCTACCCTTCTTTCCTTTGGTCTTGGCAGCAACCATTGCTTGGTCCTCATCATTTCCATCATCATCAAGGAGGTCAATTCTTACCTTCTTGGCTTACAGCTTCGCTTGAAGTTCCACAATCTTTAAGTCATCAGCCCTGGTAGTCTCTTCAATAGTGTTGGTTACAATGAATAACTTCTTAGTCATAGATCTGAGGATCTTCTTGCACACTACCTTCTCCTCAATTGTTTCACCTTGAAGATCCATATCATTAATGATCTTCTTCACTCTATTGAAGAAGTCAGTCACATTTTATCCTTGTTTCATTTTAAGGCTTTCATATTGTGCCCTTAGGGCTTGCAGCTTCTCTTCTTTGATAGGAGCTGCTCCACAGTAATATTTGTTTAAAGCATCCCATGCCTGCTTGGAAGTGTCACATACAAACTCTTTCAAAGTCTGCCTCATCACAGGCTCTGTGAATGAGGGTCGGACCTTTGAAATCTCTTTGTTCATTTTCCATGAACTCCTTCCTTTGTGCTGTAGTTGCATTCTCAGGTAATGGGTCAAACCCATTTTTGACAATGTGTAGAACACCATGAAAGCCCAGCACAGCCCTCATCTGAATTGCCCATACATCATAATTTTTTCCTGTTAATTTGGGAACAAGATGGTCTACTCCACTGCTAGACATTCTGAATTAACAGAAAACACAAGAAAAATATTAGAAGACAGTGACCTGCCCAATATCACATTGTGCAGGTATCAAGGAAATTAAAAGAAACCTTAAAAGAGAGTAAAGAGATAGAAATTTCCTGTTTATCCCTGGATTGTCACCAGCTCTTTAGATACCATGTTGATTTTTTCACTAATTATTGTAATTTTACTTTGCAGGTTGTATACTCAAATATAAGGGGTGCAGGAAGTAAAAGTCCAATTGATGAGGCCCAACATTTTCAACAAAAAAACACGGGTTCAAAAAGATCCACGCAGAACCCAGAACCCACTAACTTTGAAAACACGCGGATCCTGCAACCCGGATCCATTTCTCAGAGTATTTAAGAGAGAAACCCAATTCACTTGCCAGAATTTCAAGATCTTTCTCTCTCTTTCTTTCTTCTCCGTTTCTTCTTCTCTCTTCTTCTTCCCTAGCTCTGCTAGGGTTTCTGCAAATCTCACTGAAACTCAGTGATTGAGACACACAAAGTGTTCAATCACTTACTAAGTGATGAGTACTGACGTTTGTTCACAAAACCCCTTTGGTTTTAACACGAAATTGAAGGTTTTCCAGAAACCCTAATTTCGTGTTCTTCGCGCAAACAAAGTTCTGATCACAGGGTTATGATTCGGACCACCACACAAATGTAATGCACAATATTCCTCTCTGAAATCTGTATTTCTTCTCTGTTTTCCTTCGTTCTTAACCCTAACTTCTTTCTTTTATGTTTTTCATGTAATATACTATGATAATGATGGAATCCTTCAATTCTCAAAGGTAATAATCACTCTCCTTAGTGATTTATACGATTTGAGTGCAACACCAGAAACCCTAACCTAGTTTTGATGTTTTGTAGGTACTGGTGATTGTTCTAGGTGAACAATCACTCTCAAACACTTTCAAGCTTTCGCACAAGCCTGAAAAAGAGGTATATCTTCGTCTTCCTTTCTTTATCCTTCTTTCTCTTTCTATTCAGTCACAGAATAGACTTCTAATCTCTTCTTTTCTGTGTTTGCGAGGTCCTCACACCTTTGAAGACAAACAACACAAGCCTAGAATCCTAAGAGCTATTTAGAAGGTTGAGAATGAAAAAAGCACTTGAAGATGAAGACTTAGAACAAAATATAGGTATAAAAGTGTAAAGTAAATTGAACTTGTAAAATTTTATTCACTGAAATTCTGTATGTACAATGTGTAAATGCCATAAGGCATATATATACAACTTCTAAACAGAAAACAAACTCTTTGTGAGTTTGTTGAGAGTTAGTTATAAGGCATAACTTACTTTCTAACTTCCATAACTGAAAAATAAGATAGAGAACCGGCTGTGTAACGGCTAGCTGGTTTGTTTCTAGCCATTACAACCAATCTGAGGGTGTTTTTAGGATTTTTATTACAAATCCAACACTGCATACTTATTACACGATTACGCACAGTTTTAACTGCTAACACAACATTTTCAATTATGTCCCTATGCTCCAGACTCTATCGCCATTTTGGAAGAAGAGTGAGAGAATATGTTGGAACAATTGAAACAACAAACAAAGCCGCTTCAACTGATATTCGTTTGTCCCTGTAGGGTATTTTCAACCGGTTGTTATTTCACTAATTTATTATATCCTCTCACCTATTAAACTCTCTTCCAAACCCTTCATTTATATTTCAGAAACTACTTTTGTTCTTTCATCTACTGGTTCTCAGATTATTTTTTCTTTATTTTTAAACCGTATTAACAATCACCACGTATAGTCGTACAGATATAAAAATGGAAAGAGTGAAAAACACTAAGCCGATGAAAAAGAATAAGAAGTTGAAGTTATTGTGGATGTTGCTTTCTCTGAGAGACATCAGGATCATTGTGCGGGCGCGTTTCGTAATTCTAAAGGTGTTTGGCCAGAGGTATTTCCTCAGAAATTGAGGGGATAATCAAGGGAAGGAGATTAGATAGTTCTGATAGAGGAACCCAAAATTATTTGAAATTTTTTCTTCTTCATTGTTGCATGGAACACAAAAGGTGCTATTTTGTTGTGTATGGATTTGAATCATGCAATGTGATGCCTGTTCTGCTTTACCATGGATGGATATGCGTGCAATTTTTTTAGTTCCTTTTTGAATTTGTATGTGTTTTTAATTCAAAAAAAGGTTATGAGTTCACGACACTCCTCTCTTCTTCACCACGGATATCGATCCTTTCTAAATTCCCTGTTTTGCCATTGTGAAGCAATTTAAAGTGACAACCCTATTGTATTTGGTTTCTAATGTATATGCTTTATTTTGAGTCTGATGTATGTATTATTCATTTGCCATTTTCAATGTTTAAGGACATGCTTTCATGAAATTTGACTCCTCCTCATTGCTTGCCATAAAACTGAAGAAACTCTTACCAAATTGAAATGGTAGAAACAAAGCATGTTAAGCCTCTCCCACCCTCATAGTACAATGCACTCACATAATATTGGTCGGCAGTTTAAAGCTTGATCAATGCCTTCTTTTACTTGATATTGCCATATTGTTTATGAAGTTAATCTCTCTAGTATTTGTTGTAGGTCTGTGTTTGCATTAGACAAACGCTGCTTGATCTATGGAAAGATTTGAAGACAGTTCTTGGCCAATTAGTTTCAAACTTATCAATTGTAATTTGAACTTTACGAATTTAATAAAGGAAGGTTACTTTTCTTTCTTTTTACTAGCGGAAGACGGGCACTCCCATGCCCGTCTTCTGCTTTTGATTACTACGCTACAGTAGATACTTATGTTGTAGTGGTTTAATGTGAGTTTCGGACTGGGTTAGTTCAGTCCAAATAGGATTTGCCCAAAGGCACAATAAGCACATTGCTGCAAGTCGCTATGCACACCCTCTTGATCTAAAGGCCAAGATCGGCTAGGCGAGGTCGAAATGTCAGATCACACCTCATGTGTTCACGCGCGCTTCCAAGCGCTTTTCGACCTCGATATGCCAAGCTCGGCCTTTTGATCAAAAAGGTGTGCATGGCGACTTGCAGTAATGTGCTTATTCTGCCTTTGGGGTGAATGTTATTTGGACTGAGCTAAAACAGTCTGGAACTCGCATTAAACCACTACAACATAAGTATCTATTGTAGCGTAGTAATCAAAAAGCGGAAGACGGACGGGAGTGCCCGTCTTCCGCTAGTATATATAAAACAAAATCCAACAAAACAAAACAGCAGAGGCAAACTTGGAATATTGAAAGTGATACACCAAAAAAGCGGTTACATTAAGCATTCCTTTTATATATTGTTATAGACTATGCAGCAAAATCATATTTCTACTATTGTTACTTTCAGGGTGGGAAAATGCACCAAAAGAAAAATATCTTTTGACCTATATGTAGGCAACACTTGGTGTCAAACAAGTAATCCGTAAAAAATATATATAAGCCATTGAATATAAAATAGTTAAATCAATAGTTAGAAAGGCATTTTCCTATGGTAGGAAAATTATGCAATCTTTTTTTGACCACCCCAAAAGTTGCCTTCTACTACTACTACATATCATCATAAAAAGTTGACGTGTTTCTTCTACTAATGCATACAAAAATAAAATAAGTAACTAACCTAGTATTTTAGTTTGAAAACTAGCTATGTGATGGTGAGGGGCTGAGAGCTAAAGTTATAACCTACTCTTTCTTTGAAAGTTGACGTGTGGCCCTGACCCTTTTTTGATGAAAGTGGATTAATCTCTTTAACTAGAAGTAGAACCGCTAGAACAACTCTTGGTAATGTTGAAGTTGCCTTATGCCTGGTAGAAAGAAACAAAAGAATTTGTTCTATAAGCAAAAAATATTATATAGGGGAGCACGAGGGGTGCCCCAACCATATACAAGAGAACGTAGGGCCTTGTTAAAACGTCTCTGGGCACCTAGTGGGAAAAACACCTAGAGAGGAAAAGAGTACCTCCATTACACCGACATCATACAACCCATCAGGCAGTTTAGCCAATCCGCAAAATTCAACTTAGAGTTCCTACCCTTCCTGTTGTTAACAAATGTGAAAAACATAGAGAAGAGAAAGGAAGAGGAGAAGAAGAAAGGGGAAAAATAGAGAAGCCCTTTAGGGTTCCAATCACATTAGCAAAAAGGGCTTCCAGTTACAATAGAGTCACAAGGATATTTATACTAGAGGTTAAAAGACAAAACTACCCTTAACATAAAATTACAAAAACACCATAACTAATATCTCCCCTCAAACTCACGATGCATCAAGAGGAAGCAACGAGAGTTTGTCCACTAGGAATCAAAAACATTTGATGGAATGCGTTTTCGTGAATAGGTCAGCAAGCTGTAGGGAGAAAGAAACATAAGGTAGAGCAATGGTGTCATGCATGTTGAAGATGATGGAGCGTGAGGTGACAATCAATCTCAATGTGCTTGGTGCGTTCATGAAACACCGAGTTGTGAGCAATTTGAATGGCACTCTTGTTATCACAATACATAGGAGTGGGTCCAGAGAGAGGGACACCCATATTAGCAAGAAGCCAATGTAGCCAAACAATCTCTGCAATAGTGGTTGCCATAGCACGATACTCTGCTTCTGTAGAGGAGCGGGAGACAATGTTTTGATTATTGCTCTTCCAAGAGATGAGGGAATTCCCTAGAAAAATGCAAAATTCTATAGTAGACTTGCGATCTGTGCGGTCACCAGCCCAATCAGCATCAGAGTAAGCACACAATTTCAAAGAAGAAGATGAAGGAAAATAAGACTCTGAAATTGGGTGCCTTGAAGATATCGAAATATGCGAAGAACAGCTACCCAATGCACTGTGGTGAGAGAAACCACAAATTGACTAACAACATGCACTGCATAGGCAATGTCAGGTCTGGTAATGGTAAGATACACCAAGCTTCCAACCAAAGTACGATATAAAGTGGGATCTGGTAGAGGGACACCATCAGAGGGAGCATACTTCACATTAAGCTCAAGAGGGCTATCTACTGCTTGAGTATCAGAAAGGAGGGACTAATCAAGGATGTTGGCAATATATTTAGATTGAGAAAAAAGGTAACCTCTAGGACAGCATGCAACTTCAATTCCCAAGAAGTAACGAAGAGTGCCTAAATCCTTCATCTCAAATTGTTTAGCTAACTCTAATTTCAATTCAAGAATCTCATCAACATCATCACCTATAATAATCATATCATCATCCTATAGGGAGAGTAATATCCGACCATGAGAAGTGATCCTGATAAACAATGCACAGTCATGATTACTGGAGCGGAAACAAAGAGATACAATCACCTTAGAGAATTTCTCAAATATTTAGTCTCAATTGTGGACACAATAGTGATGATAAGCTACATCGGTCTCTTCATCACCTGCAGGAACCTGAACCCGACACCAATTGAAGGTAGCACAGACAACCAAGACCTAGTGTAGAGTTACAAAACCTTTGTTTTGTCTTATTCGTCTTATCCTTTGCAGCCGCCCTCCACTTCAAGCTCACCATCTACTTCGAGTTACCCATCAACCTCGACCCCTCCTCCATGAAGATGCGCTTGTTTTTTGTCGGCAACTGGTACCAGTTCATAGGGTCTATGTTACTCATTTTGGTCGAGTCCTATGTAGCTCATATCAAGCTGCGACTATTTGTTTATGCTAGCACAATCACCTCAGCCTTTATTCTTGCAGGTTTCATCTTAAATACATTTTCCATTCTCAATTACTATTATTTCATTTTAGTCATTATTGTCAAATAATACTAGGTGTTCACAACAATCAGTGGCAGATCTTAATGGGAGCCGGCGAATGCCACGGAACCCCCAGATTTTGTAAAAAATTAATATATACACATATATTTTATACTCAAAGTTAGATTATATATAATTGAATGAACATTAAACAACAAAGTTACCCCATGGCCGAGCGGTTAAGAGAATTCTTAGGGTCTGTAAAGTCCTCAATTTGATTACGCTGGGCCTCTTTGGAAACTATTATCAACTTCTTCGATCTTGACCTCCTTAGGCTCTCCTCCTCCGGTGCTTGCTAATGTCCTCCTAGCTGATGCTTCTAGACTTTATTTCCAGCGTTCCTAGTTTCTTTTTGTCTTCTTTAGCTCCGTTTATGTACCCAAAAACAGTATTGCTATTATTTTTATTTTTAGTTATTTTCTAGTGTATGCATAGTCATGACTTAGTGGACCTTGATAATCTAGTTAGCATTGCTCTTCTTTTTCGTATTTTCTCGTGTTTCTTTTTAGCTTCAATTGAAATTATTGATTGACTAATGTTCAGATTTGACAACAGATGGTGGATTTGTGTTTTTGTTTTTTTGGTGAGATGGTTTTGACCAAAAAATTGAAAAATATTCTGTATGGGAATGAAATTGATTTCAAAGGAAATGAGATTGCAATGGCGCACCCAGAGAAGCAAAAATATGCGAGAGGAAAAAGAAAAAAAAATTATCTATTTGTTGTTTTTAATTTATTAATTTTAATTAAGCAACTTTTTAATTTATAAATAACCTTAATTGATTTGTTAGGTTAATTAATTAAAACTATTATTTTCTATTTTGGCGTGTGACGAAAGAATGGTATAAAATTACTAGTTTTTGTGATTAAATTACTCCAACCATTTGATTTTGTAGTTCTTTTATACCATAATAAATAAACAGAGGCAGACCACCTATTGAATTTGTTTTTATTTCATTTGTGAATATTGCAGATCAGAACAAGTTTACTAGAGAGGGCAGTAATGGAAACTTAAAAATTGAGAATCTTTTAGTTGGAATTATGAACAGAAAAAAAAACTTGTTTTAATGTTAGTGATTGTTTGTGCTAATATGGACCTCCTTGGGGAATAGTACTGAATGCTTTAGAAATTGAACACTTTTTTTTGACACAAGAAATTGAACACTTTATTCTTCGCCATCCTTGTGAATCAAAACATGTATGTAATGTAACATATTTTCTTATCCTTTTTTCTAAAACAAACTTGTTAATATTAGTCCCTTAATTTATGTAAGTTTATTGAGTATATGCAGTATTGAACTAATGAATAGAGAGAACATTGACTACACAAACTTTTTCTTATAATGATAGATGTTTTATTAATCGTTGAAATTTATAGTGGAGGGAATTGGGTAAAGAATAGGCCACAAGTTTGAGTTTCCCAGCGATCCCATTAGATTGCAATCCTAGATACAAGAATCAACGAGTAGCATAAATCTCCCAACACTATGCAATTCATACAAATAAGCTTTGTGTTATTCCGAAATTGTTTTTTCAAATTAAACCTGAAGAGATTATTGGGATATGAGTTCCAGACTAGTTCACTCTCTTTAAGACATTTTGGGAGACTGCTTAAAATTGTGCAAGCAGGCTATCAACCACGACGTCCCCGAGATAAAAAAAAGTTTAGTCGGAACTGATACGAAAGATCACTGCACTGTGAAAATTCGTTCTAGAAATACACCCTGAATATGGTAATGTAAACCACTGTTTAGAGAAGAAACTTGGAAATACTTCAAATTTCTAGAGAAGAGAGAAGAAACTTGGAAATTCTTCAAGTTTCAATGTGAGTAAGAAAACTAGTGAGGAGAAGTCTCTATTTATAATTTGTTAGAGCAAGCAGTCGCTGGGAATAATTCACAATAAACAACCAACAACCCCTCTAAGACTTAGTCAACATGACTGTTGGAGACTTAGTGAGTAAGCAACGCACAAAAGAAGCTATTTTCGAAAAAACAATTATACACCAATCTGCCCAAGCCCAAGCCCAAGCCCAATCGAGCAGGCGGGTCAATAGATGGCAGAGGCGCACGAGTGGTGGTTTGTTTGTGTGCGTTCTCTCCTTTTCACAAAATTGGGTACCCCCTTAGGGCCCAACCCAAGGTGTGAGTTCAGCGATTATAAGCACTCTTAAAGTGCCTAGTCTTTTCAATGTGGAACTTTTTCAATTCACGCAACACCAAGTTCCAACAATTCCCCACTTGAATTTAAAAAAGAGTTTTAGAAGTAGCCTTAAACGCCTCCATAAGATTGTGCATAAATAGAAGTGTCTTACGACTTAAACCTTTGCATAACTATTAGGATTTAGATTCAATGAGAGTGACTCGTAGTCTTGAACTCTATCTCTAACATTAAAACCACACACAACCTTTTCCATGGGCGTATTCTTATAAGCCGGTGCTTTTATGGCCTTGCACGTGTATCCCAGTTTAGTGAATGCTCTGGGAATTCTGCTAATGATTCCATAGGAAGCAGCCTCACTTCCAAGTTCACAAAGGTGACTCTATTAAGAGTACTCATGTAGCTAGGTACTCTACTCCACATAGAATATAGATCTCATTAAGAGTTTCTATTACCTCAACCTTACATCGCTTCAGGAATCATGCTTCTTAACTTATAATAGCATGTTCATCTCGTATCACTTCAAAACTTGTTATTACCCATTGAAATTCTAGGGATCTCCAGTCTTTTAGATCGGGTTACCATCGTGAGTGACTCATGATTCTAAAGGACAGTAGTCCCATCCCTTGAGATGTATTTTGGACTTTCTCCCTAGTTAATCCTTTCACCAAAGGATCAGATACGTTTTGATCAGTGCGTACATGATCCACTCTCACATCTCCTTTTGAGAGACACTCTCTAACGGTGTTATTGTGCTTACAACGTATTTGTTGTCTATCGCAGTGGATCAACACAGTTGGCATCAGTTTTTCCCATAATGGAATCTTTGCTATACGTTCCTAGACACAAAAACTTGACTCGTTCCTCCGGTGCCCCCACTATTTCTTGATTAAAAAGGGAATTTACTTTCATAAAAGTCAACATTATTTGACTCTATCATCACTTTTTAATTAAGGTCATTAAACTTATATGCATTACTATTTACTACATACCTGATGAATACACATTTATAAGCTCTACTGGTGAGTTTAATGGATCTGGGATCCTTACATAAGCCAAGCAACCCCAGATTTGAAAACAAGACAAATTTGGTTGTCTTTTCTTTATTATTTCATAAGGAGAAATTTTACTCTTAGGATTTGGAAGTCTATTCAGGACACAATATACAGTTAATAAAATTTCTCCCCACCAGTAAGATGCAGCGCGAGAATAAAGCATAATAGCAACAACCAATTCAGTAAAAGTTCTATTTTTTCTTTTTGCTTTACCATTTCATGTATGATTCCATGTATGATTTCATGTATGATTCCATTTAATTTATAAAAATCATTAACCAACTGGGAATCATACTCAGTTCCTCTATCACTACGAAAACACTTTATCTTCTTACCAAATTGATTTTTGATTTCTGTTACGAAAATTTTAAACATGTCTAGTGCTTCACTTTTATTTTTCATAAGATATAAAAAAGTGTAGTCTAAACAATCGTCAATAAAAGTGATGAAATAACGTTTACCATTTCTGGTTAAAGTTTTGTCGAATTCGCATATATCAGAATGAATTAAATCTAACAGCTTAGATTCTCTCATTACTGATTTATGCGAAGTTTTTGTTATTTTAACTTGACTACAAAATTCGCATTTTTGTAAAACATTTAAAGTTAAGATAATTTAGGAATTAATCCTAAGTTTCTCGTATTAACAATAATGCGTCTATTAACGTGACAAAGATGAGCATGCCAAATATTAAAATCACACAACATCTAAACAGAAGGAGAAATTTTTTAATTTCAATATTCAACTTGAACACGCACTCAGTGGCGTACCATTTCCCAACAAAAATACTATTTTTAGTTAAGGTATACGAATCCCCTCAATAGTCAAAGTGAACCATGCCTTATTAAGAAGAAAATCAGAAACTATATACTTCATTATCTCGGGAGTGTGCTTCACATCTTTCAGGATCAGAGTCTTTCCGGAGTCTTTTAAGATCGTATCTCTAGTCAGTGTGGGACTTGGGTTTTCCCAATACATCCATCCATCAATTGGACATAAACTTTCATTGTTGTGTCAGCATCGCCCAACAACACTTTCTTATTTTCAGGAGTCGTGTATGTTTGAAACATAGCACAATCAGTGCACACATGGATAGAGGAGCCAGTGTCCAACCACCATCCTTGAGATCCACCAACAAGGTTAATTTCAGAAATCATAGGAGTAAAATGCTCTTTAGTCAAGTTAGCCTACGGAGCAGGAACTGGCCTGTTCCTACACATGCGTGACATATGACCTTGACTCCCATAGTTGAAACAATTGAATGGAGGAGCATCATCATTTCTAGGTTGTAGTGGAGGTTGAGGCTTCAGATTTGGGGACTTTGAAAAGTTTCCATTCTTGTTCCGATTCTTTTCGATCTAATTACAATTCTGATTCTTGAAAGGTTTGTCAGTTGGCTTCAGAACCGCTCATGTTATTTTGTTCTTCTTTGAAACAATCAAGACTTCACCTTACTTTCAAATAATCAAGACTTCAACGGGCACAACTATATAATTCAACTTAATTTGATGTTAAAAGCATGAAACTGACCCTTTGCCACTGAATTCAACCTCTTCAAATTTTGGAATTATAGTCCCATATTCAAGATGAACATCATAATTGCAAAAAAATATAAAACAAAAGAAAATGTGAGACCACAACGATCAACGTTATAATTTTGATCGTTAATCATCAATTTTTTTGTCAGTCTATATCCCAAACCTGCAGAGATATATGAAGATGACTCTGCCACACATTTCCCTACCTATAGATATCTCTCTATCGAAAAACTTGAAAAAATTGTAAAACTAAAAAATGAAGGGGGGAACCAACGTGCAAGTAGTGTATTTGTTAACCCAAAAACAAAAATGCTAGTATCAAAGAAAAAGACCATGGAAAGTGACGCAGGGTCACATCAATTTTGACCAGATTAGTGGAGGATTCTGATTTTACAAATTGAGAAACTTGGGGGATCAAAGTCGTGAAATTAAAACTTGGGGATCAAAATCGTGAGTTGGTGAAACTTGGGGGATCAAAACTGTATTTAAGCCATAAATTTATTAAATGACTAAAGTAGCCTCAGTTTTGACAAACTTTTTCCAGCCTGATTAATAAACTTTGTATTCTACTTTTATATATAAAAAAAATAGTAAAATAAATAAAAGAAAGAAAAGAAAGATGTTTTTTTTATAAAAAGTGAAAAAAATATGATAAAAAATTTTTGAATATTTTTGTCTCACGTGTGCATGGCATTTCCCTGCAAACTGAGTTACTTTCCTCTTTCCTCTGCTCTAGATACAGTGATGGTGATCTCATGAATCCCCTTTCATCTCTCTCTTTTTCCATCGTTGCAAGCCACCCCATTTCATTTCTAACCTTCATTTTATCCCATAATAATGAAAACCAAACTCAAACACAAAGCTCAAAAGTCAGTGACTTCACTTCCACCTTCACCCATTGAAAACCGTTCACCTAACAAGTTTGCTAGAGAAAGGTTCCATGCAAAATTCCACTCAAGGAAACCATGTCCAGAGAGAGGTTTTCTCTTTTCAAAAATGCCCAAATCCCTATTCAACATTCTTCACCAGTTAAAATGGGAGTCTTTATCAAAACAACCATCAAAAGCCCTTCTTGAACTCACTTGGGAATTCTACTCAGGAATTCCACCAAAAAAAGTTTCATTCTCTTATGTAAGGGGAAAGAAAGTTTCTTTCTCTTCTTCTACAATTAATGAGCATTTTGGGTTGGATTATGAAGGAGATGGGGAAATGTGCATATGGAAAGATTGTTTTTGTTGGGGTATATTATGGAGAGAAAGTCTGTTAATATAGGGAAGTTAATAGAGAGATTTTAGCTTGTGCTAGGAGAAATACGGGATCTTTGTTTTTCCCTTGCTTGATTTATGATTTGTATTTAATTGCTAATGTGGATGTTTATGAGGGTGAGGAGATAGTTTCTTTGAAAAAACCTATAGCTACGGGTAAGTTGAAGCATGAGGTTGAGGTTGAGGATGAGGTTGAGGTTGAGGTTGCTAATACTGATATTTTAGCATTGCTTCAGCATAACATGAAGCAACATCAAGCTTATTGGACCTTTGCTAAGGCCTCCCATGATTGGCAAGTAAGGGAGTTTACCAAAAACTTTAAAGGAAAAGTAAAGTGCCGCCTAATCCGCCTCCTGAGTTCCCAAGCTGGATTTTAGAGGAAAAGATATCTTCTCAAGAAGCCACTGCCCCGCCTCTGCATGCTACTCCGAAGCAAACCCATGCTGCCACTACTGATATGCCAACACCTAGCACTCGAGTGTATAAGCGAAAAAATGTCCCTGCTAGTGGGACAAGACAAACTAAGTCCTATTGTGAAGAAGAAAAGAGTGCGGATAGTGAGGAGGAAATCAATGAAGAAGAAAGTGAGAAGGAGGATGATGATGAGCAGAGTGAAGAGGAAGAATCTGAAAAAAATGAGGGTGGTGATGAGACACAAAAAGAAAAAAGATTTTCAAAGGAGTTGGTAGATGATCAGACAGTTGTTGAGGAGGAAGTGAGTAATGAGGAAGTAGGAAGCAAAGTGAAGAGTCCTATTTCTGCTAGTGCTGCTACTGTAGCACAATTTCCTGAACCTGTTTCTGATGCACCTGCTGCTGCTACTGCAGCACCTGATTCTGTAAATGTTGCTGAGGCATCTGATGCTATGCCTAAAGAAGCTGTTGTCGGGCCTAAGAGAAAAAGAATAAAGATGAGTGCTCACAAGGTGAAGCCCTACAAGAAGAGCAAAAGAGACACTACTCCTAAAGATAGTTGGTCACCTCCTCACCCACCATCAGCAAAAGACAGTCCAGAGTTGGAAATTCTAGGGGAGGGGAGTGCAACAAAGCAACGGGGAGAAAGGGCACTAGAAACAGTGCTAGACTTCGTGCAAGGGTGTAATTTGTCTCTCCTCCTATTATGTTTTTAGATTATGTTCTATTTTGTGTTTACTTCGTTGCATCATGCCTGTTGCTGTTGTGTTAGAGGAACTGATATAGCAGTCCCCTTAAGTACTGTTTAGTACAGTTAGTTGTACCCTATCCCACTGTACACTCAGCAGTTAGTCTTCCCTGTGTAGTTAAGTAACAGTTAGTGCTGTTAGATTCTGGTAAGATGTTGTAACAGAATCTAACTCACCCTCTGCCTATATAAGCTCAGCAACTGTTGTAATATCATTCAGATAGAATCAATGAAAAGTTAGTTACACTGAAACAGAAAGAAGATACTCTGAATTGCAGATTTCTAACACTAGGCAGTGAGAGTGAGGCAAATTCTGCCATTAGGTTTTTAATGTTGTTTGTTGTCTTGTCTTGTCCCTAAGTTGATGCATGTTGCAGTGGGAACACTGCATGGTCTTAGGTTGGATGGAGGGTCTTTATGTTAAATTGTTATTAAGTTGTTTGAGTCAAGGCATGTCAAGTTGTATGAATGTTCAATTAATAAAAAATATGTTTCTAGATGGGCCAAACTTAATGATGATGATTTGCATGTGAATAATTAAACTGTGCTTGAATGATTGATTGAGTTGTTGCTGCTTCTACGCTTATACTCTAGGCTTAGGGAGTAACTTAATAAGGTAGGAATGGTCTTATGCTAAAGCTAGTCTTGGCTAACCAAGACTTTGCCAAATTTTGACTAAAAACTTAGGGTAGCATCCGAAGCTACGTTTGGGGTGGCATTGAATATATGTGGGATGTGTTATGATAGCAAAAACCTTCTTGTGCGTGAGGGGAGGATAGCGCGTGAAGGAATCTGGTGTAGTTGCTATCAGGAGATATATGGTATTGATGGATTCATAAGTCATGCTGGTTACAGCAGTAACAGCAGGCCTCCTGCTAGAACAAAGGAATTCACGGAGAAACCATGCAACGGTCTATGTGAAGGCGAAAACGACAATATTTGTTCAGTTTGTAACTATGATGGTGAACTAATTTTGTGACTCATGCCCTTCATCATTTCATAAGCATTGTCTCAGTTTGAAGGTAGATTCTTAAGAAAATGAAATTGCATCACTGATAGCATATTGCTCATAAGAGCAGAAACTTAGAAATTGATCAATGGAATTGAGCCTTCATTGATGATTTGAAAGAGTACAAGGTACAACTATATAAAGGGAAAGAAGTGGAGCACCATACATCATAGTACTACACATTGTACCAAATAAAAACTAAGGAAAAAAATCAGAAATATCTGCATAGCTGGCAGATTGGATTCTAACCGAATTCCACTACAAATCACACACCATATGTGTGAGTGAAAAAGTAAAAACAAGGTGACCTATGCCAATCATTAGAATCAAGGAATATTCCCAAATTAAATGATGACACGTCAATGTAATCGTGTCCAAAACATTAGCCACTAGCAGAATCTCTTGATGAAGTGTGACAACTCTGAGAATGACTTAATGGCAGACAGAGAGTTACAGCAAACTCAGTGTTGCAGTTTCTCACTGATGCATGAATGTTTCGAGCCGTTGGAGAACCCTTTCACTGGTAAAGATATATTCAATAGATTCTAATCCTCCAATTCATGTTCATCACACATTTAATTACTATCCTTATTTAGCCTGAATGATTCCAGTAGATTCTCTGATTATCCAACCTTCTCATAATGAAAAGAATACTATTTTTTATACATTAAAAAGTTATATTAGAATATTGAAGTTTTCTGTCTTGCATATATAGTTAGTGCAAAATTTATGGTTCTAGATTTATCACGCATGATGGAATTGCTGGGACCATATAAGCATTTATCTGAATACATCAATAGAATAGTTTCCTTATTCTTCTATGTGTTCATGATATCTAACTCTAAATTGTGATTACATTATTGATCATGATATCTAACTCTAAATTGTACTTTGGAATCTTGTAGGTCTGAGTTGAAACAGTTAAATTCCGGGGTACTTCTGGAGAGAAACGAAGAACTGATTAGTGTGGCGACTGTTCGGTGAGTATAGTATCTGCTAACACTAAGAATCAAGGAGCAGATTTTGTATGACATTTTTCTATAGCTTAAATATATGTTACCCCCTGCAAATATACCCATTATCCATTTACCCCCTGTAAAAATAAAACTCGTAAAAAAGACCTTGCAAATGTAAACTGTTTACGGTTACCTCCTGCTGTTAGATTATGTTGACAGCGTTAAGTGTATAATGGGTATAAACCGTTTATGGTTACCCCTGCAAAATATAAACCGTTTACGGTTACCCCTGCAGGGGTAACTAGAAACACTTATTGCAAAGTCTTTTTTAAGAGTTTCATTTGTGTATATTTGCATGGGTTAACATATATTTATTCTTTTTTCTATTTATATTTCATGGTGGTCCTCTAACTTGCCATTTCATTTTGTAGGATTTTTGGAGGAAGGTAGCTGAAGTACCCCTTATTGGTATGAGATATCAGTATCGTCGACAAGGAATGTATCGCTTTTCTAATGGATGTGCTTGAAAAGGTAATAGAAATGCATACAAATGTGTTTCATTTTAACTAGTTGTTTTATATCAAATGATTTTTGATATCATATGGCATGAAGTTATTTTATTTTAATCAATTTTCTCACTTGAAATTAACTGGTATTGCTTCACATGGTTTTGGGGTTCTCTTTTACCAATATTTCTGATCAGTTTTGGAAATTTTTTTAATTCTGGTAAAATGCTGCCTAATTGGAATTCCAACTCAATTGTGTTGATTTCTAAACTTCAACCTATTTCCTATAGTTGTGGTCTTGGTTATGAGAATCAGAGTTAGAAGACATGGTGTAAGATAGCAGAAAAAAGACTCAGGAAATGAGAAGAAAGAGACGAGAGCTAAGGAACAGGAAATAATTGAGAGTATGAGTTGGCTATGAGAGTAACGATAAAGTTGCAACAGTTAAATGATGAGCTATTTATAGAAAACAGAATAGACGTTTAAGCTTGAAATGTTCGTTGCGTAGAACATCAGGTGAATGCAAGCTATCTGTATTGCATCTAATCAATGACTTAACCGCTAGTTATCATAAGTTATTAAATTTCTAATAACTTATAATTGTCATGATGTAAGTAGTATATAACCTTTATCTTATAGTTTCATTCTTTTCAATCCTTCATTGGCAATTCATGTCGATGCAATTCTTCATATATTAATGTTATGCTACTTTCCTTTGAAGTGATTTGGGGTTAGTCTTTCATTGAGTAATGCACTGTGCAACACGGTGATAATGTGATGGCTTTTTTTTTAACCCCCTTCTTTATACCCCATACCCTCATAATACCATTTATCCCAAAAAATACCCCTCTCATTTTTACCAAAATCTGATCAGAGGCTCCAATTTTGAGTTTCCCAGAATTATCACAATTTAAGGTAATTCCGGAATTTTTACTCGCAACTTTTTCGGAAATACCATATTTCCGGAACAGTAAATTTGCTTCCGGAAACATCGCAAAAAAAATAATTCCAGAATTTTTTTTTATTTGCTTCCGGAAACATTGAAATTTCGGAAATTTTTTTTTTACATTCCGGAATTATGTAATTGTTACATAATTCTGGATTTTTTAATTTAAGGATTTCCGGAATTACCTCTTTTAGACATAATTCCGGAGCTTAAATTTTTCGCTTCCGGAATTATGCCTAAATGGGGTAATTCCGGAAGTGATTTTTAATTAGTTTTTAAAAAAAAATTTAATTAACATTTGATTTATTTCTTTTACAGATATGACTACACGTGACAACAAACTTTCCTTTACTATGGATTTATCGGACGAGTTTACCACAACAAAGGTACATATCTTCCTAAAGCGCTTCTTGATTATTATTTGTTATAAGTTATTAATTATGTTTACGATTATTTTGTAGGTTTTTCCTACTAGTGATAAACTTGTATGTTGGGCTAGAGATATCGGGAAAGCCAACGAAGTTATTGTTATTATTATTCGATCCGAGTCCACCATGAATGGTAAAGGGAAGAAGAATAAGATTATTTTGGTTTGCGAGAGACATGGCAGTTATAATGGAGTAGATATTGGGTGTTCTAGACACAAGACTTCAAAAAATTGTGGTTGTCCTTTTAGGCTAAAAGCTACACCACTCAATCCTCCTGATTGGGATTGAAAAGTTAAAGTAATGTGTGGAAGTCACAATCATGAGCCTCATAAGAGTTATCTTGGAGCAGCAATTTTTGGTAGTTTAGCAACGAGGAGCGGTCAGTTGTTGAAGAGCATTTGTTGTTGGGAGTGAAATCACAAAAAAGTCTTGATGCAATTAAGAAGAGATTTGCCAACAACTTGAGTAACATCTCTCAGCTGTATAGGACCCGCAGCAATCCCTGATCGGGCAGGAGAGGTAGTAGGACTGAGATGCAGGAGCTTATAAGACTGATCGAGTCTGAGCATTACTTGTATTGGACTAGACGGCTTTAAGGAATTGATATTGTTGAGGAGATCATGTGGGCACACCCCGAGAGTATCGAGTTATTGAGGATGTTTCCTAGTGTTTTGATTATGGACTGCACTTTCAAGACCAGCATTGCCTCTCCTGGATATTGTTGGTGTCACTTCCACTGAGTTGATATTTTCAGTGGCATTTGCTTATTTGTCTCATGAGTTGTATGATGACTACATATGGGCATTGCAGAAACTGAGAGATTTGATAGTGATAAATATCCAACTTCCTCAGATTATCCTCACCGACTGTGAGACTGGACTGATGACTGCTATATAGGTTGTGTTTCGTGAGGCTGTTAATTTGCTTTGTCGGTATCACATTAACAACAATGTCAATGCTAAGATTAAGAACGCAGTGAATGGCGATAGAGTGGTTTCAGCGATAAATCTTTGGAGAGGGACAGTTTACTCTACATGTGAGGGGGAGTTTTATGAGAGGTTGCATGATTTTGAAGAATCATGTGCTGATATACTCCAGGTTGTCAGTTATGTGAACAAGTATTGATTGTTTCCTCACAGCGATAGATTTGTTGGACAGTGGACTGATAAAGTGAGACACTATGCGAATACCACGACTAATAGGTACATTAATATTTTGGTTATGTGTTTTAATTTTATTTCGATTCAATTTTCTTCTTATGTGTTTTAATTTTTTTCATATAGGGTTGAGGCAGCCCATTGGTCATTGAAGAGGGCATTGGGTTCTAGTGGAGGTGATTTATGAAAATGCTAGGAGTCAATGCATGGGATGATCAATGCACAAATTGATAAAATCGTCAGTTCATTTCAAAAAAGCATCAACCGCGTAGATGCTCGACACAATCGGTTTGGTGTCTTTGGAGGCATTGGATCATATAACTGATGAGTTTGATGACATGTTGTCACAAGTGGGCACCGATAAGAGTCGTTGTGGTTGTGTGATTAAAGTTACCCATGGGTTACCTTGTTCTTGTGAACTTGGTTATTTGCACCTATCGGGTCGTCCAATCCCATTGGAAGTGGTTGACTCTCATTGGATGAGGCTCAGTTTGGAGAGTTTGGATAAGGAGCGTGTGAAACAAGCCTCAGTTGAATGTGACATAAGCTTTACAGTAGAGGAGATTTGGAGGCGGTATAATGTTATGTCTCGTGAGGAGAGATTTGTCTTTAAGAGAGGTCTTGATGATTACGTCTTCCCAGGCACTACATCCTGGTTCCACCTAAGCACAAAGTCAAGACTAGGGATGCACCAAAGAAGAAGAATGTGAAGAGAGATCCTTCTTATTGGGAGCACGTGGATGCCTCTTTGAGCTCAGTTAAGAAACCCTCACAAAAGTCATCAAAGAAACAAACCCAGCGGTCCTCACAGCAACTCTACCAGCTACCATCACAGCGGACAACAAAAGGAGCGGGCACAAGATGACATGAACTTTATACGTCACTTTCTGGAGCATATCCATAACTACATTGATGATATTATTAATGTAGTCGGGGATGAAACTGTGGCTATAGATGTATTGCTGCCTCACTTGACTACTCAGATCATAATTGGTGTCACTAGTTCGCAAAAATTTGATTGAGGAGATAGACACAGATTATTTTCTATACTCACGGCTGGTGGTTGACGACATCCAGACATTTAGGGAATTATTAGATGCTCTCCCACAAGAAATTTAACCTCCTGAGAAGTGGATGTCGATGTCTGACATGGGACATGTTATAGCAACTAAATATCAGATAGCCCTTGTATGTTATCACCTTCAGATGGTGGGTCTTTCACATTCTTCCCTTTGAGAGGCTCATATGTTTCTAGTCAGAGTCACTTATTCTGTGTTGGGTTTGTTAATGTGAATCATTGGGTCTAGGTTATGTTGAACAGTACTGGTCCATTACCTCCTGTTCATGGATCTTGGTCTACATATGCTTCACCTGAAGCTAGATCGTGGTTATATCCATATGTTGGACGTCTACAGTTATGGTCTTCTTTTCTTTCAGAGCATATTGCACCGACCAGCCCAGTTGATTACAAAGACATTACCTGATTGTATTTTGATATATTTTATTCCACGAGTTTGTATTATATTTTATTCCATGAGTTTATATTATATTTTATTCCACGAGTTTATTATTTGACGGTCTAGATTTTGCCGACACTTTTTAACGGTCTTGATGTTGCGGACACTTTCAACGGTCTAGATTTTGCTGACACTTTTCGTCAACAGTGGAAATCCGCTTTAAGGTTTCACATTTTCCCCTATAAATAGACCGATCTAGGTTTCACTTCTTTCACACACAACATAATAAAATGGACCTGGACACCCTAACACAATACTCCGGCGATTCTGCACTCACTGTCCTTCATCATCAGGACACCAACACCAACAGAGATGATGGTGTCTGTTTCGAGTCTCCAAGAACTATTCAATACATGCTTAAACACAACATCACCTTCACTACTCTAAAAGATAAACTACAGAGTAAGGTGAAACTAGAGGGCGACAAGTGAGAGGTCACTCGTATCATTTATCGGAGAACCGAATTGGATCCTCATGGACATGTTCGCTGGTACACAATGACCATGAAGAACAACGTTGACATCCGAGCCATGATGGCCAACCATGGTGCGTTTCAATTTAAGAGTCATTTGCAGTTGTACGTGGAAACCACACGGAGCGTCGCTGAGATCCTTCGCCGTTTAATGGGGGGTAAAAAAACCCTAATGTGATATGCATTAAGACATGCATAATGTGATATGTATTATATATTATTCATGTGTTGGTGTATTGGTGTGTTAGGGGTGGATATTATTATTAGAATTAGAAATAGAAATGTGTCGAGTGTTAGTGGGTAGTTATCATTACAATAAGGGCATTTTGGTCAGAAAAATTTGACACGAAAATGACAGTTTTTTTTAGAATCCCCTTTATTAATAGTTATAGATATATACTTTTAAACTTAAAAAAATAAGAATGATTTTAATTACAAATTTGTTATATACTCCCACCAGGTGACAACTCAAGAATTTAAGGATGGTACGTGTTTGAAATTCTATCGAAGTTGTATATATACCAAAAACGTTTTTTATTTATGCTCTTTGGGTCAATTTGTGTTCCCAAAAGTAGCAGTGAACTTGCAACTTGATTACTTGCATTAGTAGAAGCAGAATTGACAACTCTACATCGGATACGTGAAGAGGGGTATGACAAAATTCATATTTATGGACTGTAAATCCATGGTGGATAACGTGTTAGGGGATAAACAAATTTTGTTTTTAATTTTGGTCTCATTATTATCAAAGATTGTAGAAATTTACTACGGGATATACCAAACTACTATAAGATTAGTCTTATTTGGTGGTAAGCTAACCAAATTGATCATTGCTTAGCAAGAGTGTCTTGATCTTTTTTTTTGGGCGAAGAGAAGGAATGAAATTTCGTTAAAACTTGCTGATGCAAAAAAAAAAAGGAAAAAGAATATTTCCCTCTATTTTCATTAGAAAGATAAAAAGAAAGATGACAAAAAAAAAGGAAGAAAAATCTGGTGGACAAAGATGCAGATCTTCCTCAAAACCCTAACAGGGAAAGACCGTCACCCTAGAGGTGGAGTCAAATGATACCATTAATAACGTGAAATCTAAGATTCAAGACAGAAGGGATTCCACCAGACAGGCTAGTGATGAGGGGTCAATGTGTATTGTTGTTATGCCTTTTGACTACACATTAATCATAGGTTATTTGGACTAATAGATCTAGTTTTTTTTTTATAAGCACTAATAGATCTAGTTGCTTGTTCATGGAAGGAGAGGTTGCAACAAGCCATTAGAACAAGACGAGCCAACAAAAGCCCTTCATGGGGAAGAATATAGAACCATAAACGTAGAAACTAAAGATTTGAAAACATTATAAATTTCATACTTATCTACTCTCAAAATCAAGATAAACATGTTGAATACGTCATTTTATGTGCTTCAAGTTTTTAGGAGAAGCGATTGAACTCAGTTATCGGGAAAAAAAAATGGTTAGACGATGAAGTGGTGTCTTTGGGGCTTGTGATCTTTAAGGAAAGAATTTTAAAGTATCTTTTGAAGGTGAGCGTCCGTTGATAATTTCACCTCTATTGATTTTATTAATGAGTATTAATTATGGTCGTATGATAATGTGTATTATTTTTAACCATATCTTCCATGCTAGACTCGATGGTTAATCACATAGTTTTTGTGTTTAAGTATTATTGGTAGAAGACTAAACAATACTGTATTAAATACGTAACACGTATATACCTCAATTTACTTAGTTATTGTGGAAAGCGATTCATTGAGTTATTTTACATATGAACTACGTAAATAGGTGCAAGCACACGCACACATATATATTTAAACACACATATGTCTATTTTTGTTTAAAGGATGAAACATCGATCTCTGGTACAACGATGAACTTTCTTATACCTTCCAGAAGTCTCTCTAGGGCAAGAGTTGTTGCCAAGTCTAGATCTCGTCTTTTCGATCGTCTTCTTCTTCCTCCTATTTGACACAACAATATATACATATTTTGATTAAGAGACAATGCAAAGTTGCTAAAACCACTTCCTTATAACAAGAAAAGCAACCTCTATTTGTCTTTCACCACTATGCAATCATGCTGGCCAGTGTCACAAGAACCACATCCCTACTAGAAACTAAGAGTGGTCCAACACATCAATGTGGGTCTTATAGTTGGGTCAATTTCTACAATATGCACTGAGAAATAATGCCTTGTGCCTTTACTTGGAACAAAATTATGCAAGATGCCATGCGCTTTATTCTCCTCATCTTTTGGCAGAGGTTTTTGTTTTATTGTTGATATTTTGTTCTTATAGCTTAGTTCTTTTGTCCACTTTTCACCACCCAACTGCTTTGAATAGGTGTTATCAGCTTTACTCTATATCTGTACAATGTTTTATTCGTTGCTACGCATGCCTAAAGACAAGGATCCACATGACACACGACAATCATATGCGAATCCACCTATGTTTATTCTATCTCCAACTCATGCTTTGATGTGAAGCAACTGGAAAAGTTCTCCATTCTATAATATACACAAGCATGAATCATGACAATCCAGTGATTCAAAGCAGTGCTGTCACAATCGGACTAAAGTAATATGTTCAACTAGTTTAATCAATTCGGCATTTTAGTTCAAACAAATTGAAGCACTGTTTGGGGGAATCTTCCAGAACCAAAGAACCACATTGAACTACAATCAAACCGCTAATTGAATCAAGTTGAACTAAAATATAATATATTTTTATTTATTTATTAGTAATTTGGCCAGCGATCTTGCCGCCTTGAAAAACATTGATTCAAAGAGAAAAGGAAAAGTGCCAGATACTTGATACAAAGAGACAAAAAGGAAAAGTGCCAGAGAGTACTTCAAAGAATCAAATTTAAAGCATAGTGGTAAGCATGACATTCCTTTAATCATTACTTTGTAGTGGAAATTTTGTATTCGAAGAATCAAATTTCTTGCTTTTGCTATTCAAAACAAAAGCTAACTTCAAAGAATCTTCTCACTGAATAACTTCAAGCGATTCCAGGGTGTGTACTCAAACTGTGAGTAAGAATAAAGGCATTGCAAAGAAAAATGTAAGCAAGACAAAAGATTGGATATTTAAATTTGTCTTGCGCCTTTTGCTTGAATGTGGAATCATCACCGAGAAAAACAAAACGGTATAATAATAGCTAAAACATGAAATAGAAGAGATAATTCTGTAGATTCAAAACAGCATTCAACATTGATAAGAATCGTGAAGAGGAGATTGAGCAAACTACAGCTGGATGAACTTTATTAAAATAAGAACCGTCAAAGGCTAATATTAAAAGGTTCGATGAACATTGCTAAGAATATAAAATCAAGAGACCCAGCTAAATGGTCTTAAAAATTATAGAAGTTGTCAACTTAGTCCCAAAAGTTATTAGTTTTCTAAAAAAATTCCTGAATTTTATACCTTGCATCAAACTACTCTTTTTTAATCTACCAATGTGATCCCCTGAAATTATCCGAAGAGAGGTTATGTGATCTAGAATTTTCAATTTCAGAAACCATTTTGATTGGTTTTGCCGATAAATTGGATAAAACAATATTCTAAAATATGGGATCTCGAACTTAAGATCACTTAAGAATCAATAAAAACATACCATAAAGTATTGCTAACTCTACACTTTAAGCTCATAAGCTGATTCCATTAAACTCAAGATGATGAGAGAAACAAACATTGCCAAAAGATGTAAAATATTAACAGCATTAGTCACCCACATGTAAAAGAAACACAAATTGCATCCAATTGTTCTAGGTTCATATTAATAACCAAAAAGATGAAAAGTGAAGTAACAATGCATGGTGGTGAGACACAGCTAACCAAACTACTAAAACAAGGGACAGAACAAATAAGTAGGAAACTAAGGAGCAGTACCAATTAAAGCAAACAAGAAAAATAGACACTCAACCAAGAAAAAACTAATGACCCCAAATGAAGAATTTCTAATGGAAATAGAATTCTCATCAAAACTTATCTGCCCTGTCCCTTTTCTCTTTATATGCTTTTCAAATTCTAGTTATGGATTGATAGATCCTCACTTGGCCATCATAACTTTGACAAACTCCTCGTAGTTGATCTGACCATCACCATCAACGTCAGCCTCACGAATCATCTCGTCCACTTCTTCATCGGTCAGCTTCTCACCAAGATTTGTCATAACATGACGGAGCTCAGCTGCAGAAATAAAACCATTCTGATCCTTGTCAAACACACGGAAAGCTTCCTTGAGCTCCTCCTCTGAATCAGTGTCTTTCATCTTGCGGGCCATCAGGTTGAGGAATTCAGGGAAATCAATGGTTCCGTTGCCATCAGCATCAACCTCATTAATCATGTCCTGTAGCTCTGCCTCAGTTGGGTTTTGCCCAAGTGACCGCATCACAGTCCCGAGTTCCTTGGTAGTAATACAACCTATACCATGTTACAAAATAGTTAGAAACAACGAAGTGATTCAGCCTCACAAAAGAATGTTGCATGAGTTTCAGAAACACGAACAAAAACACAGTATATAAGAATACATCCTCCAGTCTTGTTTAAAGGAAAGTTTCAAAGATTAATGAACACTTGTAGCGGGAGCATAAAAGCGTTGAAACTGTTACATAAACATAAATATCGATCATTACATTCAAGGCACACATAGACATGAATTTGGAAATAGAATTCTTCACAGCAACGCTTAATTAGTTAGAGGACCCATCAGAACAAGATATCAGTTGGCCAGCTAAGGGACATGAAGGAGTTGCAATTTGCAAGAAGGAGGTCCCGGGTTCAAGCCCCGGAAACTAACATTCCCCCCACCCCCACTAACATTTGCTTATCAAAAAAATAAATGCATGGTTGCTGGGGTTCACCTGTCCCACCGTATGTTATAATGGATAAGATATTCAGAAAGAATGAAATCCAAAACAAAAATCAAGGTAATAAGAATATCCAGATATAAGAAACCTAATAACCCATTCTCTTAAAAAGATCTACATATCAAAGTCCACCCATAGTTATAGCGCAGAAGCGGCCAACCTCAAAAGCGCAGAAGCGGCCAACCTCAAAAGCGCAGTTGCAGGATAGCTCGTTGCGGGTTGACCGCTATTCTGAATTTTTTCTTAAACATATTAAATAATTAATGACTAACACTATATAGATAAATAATGAGAAATTAAAATAATAATCAACTATCATGAAATATTCATAAATAACAACAAAAAGTCATAGGTCTTGCGCAAAACAGAAAAGTAAATACCAAAAAGTTCAAGAAAACAAATAAGTTTACACATCTAAGAAAGTAGCAAAACATTAAAATTAAAATTCCATAACAAAGAAATGGCTAATAAAACAAGGTTTTGTTTCCTAAAGCACTTAGCGGCAGCTACGGCTGCAATTGTGGACCCCGCTAAAGGGCGCGGGCGCTACTGCCACAATGGCAAACTGTTCCGCAACCGACTTCGAATAGAGGCCACTAGCCCCCACTACGCCACTATAGTGCGCTATTGAAAACTATGATTCCATCACAACAAAGGTGCACGAGAAACAAAACAGTCGTCCTATTTCTGTTGCCAAACCTATAATATGTGCCTTAAGTCGAAAATTTGCAGAACTCGGCCTCTACAAGTCACAGAAAATTCCTTCAGAAACCAAGCGACAATTTAAAATGCTTTTATGCTTTTCCCATATTATGACCGAACCTCTACAAGTCAAAAATGCTAACTAGGACGAAACTTAGAACATAATAGTTAAACCTTAATCCTAACAAGATATACATGAGGCCAGTCGATTGTCATGAACTGATACAACAAAATGACACCAATAGATCGATTTCCTACAACAATTAAATTTTCCATTTCCAACAAAAATGGAACACAAATGCAGCACCAAAAACTCAAAATATCCATCCCACATTCAATTATTAGTAAACTTAACATCAAATTCCACATCCACAAAATTTTCAATAAAAAACCAGACAATGAAAAATCAAACCTCATTTAAAAATTCAAAAATGCTTAAAACAGCATTTCCAATCTTGCGATCCACATCTACTCATATCCAGAATCAGCAAACACAAAATATTACCGCATAAAGAACCATAAAAGCCACATGAATCAAAAAGATTGCTAAAACTAGCATCGAAAAGTCAAACATGAAAAGAACCCTAGATCACTTAGAAACTTTTCATTTTCTCCAAATATAAAACAAATTGAACACGTAAACAAACACGAAACATGCAACAACGATAAAAGAATTGCCATAACCAGATCTCAAAAAAATTCAAACAACGGTTACAAAAAGAGAATCGGAAAGAGAAAAAGGGATCTGAGAAAAGATACCATCGCCATCCTTGTCGAATAGGCTGAAAGCTTCCTTGAACTCGGCGATCTGATCGTCGGTGAGCTGATCGGCCATTGGAGGTGAGAGAGAGAGAGAGAGAGAGAGAGAGAGAAGGGCGTTTGATTTGAGGAGCGAGAAAATACGGTAAAAGACAAGAAAGAGAAGGAAAACGATTGTGGAAAATAAGAGAGGAGGAGCCAGCCATATATATACACCCTGTCCCCGAGGCTTTGGTCCGAATACGAATAATAGCATCTTATCATATTTTTTTTATTCCTTTTCTCTAAAAATTAAGAAAAACATTTTTGTCACTTTGATAGTAGTATTCATGTTTATGTCTTTCATAATTTTAAGAGAGATTATGAAATTTGGATTGTGCATGGTTACATATGTCTTTTTCTCTGCACATATGTTTTGAATTAATATTTTAAAACAAAATTAGTAAAGTTTGTGATTGTGAGTTAGATGCATCTAATGAATCGTACACATGCAAACTGTACTAGTGACATAGATAAACGACTGCACACAATACTGATTCGAGATTATGTTATTTATTTTGAATTTGAATATCTCCAGTAGGAGCTAGTAACGACTGCACAAACCGTGCGCCGAACCAGTTCGGTTGGCCGTACACCGAACCAGTTATGGGGGGTTTCATATTGTACTGGCTCGGGCAACCATGCTCCGAACCAGTTCGGTTCTTGTGCTTCCAAACCTACCTATTGTACAGATTGTGCAGAATCATGGTTTTTAACACTATGTTTGATTTTATTTCCATTTTTAGGTACTAATATGGATGAAAGTGGCTACCCTGAATCTGATGCCCTTGTTGTGGACCATACGAGTTCATTTGAGACGAACGAAGTCTTTCCTACTCGTGATGACTTGCTTGTATATGTTCGTTCTGTTGCGCGTACTCTTGGAGTGGTTATTGTCATCAACCGGTCGGACAACGGACAGAGGTCAGGGAAAATCTTTTGTGAACTGATTTGTGAAAAGGCGGGAAAATACAAGCATGCTGAATGGTTCCTATGGGGAGCAGAAAATGTTGTTGCAAGTTTCGCCTAAAGGGAAAGTTTATCAAAAAACTTGATGGATGGATATTGACCGTTATGTGTGGAATACATAACCACACATTAATATCTTACGGCGAAGGTCATCCCCATAACAACAGATTAACGGCAGAACAGAAGGAAGTTGTTTCTAGAATGATGAAGAACTTGATTCCACCTAATCGGATCTTGGCCGAACTAAGGTCTATGTACCCTGTAGACAGCCACTTGAATCTCAAACAAATACACAATGCGCGTTCAAGGTTACGATCAAATAATCGTCAAGGTAGGACTGAACTCCAATAGTTGATGACTTATTTGGAGCGTAATAAATATGTGTATTGGCACAGAGTTGAATATGGGACTGAGGTTGTCAAAGAGATGTTTTGGGCACATCCAGACTCGATTGAGCTTCTGAATACATTTCCCATTGTTTTGTTGATTGATTCAACGTACAGGACAAACCGGTATAAATTTCCATTGGTTGAGATTGTCGGCGTCACATCAACCGAGCATACTTCCTCTGTTGCCTTTGCTTATGTCAATTGGGAGAAGAAGAATAATTTTGTATGGGTTCTTGAAAAACTGAGGGCATTGATTAGAGGACCAGAAGATGTGCCAAAGGTTATACTTACCGACTGTGACACACTTATTATGAATGCTTTGGCAATTGTTTTTCGAGAATCCGCAAACTTGTTGTGCCACTTCAACATAAAAAAGAATGTAAGAGCCAGGGATAGGATGTACATCCATCCCGTGGTTGCTCAAGAGAGCGACGAAGATAGGCCGATGGATAGAGTTAACGAAGTGATGGAAGCATTCCAAAAAGTTGTCCATGCGAAGACGGAGGAAGCGTATGATTTGGCTTTGGACCAATTTGAGGCTATAAGTCACCCATTTTACAACTTTGTTGCCTACGTGAAGAAGCAGTGGACCGCCGCCTTTAAAGAGATATTTGTAGAAGCGTGGATAAACTGTCATATGTACCTCGGCAACACCACCACCAACCGAGTGGAGTCGGCGCACTCAAACTTAAAGAAGGTCATGACAGTAGGGGTGATTTGTGTAAGTGTTGGGATTCGGTTGATGAAATGCTAAGAGTACAACATGGTGAACTTAAGCGACATTTTGAGTTGAGCCTCAGCAGAGTCAAATATAGTCATTGGAGCAAAATTTATGACAACCTTAAGGGTTTAGTTTCTACCAATGCGAATGACCATATTGGCAAAGAGTTGAAGCGTAGCTTCATTGGTATGGAGTATTCCGAATGTGGATGCGTCATAAGAACGACGCACGGTCTACCGTGTGCAAGTGAGCTTGCTAGGTAATTCATTCATCTAACTTTTTTAGTTTTATATAAATCATTTTAGATTATGTTTGTAATGTCAATTTCAACTATTTTGTAGCTACACAACGAACCTGATTTGCTTTCCATTGGATATAATGCATAATCACTGGAAGAGGTTCAGCGAGACTACGACTTGTACTCCAACTTGTTTAATGGAATGGGTAAAGTCGCCTATGTTATGAAGGCTTTGATGGAACAACATGTTGAAAAAATAGAAAATGAGAATTGGATGACTCTACCAGAATGTGCTTATTTGGTTGCAAATGCGTACAAGGTTGTGTTGGTTTGCTGGTCTCGTCATCTTTCGTTTTTGGTTTATCCATTTCAAATTGCACCAATCAAGAATGCACCGGTGTACCACCTATGCTTCACGGGGAACCACTTTTTATACGTGATTATTAAGAGAGGTTGCCTGATGCCAGGAGTAAGTACCTATTGGACAAAATTCAAAAAAGACATAGCAAAGGATTGGCCCAAGCCATTCACAATACGCTTGCAACAATGGAAAACTTTAACCTCAGATTTAGGTGGTCCTCCTTGTATTAACTTAGATAAAGATTGATGTTTAACCTTAGATTTTGATGTTTATTTCAATTTGTTCGTGACTTTTGAGTTTGGTTAAGTATTATTAAGACAATTCTATCAATACAATATCATTGTTTATGCTATTTGTTGAATTTAAGTTAAATTGAAGTAGTTATTTTACAGGTAGAATTACAATAATTTTGGCCAAAATTTGTCCAACAAGTTGCTGTCCAGAAACTTAATGTTTCTGTGTAGTAACAGACAGGTTCGGACCAGCCAAGGCCGAACTTGTTCGGCTAATGGGTGACCGAACCCAATAAAATATCAACTTCTCAGCCACACACACCCCTCGAAGGTTCGGACCAGTCAAGGCCGAACCGGTTCGGACATGGCACAATCGAACTGTCTAATTTACTATACTTGGTGGAGGTCCAGTCGAACTGGTTCGGCCAGCCGTGTGCCGAACCAAACCTCTTTTGCTACGTCACCTACTTCCCACGTGAGGGCAATTTGGGGATATTCAAAAATTAGGGGTGTCCACCGATTAGAGGGGGGGTTGTACGAAGTATGGGCCTAAATTTTTGGGTTAATTTTCCGTCCCTGAAAATATAGTTGTTTTTCAATTAGGCCCATGTTTTTCCCACATCCCTCCTTTCTCACCACACACCCCATAAGCCCAAATATTCCATAACTACCCTCAGTGGGATAACGCATTTTCGTGGTATTCGGTTGAGCTCAACCGAATATATTCGGCTAAGGCCAACCGAATGCATTCGGTTGAGGTCAACCGGACGTTATAAAAACAATAAGGGGTGTTCGATTAAATTTTGTTCGTTCGGGGAAGGGTAACTGAAACCATTCGGTTGACCCCAATCGAATTCACCTGTTACTGAGTTGAATGAATGAAAACCATAAAAGTTTCTGTTTAAGTTACAAATTACCAATTGCAGACAAATATTACTAACTCAAATTGGTTTTCATTTATAATAATACATAGCATATGGAAGTCGTGACAATCATACGTGGGAAATTAGTTGTCTTAATACAAATTCGAAAACAATAATTAATCACTATCACTATCTTTACTTATATCTACATAAGCCGCTGGTTGGTCCTCAAAGACCATGGCCTTCCACTTTTGCGAACGACCCATAAACGTTGTTTCCCAAAGTGCATCGGGCGGGGGTAGTGAACTTCCAGTCTTCAGAAAAACCTTTCACAGACAAAAAGAACCTAATGTTAACTAATTTTTGACCACAATATAAATTTGAATCGTAAATAAAGTTCAATATATACCTTTACAAAGTGTCTCTTCGTGAAGCATATGTTGAATTGACGGACATTTCTGAATGGGGCAGTATGAAATGGGTAAATGGTGAAAGACCCGTTAACAAACCAACAAGTCAATACAACTTGGTATATGTTAACGATGAGATACCCTATATCTAGTACAGTCATCCAATTGTCTTCACCGGTGTTTGACTGCATCAACAATTTCATCAGAAATGTGACTTTGCCCATACTACCATATACGCAAATGTAGAAGTCGATGAATTGCCTGATCTCCTCCAAATGATCATTTCTGACCGAAAGCCAAGCATCCTCACTCCGTCCAAGAAACGCTGCAATACACCGGAATTCACAGTGCCCATCAGGCTTAACATTAACAATATTGTCAACATAAGGATGAATGATTGATGGCAAGCCGTTTATGAATTCATAATAAGCCTCCGTATGAGTAACAGTAAGTGTAGGAGCTGGTGTAACAGTAGGTGTGGGAGCTTCTGTAATAGTAGGTGTAGGAGCTGATGTGGGTGTTTGCCTCTTAGGTAGGGGAGGAGTAGGTGTAGTAGTTGAACTGTCAGGTTGAGTTCTGTTTTTGCTTAGTGATGAACTACGTGGCAGACACTTTGACTTTAGTATAGGTGGAGTGCCAGTGGAACTCTTACTATGGGTAGGAGTAGAACGTTTTTGAGACTGAGCAACAGATGATGTATCTTCTTGAGAGTCAAAATTTTCATTCACGTGTTCCCAATGTGACTTTTCTCGCTTTGTAGAGAAGGCATAACTCACTTTCTTGCCTATTTTAGGTGCTCCCTTTGTGATGATTGGTTCCGGAGGGGGGCACATGGAAGTAGTGTCTGGGAAGGCCAACTCACGTGCTTTTGCCTTTAACATAATTTTACCCGCACGATCGGATGCATCAAATCTTCGATGTATAGCTTCAATTTCCATAATTAGATTCTACTCATCCTCATCCAAATTATCTTTATAGCTTACTTTGAAGTTTAATCTTAGCCAATGCTTATGAATCAGACGCAACGGTATTGGACCGCAGTAGTCCATCATACATATACAATATAAGTATATGATTCTAGTGACAATTCAGTTTACAAATTCAATAAAATATAAGAGAAAAATTTGAATACATACCTACTGAGTTCACATGCACTTGCTAGTCCGTGTGTGGTTCTAATCACACAGCCACATAATGATGGATCAATACTAATGGCTCCAGTCCGCTGCAACTCATCTGCAATATGATCTATAGCATTGGCAGAAACTACACCCCTAAGTTCTTCATAGATCTTCTTCATATGAGGAATTTTCACCCTACTCAGGCTATGCTCAAAACTCATCTTTAGTTCGTTAAACTAAATTCTAAGCATAGTACAAATTGAATCCCAAGACTTACACGCTGTCACCCAATATCTTCTTTAACCGAGAGTGTGCAGACTCAACTCTGTTAATCCATGCATCAATAAACATCTCTTTGTATGGGACCAACTATTGTTTGTTGACATAATCTATGAAGCTTTGATATGGTGAACACATAACATAGAAAAGTCCCAATTCAAATTCATACGCATCAATAGTTTTCGCATGGACAACTATTTCAATATCTTTGATGATCAACCGAGCTCTGGCCCTCACATTCTTTTTAATGTGAAATTGACACAGCAAATTGTTAGAGCATGGAAATACAACTGAAATAGAATTCATCAGACCTTCCTCGTTATCAGTAAGTATAACCTTTGGTAATTCATCCTGTCTCCTAAATAAACACTTTAGTTTTTCACAAACTCATGCATAGTTATCCAACCTATTAAAATTCACATAAGCAAATGCAACCGAAAAAGTCTTCTCGGTCGAGGTAACACCAACAATCTCAACCAATGGATACCTATACCGATTGGTCTTATATGTAGAATCAATCAACAAAACAATTGGGAATGTGTTGATAAGCTCAATGGAATCTGGATGTGCCCAAAAGATGTCTTTGACAACATTAGTCCCCTCTGCAACTCGAGATCGACCAGTAAACATATTTATCACGCTCCAGCAACTTCATCAATTGTTGGAGCTCAGTCCTACCCCCACGCATAGTCGATCGTTGCCTTGAACGACAATTGTATTTTTGCTTTAGAGTGGTTGTACTATCTTCAGGCTTCATTGTCTTAATTTCATTAAGTATGAGATTAGGCGCATTATGATTCTTAGTCATTCTTTCCACCACTGCCTTCTCTTCCTCAGTTAATCTACCACTGTATAGATGACCTTGACCATAACTCACCACCGCATGGTTATGTGTTCCACACATAACCCTCAATATCCAACTGCCACGCTTCTTGATTAACTTTCCTTTCAATCTAAATTGACAGCAACATTTCCTAGTGTTTGTTCCCTCTTTCGTACTAGTCATATAACGTCCACCTTTATCACAAATCAACGTGCAAAGTTCTTTACCTGATCGCTTTCCGGTGCCCGATCTAGATATCACAATGACCATGCCCAGAGACCTGCCGATGCCACATACCCATGTCAACAATTCTTCACAGTTTGCAAACAACTGAAAATGGAAAAATAAATAAATATCATTGTCTTTTTTAGGCAAATCAAAAGCAATGAAAATAATGATTGTTCCGTACCTTATCCGTTGTGAACGAACTCGTAAAGTCTTGTACCATCAAACCATCATTCGCTGTCATTTATATGATCCTGTAATGAAAACAAATTTCAGAAAGAGAAGTTGCTGCTGTTTCTGTAAAACGGCAATTCGGTTGCCCATAACCGAATACATTCGGTTACCCTAAACCAAATGTATTCGGTTCTCCTCTACTGAGTGAGTAATTCAAAACACCACCATATACGAATTTTTGCCCATTCGGTTGACCATACCCGAATCCATTCGGTTTAGGTCAACCGAAGCCACCCACAGGAAACACCCCCCAATGTGATTTTTGCGCATTCGGTCGACAAAAAAAAAGCATAGGTGGCAAACAGAGATCTGTCTTGTAATTTTTTCCATTTCTAATTATTTTAAATGCTTATGTGGAGGGACACTTCATCTTCTGTCTTCTTTTTCACCTTTCAGTCTTTGCAACTTCCCCTCATCACCACCATCTCCCCCTCCCTCTCCACTCTTGGTCTCACACCCCCTCTCTCTCACCCTCCACCACCACATCACCACCGCACCACTGCTATCAAACCACCTCACCGGCAAATCCCACTCCCACCCAAAGAATCTTGCAGGGTTTATTCATAAACAATAAAACTTCGTATAAACTAAGATATCCTCTTGGTAGCTAAATTGATCTTAGTAGGAATAGCTTTATGTTTGATTCCCCAAGCAAAGTGCTTAACTAGCCTTCCAAACGCCCTTCCAAAAGGCAACAAAATGATTATACAATGAAAAGGGTTTAAGTTAGGCTTTTTACCTTCCTCAAGCAAAATCATTGCGCACTTGGATTGATGACCTCGTTGAAATATCCTATTAGCAACCATGGTCAGTAATTTGAGCACGAATTGAAGAGAGATGGTTCCAGAGTTACAATCTTGTAGGAAAAGTTGGGCTAGCGTAGACTCACGACAAATACCTTATTTCTTAACCCAATATTAGCTTAAGACTAATAGTGTGTGCAAATAAATCAAAGACAGTAGCAGAGATATTGTTACCATTCTGTGGAAGAGTACACAACCCTCCTAACTGGCCTCTAGCTTCAAGAACACCTACCCTTCGGTAACAAGCTCTCGCCCAAAACGTAGTGGTCCTATTGAAAGCAATGTGAGTCGCCATAATAACGAGAAAGGTGGATGAAAAATTTCTAAGAAGATCCATAAGATGTCACTTAGCTTTACGATTGTGAGCTCCCTAGATATTCCAAAAGAGCACAGTGACGTCTTGGAAACCAATCATTGAGACACGATTGGGAAGACAACTCTATATGACATTGCAGCTACTGAACCATATCATTCTAAGTATCCCTCCAGTCATTAGGAGGGTCCATTCGACTCTCCAAGTTACCCCCATCAGTTCCATTGGACTCAACCACAATCGTACCTTCTGGTTGTGTTTCTTCAATGATATCCTACATTTCTATAGTGTAGTATCTGTTGATTAAATTATGGTCAAGCTCTGCGAAGAGAGACAGACCTGGTGAAGCTAGTTTCGTTGGGGGTATGATCCTTACCCGAGTTGGCCCAGAGTTCTTTCCAATTAAAGCAGGTCTATGGTCCGATGGTCCATTTGAGTCATAGATCTGGTGCGTTGATGTGCTATTGGGTTTGACTTTAAAGTGGGCTCTTTTCTCAAATCATTTATCACCAGCGGGTCATGCCTGCATTTTTTGCATGGCCCGCCAGCCTTAGAAGGCCCTTCATTAAATTTGCGTTAGTTGCCTAGAGTGAAGGTTGGAGATGAACCTAGATTTTTTTCCTTTCCCATCGCCGTGATTCCTAGGATTTTGTTGACCCCTTCATTCATCATTATTCGCCCAATCATTATTTTCTTTCTTTCCTGATTTGGTTGTTTGCTGAGTACGTTTTTTGCGCACAATAACCAGTCAGACCCATGTAAATCCAACCCCTTCTCTTGTGCATCAAGTAATTCGGTTATTGCTTGTTGGTTTTTTCTATGATTTTTGCCCTTGTGTCCACAGGTTGCACTTCTGGAACCCTAGGTTGCACTGCCTCAACTTCACGATTAGGCTGTGTAACACCCCAAATTTTTCCTTACTAATATGTGTGCATCTATTAGCAATTGTGTGATATGCTCATTTGTGCTAGTTAAAATAATTAGTATATTATAATAATATAATACTGTACTTAATTCATATATTAGTAGCTATGAATTGTATTTATCAACTAGTATTTACGATTATTTGCTATATACATAGATGTATATAATTACGTTTTCTATATCAATAGTAATAATACATGTTTAACCTAAACACATAATTCCATTTCTTCATGCCCTCATCAAGTCAGCCGCAGCCCCAAACCCCAAATACATAATTTATGTCTCTTTCATCTTTTCCAATGCAAGTGTACTTACGGTAGATTTCATTCCCTTGAGCTACCCCATATCTTTCCCATGATTATGAGTGTCGAGTATTCACATGTAGCTTCTTATCATTTGTTTGCCTTTTTATGTGTCATTTCCTAATTCTTAGTGTTAGACCTCCACGTCCAGCATATGTCAAGAGATGTGAATCCTTATCATTTGATTGCCATCGTATGTTTCATTATTTTAATATTAAACCTTCATGCAATGGCTTAACCACGTTCC
This sequence comes from Astragalus glycyphyllos, assembly GCA_963573325.1. Classification (NCBI taxonomy): domain Eukaryota; kingdom Viridiplantae; phylum Streptophyta; class Magnoliopsida; order Fabales; family Fabaceae; genus Astragalus; species Astragalus glycyphyllos. Next base: position 18,318,244 of record OY754307.1, read on the forward strand.
ACTCTGTGTGATTCGTTAATCAACTTCAGTTGTCGTCTCCGATAATACAATATCATCAGACTTATGTGAGTTCAGGGTTTTAGATGTTCGTCACTTTCCTTCGCATTAGCCAATGTACGCCTTTGTCCAGTATCTTTTTACTAACCTCACACCTATGGATAGTTAAATGTCACACTCTCTTTACTTGATTCTGAACAGTACTAGTTTGGGGTGCAACACATATTTATTAGTGATTCATAGAGTTTTCAAACCCACGTGATTCCGATGGATGATGTGCATGTGCGGGATAATCTCACTGTGGAGACAATGCCTGTGCGAATTGAAGATCGTGAAGTGAAGACTTTACGTGGCAAAGAGATAAACCTGGTGAAAGTGGTCTGGTTAGGAGCTGCTGGTGAAAGCATGACATGGGAGTTGGAGAGCAAGATGCGAGAGTCCTATCCGGAGCTGTTTGAATCAGGTATGTTTTCGAGGACGAAAGATTCTAAGTGGGGGAGGGTTGTAACACCCCGGAAATAATTTAATTAAAATAGTTGATTGAATTATTAAAATAATTTGGAGGCGGGATATAGATAAATTAAAAGGTTAATATTTTATATGCGTAGGAGGTGAAACGAGTAAAGGAGATGGTGACGTAGAGAGCCCAGTGTTTACTGAGCCCTCAACTTAAACCCTGGGGGTTTAAGCCAAACCCTCATTCGCAGCAAGCAAAAGAAAAACAAAAGTGAGAGTGAGAGAGAGAGCACGCGGCGCAAAGAGGGAGAGAAGAGGAGGGTTTCGCGAAGAATTTCAAAAGGAGATTGTTCGTGTTGCCGTGGTTTTGTTCGTGTCTCGTTCGTCGTGTTCCGGAGCTTACGTTATTTGAGGTAAGGGTGGGCTTAACCTTGATAATGGGTTGATGATAATTATGTGTGGGTAGTCTAGGGTTTTGTTGAATTGTTCGTGTTGTTGCATATCGTGTTTTCGTTGAGATTGGTGCTTTGATGATTATTGCACGTTATTGTGATTTGTTTCGTTATTTGTTGTTGCGTGATTGTTGTATCACGATGATGGTGTTGTTATTGTTCGTGTTTTTGTTGTTGCTGTGCGTGGTTGATTGTTGTTGTCGCGTTGTCGAATTGTCGTTTTTGTTGTGGTGGTTGCGGTGTCGTTGCCGTTAGGGTTTGGTGTTTGGCAATTTAGCGATTCTGGACACTGGTTCGGTTTTTCTAAAACTGGCGCTGTTTGGTTGATCCAAAAATTATGAGGTTGATTGTTTTTGAAAATAGACTTAACGTCGGTCGTTTTGGCACTGGTTTCGTTAAATTCGGAGTTGTATAGCTCGAGTTATAGGCGATACAAGTTAGGTTAAAATTCTGGAAACGATTTGGGTATAGATTCGGTATTTCGGTGACTGGGAACGTTGTATTGACCGAAAAATTATGTGGTTTATTTTTCTGGAAAATAGACTTAACGGTTGTTAATTTGGCACTGGTTTGGTTGCGTTTAGAGTTGTGTAGCTCGAGATATGAATTCCACAAGTTAGAGTAAGATTCTGGAAACAATCTGGACACAGGGTCAGTGTTTTGGTTACCACGTTTTCAAAAGAACTCCTTTTCGAACGAATCCAATTTCTTTGAAAACTAGACAAAATTTTCCCAGTTTATGCACAAGTTTCATGCAATTTGATTGAGTTTTGGTCACTTTGGAATTGCTTGAATTTGAGGGACAGAAACTGTCCTCTTTTGCAACTAGCCTGTGTGCTTTTCGAAAACTGTACCTATTGGACACTCTCCTTCAAAAACTGAACTTAGGGATGATAACCAGACCCATAGGGCCTTCCAACAAGTATTTATTTGTTGAAATCCGATGTCGTTTGCTATTTTAATTAATTTGCTGAAGTAGGTGCGATGTGCCTAGGCGCTGTGCGCCAGTCTTGTGCGTGGTGTGCGTGCGTTATGTCCGCGTTGTGGAGCCGTCTGGTGTTAATATTTCAGGTGCGGTGCTGGTATGCTCAGGAGAGTTTAGTGGTAGCTGTGATGCTACAACTTGGTGCTATTTTTGGTGAAATCATTTGTTTTGATTCTGGTGATATAGTATTTATTTTAAATACTTGTTATGGTGAGTTGGTGCATAATCATGGTGTCGCATTGTCATATGCATGTTTTGGTGATATAGGCTCTGCCTCTGGTGTTTATTGGTGATATGCCCGTCGTGGCTCATTTTGGTGATCGGTACCGCATGCATATGCCCACTGGAGGGGTTGCATATCATCCCGTTGTCTATGAATGTTATAATTTTGGTGGTTCACTGTCAAATGGATTTTTCCTTTAGTATCTGGTGCTGTGATATGGTGTAATTGTATTGTGTTGCTGTAGTTACCTGATGCTAGCATATTTTTATCATCTGCTTATTATCTCTGTTAGACTCACCCCTTCTGCTTGGAATGTTGCTCTCATGCGGCAACGCTGCAGGTGATCGCTAGTGCTCGTGGAGGAATTGCTAGGTTTTGCTTCCTCTCTCGTTTGGGTCTGTGTCAGCTCTGATATGTAGCACCGGGGAGTCGTTAGTTATCGTTTTGAACTATTATTTTAGTTATTGGAAATTGTTTTAATTAATTTTGGAGATGTCTTTAATTGTTAATTCTGGAGATGTTTAAACTGGTTAATATTTCCGCTGCTTGGTGATTTCTTTTTAAAATGGTGAAAAATGTAGCGCCCTTCGAGGTGACTCTGATAATTGTCTATTTAATTGTAATAGTAAAAGGGGGATGTTACATTAGTGGTATCAGAGCAGTTCGGTCTGTCCGGCCAAGTTGTCGAGTCGTCGAGTCGAGTAACACTTGAGTAATTGTTACTCGTTTCTGATTATAGTTTCTGTTGCAGTGTTAGGTTGAGATGGCAGGACGGAACGATGCTGCACTCGCTGCTGCTTTGCAGGCTGTGGCTCAAGCTGTGGAGAATAACCCAGGTGCTGCTGGTGATGCTGGGTCGCGCAGTTTGGCTACGTTTCAGAGGGAGAATCCTCCTACCTTTAAGGGCAAGTATAACCCTGATGGTGCTTTGGCGTGGCTGAAAGAGATGGAGAGAATATTTCGTGTTATGGATTGCTCTGAGGCGCAGAAAGTCAGGTATGGTACTCATATGCTGGCAGAGGAGGCTGATGACTGGTGGTTGGAGGTGAGGCAGAGGTTGGCGACTGTGAATGAAGAGGTCACTTGGGCTGTGTTCAGCAGAGAATTTCTGAGAAAGTATTATCCTGAAGATGTCCGTGGGAAGAAAGAGATTGAGTTTCTGGAGCTGAAGCAGGGTAATATGTCGGTGACTGAGTATGCTGCCAAGTTCATTGAATTGGCGAAGTTCTATCCACATTATGGTGAGGCTGGTGCTGAATTCTCCAAATGCATCAAGTTTGAAAATGGGTTGCGGGCTGATATCAAGAAGGCGATAGGGTATCAGAAAATTCGGGTGTTCTCGGAGTTGATTGACAGCTGCAGAATCTTCGAGGAAGACAGTAATGCTCATTCTAGAGTCATGAGGGATAAGCAGAAGAATTTCTCGAGTCGTGGGAAGCCGTATGAGGTTCCAGCTGGTAAGGGCAATCAGAGAACTGCTGTGGGTAAGAGACCTAGTGGGGGAGATGCTGCTGCTAGTGTGGTATGTTACAAGTGTGGTAAACCCGGTCATAAGCGTCCTGACTATCCAGGTGATGTGAAGAAGTGCTACAAGTGTGGTAAAGAGGGTCATATGGCGTCTAGCTGTGATCGAAAGGATGTGTTATGCTACAACTGTGGTAAGGGTGGTCATATCAGCACTCAGTGTCCTAAACCGAAGAAAGAAAGGTCCGTTGGGAAGGTGTTCGCTCTGGCGGGGTCAGATGCAGTGAATGAGATCAGAGGTACATGCTATATTAATAATTCTCCTCTTATTGCTATTATTGATACTGGTGCTACCCATTGTTTTATTGCTACTGCATGTGTTGAGAAATTAGATCTTGTTTTATCTTCTATGTTGAGGGAGATGGTTATCGATACTCCGGCTAAGGGTTCGGTGACTACCTCGGTTGTTTGTGCTAAATGCCCTTTATCGATATTCGGTAATGATTTTCTCGTTGACTTGATTTGTTTGCCGCTGAGCGGAATGGATGTTATTCTAGGTATGGACTGGTTAGTTGATAACCATGTTCATATCAACTGTCATGAAAGGTCTGTGAGTTTCTTTTCTCCTGAAGAGGAAGAGTCTGGTTTGTTGTCTGCTGGTCAGTCATTGCATAGGGTAATGAGGTCCAGTTGTTTTCATTAATGGCGTCATTGTCTGCTGAGAGCCAAGCGAAGGTTGATGAGTTGCAGGTGGTGCGAGAGTTTTCTGAGGTTTTTCCCGACGAGATTCCGGATGTACCACCAGAGAGAGAGGTTGAGTTTGCTATTGATCTGGTACCTGATACTAAACCTGTGTCTATGGCACCGTATAGAATGTCTGCATCTGAATTGTCAGAACTGAAGAAGCAACTCGAGGATCTGCTCGAAAAGAAATTTGTGAGGCCAAGTGTGTCGCCGTGGGGAGCTCCAGTGTTGTTGGTGAAAAAGAAAGATGGTAGTATGAGGTTGTGCGTAGACTATCGGCAGCTGAATAAGGTGACTATTAAGAACAAGTATCCGCTTCCGAGGATTGATGACTTAATGGATCAGTTGGTGGGTGCTCAGGTGTTCAGTAAAATAGATTTGAGATCGGGTTATCATCAGATCAAGGTGAAAGACGAAGACATTCAGAAGACAGCTTTCAGAACCCGTTATGGGCATTATGAGTATTCCGTGATGCCTTTCGGTGTGACTAATGCGCCGGGAGTGTTCATGGAGTACATGAATCGTATCTTTCGTGAGTATCTGGATCGGTTTGTGGTGGTATTCATTGACGACATCCTAATATATTCTAAGTCAGAAGAGGAGCTTGCAGAACATCTGAGATTGGTATTGGAAATTCTGAGGGACAGGAAATTATATGCGAAGCTGTCTAAGTGTGAGTTTTGGTTGAAAGAGGTTAGCTTTCTGGGTCATGTTATTTCGGGGAATGGAATTGCCGTGGATCCGTCTAAGGTTGATGCCGTGTTACAATGGGAGTCTCCGAAGTCAGTTACTGAGATTAGAAGTTTTCTGGGTCTGGCAGGTTACTATAGGAGGTTTATAGAAGGATTTTCGAAGTTGGCACTTCCATTGACTCGGTTGACTTGCAAGGGTAAAGCTTTCATCTGGGATGACTGTTGTGAAGGGAGCTTCAAAGAATTAAAGGAGAGGTTGACGACGTCTCCTGTTCTGACGTTGCCTAATCCGGAAGAGTCGTTTATGGTGTATTGTGATGCTTCCAAGATGGGGTTGGGAGGTGTGCTTATGCAGAATGGTAAGGTAGTTGCCTATGCGTCGAGACAATTGAGGACTCATGAGAAGAACTACCCTACCCATGATTTAGAACTTGCTGCAGTTGTGTTCGCGTTGAAAATTTGGAGACATTGTCTGTATGGTTCGAGGTTTGAGGTGTTCAGTGATCATAAGGGTTTGCAGTATCTGTTTGATCAGAAAGAGTTGAATATGAGACAGCGCAGATGGTTGGAGTTGCTGAAAGACTATGACTTTAGCTTGAACTATCATCCGGGAAAGGCTAATGTGGTAGCTGACGCTTTAAGTCGAAAGACGTTGCATATGTCAGCAATGATGGTTAGAGAACTCGAATTAATTGAGCAGTTCAGGGATATGAGTTTGGTTTGTGAAGTGACGCCTCAGAGTGTCAGATTGGGGATGTTGAAGATTGATAATGAATTCATGGCTAGCATTCGAGAAGCTCAGAAGTTAGATGTTAAGTTAGTTGACCCGATGGTTGGGATTGATCAATCCGAGAATAAAGACTTTGAGTTGGATGCGCAGAATGTATTGAAGTACAGTGGAAGAATCTGCATTCCTGATGAGGAGGAGATGAAAAGAGCAATTTTAGAAGAAGGTCATAGGAGTAAGTTGAGTATCCATCCGGGAGCTACAAAGATGTATCAGGATCTGAAGAAGATGTTTTGGTGGCCTGGTATGAAGCGTGATGTGGCGCAGTTTGTGTATTCCTGCTTGACTTGTCAGAAATCGAAGGTTGAGCATCAGAAGCCTGCTGGGTTGATGCAACCGTTGGAGATTCCGGAATGGAAGTGGGATAGTATTTCTATGGATTTCGTGATAGGGTTACCTAATACTGTGAGGGGGCACGATTCGATTTGGGTGATTGTGGATAGATTGACGAAGTCTGCTCATTTTATTCCTATCAATATCACGTATCCGGTGTCGAGGTTGGCAGAGATTTATATTCAGGTGGTTGTGAAGTTGCATGGTGTTCCTTTGTGCATTGTGTCTGACAGAGATCCTAGGTTCACTTCTGATTCCTGGAAGAGTTTGCAAGAAGCGTTGGGTTCTAAATTGAGGTTGAGTTCAGCTTATCATCCTCAAACTGATGGACAGACAGAGAGGACCATTCAGTCGTTGGAAGACTTGTTGAGATCTTGTGTTCTTGAGCAGGGAGGTGCGTGGGATACTCACCTTCCGTTGATCGAGTTTACTTACAACAATAGTTACCATTCTAGCATCGGGATGGCACCGTTCGAGGCATTGTATGGTCGGAGATGTAGGACTCCGTTGTGTTGGCATGAATCTGGGGAGAGTATTGTTCTTGGACCCGAGGTTGTTCGAGAGACTACTGAAAAGGTGAAATTGATCCGTGAGAAAATGAAAGAGTCGCAGAGTAGACAGAAGAGCTATCATGATAAGAGAAGGAAGGATTTAGAATTCCAAGCTGGTGATCATGTGTTTTTGAGAGTCACGCCTATGGCTGGTGTTGGGCGTGCATTGAAGACAAAGAAGTTGACTCCTCGTTTCATTGGACCGTATCAGATCACTGAGAGAATTGGTAATGTTGCTTATAGGGTGGCCTTGCCGCCTAATCTTTCGTATTTGCACGATGTATTTCATGTGTCGCAACTTCGGAAGTATATTTCGGATCCGTCCCATGTGATTCCGATGGATGATGTGCATGTGCGGGATAATCTCACTGTGGAGACAATGCCTGTGCGAATTGAAGATCGTGAAGTGAAGACTTTACGTGGCAAAGAGATAAACCTGGTGAAAGTGGTCTGGTTAGGAGCTGCTGGTGAAAGCATGACATGGGAGTTGGAGAGCAAGATGCGAGGACGAAAGATTCTAAGTGGGGGAGGGTTGTAACACCCCGGAAATAATTTAATTAAAATAGTTGATTGAATTATTAAAATAATTTGGAGGCGGGATATAGATAAATTAAAAGGTTAATATTTTATATGCGTAGGAGGTGAAACGAGTAAAGGAGGTGGTGACGTAGAGAGCCCAGTGTTTACTGAGCCCTCAACTTAAACCCTGGGGGTTTAAGCCAAACCCTCATTCGCAGCAAGCAAAAGAAAAACGAAAGTGAGAGTGAGAGAGAGAGCACGCGGCGCAAAGAGGGAGAGAAGAGGAGGGTTTCGCGAAGAATTTCAAAAGGAGATTGTTCGTGTTGCCGTGGTTTTGTTCGTGTCTCGTTCGTCGTGTTCCGGAGCTTACGTTATTTGAGGTAAGGGTGGGCTTAACCTTGATAATGGGTTGATGATAATTATGTGTGGGTAGTCTAGGGTTTTGTTGAATTGTTCGTGTTGTTGCATATCGTGTTTTCGTTGAGATTGGTGCTTTGATGATTATTGCACGTTATTGTGATTTGTTTCGTTATTTGTTGTTGCGTGATTGTTGTATCACGATGATGGTGTTGTTATTGTTCGTGTTTTTTTTGTTGCTGTGCGTGGTTGATTGTTGTTGTCGCGTTGTCGAATTGTCGTTTTTGTTGTGGTGGTTGCGGTGTCGTTGCCGTTAGGGTTTGGTGTTTGGCAATTTAGCGATTCTGGACACTGGTTCGGTTTTTCTAAAACTGGCGCTGTTTGGTTGATCCAAAAATTATGAGGTTGATTGTTTTTGAAAATAGACTTAACGTCGGTCGTTTTGGCACTGGTTTCGTTAAATTCGGAGTTGTATAGCTCGAGTTATAGGCGATACAAGTTAGGTTAAAATTCTGGAAACGATTTGGGTATAGATTCGGTATTTCGGTGACTGGGAACGTTGTATTGACCGAAAAATTATGTGGTTTATTTTTCTGGAAAATAGACTTAACGGTTGTTAATTTGGCACTGGTTTGGTTGCGTTTAGAGTTGTGTAGCTCGAGATATGAATTCCACAAGTTAGAGTAAGATTCTGGAAACAATCTGGACACAGGGTCAGTGTTTTGGTTACCACGTTTTCAAAAGAATTCCTTTTCGAACGAATCCAATTTCTTTGAAAACTAGACAAAATTTTCCCCAGTTTATGCACAAGTTTCATGCAATTTGATTGAGTTTTGGTCACTTTGGAATTGCTTGAATTTGAGGGACAGAAACTGTCCTCTTTTGCAACTAGCCTGTGTGCTTTTCGAAAACTGTACCTATTGGACACTCTCCTTCAAAAACTGAACTTAGGGATGATAACCAGACCCATAGGGCCTTCCAACAAGTATTTATTTGTTGAAATCCGATGTCGTTTGCTATTTTAATTAATTTGCTGAAGTAGGTGCGATGTGCCTAGGCGCTGTGCGCCAGTCTTGTGCGTGGTGTGCGTGCGTCATGTCCGCGTTGTGGAGCCGTCTGGTGTTAATATTTCAGGTGCGGTGCTGGTATGCTCAGGAGAGTTTAGTGGTAGCTGTGATGCTACAACTTGGTGCTATTTTTGGTGAAATCATTTGTTTTGATTCTGGTGATATAGTATTTATTTTAAATACTTGTTATGGTGAGTTGGTGCATAATCATGGTGTCGCATTGTCATATGCATGTTTTGGTGATATAGGCTCTGCCTCTGGTGTTTATTGGTGATATGCCCGTCGTGGCTCATTTTGGTGATCGGTACCGCATGCATATGCCCACTGGAGGGGTTGCATATCATCCCGTTGTCTATGAATGTTATAATTTTGGTGGTTCACTGTCAAATGGATTTTTCCTTTGGTATCTGGTGCTGTGATATGGTGTAATTGTATTGTGTTGCTGTAGTTACCTGATGCTAGCATATTTTTATCATCTGCTTATTATCTCTGTTAGACTCACCCCTTCTGCTTGGAATGTTGCCCTCATGCGGCAACGCTGCAGGTGATCGCTAGTGCTCGTGGAGGAATTGCTAGGTTTTGCTTCCTCTCTCGTTTGGGTCTGTGTCAGCTCTGATATGTAGCACCGGGGAGTCGTTAGTTATCGTTTTGAACTATTATTTTAGTTATTGGAAATTGTTTTAATTAATTTTGGAGATGTCTTTAATTGTTAATTCTGGAGACGTTTAAACTGGTTAATATTTTCGCTGCTTGGTGATTTCTTTTTAAAATGGTGAAAAATGTAGCGCCCTTCCAGGTGACTCTGATAATTATCTATTTAATTGTAATAGTAAAAGGGGGGTGTTACAAAGGGTGTCACAGGTGGTGTCACCTTTGTTGTTGTGCAGTTTCTTGTGTGGAAAGTAGCCACAGTTGGCACAGATGATGTGAAGACCTTCATATTGCACTTTGTACCAGTAGCCTTTGACACACACCTTTCCCCACCACTGGCTTCGTGAGATCAATCTCGACACATATTCGGGCAAATCTACCTCGTTCCACGTTGAGGTGATTTGAATCAACCTTGACTGGTGTGAACACCCAATTTTAACCGGTATTTTGCACTTTTTTAGTAACAAATCATAAAAAATATGTTTTTTGTGTTTATTTGATTCTTAATCCCTCAAAAAGGTTGTTTTGCGCTAATTTACTAATTTTGCGTTATTATTAATTTTTTTAGAGGTTAAACATAAAATAAGTAAAATATGCTATTTGATACAAAAAGAGAATGTCCATGTACATGACTTGGCCCTAGAATGCCAAAGTTACAAAAAATATAAAAATAGACCAAATGCCTAAAACTACAGCTACCCGTGAAGGAACTTTCTCTATCCTCAGGCCTCTTTTCGACGATCCTAACGGTGAAAATGAAGATATATGTCTCTTGAACCTTCTGTCAAAAAATGAAAACGATCCAACGGTTAACGCATCCGAAATCGAACTTTTACGGTGACAGGTTTGAGAAAAATACCAAAAACTACAGCTACTTGCAAAGGCAATTTCTCTCTCCTCAGACCTTGTTTCAAGGATCCGAAGGGTGAAAGAGAAGACATGTGCCTCTTGAACCTTATGTCAAAAAATAAAGACGATCCAACGGTTAACGAATCCGGAATCTCACTTTTACGGTGGCTGGTTTGAGCAAAACGGGAATTGCTTTCTCTAAATGAAAATTGTGTTCGCTATCTTATTTTTGTCCCACATCGCTTGAGAGAAGCAAGATCTAGCAATGGGCTATATAAGAGGTTGAGAGGCGAAGACTAGAGGAGGAGGTCATTGACGGACTAAGTGATCTTTTGGGCTAGCCTTTGCGGGTCCTTTACACTAAAAGTCTATCTTTGATTAGTTTGTACGTTTTTTGACTCGGCTATTTAGTTCTCAAAGCGGTTTTTGTACGAGACGATTCTGGGCTCAAAATGGACCAGATAGGAGTCCGGTTCACAGTTGACCTGGTCAGGCTGCTCGATGTAGTTCAGTATTCATCGTGTTCGTCAACTTAAGGTTAGTTTTTGTATTTATTTATTTAGATACATATGTATTTATTATTTATTTTATTTATTTATTTTTGTATATATTTATTTATTTATTCCTTTTTTTATATGCATAGTTATTTATTTTATTTCTTTTTATCTTTCCTTTTTACATTACTGTTGTTGCTATTATTATTATTATTATTATTATTATTATTCTAAAACATGGAAAAAAAAACAGTTGTCTTAGTTCACTTAAGTTTTTTATTTTTTTATTTTTTATTTCTTTCTCTCTTCTTTTTTTTCAAAACAAATAAAAATCATAAAAATGGTTTTTGATTGAGGTGTACACCTTGTCAAATTCCGGTTTAAGGGACTTTAGCTGTACAGCTTTGACCTTAAACCCCTCTTCAAAAAATTAAAATCAATAAACAAACAAATATTTTCTATAAGAACTACGTACTCTTTTATTCTCCGCCACGCGGAGATACGTAGGAGCGGGGCCGCCCCGTCAAAGCGAAATTAATTCTTTTTTTAATAAATAATCAATTTTTTTCTTTAACACCTATTTTCTATGAAAAAATAATAATAAAAATGGTTTTGATCAAGGTGTACACCTTGTCAATTCCGGTTTAAGAGACTTTAGCTGTACAGTTTTAATCTTAAACCTCTTCAGAAATAAAATCAACCAACCAACAACATTTTCAGGAAGAACTACGTGACTTTTGAGTTCCTCATTGCACTAGAGGATACGTAGGAGCGGGGCTTCCCCGTCAAGTCAAAACTAAATTTTTCCAAATTAGTTTTATTATTTTCTACTATCCAATATTATTTTGGGGTAAACAAATAATAATTAGATAATTTATTTGCACAATCAAATTAAGGTAACCGTCATAGGACGGATGTACTAGGGGTGTAGTGAAATTAGGTTTTCGCCATTCCCTTTGCATAATTGACTCTCGAATCCAACCTAGTTTTCGTAGACCAATGATTTAAAGGCAGGTTTTTCTCAATTTCCCTTAATAAATAAATTGGGTGGCGACTCCATTAAATAAACGATTTTTGAGCCGTCCACGTCGGGACCCCGGTCACGACAGATGGCGACTCCGCTGGGGACAGGTGAGAGTCAAGCCTATTTAATTTGTTTGTGCAATATATTTTTATGCTATTATTTGTTGTATATAAACCCTAGGGTAGAAGACTTTGAATATTGTTGTCTGGTTGTATTTTCTGGTTGTTTTGCCGGTACATTTCCTTATTATTTTTATTTTTTAGGGTTTGAGGTTTGTATGCTTCCTTCACACACTACACATTTCCAACAAAACACACGTTGAGAGTTGGGCTTAAACCGGAGCCTAACACATAGGTTAGACCGAGGATAGGTAGTGGAGGTCATCTTGGATGTACATCCTTGGGGCTTCCATGAAATCCTCATCTAGAGTACGATTCTTCTATGCGGGTATCCACGCTTTGGATGTACATCCCCGTGTGTTTGTCCTCTAGAAGAGTACTTGGCTCTTGAGACCTTAAACCTCATAGGTTAGAACAGCCAGCTTGTGAGTACCCATGATAGTAGACCCTAGATCTTAAGGCCCGATAGCATGGGTTGACCAAACTAGGTCACAAAGGAAGCTACTCTACCTCTTACCTTACTCTTCATAAAAAAATCATTTTTCCATCTACGTTTTTTATTTCAAAAATTATTCAAAAAAATCTCTTCACATGCATCTTTTCATTTTTATTTCTGCATAAAAATAACACAAAAAACAACATAAAGATTACATTGCAATGCATAAAAATTATAAATAAATAAAAAATCATATTGCATCTCATGCATAAAGACCATAAAAAAATCATGTTGCATTTGTAGTAAAAAAAAAAATAGTGCATTATCATTTACAGTTTTCTTTGCATGAGTTCTTAGAAAAAAATACATTTCTCTGCATATATTGGCATTTTTATTGCATTATCATTCATCATAAATTACATATGTTGCATTATACCACGTATAATTTTTCTTGGCATGAGTACTTAAAAAAATTTGTTTATGCATGTAGTGCGCATTTTCATTGCATTATCATAAATTTCACCGTATTTCATTTTTTTCTCTGTGCATATACGTAAAAAAATGAGTAAATAAAGCAAACCACATTTTTATTCATCAATCCTCATAGTATATTCCCTTCAAATGGGGCAAAAAAACAAAAAGTGCACTGCATTTCTTGCATAAAAACATTACATCTTAAGATGAATGCTTGCATACATACCATACCATGCATTCCATGACATCTTGTTTGCTTTGACCCATTCTCATGTAGCATAAAATTTTCTTTAAAGAAAAATAAATAAATAAATAAATAAGGAAAGTGCTGAAGTCATTGAGTTATGTTCACAATGAATAGAGAAAAGTTAAATTTTTGTGCTTGCATAAAAATGGATATCAATCAAGCTTAGACACATGGGATCATTCTCTTGAAACTGTTGAGAAATCACTAGAGAGTTAGAGAAGTAATGCGAGGAAATGTTTCTGGGGCACAACATGTGGGCATTTTGAAAAAATTAGAGGAAAAAGGGGAGACATAAGGTTGACAATAAGTTCTTGAAAAAAAAAGAGCATAAAGCGGGGAAAAGAGGGGGAAAAGATGATTGTCATTAGCACTTGTTTAATCATGTTGTACAAAGTCAAATAAGCTTGAAACTAAGTTAACTTGGTTGAAGCTTTATACTAACGAATTTGCATGGATTTAAAAACCCATTTCCATCCCTCCTCACCCCAAGTTTCCCTTAAAAACTGACCCCTTCAAGTTCTTGCCTCAAGTGATAATTCTCAAAGCCCTTTTGGTTGTGTCATTCGAGGGTGAACCAGTGAATGAATATCATATTTTGAACATCCATTTCCCCAAAAAAAAAAGAGCAAAAGAAAGAGAGAGCAAAAATTTTGTCAAAAGAGTAAATATTTTTCTTTTCGAAATTAAAATTTTGAAAATGGGGAATCATGATTCCAAATGAAGAGTGGCCATTCATTTTTTCTTTTCTTCTCTACCCCAAACAAAAATGAAGTATCGTAATTCCCTTTTTATTAAACCCCGGACAAGGATCGACACTACATCAGAATTTGGTGCATTTAGATTATCAGATGATTTCCAAAGATAGAAAATTGATGACACCCAAATCAGGAACATTGGAGGAAAAGAAAAAAAAGAGGTTGAAAAAAAAACAAATGATTGTGAAGGGTGAAAAAAAATAAAGAGAGAATCAGCCATATATCATGTAGATGTGAAGGCTGAAATGAGAGGAGAAAAAAATGAAAAACAGAGAAAAAAAGTGAAAAAAGAAAGAAAAAAAAAAGGTAAAAAGGAGAAATGAAGGAATCAAATGGTGTTGTCATAAAAATACATAGAAAGCTAAATGCACTAAAGATCCTTGATCCACCTAACCCGTAAAACCTTTCTCTGAACCTTCTAATCACTTTTCTTCCATAAAACATTTCTTTGAAGCCTTCTAGTCATTTTTCTTCCATAACCCATAAACCCTAGCCGTAAAACATTGTTCTTCCATAGCCCATAATCCATACACGTAAAACATTTCTTTGAGCTTTCTGATCACATTTCTTCCATAACTCATACTCATGAAACCTTTCTTTGAGCATTTCAATCACATTTCTTACGTAACTCATGTCCGTGAAAACCTTTCTTTAAAAGCTTCTAATCACATCTCTTCCATAGCCCATAGCCAATTTACAAACCTCTAAAGGTCCACTCTGATCGAAGAATGTTTGTTTTCATTTTCATAATATTAGTTTTGAAATAAATCATTTGCTTCGTTTAAACTTTTTTTTGCTTTAAAAAAAATGAAAAAAGTGAGGCCCGCTAGACTGAAAACCCTGTAAAGGCAGTCTAGGCAAAAGTTAGGGTTTTAAAAAAATAATAATAAAAAAATAAAGAAGAGACAAAGCCCGCTAGACTGAAAACCTGTAAAGGCAGTCTAGGCAAAAGATAGGGTTTTAAAAAAAAAAAAAGACAAACCCCGCTAGACTGAAAACCTTCAGAGGCGGTCTAGGCAAAAATTAGGGTGCAAAATGGGAATGAGACTTACAATGATCATTTGAGTAGTTCACTGGGTTTCTCCTACTTTTGCCAAACATGAGTCTTCATTGGGCAATTTTGTGGAGAATAAGCTTGAGAGTCTCAAGAAACCTCACACTGGGGCAAATATTTTACAAGATTCTCCACGAGCCAAGAGTTTCTTGCTATACTAGTGTATTATTCTCTCAAGACAATGTCTTTCACTGGCTAAGGGAAAAATCTTACAAGACCATTCATGAGTCAAAATTTCTTTCTACACCAGTGTCGTTTTATCTTGAAGAGCGTCTATTGCCACACAAAGCCAAAAATTTGCAAGACCCATCATGAGTCAAACCGGTATAGTATGCTAATGCAGCCTACTCTTGGGGCAAATCCTATTTACCAATACTGGGGCAGAAATATTTTCATGACCCTTGATTAGTCAGATTTTGCTTGCTACACCTAGTAGTCTTCCCTTTGTGATAAAACCTTTCTTCAATTCCCAACCTATTTCAGCAAGTCACCTACCTCAAGAAATGTCCAATTGGAGGTTACCAAATACCCTTTTCCCTACCGTATTGTGTCACTTTTGTCTTCCCTAATGTTTCACTTTGAAACCTTCAAAAAATCACAACACAAAAATCCAAAAACAAGAAAACCAAGAAGCACAAAAAAGAGTCCAGCTTGTCAATACCCATGAATCCATGCATGCTCATTAAATATTTCTTCAACAATAGTCAACTTGGAATCAATGATATGATTTAGAGAGTTAATGACAATCTATGAAAAAAAGAAAAAGAAGAAGGTCGAGCTTGAAGGTGTTTTGCTTTGAAGGATGAGAAGTGATCATAAAAGAAAGGAGATCTTAGAAAGCTAGCAAGGATGAAGACAACCTTCCATCTAAGGACGAGTTTGATTGATTTCAAATGAAGCATGCACAAAAACAAATGTTTTCAGTGAACCTAACTTCTATGTCTCAAGGCTCATGCATAACTCATACATCTCATGTCATAGCACTATGACACGTCCATCTCAATTTCAACTCAAGGCTCATGCATAACCCATACGTCTCATGTCGTAGCATACATGCATTTCATGTCAAAGTATGCATTCTACTTCATGAATAGAAGCATGCGAAAATAATCAAAAACGAAAAGGAATCGTCCAAAACAATGCATCCTTTGCATTTTATTTCATGCTATCGGTCTCTCCCTGGCATTGTCTTTTAGTTTTGTGCTACCGGTGACGCCCTGACACTGCATGCTACCGGTTCCTCCCTGGCATTGCACCTTTATTTTCCTGCTACCGGTGACGCCCTGGCATTGTCTTTTAGTTTTGGGCTACCGGTGACGCTCTGGCACTGCATGCTACCGGTTCCGCCCTGGCATTGCACCTTTATTTTCATGCTACCGGTGACGCCCTGGCATTGTCTTTTAGTTTTGTGCTACCGGTGACGCCCTGGCACTTCATGCTACCGGTTCCGCCCTGACATTGCACCTTTATTTTCATGCTACCGGTGACACTCTGGCATTGTCTTTTAGTTTTGTGCTATCGATTCAGCTCTGGCACTGTTTTATTTTCATGCTATCGATTCATCTCTGGCAGTGTCTTTTAAAGTTCGTGCTATCGATTCAGCTCTGGCACTGTTTTATTTTTATGCTATCGATTCAACTCCGGCATTGTCTATTTTATTTTCGTGCTATCGATTCAGCTCTGGCACTGTTTTATTTTCATGCTATCGATTCAGCTCTGGCATTGTCTATTTTATTTTCGTGCTATCGATTCAGCACTGGCACTGTTTTATTTTCATGCTATCGATTCAGCTCTGGCATTGTCTTTAAAATTTCGTGCTATCGATTCAGCTCTGGCATTGTCTTTTAAAATTTCGTGCTATCGATTCAGCTTTAGCAGTGTTTTATTTTCATGCTATCGATTCAGCTCTGGCATTGTCTTTTAAATTTCGTGCTATCGATTCAGCTCTGACACTGTTTTTGTCTTTTAATTTTGTACTACCTATTTGTGCATATTTCACCGATTAAAATTGAGGTTCACATCTGTACTTCTTCCTTACTTTGATAATACAACAAAACATAGTTTTAGGTATTATCTCGTAAGAAAGTAAGTACAGAGGGGCATCTGTGAACACCCAATTTTAACCGGTATTTTTCACTTTTTTAGTAAAAAATCATAAAAAATATGTTTTTTGTGTTTATTTGATTCTTAATCCCTCAAAAAGGTTGTTTTGCGCTAATTTAGTAATTTTGCATTATTACTACTTTTTTTAGAGGTTAAACATAAAATAAGTAAAATATGCTATTTGATACAAAAAGAGAATGTCCATGTACATGACTTGGCCCTAGAATGCCAAAGTTACAAAAAATATAAAAATAGACCAAATGCCTAAAACTGCAGCTACCCGTGAAGGAAATTTATCTATCCTCAGGACTCTTTTCGACGATCCGAAAGGTGAAAGTGAAGATATATGTCTCGTGAACCTTCTGTCCAAAAATGAAGACGATCCAACGGTTAACACATCCGGAATCGGACTTTTACGGTGACAGGTTTGAGAAAAATACCAAAAACTACAGCTACTTGCGAAGGCAATTTCTCTCTCCTCAGACCTTGTTTCAAGGATCCGAAGGGTGAAAGAGAAGACATGTGACTCTTGAACCTTATATCAAAAAATAAAGACGATCCAACGGTTAACGAATCCGGAATCGCACTTTTACGGTGGCAAAACGAGAATTGCTTTCTCTAAATGAAAATTGTGTTCGCTATCTTATTTTTGTCCCACATCGCTTGAGAGAAGCAAGAGCCATCTAGCAATGGGCTATATAAGAGGTTGAGAGGCGAAGACTAGAGGAGGAGGTCATTGACGGACTAAGTGATCTTTTGGGCTAGCCTTTGCGGGTCCTTTACACTAAAAGTCTGTCTTTGATTAGTTTGTACGTTTTTTGACTCGGCTATTCAGTTCTCAAAGCGGTTTTTGTACAAGACGATTTTGAGCTCAAAATGGACCAGATAGGAGTCCGGTTCACAGTTGACTTGGTCAGGCTGCTCGATGTAGTTCAGTACTCATCGTGTTCGTCAACTTAAGGTTAGTTTTTGTATTTATTTATGTAGATACATATGTATTTATTATTTATTTTATTTATTTATTTGTGTATATATTTATTTTTTTATTCCTTTTTTTATATGCATAGTTATTTATTTTATTTCTTTTTATCTTTCCTTTTTACATTACTGTTGTTGCTATTATTATTATTATTATTATTATTATTATTATTATTCTAAAACATGGAAAAAAAACAGTTGTCTTAGTTCACTTAAGTTTTTTATTTTTTTATTTTTTATTTCTTTCTCTCTTCTTTTTTTTCAAAACAAATAAAAATCATAAAAATGGTTTTTGATTGAGGTGTACACCTTGTCAAATTCCGGTTTAAGGGACTTTAGCTGTACAGCTTTGACCTTAAACCCCTCTTCAAAAAATTAAAATCAATAAACAAACAAATATTTTCTATAAGAACTACGTACTCTTTGATTCTCCGCCACGCGGAGATACGTAGGAGCGGGGCCGCCCCGTCAAAGCGAAATTAATTCTTTTTTTAATAAATAATCAATTTTTTTTCTTTAACACCTATTTTCTTCGAAAAAAAAATAATAAAAATGGTTTTGATCAAGGTGTACACCTTGTCAATTCCGGTTTAAGAGACTTTAGCTGTACAGTTTTGATCTTAAACCTCTTCAGAAATAAAATCAACCAACCAACAACATTTTCAGGAAGAACTACGTGACTTTTGAGTTCCTCATTGCACTAGAGAATACGTAGGAGCGGGGCTTCCCCGTCAAGTCAAAACTAAATTTTTCCAAATTAGTTTTATTATTTTCTACTATCTAATATTATTTTGGGGTAAACAAATAATAATTAGATAATTTATTTGCACAATCAAATTAAGGTAACCGTCATAGGGCGGATGTACTAGGGGTGTAGTGAAATTAGGTTTTTGCCCTTCCCTTTGCATAATCGACTCCCGAATCCAACCTAGTTTTCGTAGACCAATGATCTAAAGGCGGGTTTTTCTCAATTTCCCTTAATAAATAAATTGGGTGGCGACTCCATTAAACAAACGATTTTTGAGCCGTCCACGTCTGGACCCGGTCACGACAACTGGCTTTCCAATAGTTGCTTCTAAAGCAAGAAGAAAATTCTTATCATAATTGACTAGGTTGAGACTAGGGAATCTCCCACACCATAGTTTTCTCTGTTGTAGTTTGTGGAGACGCAAACTCAAGAGTCCGCTGTGTGACTGCTAGATAATGGTCAAATAACATCCAAGGTCCCTCCAAGATGATTTTTTTTCTCGATCACCCAATAGGTCACACTTCACCATGTAAAAACCATTGTCAATATCCATGATTTCAATGTAAAAACCATAGGTCACAGTTTCTTAAGCCTCTTCTTGATCAAGGCATTATACCCTATTGACTCCCTATGAGAGCTTTTATTGAGGCAGAATCCCTTATACCAATTTTGATTGAATACAAACCATTTTGATAAGTGTTTAAGTTATCTGATCTATTTTGGATCTAATGAATCTTCTTGAGTGATCTTAAGTACAGGGAAGATTGTTGTGCAAAAACGTGTGCAAGTATACACAGTCTAACAAGTAATATAATGATAAGTAAAGGTCATTCCCACGAGGATTGTGTAGCTAAATTGATGCAAAAATGACTTAAAAAGTAAACTAGAGAGTAGTATAAAAAGGTGACACAAATCATGTTCAAACAGAGAATTTAAAGTGTAAATAAAGTGGTTTTTAAATCAGAATCGAATATGGTTACGGATATTAAATCCATTGCAATTTCAGTCCAGTTGTAGGTGTTGTGAAGATGCTGGCAGCACCTGAGCGCGGAATTAAAGTATGCTTTTCAGCACTTTCACTAAGGTTTGATTAAGGGTACCTTATGTCTAAGCCCCCATTAATGTCGACCCTAGCCATGATAAAAACGATCCAGAACATCCCATGAGCTTAGTTAAATATTTCTAGTTTAACCAACTTGATTAAAATGTCTTTTAACTAAGGATACTCATGTGAATCTATGCATTCTGCTTATTAAACAGTTTCAGTATTCAAAAAGTTGTATTAAACTAAGGTGATCATGCTCAGCTCAATGTATAAAAATAATTCTCATAGATTCAAGGTGCTTTCAACATCAACAAGGTTCTTACAACTGGTTCAACTAGAAATCAATCACAACTGGAAACTAAGAGAGAAGAGAATGAAGAACAATTCTGCACTTCAACCAACAACTCCTAACTCCAAGCAATTTCGCAGCACTCTGCAAGTGCTGTCTCAGTGTTGTGCAGTTTCAACAATGGTGGAATGGATGAAGGTGGAAGATGAAGTGGTAGTGGTGGCTGATTCCTAAATGACAAACACCAGGTCTGAAGAGTCACTTTTTCTGCCTAGGGTTTCGTGCAAAAGGCAGCCTACTTTTCAACTTTTCTAATGAGCCTTTTATAGTTGCACAATTAGGGTAAAAAACCCTTGCAAAAAGACAAAAGAAACCCCACCAAAAAGGGAACTAATATATTTAAAAACAAAGAGGATCTTTGGTGGTCCCCATTGACTGCTGCACACAGACTGTCATGCTGTCACGCCTGTCCAACGCCACCAGCTCAGCAAATTTCGCACACTTTAGGCACTTTTAAATTCCAATCACTTCTACAGGCCTAACAACACCTAAAACAGGTGCTGCGGGGTACTGCCTAACTGCTGTCAAAAATCTGCACAACTAACAAACACATCAAATTGTTCCAACTTATCTATAATTCACACCTAAACACCTTCATACACAAAATAACACTTAAAAGCAGAATATGATTAAAAAAATAATTTCCTAATTAATACTCAAGGATTTGCAACGATTCCAAGTAATAAAAAGCATAAATAACTCTTATAAATAAGAGTTATCACACCCCTAAACTTGAACCATTACTTGTCCTTAAGTAATGACATCCAAACAAAAAGCAACTAGCACAACAACAATTAACAACTTTAAAACAAATTTCATCACAGATTCATTTTCTCAAGGTTTCCCCCTCAGACACAACACATTAAGAACCCTTAGCAATTCATGAAATCATAGTTTTTGCTCTCTAGCTTAAGTGTGTGTGCTCTCTTGCACTCTTTCATAGGCTCCAACATTTACTAGACTTGGCTTTGGATCCTACTTAGAACTTCCTATATTGCCCTTCCTTTTCAATAGCGACAAGCAAAGTTTACAATGATGACACAAGGGTAGTCTTTCCTATTTTGGGTACATTGAACAGCTTAGACCATACAATTTGTTTTCTTTTGATAACTAGAGTAGTGCACACCCCCTTTTTTTTTCTTTCTATTTTTATTTTTGATTTTTTTTATGATCAAGGCTGACCACTTTTCGACTGAAACAATAATGTGTCGCCACATGCATGGCCTCCCTACTCAACAGCCAACCTTGTCATTCTTATTGTTTTTTTTTAATTTTGCAAGTGTCCACCATCTTTTCTACACTCTTGATTTCATAGTTTTGGCGTCACAACTATTAGGCTACCCCCAAACTTAACTTCTACTCTACTTGCAATTTCTTTCAAACTCCTGGCAAATTCAGTCCTTACTAAGCACTCACCTCACTTCCACCTAAGTAATGCCTTACACCTACTTCCAAAGTACAAGAGTCAAGTGTATACTAAAGGGCTAGGCCATTTCAATCAGAACTCTAAGTCTACACCAAATCTGGTTTTCCTCTTTGGGTTCTTCCTTGATACTCAAAAATTTAATTTAATTTTTTCATTATGCATTAACAGCTGTTGTGACAGCACTACAACGACACTTAAACAAAAATAATAATTCAAGTTTACGCTCCTCCCCCCACTTAAACTTTTGCAATGTCCCCACTGCAATTATTCAAGTGAAAAAGGAAGAGCAACTAGAAAAAACACAGAATAGAAACAACAAACAAAAAAAAAAGTTAACACGAAACTGCAGAAGGTGCTATCAGGGTGCTATCAGCACCTGCTGCAGAACAGAACATGCAGATTAAGACTTATGAGAGACAACCCCTGCTTGAAGTTTGACACTATTTTCCTCTCCAAGTCATGCCTTCTTCTCTAGTGGGGGCACCTCAGATTTGGTGCTGCCAGCATCAGCAGACTCCTTTAGGGGAAATTCAGGTTCTGACTCATGGCTATGCACCAGCCTCCCCCTAACCTTGTTTGCAGCTCTTTTGAATCTTCTTTTCTTTGGAGGTGCAGCTTCAGTGTTGACAGCACCTGTTGAGGAAACAATTGGCTCTTGCACAACAGTAGGAACATCTTCAGCAATAGCAGCATCTTCATCATCTGGTGGTTGTGGTGGTGATTGTGGTGGGGTAGTAAAGGCATCTACAGCATCCTCAAACGCATCCACTTCAGTGACAAATTTCCCCTTCCTCAACTCTTCTTGAGTCCTCCTTCTTTGACTACCTTCAGCTTGCCTTTCACTAGCTGGCTCTTCATTCCTCAACTCAAGCTCTCTCTGCTCCTCAAACACCTCATCCAAAATCCAACTGGGAAATTCAAAAGTACCCCCAGGCATCTTATCTCCCAATATCAAACCGAAAACTTGTTGCTGCCATTGGAACTGCTCCTTGTGGAACCTCTAGAAAGCCTGCATGCACAGAAACTGGTGTTGTGACACATTTTGATGCGTGCTGCCAGCACCAGTAGAAGCTGGTTGTTGTTCAGTAGGTTGCTCGGCAGACTCTGGGGCATATTTTTTGCTTTGGGAGCCCTAGGCTCTGCTTTAGTAGTTTTCTTTGGAGTAGTTCCAAATCTTCCTAAAGAGGCAGTGTCAAGAACCCTAGATAATGGGTACAATTCATCACTATCAAAAAGTTTAGTCCCTGCTTGCTTGCTTAGTTCAAAAATCAAACACGGGAAATACAAAGCACCCTTGCTTTTCTTTGCACAAATAAGAATCTCTTTATGAATAAGCTTCCCAGCATTGACAGCCTGGCCTACCAAAATGTGATCCAGAAGCATAATCCTCTGTCTAGTAACAGTTGTGTTATGTGACGTAGGCTGCAAATTAGCTGTCATAAACGTGTACCAAATAATAGCAGA
Source organism: Astragalus glycyphyllos (assembly GCA_963573325.1). Classification (NCBI taxonomy): domain Eukaryota; kingdom Viridiplantae; phylum Streptophyta; class Magnoliopsida; order Fabales; family Fabaceae; genus Astragalus; species Astragalus glycyphyllos. The sequence goes on from OY754307.1 coordinate 18,341,087, forward strand.
CCAATTCAAATTAGTTCTATACACCCTATAATCTTCCTTTTTCATCCTTTCCCATGTTGCTCCTGGAATAGCTATTTCCCCAAAATGGTTTCCATTTCATCACAAAAAACAGTAGCTAACCGGTCTTCAAAATCAGAACCATTATAAGACAACCCATAAAACTCATTGATAACTTCAGGACCAAAATCAATAGTTTTACCCCAAACAGTGGCAGAGGAAGTATTTTTGTCAATAACAGCAGCATAAAACTCTCTTACTAGTGACCAACAAATGAAGACCATTGCAGCTTTTGAATTGCAACAGTCACCACCAATGGAATCTCTTGCAGGTTGAATCCCCTTTCAGTAATGAGCGACACATTCTTTGTCCTCATAGTTGCTAAGAGAAACACAAGTACACAGAAAATGTGTGTTGGTTTTCTGGTAAATGTGGGTTAAATAGAGAAGAAGAATAGAAGAAGGTGGGGGTGGGGTTGGGTCGCATGATTGAATGGGGAAGAAGTGAGAACAAAAAATTGAAATGGTGTGTGGGTGAGTGGTTTAAGGCTCAACGGTTATGTGAGAGGGAGATGAAGTGTTTATGGGATTAATGAGAAAGAGAGAGAGAGAGTGGGGGTGACGAAGGGAGAGAGAGAAAGTGGGTGATGGATTTTTAAAAAGTCATTTTTTTATTTATTAATGGATGGATTTGTGGGTTGGGGTGTGATACGTTACTGAGAGAGAGAGAAGAAGTTATATTTTTATTATTATTATTATTATTTTATGTTGTAGGTTTTGAAGTGTGGAGAGGTGAGTGACATAAAGTGAAAGGGCAACTTTAAAAGAATGATTGATGGGACGGATGAAGAGGTGGGGAATTGACTTGTGGGAAAAAAATGTGGAGAGGAAAAAAAAATTGGGTTGAAAAGAGTGTACTCATGTGCTCCCTTAGCTTGCTTCAGTGTTTTACAAATAACTTCCATACGCACAGGTGCTGCGTAGGAGGTGCTGTATCAGCAATGACTACTCAACCCTAAACTTAAAACAAATCATCAACCAACCGCAAACAGCCGTGGAACCTGTAAAACAAAAACCTAACACACCACACCACACATTTATTAGCATTTGGGCTGCCTCCCAGTAGCGTTTGGTTTATTTCCAAGTCCTTAGCCCGACTTGTTGAAACATATTAAGGCTCTTTTAATTGGGTGGTGGCCTTAATTCTAGCCACAGGCCCACCCCAATATCTATTAAACCTTTGTTCATTCACCTTAAACTCATTTCCAGTGGCCTCATCAAAAAGATCAACAGCCCCATCAGAGTATATTTTCACTAATTTAAAAGGACCAGACCATCTAGACTTGAGTTTTCCAGGGAACAACTTTAATCTAGAGTTGAATAATAAGACTTGGGCACCCTCATCTAGATTTTTAGGTTGTAGCCTTTTGTCATGCCAAGCTTTGGTTTTCACCTTGTAAAGCTCGGAATTTTCATAGGCAAAAAGCCTATGTTCTTCCAATTCATTAAGCTGCAACATTCTTACAGAACCAGCATTTTGTAAATCCAAATTAAGCTTCTTCACAGCCCAAAAAGCCTTGTGTTGAAGCTCAGTGGGGAAGTGACAAGCTTTACCATAGACTAGTCTGTAAGGTGACATCCCCAAAGGGGTTTTGAATGCAGTCATGTAGGCATAACAGAGCATCATTCAAGTGAAGAGACCAATCTTTTCTAGAGGGGTTAATAAGCTTCTCTAATATTTTCTTAATCTCTCTATTAGATAACTCTGCTTGCCCACTAGTTTGAGGATGATAGGCTGTGGCAATCTAATGTTTGACCCCATATTTTAAAAGCAAGTTTTCAATCAATTTATTGCAAAAACGGGTTCCTTCATCACTAATGATTGCCCTTTGTGCCAAACCTTGTGAATATGTTCTTTTGCAAAAACTTACTCACAAATTTGGCATCATTTGAGGGTAATGCCACAACCTCTATCCATTTAGACACATAATCTACTGCCACAAGAATATACAAGTTGCCAAAGGATGGGGAAAAGGTCCCATGAAGTCCACACCCCAAACATCAAATAACCCCACTTCTAAAATATAATTTACGGGCATTTCTTGTTTATTGGACAAATTACCTACCCTTTGGCATCTATCACAATATTTTACAAACTCATGGCAATTTTTAAAGAGAGTAGGCCAGAAGTAACCTGCTTGCAGCACCTTTGTTGCAATTCTAGTGCCACCAAAGTGCCCTCCACAAGGTGTTGTGTGACAGTGTTGTATGATATTCTGCATTTCTGGCTCTGCCGCACACCTTCTAAGAATCTGGTCTGAACATAGCTCGTATAAGAATGGCTCATCCCAAATGTCTCCTTCGCTTGCTGCATAAATCTTCTCCTCTGCTGAAAGTTGAAATCGGCAGGAACAATTCTGCTCACCAAATAATTCACCACATCAGCATACCAGGGGGCATCTACAAAAGCTGATATAGCACCTGTCATAGCACCTGTCACAATACTGTCTGCAGAATTTTTCTCAACATCCCCAATGACCAACAACTGCTCATCAGGGAATGAATCCTTGATTTCTCCAGGATTACCCCCAACAACATCTTCAGGGAGCCTTGATAAATGATCAGCCACTTGGTTTTCAACTCCTTTTTTATCTCCAATCTCAAGGTCAAATTCTTGGAGCAAGAGTACCTATCTCATAAGTCTTGGCTTGGCATCCTTCTTTGCTATCAAGTATTTAATTGCAGAATGATCAGTATATACATTGACTTTGGTTCCTACCAAATAAGACCTGAACTTATCAAAAGCAAATACCACAGCTAGCAACTCATTCTTTGTAGTGGTGTAATTAAGTTGGGCATCAATCAATGTTTTGCTTGCATAATAGATGGAATGGAATACCTTGTTGTATCTTTGGCCAAGAACAGCCCCTACCGTAAAATCACTAGCATCACACATCAATTCAGAAGGAATGCTCCAATCTGGTGCCGCTATGACAGGTGCCGAAATGAGGGCTTCCTTCAAAGTGTTGAAGGACTTGATGCATTGTTTGTAAAAGTTGAAAGGCACATCATGTTGCAACAATTGACAAAGTGGTTTGGAAATCTTTGAGAAGTCCTTAATAAACCTCCTATAGAACCCCGCATGACCAAGGAAACTCCTCACACCCTTTATGGATGAAGGTGGAGGAAGTTTCTCGATCAATTCTACTTTAGCCTTGTCAACCTCAATCCCTTTCCTTGAAATCTTGTGCCCTGACGCTATTCCTTCATTCACCATGAAGTGACATTTCTCCCAATTCAAAACCAGATTTGTCTCCTCACACTTTTCCAAAACTTGCTCCAAGTTGGCTAAACAAGCTTCAAAATCAGCTCCAAAAACCGAAAAGTCGTCCATAAACACCTCCATGGATTATTCAATGAACTCAGAAACGATAGCCATCATGTACCTCTGGAATGTGGCAGGTGCATTGCACAAGCCAAGTGGCATCCTCCTAAATGCAAAGGTGTCATAAGGACAAGTGAATGCGGTTTTCTCTTGGTCTTCAGGTGCAATGGCTATTTGGTTGTAGCCTGAGTAACCATCAAGGAAGCAGTAGAATTCCTTCCCTGCCAATCTATCCAACATCTGATCAATGAATGGCAGAGGGAAGTGGTCCGTCCTTGTGGTTTTGTTCAACTTCCTATAGTCCATACAAATTCTCCATCCTGCGACCGTTCTGGTGGGGATAATCTCATTCTTCTCATTTGTCACCACATTTACCCCTCCTCTCTTAGGCACACACTACACTGGGCTAATGATAACTCTCATTTATGATAGTTATTACCTCTTTCTCAAGCTTAAATTATTGTGAATTCTCAAGCATTATTGTAATTATTGTGGTAAATAAGGTATTTTAGATAGAGTCTTTAGTGCAGGCCTGGAATTGTATTATTGGGCACTTTGGTGCCTATTGTGTGCTTTGATCTTTTTAATTCATTGTTGCAACATTAGATGTCGCAACATTGCCAATTTGTGAAAGATGAAAGAGAAAATGATGAGGCACCGATTTCAAGGCAAAGGACAACTGACATCAGGGAATGTGTGTGTGTGTGTGTGCGTGCCTTAATGAGAATATTTCATGATGCCTCCCAATTTTAGGCACAATGGTCCTTTGAGCACACATAAGGACAAATGGCGACTCCAAATTAGGTCATCCTAGGATCTTGTGCACTCCTCACTATAAAAGGCTGCTCTCATTCCTCATTTGATACACTTGGTCGATAGGGGAAGGTATAGAAATAGCTTTCTCTATTTTCGTGCAAGCTCACCTCAAAATCACAAGAAGATACAATTGCTGGAACTGGTGCTGCAACATCACTAGAGCTACTTCCTCTTGGTGGATTTCTACATTGAAGAGCTGGAATTGCTTCTCCATTGTTCCCTTTGGAGTTCCTCTTCGGTTCAACATTAGTAGTATAATTTCTATCCTTGATTTTTGTAGTATGATTTCAACAATTATGTTTAAGTTATTTCCTTCGTTTTGTTTGCTCAACATGAGCTAAATACTCATAGTTGAGGTGCTGGATCTAATGTAATGAACTTATTGTGTTATTAATGAAGTATATTTGATGTTAAGCATTTTATCTTGTGTGTGATAATATTTCCATCTTAGATTAGGAATGGCCAACTAATCTAAGTGGCATTTATGAATTCAGACATGGTTTGTAAATTTAACTCACAAGATAATATGGGTTGTGTTCTTTAAAAGATATTTTAATGTTCCTTGCTTAAACCCTAGACATAGGAGAGCAAAATCCATGAGCTGAATACTGCAGGTGCCTGAGCATCCTAGGGCGTACCTTTAGGGTTTAGACATAAACTCTTGCGAGGAAACCCTAGTGTGAAGTATTTGACAAAATACATCTATTGCTGCAGCACCTAATGATGCAGCATTGAACATACCATTAATTGCATTTTAATGAAGTTACTGAAGTGAAAGCATCTCAACTTGTTCTCATCATCTGATCTTTATTACCCTTTACTTTTATTATTGTGAATGTTACCAAAAACTTGTGTCTTTACTTTTGTTACCATCACTATTTTGTTAATCAAATTAAGCACTAATTAAGCATTAATCCTCGTGGGAATGATCTCAATTTCTACTATATTACTTGTTGGACAGTGTACACTTGCACTACCCCATTTTACAAACAGCTAACCCAAGTACTATCAGATATGGGGTAAACAATTCCCGCATCTAGCCATTTGATTATCTCTTTCTTGACCACTTCTTTCATAATGGGATTTAGCCTCCTCTGACTCTCAATACTACCCTTGGAGGTGTCCTCCAAGAATATCCTATGCATGCAAAGAGTAGGGCTGATCCCTCTAATATCTTACGTTTGCCAAGCAATTTCTCTCTTGTGCTTCTTCAAAGATGCTAGTAACTCATTTTCCTGCATAAAGGTTAGTTCTGCAGAAATAATAACAAGCAGTGTCTCATCTTCCCCCAAATAAGCATATTTGAGATATGGGGGAAGTGTTTTCAATTCAAGAATTGGAGCCTTTTGGATAGAAGGTAAATTGTCTTTCAAAATGGTTTCCTTCATATCCAAAGGCTCATACTTTTTAGCCCACAATTGTTTCATAGAATGTTCCTTTGTTGAAATCAATGGAAATTACTCCTTGAGCTCCAATCCATCTAAGTCTTCAAGCTCCTTTTTTAGGGGATCTTGAGCTTTAATGAATTGTTTATGCACCAAGGAGTCAATAGAATGCACAAAGGAACAATCTGCTACATTTTCATCAGGATATTTCAAAGCATTAATTCCTGATCATTGACCCTCATGGTTAATTCACCCTTTTGAACATCAATGAGGGTCTTACCTGTAGCAAGGAATGGCCTGCCCAAGATGATGGGCACCTCAGCATCAGCTTCAAAGTCCAGGATGATGAAATCCACTGGGAACACAAACTTGTCTACTTTGATTAGCACATCTTCAATCTTACCCTCTGGATAGGCCATAGATCTGTCCGCCAGTTGCAAGGTCACTGTTGTTGGCCTTGCTTCTCCAATTCCAAGAAGTTGGAAGATTGATTTGGGCATCAAGCTGATGCTCGCACCCAAATCACATAAAGCTCTACCGCAATAGCTCTCCCCAATGGCACAAGGAATGGTGAATACCCCTGGATCCTTGAGCTTCTTGGGTATCTTATTTTGTAACAATGAGTTGATCTCTTGAGTCATGACAACATTTTCAATTTCTCCTAATTTCCTCTTTTGTGTAATCACATTTTTCATGAATTTTGTATAATTAGGCATTTGTTGCAAGGCATCCACCAAATGAATATTGATGTGAAGTTGCTTGAGGATTTCAAGGAACTTCCCAAATTGCTTATCTTGGTGTGCCTTCTTTAGCCTTTGAGGAAATGGGGGAGGTGGTCTCTCAGACACCAACTTAGGTACTGCAGGTGCTGTGACAGATGTTGTAGTACCCACTGTAGAATTTGCAGCACCTTTGTCAGTGCTATTAGCATTTTTAGCATTTTGTTGCTCAATATTTGCCTCATTAATTGCTCCTTCTTTTTCTTTTTCAAGCAACTCATCAGGTCCCACTATAGTTTTACCACTTCTAAGAGAAATGGCCTTGACATGCTCATTTCCATGAAGATTAGATGAGCTCGGTTCAATGGCTGCAGGAAGTGAACCATTTGGTCTTGCACTCATTTCCAGATTTTTTTAAGGCAGCTCCATGACTCTGAATTGATGCACCTTGGGTTTGGTGTTGAGTCTTTGTTTCAGTTATGAAAGCCTTAATGAGTGCCTCCAAAGATGGTTCAGACTTAGGTGCAGTAGGAGTAGAAAATCCAGGTGAAACGTGAGGTCTTGAAGGTGCTGCAGCAGTTGTGTTATCTTTCCAGGAAAAATTAAGGTGCTGTTTCCAACCTGGGTTGTATGTTAATGAATAAGGATTGTTATTTTTATTGAAATTTCCCACAAAATTGACTGAAACAGGATTCCCAGGGTACTCTTCATATGTGTGTCCTCCCCCACAATAAACACAAGAAACAGTATTTGCAATGGCAGCAACAACCTCAACAGGTACAACAATAGTGGAAGCAGCACTTATAGCAGCAGCAGGTGCTGCAACAGGTGTTGCAGTCAGATTCTTCAACATAGTGGCAATAGATGCCACATGTGCAGAAAGTGCAACAACATCACTTATTTCATGAATACCCGCCACCTTTTTGGCGGAATTAATTCTTGTGGTAGGCCATTGGTAACTATTGGCAACTATGGTCTCAATCTTGGCATATGCATCATTGTAGGATTGGGACAACAAAGCACCTCCGAATGAAGTATCTAACATATCTCTTGTTATTAGCATTAACCCATTGTAGAAAGTCTCCATTTGAATGCATATAGGAATGTCATGGTGAGGGCACTTTCTTAACAACACCTTGAATCTCTCCCAAGTCTCAAACAATGATTCACCATCACCTTGCCTAAATGAGGTAATTTCATTCCTCATTCTAGCATTCTTAATGGGGGTAAGTACTTAGTTAAAAACTTTTCAGCCATCGTATTCCATGTAGTGATAGAATGTGGCTCCAGATAATTTAACCAAGCCTTTGCCCTATCCTTGAGAGAGTAGTGAAACAACCTCAATCTACAAGCATCATCTGTAATTCCTGGCATCTTAAAATTACCTGCAACCTCCAAAAATTGCCTCAAGTGTAAATGGGGATCAACAGTAGGTGTCCCTCCAAACTGTCCCACGGTTTGTAGCATCTAAAACATCATTGGTTTAAACTCAAAATGATTTGTTGTGATGTCAGGTACTACAATCCCCGTGTTCATGGTTTAGGGATCAAAGATAGCATAGTCCCTCATGGGCCTATCCCTGTTATAGGTAGCCCAGTTGTGTTGGTTTGCATCCCCACGTCATAGTCATGGATGCTCTCTAATTCTTCATCAGTTAGAGGACCGGTGCCTGCCATGTCTATAGCAGCACCTAATTTAGCAAATCCTCTGTGACTGTGACTCTGACTCCTTAACCTTCTGAAAGTTCTTTCAATCTCAGGGTCTAGTCTGTACTCCGGTGTGCTATGTCTGTGCATACAATAGAAACTAATCTGCTGACACAAACACACAAGAGGTGAGAAACAAGCTCACTAGCTACTTATCAAATCAAAAATGCAGTTGAATATAACTAAAAAATCCCTGGCAACGGCGCCAAAAATTTGTTGTGCAAAAACGTGTGCAAGTATACACAGTCTAACAAGTAATATAATGATAAGTAAAGGTCATTCCCACGAGGATTGTGTAGCTAAATTTATGCAAAAATGACTTAAAAAGTAAACTAGAGAGTAGTATAAAAAGGTGACACAAATCATGTTCAAACAGAGAATTTAAAGTGTAAATAAAGTGGTTTTTAAATCAGAATCGAATATGGTTATGGATATTAAATCCATTACAATTTCAGTCCAGTTGTAGGTGTTGTGAAGATGCTGGCAGCACCTGAGCGCGGAATTAAAGTATGCTTTTCAGCACTTTCACTAAGGTTTGATTAAGGGTACCTTATGTCTAAGCCCCCATTAATGTCGACTCTAGCCATGATAAAAACGATCCAGAACATCCCATGAGCTTAGTTAAATATTTCTAGTTTAACCAACTTAATTAAAATGCCTTTTAACTAAGGATACTCATGTGAATCTATGCATTCTACTTATTAAACAGTTTCAGTATTCAAAAAGCTGTATTAAACTAAGGTGATCATGCTCAGCTCAATGTATATAATAATTCTCATAGATTCAAAGTGCTTTCAACATCAACAAGGTTCTTACAACTAGAAATTAATCACAACTTCATTAAATCCCTAACATTAAAAAGTTAGTTCATGTTGAGCATCCAAACAACAAAAATAAAGATGAAAACCAAGGTTAAGACTAACATTACCACTGAAGAAAAATAGAAGAAACTAAGAGAAAAGAGAATGAAGAATAGTTCTGCACTTCAGCCAACAACTCCTAACTCCAAGCAATTTCGTAGCACTCTGCAGGTGTTGTCTCAGTGCTGTGCAGTTTCAACAATGGTGGAATGGATGAAGGTAGAAGATGAAGTGGTAGTGGTGGCTGATTCCTAAAGTACAAACACCAGGTCTGAAGAGTCACTTTTTCGCTTAGGGTTTCGTGCAAAAGACAGCCTACTTTTCAACTTTTCTAACGAGCCTTTTATAGTTGCACAATTAGGGTAAAAACCCTTGCAAAAAGACAAAAGAAACCCTACCAAAAAGGGAATTAATAATTTAAAAACAGAGAGGATCTTTGGTGGTCCCCATTGACTGCTGCACACAGACTGTCATGCTTTCACGCCTGTCCCACGCCGCCAGCTCAGCAAATTTCGTACACTTTACGGACTTTTAAATTCCAAACACTTCTATAGGCCTCACAGCACCTAAAATAGGTGCTGCGGGGTACTGTCTAGCTGCTGTCAAAAATCTGCACAACTAACAAACACATCAAATTTTTCCAGCTTTCTATAATTCACACCTAAACACCTTCATACACAAAATAACACTTAAAAGCATAATATGATTAAAAACAATTAATTTCCTAATTAATACTCAAGGATTTGCAATGATTCCAAGTAATAAAAAAGCATAAATAACTCTTATAAATAAGAGTTATCAAACATTCAATTACATCTCAAGAAGGTAATATGCTAGAAAAGCATTAGCTAAGAAGGCTTTGAGAATGAACTGAAAGAAGACAACAATGAAGTTATAGTAACTTCGCTGGTCAAGAATATTATCCTTAGTGAAATAGCCTGAATAGATCAAGAAGGCACAAACAAGTGTCTAAACAAGAAATGAATGATGATCAACATAAGACATATGAGTAAAGAGTAGATCAAATGCTTCTCAACATGAGAATATATGTTCTTCGTTAAGGAAGAAGCCTTATAAACAAATCCTCAAGATAAAGAGAGCTAATTATCAAAGCCAGATGAACTTAATAAGTGATTTCCAGCTGAGAAACTCTATTCAGTAAGAAGAAACTCTTTAGATGCACATAAAGCAACAGTAAGAGTCTTCTTATTACATATCAGTTTTAGCCAAAGACTACTCACAATGAGAAGATGGAATGTTATACACATTCTCATAAGATGATAAAGAAAAAGGACTCTTAAACAACAGTTTGAGAAATCTCCAAAACATCTTATGGAAGGGCAAGTGTGCATGGACCTACATTTTTGGAGTGACAAATGAAGTATGTATAAGAGCTTATACACCATCAAAGTTAATCACTCTATAAGCTTCGTTCTTTAGAAGATACATGTCAAGATAAAGGGAGTGTTCAAAAGATCAAGCTTGTTACAGAAAGATAAGTGTCTCAGAAGATCTTTAGAAAACGTTCAGATGACTTTTCAAGCTGGCTCTTCAGAGTAGAGTTCAGAAGATACTCAAGATGACATGTTCAGAAGATACATCAGAAGCTATGAAAGTGCAATTTTGTCACCAGACCAAAATCTTCATAAACAACACCTACGAAGTTTATTCAATACTCAGAAGATTGGTGTTCAAGTTTTAGAAGCCATTATCAAAGCACTTGAACAAGTTCAGAAGCTACCTCGCTCAAAAGTCACATTTATTAGAAGCTTCCAGCGGAAACCTGCTATAACAGAGTACAGACCCGCGAAAGCGCGAGAAGTGGACTCGATTTACGTTACAAGTCTTCAACGACTATTTTAAATCTTGGGAGAAGATATGCAACAGATCTATTGGGTAGAATATTCTATAAATACCCAATAGATGATCACGTTGAACGTGTAAGAGTAGATTGCAAGCCTACACCAATATTTCCCTTCATATGGCTTTCTAAATAGCTTTCGAACGTCATCACCAAGCTTCTGAAGATCTATCATATCTCTCAACCATACTCAATATGCTCCCACATTTATTATGGGAATATTCTTTGAGTATGTAATAGCTTTGAAAAGCATAGAATGATAAACACGTAATCATCCAAGCTAGTGTAGTTCCCAAACAAAACCCAAACACTACCTTATCTATCTACCTTCTTAACAAGGCATTGGTTGTCAGATTGTTAATGAAGAAGCATAAGCAAGGTCTTAGGGGTTAGTGTCTTGCTAACATGACATTGGTTGCTGGAAATGTTAGTGAAGATGCCTAAGGTGTTCCTTAGGGGTATTACAGTTGCTAGTGCTGTAGAAGAAAACTAGTGGAATAATTGATAGGGTTGTGGAAGAAACTATCAGTGTTGTAGCCTGTGATTGGCGTGTAAACTATTTAGAAAATAGTGGGATTCTCACTTGGTGTGAGGAGTGGGTGTAGCTCATGTGATTTGGGCGAACCACTATAACTCATGTGTGTTCTTTACTATTTTTCTTTATAGTCTACTCTACACAGTAACCCGCTCTTAAAGAAAAGCTTCATTCTACTCCATTGTTGGGATTTTCCTACAATCTCTAATCAAGCTAGATTGAGATATCTTCTATCATTTTCCTATAGCCATATCATCTTGCTATCCAAGCTTCATAATAAGATAGCTAGATCAATTGTGTAAGAAGATTGAGCATCTTTCTAACCATGTCATCTTCCTTACACCATCCAATTTCTAAGAAGACACACTATATATATATATACATTCTTTACATCTTCTTAGTACCTTGACCTAATCTATTCAACCCTATCTAGCTGCATTCAGTTGAATGATAAACTCAAAAGATAGAATCTATTTTCTGATGTGCCTTATCTGTTATTCTTGAGGAAACAAGATTTCTTCTTACTTAAGAGATTTGGTTGATCAAAGTCAAAGTTTTAAAAAGGGTCACTATTCAAACCCCTCATTTCTTGTGACTTTAGTTGACATTCATTGACTTCAGCTTTATGACAAGAGCATCCCTTCAAGGGTGGTAGAGATTAGTGAAATACTTGTCATCCAACTTAACCTTTGATAGTAGATGATTCCCTCCCTCGTAAAATATCTTCACGAGTCCTTTCTCAATGAGATCCACCTTTTCTTTCATCGGTTATTTTTCTTTTCCCTTGATAAGATATCCCAAAAGGATAGTTTCTTTACTGTAGCATCAACCCCACCTCCATCCGGTGGCTTAAATGGTGGAGGCCACGTCACAGCAAACACAAAGGTCTCCAACAGATGCAAAGCACTAGCCATTATTGAACAATTTCTTTGTCTTTTTCTTTTTTCTCAAGTAAATGTGGGGATAACCGTTATTCTAATATTATTTATATGTGAAATGTAATATAGTACGAAACGAAAGTTAAGGAAAAACACTATGCATACCATCCTCCCCGTGTTGTGTGAGTTTGCCTTAATAGCTATACTGCCTTTGTCACTTTTGTTTCGTACTAACAATCGTCTCTCTCTCTCTCTCTATATATATATATATATATCAAAAGTTGAGAATAATTGCGCTACTTTAACAACACTTGTTAGAAGAAAGTGTTGTTAAAACTTTCACGGAGGTTTTTTACGGTGCCTAATATTAAAAGTGTTCTCATTGGGGTCACCTTTCACACGCTCATTAAGAAAAGCGCCATCATATAATTTTATGTTAAGACAGTTTTAGAGAGAGGAGATCCTCCTCTGGATCCGAATCCTCAGCAGCTACTTTCTCAACAGTGGTTCCTACAACAAATAAATAATCGTTGAATTACATCAATGGATGAGATTTATATTGGAATAAAATAAAATAAAATAAAATAATGGGCAACCGTCCCATTATATTGGCACCAATTTCATTATCCACGCTGCCCACTTTGATCAACATTCACACCACCTTTACGGAACTAACTTCCAGCTTTTCATGAGATTACGTAACCTCCAGCTTTGAGTTCAGCATCTTACTGAAGTGTTTTTGGTAATTAAATTTCCTTCATCCTTTAATTCACCATTCTAAAAACTCTTCTTTTTCTATTTTTTTTTTCCATTCTTTAAAAACTCACATTCTTATTTCTTTCACTTGTTTCTTTTCTTTTCTTAGTTTTTCTCTTTTTAGATATAATATATGAATAAAAAATTGTTTTTAAAATGCAAGACTCTTGCTGCAAGATGGAAGAAGAATGGAAGCCAAAGAAAGACATGGCTTTTGATAGTATTGAGGATGCTTTGGAATTCTGGGTTAATTATGGTTGAAGAGTTGGCTTTAGAGTGCGGAAACTTTATACACACAAGAGAAAAGATGGTTCAACTTTTTATAGGTTTGTTTGTAACAAAGAAGGGGTGTGAAAGCCAGACAAACGAGATTATAAAATAGTGAATCCAAGACAAGATGCTAAACACCCAATTTCCAATCATCTAATAACTTGCAGCTGCAAAAGACATGTACAACATGATGCTAAACACCCAATTTCCAATCATTACAGTAATTAATTGCTCCAATCTTTTAAACCCATCACCCTTGACCACATGCTAAGGTGTCAAAACACATATGCTCCGCAGTGACAACACACGATTTGATCAAAACACCAACTAAAGGAAGGTAAAAACCATAATTCACAAGTTAGCAATTTCAACCCAAGAAGATAAAAATTGCCACGAATATTCACCGGGGTCTGAATCACTTCTCTACAAAAATTCGACAAAATCGGTGGAGCTTACAAGAGCCTCAATATCTTCCTCCTCCTTAATCTCAGTGGAGCTTACAGGAGTTTTGCAAAATCGGTGAAGGTTGAAGCTGTACTTCCCCTTTCATTGATGAACAACAAATAACTGGCACCGTTTGATAAATCGAGGTTCGAAATTGAAAACCCTAAATGTACAAAGCAACAGGTGTATCATGAGATTCGATTCAAGTATTAAAGTCAAATTCACCCCTTCAAGGATTGAGTCATGGAACAGATTACTAAAATGGAAAGGGTCAATGAAATTAGTAAATTAGAAGATGAAAGCGGCGCGAATATAGACATGCTCACTGTGTTTTATTTTATTATACTCCCATATAAATCTCATCCACTGATGTAATCCAAAGGTTAGTTATTTGTTGTAGGAACCGCTGCTGAGAAAGCAGCTGCTTAGGATCTGGACCCATCCTCCTCTCCATTTCCTCCAAATAGTGGCAGTCACCATTACTTTTAGGTTTATATATGTTTTTAGTTCCTGCAAATATGAGGTAATTTTATTTTAGTCCTTGTAATATTATATATATATATATATATTAAATAAGTCCTTACAAATGCACAAATTTTCATTTAAGTCATTCTCTTACTAACATCGTTAGTCATTGCTGATGTGTCAAACAGAACTCCCATGTGGCTTTTCCACTTCATTTTTTTGTTTTATTTTATTTAAATTGATGACCTAGATCTAAAAATAAATCAGAATTTTTTCTTCTTCCCCAACACCTCTCCTCTTCATCTTCACCATGGCTACCCAGCACTCCAACAGCAGAAATTCAGAGGCATTTCAAAATCTCCAAGAGATGACATTTCGGTCATTCTCACAACAATCACCTCCTTTAGCATCAAATTGAGGGAGAGAACATTTCATCGTTGTCGTTTGTGCCTTTTTTGTTGCAGGTTCTCAGTGGCATAGCCTTGTTGCCAAGAGATAAAGAACACCAATATGGTCATTTTATATGTATATGCAATACACGCTACTCTGTTTATCTATTGTGCACTAATTCAATGTTTATTAGATACTTTTGGTGCTAACGTTCGATTCACCATTAGATGTAGGCTAGGATTTAATTTACATAGAGTTTAATGGTTTAGACCTCCTTCTGTTTCTCACTAATCTCTCTCTGTGATGTGTGCCTTGTTACTGGGTTACGAGCCAAAGAGAAGCTTGTTTCCATTGATGGTGAAGACGAAGAGGAGAGGGTCGCGGAAGAAGGGAGAGATGAAAAAAACCCTAATTTAATTTTAGATCTAGGTCATCAATGTAAATAAAATAAAACAAAAACATGAAGTGGAAAAGCCACATGAGATTTCTGTGTGACACATCAGCAATGACTAACAGAGTTAGTAAAAAACGGACTTAAATGAAAACTTGTGTAATTGCAAGGATTTATTTTAAAAAAATTTGCAGGGACTAAAGTCAAATTGTCTCATATTTGTAGGGTCTAAAAACATATTTAAACGTTACTTTTACTAAGAGCTCGTCGCCATGTGGCTTTAGTTGTATTGAACGGGTGAGATGCAAAATTCTGATATATTTTTCATTTTTTAAAGAATTAAAAACCGTAAAACCGCAAAAACCTCCGTTACCGTTCTCCTTCCGTCACCGATCTTGCTCCGACGCACCAAAACCCTTCCATTCTTCGAAATCGTGAAGCTGAAGAGTCCTTCGAAATCGCATATCGCAAACTGCGCACTTCTCCCTGGTTCGTCGTTCGCCACCATAACTCTTCCATTCTCTCCCTAATTCATCGTCGTTTTGCTTCCTCAATCTTTGCCCTCATTGTCGCGCTTTGATTGCTCGTTTGCTCATCAAGAAGAGAGGTATGAAAATTTTCCCTTTGTTGTATGTAGATTTTCCATGCGTGTTCTTATTCCTTTTCTCTCCCAAACTGATGGCTATGTAATTGTATGGGTTCAATGTCTGTAGTATTTATTTATAAATTGATTGATGATTCTTGTTTGTTTAAGTGAAAAGTGTTTTCAATCGATGAGTGAGATGACGTTGAAGGAGGATATTTCTTATTAAGTTGTGAAATAATTGCTTGTTTTTAAACTTGTAAATGTATGCCTAGTTATTTCATTGTGGTATTTGTGGGTGCCCAAAAGAAAAGGTTTTCTTCTTTTTCACTTGAGCTCTAGTTGCTGAAGATATGTTTGACAGAGAAAGAGAACAAATAGAATGATACATAACATAACTCATAAATGAACTTTTGACAAGTATGCATTTACTACTTGATTTACATTGTCAAGTCCAAGTCCAAATGTGACTTGGGAGAACCACTTTTTTGTCCATACAAGAACCTACAAGCTCTGATTTGTTCAAGCACTGATTTGATTCCACGTATTTTAATTGAATCTTGCTTGTCTATAATCTGAATTTCTATCCAAATTGTTTACTCATTATTGTAGATTAATTTTTAAACTCACCATGAGTGGCTTTTTTGATTTGTAACATGCGAATGCAGGAACGAGAAGGTGCTACATTGATTGTATCTGCCAAGTTTAATCTTGTATCAGTTTGTAATATCTACCTTCAATTTCAAGAGGTAACTATTTTTACTTACACAAACATGTTTTTAACTATGGTTGAGATGCAATATATCTAAACATGTTTATTTTTCTAAATATCAATGCTTTGCTCTAATATAGTATTATAATCTGAAATTTCAAGATCAGATTTGGTTTTTGATTGCTTTGTGTATTGTCCAATTGGGATGTTGCTCACTTCTAGTGGATTGTCCAGATTTCAGTTTTCTTTCTTGGCGTATAATGAGTTTGATGCAATCCCATATATGGCTATAATTTTTAGCCAATAGATAGCTTTTTCTCGCATGTAGTTTATGCAGTTATGCTTTGATCTTAATCTGTTTCTCTGCGTGAGTACTGCAGGAGATATCTTTTTCTGTCTAAGATAAATAAAAGACTGTATTCTGTATTTTAGAGACATTATATTGTTTTTTGATGCCTCTTTCAATACTAATTAATAGCTTGTTTATGGGATTATCAGGAAATCATACGGATGTCTGAATCTGTTCTTTTTTTCTTCTATTTATATTTATAAATTTCACAGCAACTCATTGAAATCATCACCAGATCTTGTCAACATTAAGGTCGTTTCTCTGCATTTAGTGTGATTCAATTAATTCTATATTAGCTCATAAATTCTGAAGAATTGATATTTTTGTTCTTTTCTGTCGAAGATAAATAAGTTAATGTGTTCTGTATTTTAGAGACATTATATTGTTTCTTGATGCCCACTTCCAATGCTAATTTATAGCTTGTTTATGGGATTCTAAGGAAATCATACTGATGTCTGAATATGTTCTTGTTTTTCTTCTATTTTTATGTCTTCTTTTTGTATGTCTTCAGTCTTCGTGTCTCTTTTAAAAAAATATATAAATATTGATTACCCTAAGTTGGAAATTTTTTTATTCCTAGGTTTCATTCGCCTTACACATGGCAACATCAGCAGAAGAGTATGCTGCATTTGAGGAGAAGGTTAAAAGGACAATCTACTTTGACAATTTGTCACCACAAGTTACTGAATCTGTCATAAGAACGGCTCTTGACCAGTTTGCAGCTGTTAAAACGGTCAAGTTTATCCCCAACTACCTAGGACCGAGTAGTCTGCCACAGTGTGCATTGGTAGAATTGGATTCTGCCAAGAAGGTGAAGGAAGTGATATCCATGATATCCCAGTACCCATTCATGATGTCTGGGATGCCACGGCCTGTAAGGGCTCGTCCTGCTGTGATGGAAATGTTTGATGATCGGCCAATAAATCCTCAAAGAAAGATAAAGTGTTGTTGGTTGGAGCCAAGTGACCCTGATTTTGAGGTGGCTACGCAATTAAAGAATCTTACGCGTAAACATGCTGCTGAAATAGACACTATGCAGAGAGTAAGTTTATTCCTAGTAATCAATTAATTTTTCATAGCTCTTATTGCTATTACTCTTCAATTTGCAAAGTAAACCTCTAAGAATAGATGTTAAAAATCTCAATATCATTTCCCAAATGAATGTTCATTTATTTCAATATTTGTCTTTAATTGAGGAGCAGTTATCAGTCACATTAAACATTTTACTAGTAGGTTTCTGGGAGCTGCCAATTGGAATGGTGTCATAACCTTTATCACTTATACTGGTTATGTTGTTTGATGTATTACCTTTGTTGCTTTGATCTCTGAGTTTATTGGGATAATTTATTACTTTCAAGTGTGGGAAAGTGTAATGGTTTGGGTAGTCCTCATTTCTTACCTTACATGCTAGTTTTGTGATGAGTAAGGCTCGATGCCCATATTTAAGACACCGCTCTCACTCCCTAAAGAAACAAGCTCAATTCTGTGAGGTCTTCTCTTAAAGAAAGGACACAGATGACACAAAGATAGTTGAAGTGATAGCATTTGAACTCTAATGCCTTCACTTCTAGTTATTCCTAGTAGCTTAGACACTTTTATTATATTTGTATGGAACAAACATCTAGACACTGTCTTGTGTCAAAACAATGCTGAAAGCTGACTTAAATCATCGAAAGTTATGTTTGTTTGATGTATGCTATGAGAGATTGTGTTATTCTAATGTGTATTTGTGTGCGTTTTTTAGATGCTACTAAAAGAAGAAGAGAAGCTAGCGAGCCAGCAGGCAGAAAAGCTGAAAGAGCATTACAAGAAATTTAGGACGATAGATGGCATTATGTCCGACAGAACTGCCCAAACTCTGGCACGAAAGTACAATCTAAATATTGCAGATGATTGAAATATTCCATATATACCTTTTATTTTGCTGATCACCATGCTGTTGCAGCTAGACAAATTCCATATATACTCCGTGCCTTAGATTCGTTTCTATTTTGTTTCCTGATGATCAGATTCATGTATTGGTGGAAATTAAGTTTTATTTTGTTAGATGTGTTTTTAATAGAATCATATTCTGAAGTATACTATTTCATCTTTTAAAGTAAATCACTGGTTGGTTCTGGAAAGGTTGGGTTAGTATTCCTCAAAATTACTCAATGTCAATTTAGTTTTTCATAAATGGAGACTGACATTTAGTTCTCTAGAGAAATGGACATCAATATAGTACCTTAATTATAATAATTATAACATGTATTAGGAACCAAGTTTTATTTAGTAGTTACAAAATGAGGACCAAAAACTAGGGTCATAGGATAGGTGGCGGTTTCTGGCACCTCCTTTTTCTAACAGCACCCCTGCTCCTCAATTGTTTCCAAAATGCCCATGGCCCTATCCCTACCCTCTCTCTTTCTCTCTCCCCACCCCTACGAGAGACCCCTGAAATCCCCTCTTTCCTCCACAACATTCACCATAACTCTTCACTTGAGCAACTGTGAGCGTTTGTGAGTGTTTATCAGCCATCTCAGACATGGTTGGAAAATGGGTTCTCATAATCTCATCCCTTCCCCTAATGGAATTGGGTCTCCCGATAGGGTGATAGGCTTCCCGACTTTGCTCCCTAGATGACTATACATGCATAAAATAAATGATTTTTGTTTAGTCGACAAGGTTCTGGGGTCGAGTATCGATATCTCCAACCTTGCCTCACCTCGGGTCAAAGCGGGGTTTCCCTGCCAAAATTAGGACTGGGTCAATGGGTACCCCCGAGGTTGGGTTTTGTTGTCAAACCTATTCTAATTATAGTGAATCCAAGGTCTTATCACAACTCACTCCACTCAGGTTTACCACTTGCCTTTCTTTCCCAAACGCCACTGCCAACAAAGCCCTTTTTTTTTGTTGAGACCAGGGTATCCACCGCCAAATGCAGTGCCTAATCCCCTCGCTGGATTGGAGACACCTCGAAAGGTGGGACAGTTGGGCCAAGGATTTAAAGTTGCTCCATACCCAAGGCAAGGAACGAACCCTCGACACTTGGTTAAGAGAGGATGAGCCCCAACCGCTCAACATGCTCCTTATATGTGTCGTCAAGAGATTCTTCCACTCACGATGGTTGTGTTGGCGAGTAGGATTTGTAAACGAAATTGTTTTCAAGTACCTCCATGTTTGCCAACCTCGACAACGAAGAAGAGAATTGTATGGATTTTGATACCATGGAAGGGAGACATCCTAGAGATAGAAAGTCATAACTTGAACTCGAGGAGTTGAAAATGAAAGTGAGGTAACAAGGAGGAATGATGTAACAATTGATGAGGGTCAACGCTTGTATGAACAATAAAAAGTTCAAGTCTGTTTGTAGTATTTTGTCGGCTCTTGGTGTAATGCCAGTGTCTTTTTATCGCACTATTGACATAAAAATGAATCAACAAATTTTAAAATTAAACAAATACATATTAAAAAACTTGGATGAAATGTCACACACACAGAGAGATGGAAAACCAGTTTAGGAGATTTTTTTAAAAAACTTGTGGCCTTTTTATTCATACAAAACTCCTTTTAATTGATGAAGTATTGGCCAATTCAACTACCATGCCCTAGGAGGTTGCTATAGAACATAAAAAGCTTTTCTTAGTGTTAGTATTTTGTCTTGATTTCCTTAACTTGAATCTCTTCTTCAAATACGTCATTTAGAAAACCAAACTTAACATCTAGTTTGTAAATACTAGACCTAGTATCAGTATGATACTCTAACCGTCTCTTGTTTGTGGATTATTTTATCTACACAAGAACAATGCGAAGATGGTGACTAAATTCAGAAGACACCTCAAAGACATACAAGACGATTGACCTTAGCTTGATGAACTACTTCCTTGACATAGAGGTGAAACAACATAAGGAAATGATATTTATCTGACAAAAATGGAGAAAATGAACAGTGTCAGTGAGGAGACGTGTTTACTGTTCATGAGAAAATAGTTGTTCGCATTTTTTAAAATATGAATAGGGGGAAGAGTCTAAGTTAAAATAAATTAACCCGCAGTGAAAAATCAATTAAAAAGCTTTTAACACATCTCTTAGTTGAAAACCAAGGACATCATAGACTTTTCATGATTTAATAGAGGAAAACTTAGTCATTTCGTCGAGAATTCCCAGTTTTCACATCATCGCAATTCCTATTGTGAAATATCATCGCAATTCGTATCGTGAAACACTACACAATTGCACCAATACACTCATCCCTAATCCGCACTACCACACCATATTGTGTCACGTAAGACTGCCACAACGCGACGCACCATTGCAATAAAAGCTTGACTACAGAGGCAATAACTAATTGATTTTCTAGCAAGATGATTAGAGTCTCCTTTTTTAATAGGAATGAGAAAATTACAGTAAGATTGAGAAAATAATCAAATCAAGTATACAATTAACTATTAGAATTGCAACTGTTATTTCATATATGATTCAACTATTAGTATTGCAACGTTGTTTCATAAAGGTAAGTTCAAATGAAAATTCGCTTGTAATGTGGAATATGATATTTCTACATTAATCATTGGATATCAATGCTTTTCCGCATACGGCCTTCTACCAGCACTCTTGTTTTTTTCCACCCGCACCTCTTTGTTTTTCTGTTCTTTTTCTCAAATGAAAACCTAAATTACTCCCCAATTAGCACACCCCCATTAGAGAGAACCACTACACCTTATGGACATGATCAAGAAATGCGACAACAAAGCCATGTTAGGGAAGCTTGTATGGCAACTATTGCATGAGAAGAATACACTGGTTCAAAAGCTTGTATAGGCCAAAAGTTATTGCTATTTTCAACCACAGTAAGAATTGTTTTGCAAACCACAAAAGTTATTTCCATTTTCCACCTCATTTTATAAGAAACAAAGGGTGAA
Organism: Astragalus glycyphyllos; assembly: GCA_963573325.1. NCBI lineage: Eukaryota > Viridiplantae > Streptophyta > Magnoliopsida > Fabales > Fabaceae > Astragalus > Astragalus glycyphyllos. The sequence continues at coordinate 18,362,489 of OY754307.1, forward strand.
AAAATAAAAGATATGCCAAATGATCAATAACTTCCCATCATATCAAATGTGGCGTGTGCGCCAAAATATTGTGTTCCCTGTCAAATTTTATAAGTTGAAAGATAATGACGGCATACAACTGAAACCTCGTCAACGAAACTACCAGGAGTAAGTCTTTACCCTAGCTCTCTTCTGTGGTCATATAAGCTGACTAGCTGAGGGACAAGTGATTGCCATTAAGAATCACCTCCATGCTACAAAGATGAATCACACTGGTTAAACAGTAAAATATGGATATGCTCAGAGCAATGAGCTGCTGCAGTATAATACATCTACACTTCATTGAAGACCAAGAAGACAAGTTTTTGTCATAGCAGAATGTAAGAACATGAGAACTACCACACCTTAGAAACAACTAAAAAAGTCGCATTACTATTTTTCCTCTTCAATGTTGTGGTTGATGGAAAAACGTTGGGAATGACCTATTTGCATTGACCTCACAATAACCTGCTGAGAGACTTGATGAGTAGCTTCAAATTCTTTCTTGTAGCTTCATCACCAGTGAAGCCCAAAATATCAGAGCTAACATTCTGTAATAATGCAGCAAAAAGAAATCAACAAATAGCAAATTTATTATTTATTATTTATTCACCGTTTTAAGTTTAGGGTCCTACCTCAATGTTCTTCAGGGTAAATATAAGAGTGTATATGGACTTTTGGATCAGTTCAGTGTTCTCAGGGGTCATAATGGATGAGTTGATCCTTCTGCATGAGCATTGGATAATTTACATTAGGTGTAATACAACAACAACCCATAATACATGAAGAATCTTATGAATGTGAAAATAAAGAATACAAGGACTTTTAAAAAAAATAATCTTCTGAATAAATGTAAAAGATCTCTATTAGGTGTGTTTGTTTTGAGCATGGTTATCAAATTAGGATATCAGACCTATTTTCCGAATCATGTATCGTACCTTGTAGTGTATCATAGTTGATTAAAAAATATAACATTTTTAAGTAAAACCAAGCGACATAAGTAAGAAAATGTGAACTTTAAAATAATTGAAGTCATAAATTGACATAACAAGCGTTCAATTCAACCCCTCAATAAAAAACTTAATCTAACTACACTATATCTACTGTTTATCCTCATTCTCTAGAGAAGAAGAAAACAACAAACAAAAAAATATGTAAGTGGGGACCAAAAGAGAATATAGTGGGTGGGACAATAAAAGTAAAGCTAACTGTTAAAGAAAGCAAACGAAGTTGAGGAGGGAGGCGCACCCTAATGTGACCAGGGTTTTAATTGTTTATATTACTAAAATTGAAAATACCCACCGTCCATGATTCCAGGGTTTTAAAAGCTGCCCATGTAACACTTTTTAAAACTCAAACGACACATCGTACAGCAGAATCCGTAAGCTTTTAAAAGAAACTTGGAAAACACCATTTTGAGATAAGTTTGCCTTATCATTCAGCTAGGAATAGGATTCCCAAGTTTCGGATTAGTCCTTTATGTTTTTTCCCCAAATTGGTCTTTTATGTCTCAAATTGTTTACAATTGGAGCACTTGAGTGACCCCAAAAATACTCTTGGGTCAAGTGCTGCAACGGTGGGGCTGGTGTGTGTTTTGTGCACTGTGAAGCCTTATCATTCACCTATTGCATTTTGGGGGGTTTTAGTAACACTGAACAAGTTAGGACGGTGGATGTGGGCTTCGGTTCAAATGGGAAGCCTAACGTGTGGAGTGTCTACGCAAGAAGAAATTGTTTTTTTTGGGGGGGAAGGGGGAGCGATATAAGGTGGCAAGGGATGTATCAGAAATGCCAATAGTCTAAAGGGGACTTGGGGATGCATCTTGGAGAAACATAATTGCTCTGTCGCAGTGGGAACGTTTTTCCCTACTGTAATTTCCTTATTTCACCAACCTCTCAAGCACACCCATATTATACTCGTACAAGGTACGCACTGAATGCAAGTCTCTTGCTCAGTTGCACTATTCTATTTTTCTCATTGAATTCTGGTTATAAGAAAAGTAAAAACCTTCTAGGCATGTCTAGGGGGAAAAAGTCATTGCAAACTCATCCAAACATCCCTGAACTCGCGATTCACATAGAACCTATCCAACTCTATAACAATCGACCCGAGTTTACACAAACGATTTTCAAAGCAACTCAACTCAAGTTTGATACCTAAAGTCATAAACTCATGATTCATGATAGCTCAAGAGTTTGACGACCATACACAAACCCATGTAAACAAAATTTACATGAATTTAACTTTTTACGGGATAAAGGTGAAAATAAGGCATGTTACAAGTTATAACCATACTGTTACCAACTCAGTTGTCAAGCCTCCTCATGCATGACCTATCCAACGAATAAGATGTTGACAAGCTTAATGTCATCCCCTATTCTAATATTAACATGCTACAATGCCGTGTATATGCATGCATGCTAAATGCTAAATTAAGAAAAACAAACAAGAGCCAGAGAGGTTTACAAATTAACCTTAAATCATCGGAGGCTTGTGTAAGGCTTCGGGTTAAATTCTCAACTTCCTTCAACAGGCCACTATCACGGACTTCAGTCAACAAAGGTTGAACATCTTCAGCCATGGCTTTGATCTGAGACATCACTACATCAAAGGGAAAGTATCGGTATTAGAATACATAATAGAATAATGCAAAAGGAAACAATTATTAGATACAAGAAAGTAAATGAATACCATAAATAACTGGGTGCATATTAGAATACATAGTAGAATGAAGCAAAAGGAAACAATTATTAGATACACGAAAGTAAATGAATACCATAAACAACTGGGTGCATATTATGCTCCTAGAGTATATAGATGATTATCGTCATTCTCCTTATCAATTAGCAATTGCTCATAATCACGGAGCAACGCATATTATTATTATTATTTAATTGCTACTTAGTGATAAAAAATTAGTTTAAATCCATAATATGGTCACCAAAATTTGGACAAACGAGGTCATACAATATTATATGGGAAATGTTTGATTTTGCTTACAGCTATTTGATGCATCCAGTATGCTTCAGGGGACTGGCACAAAAAACTAATAATTAAACAAATAAGTATGCATCAGGAGACCCATAAATTTTTAATTTTCCAGCATATTGGAACCCAAGTCTTGCATTGACTAAGATAAGGTCCCAAACAAGATTATAATTTATAATGAAAGGATATTCTTCATCTTACAAACTGTTTTTGTGAGATTGAATTAGGCCCAAAATCTAATATGGTATTAAAGCCTATTCTAGATCCATCAGACCACCAACCACATTCGCCACACACCAAGTCCTAGAGTTGCTGGGCGTGAGGGGGTGTTGAGAAAACGGAAAAACCCAAGTCTCACATTGACTAGAGATAAGGTTTCAAAAGAATTTACAGCGAAAAGGCGCTCACTTTACACACTAGTTTTGTAGAGTTGAGTTGGGCCCAAAATCTAATACATAATGTGACTAGTGACATATCTATTCCATCTGTTAAGTTCCTTGATTAACCTCAAATTACAAAAATTTGGCAATTATCTGAAAAAATTATAGTTGTATTATAGGTTGCAATCACTGTAACAGCAGATAATAAATTTAAATACCCAAATTAAATATTTCAGGAAAAGAACTAAGACAAACAAACAATCTAGTAGTGATTTAATACATTATAACAGAATAAATATTTCAGGAAAAGAACTAAGACAAACAAACAATCTAGTAGTGATTTAATACATTATAACATAATCAAAGTTGGGTAATTGTTAGGGGTTGTGGTGCTACCCTAGTTGGGATCACCTCCTCTATGGCGATGCTTTGCATGCCAAATTTTGTCTTAAATGAAGGGGGAAAAATCAAAGTTAGGAAAGCATTCATTTAGTATTGGCAAGAAAATTTACTCAACAGTCTAGTATAGAAGATATATTACAATCAATCAAGCACATTAGCTTAAGAAAATTATATCACACCTTTGTAAGAAGTGGTTTTGCTTCTTCAATAACAGAAGCAGCTCGTTCAGCCAATGAAAAGGTGTTGGCGACACCAATTTTCTCTACATCTCTCCCAAGACGGGTAAATATCCCAACCAATGCATCCAAACTTACTCCTTGGTAACCCTTAATCTTTTCTCTATCACACACAATGAGACCTTCATTAGAACATTCTTGGTCAAGAGGTCCAGCGGTAGGTGTCGGAATGGGATCTCGAGGAGTAATGTCAATGATGGTCTCCATAAGAAGACCTGACTGGTTAACTTCAACCAATGAATTTCTTGGAATGATTGTTTTATCATCTTCAATCTACAGATAGAGGAAAACACAAAGATTAAAACTAACGAACACGCTACTAAAATAACAAACCTCAAAATCAAGCAATAATGCAATACTGGGATTTAGGGTAAAACAAGTTAAACAAAATTCCATGTCCATCAAAAGATCATGTTATCAAAAAGAATCTCAACAACTGTTTCAATACTTCTTAAGGAAGGATTTACACATAACACACATACTAAAATAACAAACCCCAAAGCCAGGCAATATTGCAATACTAGGATTTAGGGTACAAAAAGCTAAACGAAATTTCAAGCCCATCCAAAGATTATGTTATCAAAAACCACCTCAACAACTGCTTCAATACTTCAATACCTTAACAACCCCCAAAGCAAATCAACACTGCAATACTGGGATTTTGATAGGAACCAAAATAGAAATGAAATAGAAAAACTGTATTATTGATTGAAAAACAAGGAAAATGTATTACAAGAGGCTCTCTCCTGTAACTCCAGAGCTAATGCTCCTCAAAGAAGAGAATACATTTCTCTCTTTGCCCAAACCTCTAAGGTCGTAACTGAAAAGTAAAACTAAATGATGCTCCACTACTCTCCTCTCCCCTATATAAGAAACTCACTTTTCTCACTGAAGTTGACTTTTAGTGGGCCAAGGACAAATGGGCCTATGACATAGATAAGAAACCCATCAGATTTAGAGTAAAACAAGTCAAACAAAATTTCATGTCCATCAAAAAATTATGCTATCAAAAATCACCTCAACAAATGCTTCAATACTTCTTAAGGAAGGGTTTACAAATAACACACATAACAAAATAAATAACCCCAAAGCAAATAAACATTGCAATACAGGGATTTAGGGTAAAACAAGTTAAACAAAATTTCATATCCATCAAAAGATTAAATCATCAAAAACAACCTCAAACAACTGCTTCAATACTTCTTAAGGAAGTGTTTACACATAACACATATACTAAAATAACATACCCGAAAGCAAATCAACATAGCAATACTGGGATTTAGGGTAAAACAAGTTAAACAAAATTTCATGTCAATCAAAAGATAAAGTTATCAAAAATCACCTCAACAACTGCTTCAATACTTCTTAAGGAAGGATTTACACGAATGACATCACCAACAGTAACCCCTCTAATCCTCACAGGTGTTCCAGTAGCTATACCACAAGCTTGAGAAAACTCAAATGTTGCTGTATACTTCCTGAACTTGTTTCTTATTTGAAAACCCCTTAACCAAGCTAAACTAAGTGCAAAAAGAATTGCACCTGATACTAAAAACAATCCAACACCACCTTCCCAAATACTTCTACCACCAAACCCAAAATCACTTAATGGACGCATTGTTTGCTTCCAAATAGAACGAGGAATGTCCAAAATAACCCGAAAAGGGTTCTTTGATCCTGAAACTGATGATGGTTCAACATGCCCTGGATCTGCAGAACTAGCTTTTATCCTGTTTATTTTTCTTCGTGGTCCAATTGGAAGATATGGCATACAATTTATAGAATTTCTGGGAACGGTTATCATAGGCATAGTTGAAGATACTGTTGAAATATGCAGTGTAGGGTTCCCAAACATATTTGCGAAAGTATTCTAAGTTGAATTGAAAATGAATCTAATGAAAAGATACTTAGCTGATAGAATTTGCTTACAAATCAGAAACCATGTAAATGTTATCAACAATTATACTATCTACTCGATAGCGAAGTGATTGCATACTACGCGAAGTGCTGGTGGTGGCCGGTTTACAGATGCGGCGCCGGAATCGCGTCCCGTTGCGGCGGCTGCAGAAAGGTGTTCCGGCGAATCTTCGTTTTTTCGGGCGTTTCGGTCAACAAGACAGAAGTGATGAGAGAAGTGAAATCGAACGAAGGAGAGAAGAAGAACCAACCTTGATAACTAGGGTTCAGTACACTTTTTATTATTTATTTTTATTATTTTTTTATTTTATGCTTAATTAGAGTTTTGGATTAATCAAGGTAATCAAAACCGGACCGGATATTGAACCGGAAGATGTAGCGGTTCAGGGGTTCTTGGGTTCAACCGGTTGAATCGGGGGTTCAACCGGAATTAATTAAATAGATTATTTAGTATATTTTTTACAATATATAAAGGATAAAAAACAAAAAAGAATCATAATCATAATAAAACTATAATATTCAACAATCATAGATAATTAGATACTATAATGTAAATACTCTCATAGTAATATTAGTGTACACATTTGTTTTTTAATTATTTATTTATTTATTACATCAATTTAATTATAAAAAATGATAAAAAATATCTCATATACCAAAAATCAACATCATTTATCATTTTTTTTCCAAAAATCAACTTGGTATACCATTTTTTAAGGAAAATAAACCAAATCCGGTTTTCTGCACGGTTCCCCGGTTTTTGGCCGGTTTCCTGTCCGGTTCCCGATTTTCAGCCGGTTATCCGGTTCAATTCCCGGTTTTCACCCCAGGCGGTTCTGGGGTTCATTTGGACCGGATAGGGGTCCGGTTCCCGGTTCAACCAGTTGAACCGGCCGGTCCGGTTTTGACAACCTTGGGATTAATTAGTGAACTCAATCTTTTTTTTCCACGAATTTAGTCCCATCATTTTCCCAATTTCAAAAATCAATGTCCTTCCCTAATTTGGTCAAACATTTTGCGGAGTTGTCACTAATTAATTCTACGTGGAATGACACACAAGACTGCCGGGTTGGATTATAAAATAAAAAATATTGTTTTAGGTCTCTTGGATGAAATTGAGGGAGTTTCAATGGAAGAAGATGAAATTGTTTTTCCTAGTTTAAAAAAAAATAAGATTTGTTATTTGAGTGACACTTCCGTAGATGTTGTCTCCCTCATATCCACGTATGGTTTATGAGGGAGACAAGAAGGTCCTCAAGCCCCCAAGAAGGTTCTTCTTCTCTCCTTGCTATGTACCTATTTTACCTCTGTGTTTTCTGATTTTTGCTCTTTTTTCTAATTACTTTCTAACATTTACTTTATTTAGTTCTTTTGTTTTATGATATTACAGTGTCTTCTTTTTCAATTTATCCATTTTTTTTGGTGGATTGGTGCTGGATTTTTCTTTACAAGGTTAGTTTGCTTGGTTCATATTCTCTATACGGTTTTGTTGATTCAATTAAGGTTTATGACAATAGTTATATATGTTTTATGATTTATGGATCTATATGTTTTTTATGTTTATGTTTCATGTTGTATGTTTAACCTATTCCATTTATGTGTTTATGTTGTATATATTCGGTATATGTTTTATGTTGTATCTATTGAATTTATATTTTAACTTTGAATATTAATGCAATTATGCGTCGTAGATCGTTATTGATCGTTATTGGAACAAGTGACCTGAATGCTCATAGGGCATTGACATGGCACATGGATGCATTTTTTTAGCAAAAAATGCACTGGGGTAGCTTTAAATTATTTAATTGTAATGAATTGATTGTTCAAATTTTTTGTACCATTTAAGTCCTCTAAATTACATAACGTGTACATCGTCAGTTCTTTTTTCATTTTTTGTTCCAAACAAGCCCATTTGGCTCTAATAGAGCTGACGTGCCCGTTATGTGGGTGACGTGGCTCTAACGATGTCAGATACATGAACCACATGGGCAATAAGTCATTAGTTTTACTAAAAATAATAATAATTACTGAATATGCGTTATCATCATCCTCATCTATTCCTAAAATTAAATTTATTTTAAATAGCACAAAGTGAATACATGGAGAATATGGAGAATGCTCTGAACACTGGCTCCTTTGTCTTCTAGGCACAACCACCTCCACCACCACCGGATGATCCGCCTGATGGAGGAGGACTTGGTCGGCAAGGAGAAGAACCTAAGCTATCTTTTCAAGACAAACTTCTAGGAAATAAAAAGGCTCCACCTCCTAGGGAGAAATCTGAGTTGGTGTCACAAGGCTTGGTGAAAATCGTTCATGAAGGAGGCAACCGACTTTTGCCAAAGGTACATATTGATGACAACATCTTCCAAGAGTTATGTGGCCCATGGAGGGAGGCTCTGGTGATTAAACTGCTCGGCAAGTTGGGATATAAGACTATGAAATTGAAACTCTCATCTACGTGGAAACTCATCGGGGACTTCGACCTCATGGATGTGGACAACGGATATTATATGGTAAAGTTCGATATTTCAGACGATCGGGAGAAAGTGATCTTTGGTGGTCCGTGGATGATCTTTGATCACTACTTAGCAGTCTCCGAATGGAGCCCGGATTTTGTCTCGTCGTCTGCTAAACTAGAAAAGACTATGGTGTGGGTTCGTTTCCCTAGCATGAACTTGGTGTACTATGATGAAATTATTCTAATGGCTATGGCCTCAGCTATTGGCACTCCGGTTAAGGTCGATAAACATACTTTAACTGTGGAGAGAGGAAGATTTGCAAGAGTTTGTGTGGAGATCGATCTGAGCCAACCTGTAGTGGGGAAAATATGCGTTAGGGATTCTTGGTACAAGGTTGCCTACGAAGGTCTTCATCTCATCTGTAGTGGATGCGGTTGCTATGGTCATATGGCCAGAAACTGTATTACTCCGGTGACCGGCAATTCTCCTCCGCCTGTTTCAGCCACCAACGGAGACAGCCAACAAAAAATTATTGCCATTACAAAACCTAGCAACGACTCTTTACCTAGCATTGATGGAGGAAATATTTGTTCCACAAATTCAGATAATATTCAAAGCAATAATGAGGGCAACTTTAATTCTATTGGACCCACTCATGGTGAGTGGTTAGTTGTACAAGATCATAGAAAAAAAGTCAACAAATCTACTAGTACTTCTTTTGGAAAATACACACCACAAGGTAAAAAAAATATTCCTTATCCAACCAATAGGTTTTCAGCTCTATCCCTGGCAGCTAATAAATTCGTTGGGTCTACAAAAGGGAAAGAAGTTAATGATGGAGAGGGTACTTCTATCTATGTGCCGCAGAAGGGGTTAAAGAAAAGACAAAGGAACGAAAATAGTAGTAGTACTGTTAAGTCTCCAGCTGTCTCAAATCTTGTCATTATGGAAGGTAAAACCAATAGCTGTCAGCCGAAAAATACAGCCACAAAAGCTACAAAAATACCTATTCCGAAACAGGTCCAAATGCGTCAGTCCGAGGCAAGTAATAAAACTGGGAAAATGCAGGTAACTAATGGGACAAATATTTACTCCATCGGCAATGGGAACCTGTCTAATAGTACCACTTTAACGGATCAAACCGGGGTTGTTAATGGGCCTGCTCCACATCTCTTCATCAGGCCCAACGACAATTAAAGAAGGAGTTTCACTTGGATCTCACTCTGACATGGAGCCCAAATTAATGGAAATAGCCTCCTTTGACATGGAAACAACTTAGCCTTTCCGGGTTCTTTTTTCTATCCCTATTTTATTATTAATATTATCATGTCAGATTTTATTAATTTTAATAATTTAAGTATTCTTTGTTGGAATATTAGAGGTGCCGTTAATAAGGAAGGTAAGAGACACACACGTGTCCTCATTAGAAGACACCGACCCCTTATTGTTGTGCTTATGGAAACCCATTGTCCTTTCAAAAGGGTGGCTAATTTTTGGGCCAACCTGGGTTACGATGCTTGTGCTATATCTGAAGCATCTGGTCATGCAGGTGGTATTTGGATTCTTAAATCTAAAGATTATTCTTTTGATGCTCATGTTGTTGATATTTATTTTCAGTCAGTAACGATTTCTTTACAAGCTAGAAATAGTACTTGGTACTTCTCAGCTATTTATGCTAGCCCCCTTTATAGAAATAAAGAACTCCTTTGGCAATATCTTAAAGAGCTACGAAGTCACCTAACTGGTCCTTGGCTTCTCATGGGAGATTTCAATGAGATCCTCCTTCCCTCTGAAGTTAGAGGAGGTGAGTTCCCTATCACTAGTTCTTCCAAATTTGCTAACGTGGTTGAGAATTGCAGGTTAATTGATCTTGGTGCTACTGGGAGTTCCTTTACCTGGTACAGACAAGAAGCAGGTTTGCCTAAAATATCCAAAAGACTTGATAGAGCCCTCGGGGACATTCAATGTCGCAACCTTTTTCCAGAGGCCTATGTTGAGAACCTTATTAGATATCACTCTGACCACCGCCCCCTCCTTCTGAGAAGCAGGGGCTTCATTCCAGAAAGAAATTTGCGTCATTTCCGTTTTCAAGCTGCTTGGCTTACTCATGATGATTTCCCGGAGGTGGTTAGGAACGCATGGGGGAAAGGTAACCACCAGTTACAGACTAGCCTCGATATGGTCCGTGAAGACTCCAAAATTTCTAATGATGAGGTTTTTGGGAATATCTTTCGTAGGAAGAGAAAACTGGAAAGTTACTTAAGATATGTGCAACAATGTCTTGAGCACATCGACTCAGCTAGATTACATCTCAAAGAAGCCGCCCTAAATAAAGCTTATCAGGATGTTCTCAAACAGGAGGAGATCCTTTGGTTCCAAAAATCAAGAGAGAAGTGGGTGAAATTTGGTGACAGGAATAATAAATTTTTTCATACCCAAACTGTGATCAGGAGGAAAATAAACAAGATCCAAGGTTTACACCTTGATGATGGGTCTTGGTGCACCGATGAAGCAATCCTACAGACCTATGCCATCAATTTCTATAAGGATCTCTTCCAGGCTGACATTTGTGTTTCCCTAAACTATCCTCTTGGTAATTTGTTGCCTTGCCTTAGTGGGAATGGGAAGGACATGCTTTTGGCACCTGTTGCTAAAGAGGAAGTTAGGGAGGCACTTTTTGGTATGCAATCTTACAAAGCCCCTGGCCCAGACGGTTTTCAACCACTCTTTTTTAAACACTTTTGGGACCTTACTGGTGATGATATGTGGTCCCTTGTCAAGACTGTTTTCATGAGTGGGGTCATCGACGATAAGCTAGCTGAGACCTTACTTGTTCTTATTCCGAAGGAGAATAACCCCACTAGTCTCAGAAAATTCAGACCCATCAGTCTCTGTAATGTGATCTATAAAGTCATCACAAAAGTTCTTGTTAATCGTATTTGTCCTTTCTTAGATGAGCTCATTGGCCCTTTCCAGAGCAGTTTTATCCCAGGTAGAGGAACTACTGATAATGCCATTCTTGCTCAAGAGGTGATCCACTATATGCATACATCTCGCTCTAAAAAAGGTACTCTAGCTTTTAAAATTGACTTAGAGAAAGCATATGATAGATTAGACTGGAATTTCCTTGAACTAACCTTGCAGGATTTTGGTTTTCCCATGGCTACGGTCTCCCTTATCATGAGTTGTGTTCGTGCTAGTAATTTCTCTATTCTTTGGAACGGCGCTTCTACTGAGAAGTTTAGACCATCACGGGGTCTCCGTCAAGGGGATCCCCTATCTCCTTATCTGTTTGTTATGTGTATGGAGAAGCTTGCTTTGTCTATTCAAAATAAGGTTGATATGGGGGTTTGGAAACCAGTTCATGTTTCCAAAAATGGACTGGGTTTGACACATCTCTTGTTTGCTGATGATGTGTTGCTCTTCTGTGAGGCTACCACTCAACAAGTTCAGGTGGTGATGGAAACTCTTGATGATTTTTGCTTGGCTTCAGGATTGAAAGTGAATTTGACAAAGTCCAAGGCTATGTGCTCTAAGAGAGTGCCAAATAGAGTTAAAAGACAACTGTCAGACATATCCTCTATTCGGTTTGTTGCTAACTTAGGTCATTACTTGGGCTTTCCTCTGATTCAAGGCAGGGTTACTAATGATAATTATACTCATATCCTTGAGAAGATGCACAGGCGTCTAGCAGGTTGGAAAGGCAACCTTCTAAACAAAGCTGGGAGAGCTTGCTTGGCCAAATCTGTTACTACTTCTATGCCTATTTACACCATGCAACTCCATCACCTTCCTAGTCAGGTATGTGACAGTGTGGATAAGATTACTAAAAGCTTTATTTGGGGTGGTAATGGCATTCAAAGGAAATGGAATCTGGTGAAGTGGAAAACGGTTACATCTCCCAAAAGACATGGGGACCTAGCTATCAGAGAAACAAGAATTTCAAATTTGGCTTTGCTAGGCAAACTTGTGTGGAGTCTTATTCATAATACAAATAAGCTATGGGTCAGAGTATTGAGTCACAAATACCTCCAGAATGCTTCCATTTGGTGTGTTGAAAAGAGAAGCAATTCTTCCCTGATCTGGAGAGGTATTCTCAAAGCAGTTGAGGCTTTAAAAGATGGTTTTAGATACCGTTTTGGTGATGGAGAGTCTTCCTTTTGGTACTCTAACTGGACTGGTAGGGGGGCCCTCTGTCACTTGGTTGATTTTGTCAACATCTCAGATACTCAGTTACGAAAAAAGGATGTGTGTACAACTAGCTCTTGGTCTTGGGATAAATTTATGACTATGATTCCCGCTTCTGTTCAAGGGTTGGTGGACTCCCACTCTCCCCCTAGTACTTTTAATCCTATTGTCCACGACCAATGGGTTTGGTCAGCTACAAGTAACTGCACTTATACACCCTCTTCAGGTTATAAATGGCTAACCTCTCGCAATAGGTCGTGGGGGAATGATGATTGGCGTTGGATTTGGAAGTTGAAGGCTCCTGCTAAGCTTCAACATTTTGTTTGGCTTTGTATGCACCAAGCTCTTCCCACTAACCAGTTGAGACACCGTTGCAACATGGCTGAGTCACCTATTTGTACTCGGTGTTCAACTGGGGCGAGTGACGACTTGATTCACTGTTTTCGTGATTGTTTGTTGTCTGTACAGGTTTGGCACCATTTTCAATTCATGGATGTGCAAGGATTTCAGGCTAGTACTTTCACTACATGGATTTTTCATATGCTCCAGGGTGATATGTCTTTACCTTTCCTCGTGATTCTTTGGTGGCTGTGGAGATGAAGGAACAACTTTTGTCTCGGTGATCGCTCTTGGAAGATTCATCATGTCATTCACCATGTTAACACCATGCACGTGGAAATCATCAACCAGTATCACTCTCCTAATCCTTCTCCATCTCGAGATAGGGTTAGGTGGCGTCATCCCAATCCTGGTTTCTTCAAGATTAATGTTGATGGGAGTTGCTCATTAGGTGGTGAAATGGGCTCAGGTGGTCTTGTCAGGAATGAATATGGCCATTGGGTTGGAGGTTTCACTTCTAAGGACGGAATAGGTGACGCTCTTATGTCAGAGTTGTTTGCTATCTTTCATGGTTTGTCTCTTTTGCTCCAGTTGGGCATCTCTACTGCTACGTGTGAGTCCGACTGTAGTGATGCTATTGAGCTCATTCTTGATCGGGGTCTTCATATGACTCATGCTTACAGCTCCCTTTTGTTGAAGATTTCGTCTCTTATGGATATGCTTCCAGGTTTGGAGATTCATCATGTTCTTCGTGAAGCCAACTATTGTGCGGACTTCCTAGCGAAGTATGCCAATAGGCATATGAGGGGTATTAGCTTTTGGAGCTCTCCTCCCTCTAGGGTCGAGAGTCTGCTCGTGGTTGATGCTAGGGTGTCCTAGTCTTCTCCTTTCTTTTTTTCTTTTTCTATGCTTTGCACCAAAAAAAAATCATCCTCATCTCGTTCATCTCTAAGAAACCAGGTTCTTGACATTACCCAGAGGAAAAAAACCAGATTGTTAAAATTACCCAAACACGAGGCTATAACCTTAATTTGTTAATCTAAACTATTTTTATAGATCTAACTGTGAGTGTTTTTATTTCGAACCCTAAATAACAAAAGGGGGGAATTTTAAATCATTATTTGTTTCTCTAAAACGGGTACTGAAACATCATTAGTGGATATTACAGAACATTTGATTCAAGATCTTCATCAAAACAATGATAATAAGAAAGAGTGCTCACATCTATTTAAATTTATTTTTTGGGCTTGAAGATTTGTAATTAGAGGATGAAGATTTGCAATTAGTGCTCAGATTTGTTTAAAGTTGATTTTATTTCTAGGTTTGAAGTTTTATTGGTTTTAAGGTTGTTTTTTCTAGGTTTTCGGATTTCTGGGTTTGAAGATGAAGAGGAACAAGGTGAAGTCGGGGAAGAAGATGACCACGTAGGAAGCCATGTAGGCTCTGTTACAACATGTAAGCTTCGTTGGTGTCAACTGGGCTTTTTTTTTAACGAAAAATGAAAAACGGACCAAGAATGTACACGTTTTGTAACTTAGGGGACCTAAGTGGTACTATTAAAACTTAAAGGACCAATTTGCTATAGTTAAATAACTTATAGGACCTCTGGTTCATTTTTGCCCATATTTTTTATATGTTTCATCTTCCTACTTACATAGAATATAATAAAAGGGTTAAATATGTTTTAGTCTCTATAAAATTTGAGACTTTTTAGTCGACAATAAAATTCGGAATGTCACTTTTTAGACCTTTAAGAGATGTACTTTGATAAATCGGATTAAGAAAAACTTAAATAAATAATACCCGCCTTAAAATGATTTAATAACTACAAATCATCCTTAACGGTCAACTTGAGTGCTTAATCCAAAAATCAAGATACATATATCCTAATACATCATTAGGCTAACCCTATAGTTCAACAAAATACATAACTATCACAAGATGAAACTTAGCATTTTATCACATGCTATTCTCCTCAAACATTATCCTCAGAAAGTGATATTGCTTCTCTTCGTCTTTACTTGTTTGTCTGAAAAACAACAACAATGAGGGGTGAGATTACATAATCTCAGTGAGTTCTTCGTGACTCCTTACTAATACTCTCCGCGTATCTTTTATTATTTTACCTATGATGCATCCCCCTGCGCCTTAGACTTACATAATATAAAAGCTACGACGATACATATAGGGAACCCGTGTTCTATAAACAAATAGAACACACTAACCTAACCTCTTGGGCCTTGAGATTGGTTCATGACACCAACCCCAAGTACATCATCCATTCTTTAATTCATTTATGGTGTACTTATATATGTATTACGTAGTTCTTGCACACGGATTTTCGAAAAGATTTTAACTCAACACAAAACTGTTCAACTTAGGCAATGTTCGCATAATCAAATCTTCGTGATTTTTATTCAAGTACACTTCAATTGAGTCCATTTGGGGTTAAAGTAACTTAGGTCAAAAACAATTTTAATCATTTCAAACAAACTCCCTTTAATCCAAACTCAATCCAATCAATTCCTAACTTAACAACACTTAGTTCCAGTATCACAATCAGTCCAAACAACCATCAATCTATGCAATTTGACAATTAAGTAAAATCATAAAAGAATCAACATGTAACCATCCCAATTCCAGCACAACAACATCAAAACAATCATTTAAACTCACAATTTAACCTTAGAATCTCATTCAAGAATCAAAACCAAAGTTCAATACCTCAAACCATCAATGAGCTTTCAAAATAAACAAAAAAAAAGTGGATAAAGAACTCACATGTTCTCTTGACAATCACAATGCAAGAAACTTTGATTCTTAGACACCCCAAGCTCCTAAAGTTCCCAAATCAACATCAGCTCACAATCCTCCTATTCTTGCTACTTCAATCAACAATGTAGTCTCCCCAAACCAAATGTGACTTCTAACACTTAAGTTCTATAGCCTTCACTTTTCACACGCTGCACCTTTGAAATGGAATCCAATCTTCCCTCCTCACAAGCGACATTAATTAATGAAGAGATTGGATAATTTATGACTTCTGATTTTGGGGTTTTGACAGCAAAATTCTGGATTTGAAGGTAAGGTGATGGAGTGGAGATGAAAAAAAAAAGCTTCCAAGGTTTATGAACCAATAGTTCTTCCTCCTTACTTAGGTCGAACTTAACTCCCTAAAATCCACAATGTATGCTACGAAACTCCCTTTTTTTATAGTTTCCAAAACTACATGCTGCTGCTACCTTTTCAATCTCATGTGAAGATCCCACATGCAAGTCTCAAGAAGAGGGTTTGAAGGATGTGTCTGAAACTACGATATTTCAAGTTTAAGTTCAACAAGTTTCTGATTTGTAATTGTGAGAAGGCGAAATGGAGGTGGAAGGATGAGATTTGGTGGTTAAAAGTGAGCTCTAATGCAGGAAGGCTCCCTCTTTCAACTCCCTCCTCGATGCTCCTCTTTCTCTCCCTCAAGGTTCTATTTTTCTCTATTTTTAGCTCAAGAAGTAGAATGAACTCTGATTTTCCCTCCTCTCTTCAAAGAGTAGGCAACTATCCATTGGAGGGAGATTGACGCTCATAAACTCGGTTCTTTCTTCTCTTCCCTTGTATTTCTTTTCTTTTTACAAAGGCCCAAAGAAAGTGTTGGAGGAATTAGTGAAGCTCAAAAGAAGATTTTTGTGGGGGGGTAATGAGGACAAAAATAAAATGGCATGGGTTAGTTGGAAATTGGTATGCAAACCAAAGTGCAAAGGAGGCCTTGGTGTAAAAAATTTGGAGGCGTTTAACTTAGCCTTACTATCCAAATGGAGATGGAAATTTCTTGTAGATAGCGGAGATACAATGTGGAAAAAGGTGCTAATAAGTAGATATGGAGAAGAGATTCCGTGGCATAGCGATGAAGGAATGAAAGAAGGTTTGAAGGGATCATCTTTGTGGTGGAGAGACATTATTTGTTTGGGAGCTGACTCAATGCTAGGAAAATTCTGGTTTAATGAATTATCTAGGAAGAAATTGGGAAATGGTGAATCAATGAAGTTTTGGACCGAAAAATGGGTGGGAAATGAAACAGTTAAATCATTATTTCCTGCTTTATATGAAGCTTGCGACTGTAAGAGCGCTTATGTAGCTGATATGGGATCTTGGAGTAACAATAGGTGGCATTGGTTTTGGGATTGGTTGCCTCGGCCAGATCTTGCTGGTGCAGCAAGTGAGATTACTGTGGCTGCAGAATATTTGAAGGAATTATTGCTTGACTTGGAACCTGCGAGAGAAGTAGCTGATAAGTGGGTCTGGTTAATTGATACTGTGAAAGGATTCTCTGTTAAATCTTGTTATGGCTGGCTGTGTAATGGTTTTGCAGGTACAAATTATAATATAGACGCTGAAATTGCAGAAGCATGCAAAAAGGTGTGGAAAAACGATGTGCCAACGAAAGCTTCAATTTTAGCTTGGAGAATTATGCTGGACAGATTGCCAACAAGGAGTGCATTACATAGACGAGGAGTTTTGTCATCAACTCATGATTTGTGTTGCGTTTTGTGTTTCATAGAAGAAGAAACATCTTCACACTTGTTTAGCACTTGTGTAAAAACAAGAAAGATATGGCAGGGGATACACAATTGGCTAGGATCAGACTTGATCACAAAGGAGGAACCTGTTTCAGATTTCATTCAATTTGGATCTTTGTGTAAAAACAAAAAATCGAAGGGATGCAAGCAATTAATTTGGATGGCTACCGTATGGAGCATATGGACAGCAAGAAACCGGATCCTATTCAAGGGAGAGACTCAATCAGTAAATTCTATTATTATGAATGTAAAATATTTGTCATGGGGCTGGTTTATAGCTAGAAGAGGGAGAAATAGTGGGGTGTCGTTGTCCGATTGGCTTAATTGCCCGATAGGGTGTTTGTATTCATCTTAATTTTGGTTGTATTTGGGGCACTCGTTTTCCTCATTGGGTCTTTTTCCCTTTGGGTTTCGGCCCTTGGAGGTTTTAACGAGGCCCTCCGATGACACGTTGTAAGGGTTGGAGTACCCCATTTTGTACTCCCTGTAAGTTTGATTATCTAAAAAAAAAAAAAAGAGTAGCTGAATTAAAATATGGGTTTAGGTTATAAGAATTGTGTCTATCGCCCAACCTTACCTCTTTTCACACCTCCTTTTCTTACTCTTAATTTCTAACAATTATTACTACTCATATAATTTCACAACTAAATCTAATCAAACATAAGTCAATCATGATATATGTATAAAAGAAATAACAAATTTTAATTAAATCAAACACCTAAACAAATAATTTAGATAATGCAACATCAAGGTAATATCCAAAGTAATATTTAATTACTTTGGATATTACATAGTCCCTATAAAAGTTTCACTTACTTTTAATCCCCATATTTTCCCCATCTGTTACTCCCTCATGACTTTTTCAATACAACTTCTAAGCCTTATTAAAAGTTATAAGGGACTAGAAGCGTTGACGGCCGAAAATGAAGGGATTAAAAGTGAGTGAAATTTTTTATAAGGACTAAAAATAAAATTCTCGAATTTTATAGTAACCAAAAACATATTTAACCCATAAAAGAATGCATCTATGTGCCATGTTATTACCCCCTGTGTTGAATTCTTCTTTGCAAGTTAGTGGTTTGATTTAGAGTTTCTCCATGTTTATGTTGGATCTATATTATATGTTTTAACTTCTAATACTGTCCCTTTTTGCAACAACTGTTGCACACAATTCATAAAAGAATTTCAAATTTGGGACCTAGCCTAAGACTTCTTCTGAGCCTGATTTTCTTAAGTTGCACTACATTGTCAGTTCTTTGACCTTACCTAAGGCGACTGTTTGTGAGTTTATTCTGCTTAAAGGTTTAAGATGAGGCCATTACTTTCAATCAAAGAAATGAAACATCCAAAGGGGAAGAGGATTCTTTTCGACTTGAAATGTTAGATCTTATCCTTGAAAGGGAAGTCCTACACAAAATCTTAACCCTACCTCTTGAGCAAGCTCTCTGCATGACTAGAAATGAGGTTGAAGAAGGGGTTGACTTGCAGGTGAAAGATGCCCTTAACACGCTAGATGCATCTCCTTCATACTCGCTCCACGCACCACTTAATTGGGAGGAATTGAAGAAGGAACATGATGAAACACAAAAAAAAGTGATAAAGGAGCACCAGAAATTGAGCTAAAACAAATGCCATCTCATTTGAAATATGTTTTCTTGGTGAAGGAAATGTACAACCTATCATTATTAGCTCTAGCTTTAGTCAACTGGAAAAGTAAAAATTGATGAGGATTTTGAGAGAGCAAAAAAAAAAACTATGGGTTGGACTATGGAGACTTGAAAAGAATAAGCCCATCTTTTTGTATGCACAAGATTTATCATGGAAGATGACTATAAGCCTGTTGTGCAACCACAAAAAAGACTCAATCACGCGATGAAAGAAGTGGTAAAATAGGAGGTAGTGAAGCTTTTAAAGGCTGGCCTTATATACAGTGGCGGATCCAGAAAGTTTCATTCGTGGGGGCAAGTAAATAAACTATCTATAATATTTCATAGAATAAAAATAAAATAAGGTTTTACAAAATACATAATCACGTATGTGACAAAAACCAAGCAGGGTTAAACTTTCGCAAAAAATTCCTAAATTGTCGTTGTTGAAATTCATGCTCTTTTGGTTGACAATGTCCTTTTCGTAAATATGCTCTTCAGACATCATCCCGATCATTTGGATGATAACATGATATTTGATTCCTCTCTCCCAGATCAGCGGGAAGATTTTGTAAATCAGCTTCTAAAAATTTCTTTTTGGCTGAAGGCCCTAATGGTGTTGATGATGAGGGTCTCTTTTGAAAATATTGCTCCATTTCTAACACACGATAAATTAACATTGTTAGAAAAATCAACTTGTTACATTACACATCAGATATAGAAAACAAATAGCACTAACAATAATTGAATCAGATTAACATTAGAATCTCTATTTCACTAGGTACATTAACAATAATAACAAATAACAAACTTAAAATAAAAACACTAAAATACAAATTGCAATAAAAAACCTAAACTAAAATAATAAACAAAGTAGTCAAAGCACTAA
Source organism: Astragalus glycyphyllos (assembly GCA_963573325.1). Classification (NCBI taxonomy): domain Eukaryota; kingdom Viridiplantae; phylum Streptophyta; class Magnoliopsida; order Fabales; family Fabaceae; genus Astragalus; species Astragalus glycyphyllos. The sequence continues at coordinate 18,382,522 of OY754307.1, forward strand.
GTGACAAACCATGAAATGAAAAGGGAAAATTGGAAACATACCTTTTGAGTGGGAAATCTGAGACAAAATAGAGAGAGAGCAAGACCGAGACAACAGAGAAATTAAGAACAGTGTGATGCTTGCTCCACTTGCAGCAGAGAAATTAAGACCTAGTGGGACCAAAACGACGGATGCCTGAGGAACGAGAGAGTCAGAGTCTTAGAGAGAGGAATACTAATGGGCCATAATGTGTGGAGTGTGGACTATATTGAAATAGATTTGGGCTTGCCTGTTTCCTTTAGGCAGCTGAATACTAATGGGGTCAAACCTATTTTTTTATTGGGGGCAAGTAACTTTTATTGGGTGTATCTAAAAGTTACTAGCTGTATCCGCCACTGCTTATATATATATGAGTCAGGATATATTGATACAGGTGTCAAACTTAGCGACTTACACCAATTAATAACTTCATATAGAAAATGAAATATATCAATCCGACCGTTGAATAACGTGATATTATCCTTGTGATCATGTATATCAAATTTCAAAAAAAATTGGATACTCATAGGTGTCTTATATAACAACACACATTTGCTAATCTTTTAACCAACATATTAGCCATCAAAATAGAGTAGTGCGATGGGCAGTCAAATATTCTGGATTTTTAAGAAATTTGATATGTATGATCTCAATGATAATATCACATTATTCAACGGTTGGATTAATAAATTTCATTTTATACGCAAAATTATTAATTGGTGTAAGTTGTAAAGTTTGACACCTAGTGTCAATATTTCCTCTCTCTCTCTCTCTCTCTCTCTCTCTCTCTCTCTCTCTCTCTATATATATATATATATATATATATATATATATATATATATATATATATATATATAGGCTCTGAAAGATCAAGGGAAGACAGTGTTCGCATGTCCTTATGAGATCTTTGCCTATCAAAGGATGTCTTTCGGGTTATGCACTCGCGACATTCCAATGGTGTATGATGTGAATTTTCTCCGATATGATTTAAAAACATATCGAAGTATTTTATGGACAACTTCTTTGTCTTTGGCTCTTCATATGATGATTTCTTACATAATCTTGTTCTTGATTTGGAAAAATGTAAAAAATTCAATTTAGTCCTTGATTGGGAAAAATGTCATTTCGTGGTAAGAGAGGAGATTGTTTTGGGACACCGTATCTCACATAAGGGGATAGAGGTTGACCGGGCAAAAGTAGAAGTTCTTGAAAAACTCATTCCTCCCACCAATGAGAAGGGTATTCGTAGTTTCCTAGGTCCTCCTAGATTTTACAATAGGTTCATTAAAGATTTTTTGCAAATTGCCGAACCTCTTACAAAATTGCTTGTGAAAGATAACCCTTTTGTGCTTGATGATTGTTTACATGCTTTTGTTACTTTAAAGCATTTGTTGGTCACCATGCCCATTGTCACTGCACCTGACTGATCTTTACCCTTTGAAACCACGTGTGATATATGCAAGTGACAATGCAATTGGAGTAGTTTTAGGCCAAAGTAAAAACAAGTTGTTGCATGTTATTTACTATGCTAGCCATGTTTTGAACCCTGCACAACTTAAATATGCTACTACTGAAAGAGAACTATTAGCTGTTGTGTATGCTTTCGGCAAATTTCATTCATACTTGTTAGGATCAAAGGTGATTCTTTATACTGATCATGTTGCTTTGAGGTATTTTTTTGCAAAACAAGATTCATTTGCTTATGTCAAAAGGTGTGATAGATGTATTAGAATAGGGAACATATCAAAAAGAATTGAAATGCCTCATAATCCCGTTCTTGAAGTTGAAGTCTTTGATGTATGGGGGTTTGATTTTATGGGAACTTTCCCATCCTCATACTCAAAGATCTATATCCTTGTAGTAGTGGCTTACATGTCCAAATGGGTAGAAGCAACATCAACTCAGACCAATGATGATAAAGCGGTAATGAAGTTCTTGAAAAAGAAAGAACATTTTCTCAAAATTTGGAGTGACTTGAGCCCTAATCAGTGATGAGGGAAAACAATTTTGCAATAGGAAAATGGAAGCCTTGCTCAAAAAGTATGGGGTTCATCACATGGTAGCCACCCCTTATCATCCGCAAACAAGTGGTCAAGTGGAAGTGTCCAATAAGCAACTTAAGCAAATATTGGAGAAGACAATGAATTCCACCAGAAAAGATTGGGCGGTCAAGTTAGACAACGTACTATGGGCATATAGGACAACTTTTAAGAATCCGATTGGCGTGTCTCCCTACCAGTCGGTTTATGCTAAAGCTTGTCATTTACCCATTGAGCTAGAGCACAAGGCACTATGGATCACCATGTTTCTAAATTTTTACTTAGCAAAAGGCGTGAGAGTCAAGATTACTTCAGCTACATGAACTTGATGAGTTTAGAGTATTAGCTTATGAGAATTCTCGAATCTACAAGGAGAAAACAAAGAAGTGGCATGATGTAAAGATCTGACCAAAAGAATTTAAGGAGGGTCAACTTGTCTTCCTACTCAACTCTAGCCTTAAACTTTTTCCAGAAAAGTTGAGGTCTAGGTGGTTGGGCCCTTTTGAAGCCAAGCAAGTTTTTCCTTATGGTGCAGTTGACCTGAAGGATTTGAACTCAAAGAGAAGCTTTATAGTGAATGGAGAGAGGATCAAACCTTATCTTGGCGGTAGAGTTGAGAGGAAGAAAGAATCCATCTCATTGACTTCATTCTAAAAAAATCACACTGTCGAGCTTAGGACATTAAACTAGCGCTTCATGGGAGGCAACCCATACGAGGGAGTTCTCATCTATTTTCTTTTACATTTTGATATTGAAGTTTGCTTGATTATCATCTTTATGTTGTTTTGTTTTGATTCTATAATTGAAGTTATAGTTTGGGCTAGCATGCATGACCACATTTTTTTTTGAGTAGTCTTGTTCATAAGTGCATGACAATTGATAACAACTGGTTGAGGCATGAGAGGAAGTTTTGCACTACAAAAAAAAGAATCAAATAGCGGGGGGTTTTAAGTCAATTAGCAGGGGTTTTTAACCTGCGCAAATTAATCTGCGGGGGTTTTTAAAAACGCTAGTATCAAATCTATTTGCGGGGGTTTTAACTTTCCAGTGTTTTTTATTGAGGGTTTAAAACCTCCCAGCTATAAAATTATTTTGAGTTTTTAATCTCCTCTAATCATTAGGTAGAATCTTAAAATTTCTTTTTCTACAATTTATAATTGAGACTTTATTATCACACTTTTGTACTAGCACCCACACAATATGCATCATACAAAACATTCAATAAATTGAAACAAATTACTCAAAATTCCATTAAATAACAAAGATAACATAATTGTATTTCAAACATTTGTTGTTATACCATCAAAGTAAACAATTGTAGTTTAAATACAACACAAAATTTAACAATAGCTTAAAAGAAATCTTATGCTATAAAATCTTGAGAATGCATAAAATGTTCTTAGCACCGGATGATCCTCTTGCATCCATAGGTGACTTATGCTCCCTTGAACCATCACTTTTCTGAGATAACAAAACAAAGATACTCAGTTCAACTACTTTGAAAATGAAAGCAAAAAAAACCTAACCCATGATAATTAATTATCTAAATAACTTTAAAAGTAAAACTATTCATACTTACACAAGAAATTCGAGCAGACTCCCTTGACAAATTGTCCATTTTCATTTGTCTACACAAGATGTTCCACACACAAAAATCTGTATCAACTCATCGTATATGATATCAAATCTAGGTCCAAATCGAAAACGAGAGAAGATGAAGACTTACCCGCATAATCGAAGATTGAAGGCGAAGTCGATTACCCTAGAAGAAGAAATTGGAAACGAGAGAGCGAGGGTGCAATGAGAACATTTGTAGATAGGCAGACAATAGTGAGGCTGCGAGACTTGGTTGGTGTGGTTGTTGTACGGCGAATAGAAGAGTGGGAAACAAGGGAGGTTGTGATAACAATCAAATATGATTGTTATTACCTCTTATTTCAAGCTTAAATCATTGTTAATTCTCAAGCAATTTAGTGATTAATGTTGTAAATATGTTAGTTTAGAATAATTAAAGGTGCAAGCTTAATTATGTTATTAATGGGCACTTTGGTGCCCAATTGTGGTTTAATGTGTTTGTTTAATTGCTGCAGCACCTATTGTGGCAGCAATGCCTAAATGCGCAACATGAGAGAGAATGTAGCAAGAAACACGGAAATCAAGGCAAGGACAGCTGTCAGCGTGTGTCATGCGTGGGTGTGCGTGCCAATCATTGGTGATGCGTGAATGACCTAGGGTTTTGGGGAAAAAAGGACATTGTGCCTTGAAAAGGACAAAATGTGCCTCCACCATTTAGGGTTTCTCTCATCCCAAGGCCTTCCCTATATAAAGGCTCTCACCCCCAGAATTAGGTTAAGCCGAATTCCTGAGGTATAGACATAGCCTCAAGTTTTTGTGCCTCCATTGTTACTTAGAATCAATTGCTGGGATATTGATTGCTGCAGCAACGTTAGATCTACTTCAACTTCGAAGGAGCTACATTTTGAGAGCTGGAATTGCTTGGTGGATCACCATTGAAGCTGTCTCAGTATTAAGACTTGTAGTTGAACTTCTCTTCTCGGGTTTTAGTATGAAATTCTTACTTCCCTTGATGTTTAGTTTAGTTGTAATGTTGAGTAAGCTCAATATGAGCTAAACCTCTGTAGTTGGGATGCTATTATGAATTTAATGAAGTTAAATTGTTCTTAATGCTTGTGTTATTGTGTTGAGCGCTTTATCTTGTGTGTTTTTACTATTTCCATCTTAGATTAGGATTGGCCGTCTAATCTAAGTAGATATACATTCACAGACATGGTTTGTATATATATCTCACAAGATAACATGGTATGTTGCACTATAGACATATAGTTGTTCCTTGCTTGAGTCCTAGACATAGGAGAGGCATAAGCCATGAGGTAAAACACTTAGGTGTAATGCTGCTTGTTCTCCAGTAGCCTAGGGAAATAATCTCTTCCGAATTAGACATAATTTGGGGCGACTAAAGCCTAGTGTTAAGCATTAGACATAATGCACAACTGCGGCAGCACCTAGTGCTGCAGCACTTAACATAGCATTTTGAGCATTTTAATGGATTTATTGAAGTATTGCATCTCAACTTGTCCCAAATCTGATTTCCACTACCCTAATACCTTTTTAGTTGTTTGTTACTTGTTACCCAACCAAAGTGTCATTTACTTTTGTTACTAAAATCACTAATTGTTACTTTGATTAAACTCTTGTTTGGCAAATTAATCCTCGTGGGAACGATCTCTACTTTCATTATATTACTTGTTACGATTGTGTACACGTGCACAAAAGAACGTTCACGTTTTCAAGCAACAAGTTTTTGGCGCCGTTGCCGAGGATTAAATTGATTAAACACTGTTTAATTAATTGGCAATTTAGTGATTTCTTTTGTTGCTAATTCTAGTGCTCTATTTTTGGTTGTTTCAGTAAGTTAATTGCTGCAGCAACTGTTGCTGCAGCATATGTACAGACGCAGATCACCAGAATATCAACTTCATCCTGAGATAGAAAGACTGTTTAGAGCTTTGAGAAGGGGACACGACCATTCTGGTCTGATTTCTTTGGGAAGAGCTGTCAATATGGCTACACCACCACCTTCTAATCATGGAAACACACCACCTCCTAGCAACCATGGTTCTGACAGACATACTTTAGCTGCCACTGAGCAACCTGAACATGTGAGACAAGTTTTGAATGAAACAGTTATAGGCATGGCTAATGACAGGGACAGACCTATGAGGGATTATGCAATTTTTGACCCTCACACTATGCAAACTAGCATAGTGAGGCCTGAACTTGCCACAACTCATTTTGAATTTAAGCCTATGATGTTTCAAATGCTTCAAACAATAGGGCAATTTGGTGGAGGACCTACTGAGGACCCACATTTGCATTTAAAACAATTTGTAGAAGTTTGTAGTAATTTCATTCTCCCTGGTGTAAGTGATGATGCTTTTAAACTTAAACTTTTTCCTTATTCCTTGAAGGATAGAGCTAAGGTTTGGTTAAATTCCTTGGAACCTAACTCTATCACTACTTGGAATGAGATGGCTGAAAAATTTATGACAAAATATTTTCCACCATCAAGAATGCCAGGATGAGAACTGAAATTACATCTTTTAGACAAATTGAATTTGAAACATTGTTTGAAGCATGGGAAAGATTCAAAGAATTGTTAAGAAAATGTCCACATAATGGGTTGCCTGTGGTTGTTCAAATGGAAACTTTTTACAATGGGTTGGAACCTCAAACTAGACTGATGCTTGATGCTTCTTCTGGTGGAGTCTTGCTGAATGGCTCTTACCAAGATGCTTATGATCTTATTGAAACTATTGCTGCAAACTGTAACACCCCCCTTTTACTATTACAATTAAATAGACAATTATCAGAGTCACCTCGAAGGGCGCTACATTTTTCACCATTTTAAAAAAAAGAAAATCTCCAAAATAATTTATATAAAAGAAATCAGCAAGCAGCGGAAATATTAACCAGTTTAAACATCTCCAGAATTAACAATTAAAGACATCTCCAAAATAAATTAAAACAATTTCCAATAACTAAAATAATAGTTCAAAACGATAACTAACGACTCCCCGGTGCTACATATCAGAGCTGACACAGACCCAAACGAGAGAGGAAGCAAAACCTAGCAATTCCTCCACGAGCACTAGCGATCACCTGCAGCGTTGCCGCATGAGAGCAACATTCCAAGCAGAAGGGGTGAGTCTAACAGAGATAATAAGCAGATGATAAAAATATGCTAGCATCAGGTAACTACAGCAACACAATACAATTACACCATATCACAGCACCAGATACCAAAGGAAAAATCCATTTGACAGTGAACCACCAAAATTATAACATTCATAGACAATGGGATGATATGCGACCCCTCCAGTGGGCATATGCATGCGGTACCGATCACCAAAATGAGCCACGACGGGCATATCACCAATAAACACCAGAGGCAGAGCCTATATCACCAAAACATGCATATGACAATGCGACACCATGATTATGCACCAACTCACCATAACAAGTATTTAAAATAAATACTATATCACCAGAATCAAAACAAATGATTTCACCAAAAATAGCACCAAGTTGTAGCATCACAGCTACCACTAAACTCTCCTGAGCATACCAGCACCGCACCTGAAATATTAACACCAGACGGCTCCACAACGCGGACATAACGCACGCACACCACGCACAAGACTGGCGCACAGCGCCTAGGCACATCGCACCTACTTCAGCGAATTAATTAAAATAGCAAACGACATCGGATTTCAACAAATAAATACTTGTTGGAAAGCCCTATGGGTCTGGTTATCATCCCTATGTTCAGTTTTTGAAGGAGAGTGTCCAATAGGTACAGTTTTCGAAAAGCACACAGGCTAGTTGCAAAAGAGGACAGTTTCTGTCCTTCAAATTCAAGCAATTCCAAAGTGACCAAAACTCAATCAAATTGCATGAAACTTGTGCATAAACTGGGGCAAATTTTGTCTAGTTTTCAAAGAAATTGGATTGGTTCGAAAAGGAGTTCTTTTGAAAACGTGGTAACCAAAACACTGACCCTGTGTCCAGATTGTTTCCAGAATCTTACTCTAACTTGTGGAATTCATATCTCGAGCTACCCAACTCTAAACGCAACCAAACCAGTGCCAAATTAACAAGCATTAAGTCTATTTTCCAGAAAAATAAACCACATAATTTTTCGGTCAATACAACGTTCCCAGTCACCGAAATACCGAATCTATACCCAAATCGTTTCCAGAATTTTAACCTAACTTGTATCGCCTATAACTCGAGCTATACAACTCCGAATTTGACGAAACCAGTGCCAAAACGACCGGAGTTAAGTCTATTTTCAAAAACAATCAACCTCATAATTTTTGGATCAACCAAACAGCGCAAGTTATAGAAAAACCGAACCTGTGTCCAGAATCGCTAAATTGCCAAACACCAAACCCTAACGGCAACGACACCGCAACCACCACAACAAAAACGACAATTCGACAACGCGACAACAACAATCAACCACGCACAGCAACAACAAAAACACGAACAATAACAACACCATCATCGTGATACAACAATCACGCAACAACAAATAACGAAACAAATCACAATAACATGCAATAATCATCAAAGCACCAATCTCAACGAAAACACGATATGCAACAACACGAACAATTCAACAAAGTGCTAGACTACCCACACATAATTATCATCAACCAATTATCAAGGTTAAGCCCACCCTTACCTCGAATAAGGTAAGCTCCGGAACACGACGAACGAGACACGAACAAAACCACAGCAACACGAACGATCTCCTTTTGAAATTCTTCGCGAAACCCTCCTCTTCTCTCCCTCTTTGCGCCGCGTGCTCTCTCTCTCACTCTCACTTTCGTTTTTCTTTTGCTTGCTGCGAATGAGGGTTTGGCTTAAACCCCCAGGGTTTAAGTTGAGGGCTCAGTAAACACTGGGCTCTCTACGTCACCACCTCCTTTACTCGTTTCACCTCCTACGCATATAAAATATTAACCTTTTAATTTATCTATATCCCGCCTCCAAATTATTTTAATAATTCAATCAACTATTTTAATTAAATTATTTCCGGGGTGTTACAACCCTCCCCCACTTAGAATCTTTCGTCCTCGAAAACATACCTGATTCAAACAGCTCCGGATAGGACTCTCGCATCTTGCTCTCCAACTCCCATGTCATGCTTTCACCAGCAGCTCCTAACCAGACCACTTTCACCAGGTTTATCTCTTTGCCACGTAAAGTCTTCACTGCACGATCTTCAATTCGCACAGGCGTTGTCTCCACAGTGAGATTATCTCGCACATGCACATCATCCATCGGAATCACATGGGACGGATCCGAAATATACTTCCGAAGTTGCGACACATGAAATACATCGTGCAAATTCGAAAGATTAGGCGGCAAGGCCACCCTATAAGCAACATTACCAATTCTCTCAGTGATCTGATACGGTCCAATGAAACGAGGAGTCAACTTCTTTGTCTTCAATGCACGCCCAACACCAGCCATAGGCGTGACTCTCAAAAACACATGATCACCAGCTTGGAATTCTAACTCCTTCCTTCTCTTATCATGATAGCTCTTCTGTCTACTCTGCGACGCTTTCATTTTCTCACGGATCAATTTCACCTTTTCAGTAGTCTCTCGAACAACCTCGGGTCCAAGAACAATACTCTCCCCAGATTCATGCCAACACAACGGAGTCCTACATCTCCGACCATACAATGCCTCGAACGGTGCCATCCCGATGCTAGAATGGTAACTATTGTTGTAAGTAAACTCGATCAACGGAAGGTGAGTATCCCACGCACCTCCCTGCTCAAGAACACAAGATCTCAACAAGTCTTCCAACGAATGAATGGTCCTCTCTGTCTGTCCATCAGTTTGAGGATGATAAGCTGAACTCAACCTCAATTTAGAACCCAACGCTTCTTGCAAACTCTTCCAGAAATCAGAAGTGAACCTAGGATCTCTGTCAGACACAATGCACAAAGGAACACCATGCAACTTCACAATCACCTGAATATAAATCTCTGCCAATCTCGACACCGGATACGTGATATTGATAGGAATAAAATGAGCAGACTTCGTCAATCTATCCACAATCACCCAAATCGAATCGTGCCCCCTCACAGTATTAGGTAACCCTATCACGAAATCCATAGAAATACTATCCCACTTCCATTCCGGAATCTCCAACGGTTGCATCAACCCAGCAGGCTTCTGATGCTCAACCTTCGATTTCTGACAAGTCAAGCAGGAATACACAAACTGCGCCACATCACGCTTCATACCAGGCCACCAAAACATCTTCTTCAGATCCTGATACATCTTTGTAGCTCCCGGATGGATACTCAACTTACTCCTATGACCTTCTTCTAAAATTGCTCTTTTCATCTCCTCATCATCAGGAATGCAGATTCTTCCACGGTACTTCAATACATTCTGCGCATCCAACTCAAAGTCTTTATTCTCGGATTGATCAATCCCAACCATCAGGTCAACTAATTTAACATCTAACTTCTGAGCTTCTCGAATGCTAGCCATGAATTCATTATCAATCTTCAACATCCCCAATCTGACACTCTGAGGCGTCACTTCGCAAACCAAACTCATATCCCTGACCTGCTCAATTAATTCGAGTTCTCTAACCATCATTGCTGACATATGCAACGTCTTTCGACTTAAAGAGTCAGCTACCACATTAGCCTTTCCCGGATGATAGTTCAAGCTAAAGTCATAGTCTTTCAGCAACTCCAACCATCTGCGCTGTCTCATATTCAACTCTTTCTGATCAAACAGATACTGCAAACCCTTATGATCACTGAACACCTCAAACCTCGAACCATACAGATAATGTCTCCAAATTTTCAACGCGAACACAACTGCAGCAAGTTCTAAATCATGGGTAGGGTAGTTCTTCTCATGAGTCCTCAACTGTCTCGACGCATAGGCAACTACCTTACCATTCTGCATAAGCACACCTCCCAACCCCATCTTGGAAGCATCACAATACACCACAAACGACTCTTCCGGATTAGGCAACGTCAGAATTGGAGACGTCGTCAACCTCTTCTTCAATTCTTTGAAGCTCTCTTCACAACAGTCATCCCAGATGAAAGCTTTACCCTTGCAAGTCAACTGAGTCAACGGAAGTGCCAACTTCGAAAATCCTCCTATAAACCTCCTATAGTAACCTGCCAGACCCAGAAAACTTCTAATCTCAGTAACTGACTTCGGAGACTCCCATTGTAACACGGCATCAACCTTAGACGGATCCACGGCAATTCCATTCCCCGAAATAACATGACCCAGAAAGCTAACCTCTTTCAACCAAAACTCACACTTAGACAGCTTCGCATATAATTTCCTGTCCCTCAGAATTTCCAATACCAATCTCAGATGTTCTGCATGCTCCTCTTCTGACTTAGAATAAATTAGGATGTCGTCAATGAATACCACCACAAACCGATCCAGATACTCACGAAAGATACGATTCATGTACTCCATGAACACTCCCGGCGCATTAGTCACACCGAAAGGCATCTCGGAATACTCATAATGCCCATAACGGGTTCTGAAAGCTGTCTTCTGAATGTCTTCGTCTTTCACCTTGATCTGATGATAACCCGATCTCAAATCTATTTTACTGAACACCTGAGCACCCACCAACTGATCCATTAAGTCATCAATCCTCGGAAGCGGATACTTGTTCTTAATAGTCACCTTATTCAGCTGCCGATAGTCTACGCACAACCTCATACTACCATCTTTCTTTTTCACCAACAACACTGGAGCTCCCCACGGCGACACACTTGGCCTCACAAATTTCTTTTCAAGCAGATCCTCGAGTTGCTTCTTCAGTTCTGACAATTCAGATGCAGACATTGTAACGCCCTAAAATTTAATCAAATTATTTCGAAGTTGGATTGCCGTAGGATGATTGTAAGAATTGAAATTATGGGCGTAGTAGCTATGTTGAAAACGAGTTAGATGATAATCACGTGTTGTGGGCTAGTTAAAAATAGCATTGGGCTCCCTTCCTATGTGGATAAAGTCCCAAATAATTTAGCCCATTATGTTTCTCACTTATTATAAGTGGAGAGGATTAATTTAGGGTTGAGAGAGAGAGGAATTTCGGATTAGAGCAGCCACCAAAGAGAGAGAAAAGAAGAGAGAAAACAATTCCCGTTTTTCTCAAACCTGTCACCGTAAAATTGCGATTCCGGTTTTGTTAACCGTTGGATCGTCTTCGTTTTTGGGCAGCAGGTTCGTAAGATATAGTTCTACACTTTCACCGTTCGGATCTTCGAAACGAGTTCTGAGGAGAGAGATATTGGCTTCGCACTGAAGCTGCAGTTTGGGGGAGTCGCCGTATTCGGAGATCGAGGAACGAGGCTAGGAGGGAGTTTGCGCCACCATAGTTGAGGTAAGGGTGGGCTTAACCTTGATAATGGGTTGATGATAATTATGTGTGGGTAGTCTAGGGTTTTGTTGAATTGTTCGTGTTGTTGCATATCGTGTTTTCGTTGAGATTGGTGCTTTGATGATTATTGCACGTTATTGTGATTTGTTTCGTTATTTGTTGTTGCGTGATTGTTGTATCACGATGATGGTGTTGTTATTGTTCGTGTTTTTGTTGTTGCTGTGCGTGGTTGATTGTTGTTGTCGCGTTGTCGAATTGTCGTTTTTGTTGTGGTGGTTGCGGTGTCGTTGCCGTTAGGGTTTGGTGTTTGGCAATTTAGCGATTCTGGACACAGGTTCGGTTTTTCTAAAACTGGCGCTGTTTGGTTGATCCAAAAATTATGAGGTTGATCTTTTTTTGAAAATAGACTTAACGCCGGTCGTTTTGGCACTGGTTTCGTTAAATTCGGAGTTGTATAGCTCGAGTTATAGGCGATACAAGTTAGGTTAAAATTCTGGAAACGATTTGGGTATAGATTCGGTATTTCGGTGACTGGGAATGTTGTATTGACCGAAAAATTATGTGGTTTATTTTTCTGGAAAATAGACTTAATGCTTGTTAATTTGGCACTGGTTTGGTTGCGTTTAGAGTTGTGTAGCTCGAGATATGAAATCCACAAGTTAGAGTAAGATTCTGGAAACAATCTGGACACAGGGTCAGTGTTTTGGTTACCACGTTATGTCCGCGTTGTGGAGCCGTCTGGTGTTAATATTTCAGGTGCGGTGCTGGTATGCTCAGGAGAGTTTAGTGGTAGCTGTGATGCTACAACTTGGTGCTATTTTTGGTGAAATCATTTGTTTTGATTCTGGTGATATAGTATTTATTTTAAATACTTGTTATGGTGAGTTGGTGCATAATCATGGTGTCGCATTGTCATATGCATGTTTTGGTGATATAGGCTCTGCCTCTGGTGTTTATTGGTGATATGCCCGTCGTGGCTCATTTTGGTGATCGGTACCGCATGCATATGCCCACTGGAGGGGTTGCATATCATCCCATTGTCTATGAATGTTATAATTTTGGTGGTTCACTGTCAAATGGATTTTTCCTTTGGTATCTGGTGCTGTGATATGGTGTAATTGTATTGTGTTGCTGTAGTTACCTGATGCTAGCATATTTTTATCATCTGCTTATTATCTCTGTTAGACTCACCCCTTCTGCTTGGAATGTTGCTCTCATGCGGCAACGCTGCAGGTGATCGCTAGTGCTCGTGGAGGAATTGCTAGGTTTTGCTTCCTCTCTCGTTTGGGTCTGTGTCAGCTCTGATATGTAGCACCGGGGAGTCGTTAGTTATCGTTTTGAACTATTATTTTAGTTATTGGAAATTGTTTTAATTTATTTTGGAGATGTCTTTAATTGTTAATTCTGGAGATGTTTAAACTGGTTAATATTTCCGCTGCTTGGTGATTTCTTTTATATAAATTATTTTGGAGATTTTCCTTTTTTAAAAATGGTGAAAAAATGTAGCGCCCTTCGAGGTGACTCTGATAATTGTCTATTTAATTGTAATAGTAAAAGGGGGGTGTTACATTAGTGGTATCAGAGCAGTTCGGTCTGTCCGGCCAAGTTGTCGAGTCGAGTAACACTTGAGTAATTGTTACTCGTTTCTGATTATAGTTTCTGTTGCAGTGTTAGGTTGAGATGGCAGGACGGAACGATGTTGCACTCGCTGCTGCTTTGCAGGCTGTGGCTCAAGCTGTGGAGAATAACCCAGGTGCTGCTGGTGATGCTAGGTCGCGCAGTTTGGCTACGTTTCAGAGGGAGAATCCTCCTACCTTTAAGGGCAAGTATAACCCTGATGGTGCTTTGGCGTGGCTGAAAGAGATGGAGAGAATCTTTCGTGTTATGGATTGTTCTGAGGCGCAGAAAGTCAGGTATGGTACTCATATGCTGGCAGAGGAGGCTGATGACTGGTGGTTGGAGGTGAGGCAGAGGTTGGCGACTGTGAATGAAGAGGTCACTTGGGCTGTGTTCAGTAGAGAATTTCTGAGAAAGTATTATCCTGAAGATGTCCGTGGGAAGAAAGAGATTGAGTTTCTGGAGCTGAAGCAGGGTAATATGTCGGTGACTGAGTATGCTGCCAAGTTCATTGAATTGGCGAAGTTCTATCCACATTATGGTGAGGCTGGTGCTGAATTCTCCAAATGCATCAAGTTTGAAAATGGGTTGCGGGCTGATATCAAGAAGGCGATAGGGTATCAGAAAATTCGGGTGTTCTCGGAGTTGATTGACAGCTGCAGAATCTTCGAGGAAGACAGTAATGCTCATTCTAGAGTCATGAGGGATAGGCAGAAGAATTTCTCGAGTCGTGGGAAGCCGTATGAGGTTCCAGCTGGTAAGGGCAATCAGAGAACTGCTGTGGGTAAGAGACCTAGTGGGGGAGATGCTGCTGCTAGTGTGGTATGTTACAAGTGTGGTAAAACCGGTCATAAGCGTCCTGACTGTCCAGGTGATGTGAAGAAGTGCTACAAGTGTGGTAAAGAGGGTCATATGGCGTCTAGCTTTGATCGAAAGGATGTGTTATGCTACAACTGTGGTGAGGGTGGTCATATCAGCACTCAGTGTCCTAAACCGAAGAAAGAAAGGTCCGTTGGGAAGGTGTTCGCTCTGGCGGGGTCAGATGCAGTGAATGCGATCAGAGGTACATGCTATATTAATAATTCTCCTCTTATTGCTATTATTGATACTGGTGCTACTCATTGTTTTATTGCTACTGCATGTGTTGAGAAATTAGATCTTGTTTTATCTTCTATGTTGAGGGAGATGGTTATCGATACTCCGGCTAAGGGTTCGGTGACTACCTCGGTTGTTTGTGCTAAATGCCCTTTATCGATATTCGGTAATGATTTTCTCGTTGACTTGATTTGTTTGCCGCTGAGCGGAATGGATGTTATTCGAGGTATGGACTGGTTAGTTGATAACCATGTTCATATCAACTGTCATGAAAGGTCTGTGAGTTTCTTTCCTCCTGAAGAGGAAGAGTCTGGTTTGTTGTCTGCTGGTCAGTTGCATAGGGTAATGAGGGAAGACGTCCAGTTGTTTTCATTAATGGCGTCATTGTCTGCTGAGAGCCAAGCGAAGGTTGATGAGTTGCAGGTGGTGCGAGAGTTTTCTGAGGTTTTTCCCGACGAGATTCCGGATGTACCACCAGAGAGAGAGGTTGAGTTTGCTATTGATCTGGTACCTGATACTAAACCTGTGTCTATGGCACCGTATAGAATGTCTGCATCTGAATTGTCAGAACTGAAGAAGCAACTCGAGGATCTGCTTGAAAAGAAATTTGTGAGGCCAAGTGTGTCGCCGTGGGGAGCTCCAGTGTTGTTGGTGAAAAAGAAAGATGGTAGTATGAGGTTGTGAGTAGACTATCGGCAGCTGAATAAGGTGACTATTAAGAACAAGTATCCGCTTCCGAGGATTGATGACTTAATGGATCAGTTGGTGGGTGCTCAGGTGTTCAGTAAAATAGATTTGAGATCGGGTTATCATCAGATCAAGGTGAAAGACGAAGACATTCAGAAGACAGCTTTCAGAACCCGTTATGGGCATTATGAGTATTCCGTGATGCCTTTCGGCGTGACTAATGCGCCGGGAGTGTTCATGGAGTACATGAATCGTATCTTTCGTGAGTATCTGGATCGGTTTGTGGTGGTATTCATTGACGACATCCTAATTTATTCTAAGTCAGAAGAGGAGCATGCAGAACATCTGAGATTGGTATTGGAAATTCTGAGGGACAGGAAATTATATGCGAAGCTGTCTAAGTGTGAGTTTTGGTTGAAAGAGGTTAGCTTTCTGGGTCATGTTATTTCGGGGAATGGAATTGCCGTGGATCCGTTTAAGGTTGATGTCGTGTTACAATGGGAGTCTCCGAAGTCAGTTACTGAGATTAGAAGTTTTCTGGGTCAGGCAGGTTACTATAGGAGGTTTATAGAAGGATTTTCGAAGTTGGCACTTCCGTTGACTCAGTTGACTTGCAAGGGTAAAGCTTTCATCTGGGATGACTGTTGTGAAGAGAGCTTCAAAGAATTGAAGAAGAGGTTGACGACGTCTCCTGTTCTGACGTTGCCTAATCCGGAAGAGTCGTTTGTGGTGTATTGTGATGCTTCCAAGATGGGGTTGGGAGGTGTGCTTATGCAGAATGGTAAGGTAGTTGCCTATGCGTCGAGACAGTTGAGGACTCATGAGAAGAACTACCCTACCCATGATTTAGAACTTGCTGCAGTTGTGTTCGCGTTGAAAATTTGGAGACATTATCTGTATGGTTCGAGGTTTGAGGTGTTCAGTGATCATAAGGGTTTGCAGTATCTGTTTGATCAGAAAGAGTTGAATATGAGACAACGCAGATGGTTGGAGTTGCTGAAAGACTATGACTTTAGCTTGAACTATCATCCGGGAAAGGCTAATGTGGTAGCTGACGCTTTAAGTCGAAAGACGTTGCATATGTCAGCAATGATGGTTAGAGAACTCGAATTAATTGAACAGTTCAGGGATATGAGTTTGGTTTGCGAAGTGACGCCTCAGAGTGTCAGATTGGGGATGTTGAAGATTGATAATGAATTCATGGCTAGCATTCGAGAAGCTCAGAAGTTAGATGTTAAATTAGTTGACCTGATGGTTGGGATTGATCAATCCGAGAATAAAGACTTTGAGTTGGATGCGCAGAATGTATTGAAGTACCGTGGAAGAATCTGCATTCCTGATGATGAGGAGATGAAAAGAGCAATTTTAGAAGAAGGTCATAGGAGTAAGTTGAGTATCCATCCGGGAGCTACAAAGATGTATCAGGATCTAAAGGAGATGTTTTGGTGGCCTGGTATGAAGCGTGATGTGGCGCAGTTTGTGTATTCCTGCTTGACTTGTCAGAAATCGAAGGTTGGGCATCAGAAGCCTGCTGGGTTGATGCAACCGTTGGAGATTCCGGAATGGAAGTGGGATAGTATTTCTATGGATTTCGTGATAGGGTTACCTAATACTGTGAGGGGGCACGATTCGATTTGGGTGATTGTGGATAGATTGACGAAGTCTGCTCATTTTATTCCTATCAATATCACGTATCCGGTGTCGAGATTGGCAGAGATTTATATTCAGGTGATTGTGAAGTTGCATGGTGTTCCTTTGTGCATTGTGTCTGACAGAGATCCTAGGTTCACTTCTGATTTCTGGAAGAGTTTGCAAGAAGCGTTGGGTTCTAAATTGAGGTTGAGTTCAGCTTATCATGTGTGATGCTAGTGATTATGCCATAGGTGCTGTCCTTGGCCAAAGGTATGGTAAAGTTTTTCATTCTATTTATTATGCTAGCAAAACACTTGTTGAAGCTCAATTAAATTACACTACCACTGAAAAAGAATTATTAGCTGTGGTTTTTGCATTTGATAAATTTAGATCATACTTAGTTGGCACAAAAGTAATTGTTTTCACTGATCATTCTGCCATCAAGTATTTGATTGCTAGGAAAGATGCAAAACCTTGGCTAATAAGATGGGTTCTCCTCCTCCAAGAATTTGATCTTGAAATTAAAGATAAAAAAGGGGTGGAGAACCAAGTTGCTGATCATTTGTCTAGATTGGAAGGTGATAGTGCAGGTAATCATTTTGGAGAAATCAAGGAAAGCTTCCCTGATGAGCAATTGTTAGCTGTTGCTGCTGCAGCACCTGATGCTGCAGCACCTTGGTATGCAGACATTGTCAACTTCCTAGTGAGCAAAGTAGTGCCATGTGATTTGAATTATCAGCAAAAGAAGAAGTTCTTCCACACAATCAAGCAGTATTTCTGGGATGAACCTTATCTGTATAAGAAGTGCCCTGATCAGTTACTAAGAAGATGTGTGGCTGATGAAGAACAACAAGGAGTGCTGCAGCAATTGCATGCTGCAGCATATGGAGGACACTTTGG
Organism: Astragalus glycyphyllos; assembly: GCA_963573325.1. Classification (NCBI taxonomy): domain Eukaryota; kingdom Viridiplantae; phylum Streptophyta; class Magnoliopsida; order Fabales; family Fabaceae; genus Astragalus; species Astragalus glycyphyllos. Next base: position 18,400,489 of record OY754307.1, read on the forward strand.
AGGTTTAAGAACAGCAGCAAAAGTGTTTCAATCTGGTTATTTTTGGCCTACAATTTTCAAGGATGCTCATGAGTTTGTCAAGAAGTGTGATAGTTGCCAGAGGAGTGGGAATATATCACATAAAAATGAAATGCCATTGTCAAACATCTTAGAGGTTGAACTCTTTGATGTCTGGGGAATGGACTTCATGGGATCTTTTCCTCCCTCTTTTGGCAACTCTTACATCCTTGTTGCTGTGGCTTATGTATCAAAGTGGGTTGAAGCAGTTGCTTTACCTAACAATGATGCAAAGTCTGTTAGCAAGTTTTTATTGAGAAACATTTTTACAAGGTTTGGAACTCCAAGAGCAATAATCAGTGATGAAGGTTCTCATTTTTGCAACAAATTGATTAAAAATCTCTTGGCCAAGTATGGGGTTAAGCACAAGATTGCAACAGCATATCATCCTCAAACAAGTGGTCAAGCAGAGTTGTCTAATAGAGAGATCAAGAGAATGTTGGAGAAAATGGTAGGGCCTACCAGAAAGGAATGGACAAATCATCTTGATGATGCTTTATGGGCTTATAGAACTGCTTACAAAACTCCTTTGGGAATGTCCCCCTACAGACTTATGTATGGCAAGGCTTGCCATCTGGCTTTGGAGCTTCAATACAAATCGCATTGGGCTATCAAAAAGCTCAATTTTGATCACACAAGGGCAGGGGAAGCTAGGCTATTACAATTGAATGAATTGGAAGAGATGAGACACTTTGCCTATGAGAACTCAGAATTGTATAAAGCCAAGACCAAGGCTTGGCATGACAAGAGAATTCACAAAAGGGAATTAGTGGAAGGTGATCAAGTGTTATTGTTTAACTCAAGACTTAAACTATTCCCTGGAAAACTCAAGTCTAGGTGGTCTGGGCCATTCAAATTGGCAAAGGTGTACCCTCATGGAGCTGTGGATTTGTATGATGATGCAAGTGACAAAACCTTCAAGGTTAATGGTCAAAGAGTGAAGAAGTACTATGGTGAATCAGTGGTGAGGAGTAAATTCACCACTATGATTAAGGATCCATGACCTTTGAAGGAAGTCAGGCTGAGGACTCTTAAACCAAGCGCTACTGGGAGGCAGCCCAGGGTTTTTAATCTAATAAATTAGTTGTTTTGTTTGTTTGGTGTTTGTTGCAGGAATTAAAATTTCAGCAAGTTGAAGTTTGAGGGTGTGACAGCAGTTGGTGCTGCAGCATTGCTTCCAGCAACGTTGCTGCAGCAATAGAGAGCAGTTAAGAAAAATAAAATAAAATAATGGCAGTTATTCACCCAAGGCCTGTGCGTGACAGTGTGTTGTCCAATCGGTCACATAACCGTCCAATCACTCATTATCCACCATGCACATAGCCCTTCATCCAACGGCTAGTGCATTTATGCATTATGCCCTTACCCAACCCGTCACATCCTTCACTTATGTAACCACCCACTCTTCCACAACCTTCCCACAAATTCCTCTTCAATTTCACTCAATCCCTGGAAACAATTAAACAGCAAACCCTCGTTCCCAAATCACCCAAATCTCTCACTCACCTTTACGTTTTTAACTTCAATCTTTGATCAACAATGGTGAGAACTAAGGTCAGTGCTAACAAATCTTCTGGAAAGGGCCAATCATCCTCTGGCCGTGGTGAATCAAGTCATGCAAGGCGAAGAAGCATGAAAAATCAGGAAGTATCTGCTATGGAAAAGTTCTCTGCTATGAATTTCTGGGCAGAGAGGGGATTCTTGCTGACAAATGCATCTGATGCGTTCGCATCTGTTGTGAAGGCATTAGGTTGGGAGCAGTTGGTGCAGCAACCAAAATACTTCTACCCCTCTGTGGTTCGTGAATTCTATGCTGGAATTGCGCCTGAGAAAGATGGAAAGCCTCAGTTATTCTCAAATGTTAGAGGAGTGGTCATCAAATTTGATTCCATGATGATCAATGAATGCTTGGGGCTGAGTTACCATGGCCTCACATTTGCAAAGAATTTTGAAAAATGGGGCAAGAAGGAGATGGAAGCAGTCAAGAAGAACATCACAATTCCTGGTACTCCATGGGAACCCTGCAGTGCCAATGAATTCAAGGTTAAGAGAAGCAACCTCAACCATGAAGCAATGGTCTGGTTTAACTTTGTCAAGCACACTCTACTGCCAACTTCTCACACCACAAATGTTGAAAAGGAAAGAATCATGCTGCTGGACGCAATTTTGGGTGCAAAGGACGTTGATATTGGAAGATTGATCTCAAGAGAGATTCTCATCTGTCAGTCCAAAACTGCTGGGTATCTTTTCTTTCCTTGCTTAATTACTGATCTTTGCATTACAGCTGGTGTGGAAATGAAGGGGGAGAAGAAAGGCTTCCCTCTTGCTGCCTTCCCTACTGTTCTGAAATCAAAGCCTAAGGTTGCTGCAGCATCTGGTGATCCCACCGTGATGCCACAGTTCATGCTGCAGCAACGCTCTGTCTGGGAGTTTATGAGGAAGCAGCAGGAGTGGTTGAAGGCTATGTTTGCTGCAAATTTGCAGGTTGATATTGGAGTTGAAGCACCTGCTTTTCCTGAGTGGGTGCTTGATGAAGATGTGATTGATAAAGACTTGTTTGAAGATGCTGGAGTTGATGATGATGTACCAGAGGAAACTATTGAGAAAAAGAGAAAGAGGAAGGAAGTAAAAAAGGGAAAGAAAAAGGTGGGTGAAGAAGAAGAAGAGCTCCTTAATTCTGAGACTGATGAAACACTAAGTGAAGGGGAAAAGGAAGAAAACAGAGAGATAATGAAGGAGTTGAATAGGAAGGATGATAGTGAAGAGGATGACTCACTGGTGGGAGAAGGATCTGAAGATAACAGTTCAGATGAGTTCGAAGATACAATCAATTTTGACATGGACCCTCCCCCTAATAGCAAATCTGCCAAGCTAGCCACCCCATCTACCATTCCACCACCATCAGCCCCCATCACCACTCCAATCCCAGAAAATCAACCACCACAACCCACAAATCCACCCCAAGAAAGCCAACAAGAAAAAGTGCCTGAAACTGCTGATGTATCTGTTGCTGTAGCAACTGGTGTTGCTGATACTGATGCTGAAAGCCCAGTGTTCTCACCCTCTAAGAGAGCAAGAATCAAGCATGCCCCCAAAAGGAGGAAGATGTCTGTCGTGCCTGAAGATGTGGAGCAGAATGTGGAAGGTGCAACTGCTGAAGAAGACGCTGCTGTCAATGCCACTGTGGAATTTATCTGCAAAAGTGTTGATGATGCTGCAGCAGCTGCTGCAGCAGCAATGGAAGCGCGAAGATGGTTGATTATGAAAAGAGATCAAAGGCTGCGCTGGACTTTGTGCTTGCCCAAAAGAAGGCAAGTGTTTCTGCTGCTGGTCCTGCTATTGCAAATGCCGGCCCAATGCTGCAGCAATCTGATGCTGCAGCAACAGAAACCACAAAGTCACCAGAGGCCCCTGTGATCAAATCTCCAAGAGTGAAGAGGCCAGTCAGAAGAGGCACTGCAACAAGGCAAAGCCCAAGGAACAAATGAGGAGCCCCTGCACCCTTATCTTTTAAATTCCGTCTTTAAATTTCTGTCTTTATCTTGTTAGTATTAGATAAAAATGTTGAATGTGTGTGTGTATCTGTGTTTGCATTTTAGTATTTGTTTTCAAATTCTGTTTTGTCTTTGTTAGGACTCTCCCTATATTGCATGAGCAGTGAGGACACTACAAGGTTTTAAGTGGGGGGGGGGGGGGGGGGGGGGGGGGAGGACCTAGGGTCTATGTATTGTACTAGTAAAGATGCTAGTTGAATGAAAATTTTAATTTCAAGTGTTGAGTTGAGCAAACACTTAGTGATGAATTGGTGAGAAATTGAGTGTTAGTGCCCCTGTTTGAGTGTGAACTATATTGCTCCTGTTTTTGCACTTTGCATGAAACTTAGGAATAACTTAGTAAGTTAGAAATGATCTAAAGCTAGGCTAGTTGTAGGTAGACTTAGAGACTTGCCAAATTTTTATTAAAAACTTAGGGTAGCATAAGAAACTAAGTTTGGGGGTTCTTTGAGCTATATTAAGGCAAAGCATGAAGGAATGGGTTTAGATCAAGTGTACATAGTTAATTCATTGTATTGTGTTGTAAATATGTGTAATTGTTGTCATTGACCATTAAAAAAAAAAAAGAAGAGATAAGAGTGCAATAAGCTGCCATTTTGAACTGAGTAGGGAGGCTATTCTGTGGAGACACATTATAGTTTCAGTCAAAAGGATGATAAATGGTAGTTAGGTTGATTGTGAAGTAGGGAGGCCAATTTGTGGTGACACACTTTGGTTTCAGTCGAAATCAGCAGTCAACCTGTGTGAAAAGTGAGGATAAAATAAGGGCAATGCAACATCAATGTCAAGTATTGTGTGTTTTTAAATTCCGTTCTAGTCTGTATTGCTGCAGCAACTGTTGCTGCAGCATTGAAATTTCAATTTCAATAAGTGCACTGGCCTAGAATCCTATAATTGCTAAATCAAAGCCCTTTGTCATGCTTATCCCCTCTTTCTGTGCTAAATTTGTTAGTCTACCCTGAGTTTTGAAACATCTTTGGCAATCTCAAAAGAAAGCCTCTCTAGTTTTTAGTTAAGTGAAGTTTTGAATCTTGCTATGTTCTGAACTGAGTTAATTGCCACACACACACTATTGATCAGAAGTAATTTAGGGAACTTATCATTCAGTGGGTTTGCAATTGAGTGACCAATCTGAAAGTTGTATGCTCAGCTTAATATTCTGTTTTGTGTACCTTTGTTAATGTTCAACTATCTGGTTGTTTGCTGGTATACTGCTTGTCTGTGTCAAGTGTCATTGCTTGAGGACGAGCAATGGTTCAAGTTTGGGGGTGTGATAACAATCAAATATGATTGTTATTACCTCTTATTTCAAGCTTAAATCATTGTTAATTCTCAAGCAATTTAGTGATTAATGTTGTAAATATGTTAGTTTAGAATAATTAAAAGTGCAAGCTTAATTATGTTATTAATGGGCACTTTGGTGCCCAATTGTGGTTTAATGTGTTTGTTTAATTGTTGCAGCACCTATTGTGGCAGCAATGCCTAAATGCGCAACATGAGAGAGAATGTAGCAAGAACCACGAAAATCAAGGTAAGGACAGCTGTCAGCGTGTGTCATGCGTGGGTGTGCGTGCCAATCATTGGTGATGCGTGAATGACCTAGGGTTTTGGGGCAAAAAGGACATTGTGCCTTGAAAAGGACAAAATGTGCCTCCACCATTTAGGGTTTCTCTCATCCCAAGGCCTTCCCTATATAAAGGCTCTCACCCCCAGAATTAGGTTAAACCGAATTCCTGAGGTATAGACATAGCCTCAAGTTTTCGTGCCTCCATTGTTACTTAGAATCAATTGCTGGGATATTGATTGCTGCAGCAACGTTAGATCTACTTCAACTTCGAAGGAGCTACATTTTGAGAGCTGGAATTGCTTGGTGGATCACCATTGAAGCTGTCTCAGTATCAAGACTTGTAGTTGAACTTCTCTTCTCGGGTTTTAGTATGAAATTCTTACTTCCCTTGATGTTTAGTTTAGTTGTAATGTTGTGTAAGCTCAATATGAGCTAAACCTCTGTAGTTGGGATGCTATTATGAATTTAATGAAGTTAAATTGTTCTTAATGCTTGTGTTATTGTGTTGAGCGCTTTATCTTGTGTGTTTTTACTATTTCCATCTTAGATTAGGATTGACCGTCTAATCTAAGTAGATATACATTCACAGACATGGTTTGTATATATATCTCATAAGATAACATGGTATGTTGCACTATAGACATATAGTTGTTCCTTGCTTGAGTCTTAGACATAGGAGAGGCATAAGCCATGAGGTAAAACACTTAGGTGTAATGCTGCTTGTTCTCCAGTAGCCTAGGGAAATAATCTCTTCCGAATTAGACATAATTTGGGGCGACTAAAGCCTAGTGTTAAGCATTAGACATAATGCACAATTGCGGCAGCACCTAGTGCTGCAGCACTTAACATAGCATTTTGAGCATTTTAATGGATTTATTGAAGTATTGCATCTCAACTTGTCCCAAATCTGATTTCCACTACCCTAATACCTTTTTAGTTGTTTGTTACTTTTTACCCAACCAATTGTGTGTCATTTACTTTTGTTACTAAAATCACTAATTGTTACTTTGATTAAACTCTTGTTTGGCAAATTAATCCTCGTGGGAACGATCTCTACTTTCATTATATTACTTGTTACGATTGTGTACACTTGCACAAAAGAACGTTCACGTTTTCAAGCAACAGGTAGCAAGGCAGAGATTGATTTCAAGGATTTTCTTCGGTGGCAGCGCGAGACTTTTAAAAATAATGAGGAAGCAGAACATTTTTAGAGGGGTTTCTTTAACCCCTCCAAATTAAATGATTTTTTTACTAAACACGCTAAATGTGTCCATTTTTAGGTTACTTTGAGGGGTTTTGTCAAAAAAAAAAGTTACTTTGAGGGGGTTTATAAAACCTCCGTAAAATAACCCTTACTATCTGACTCTTCTTTTGTAGTTGGAGCAGTTATTCGTGAAAAATCATTATATGTTATGAACAGTTGAGAACTTACAGACCGTCAAGCGCCCATTTGCATAGCTCCAGGCGGTAGCATTCTCAACTTGGGCGTCAGGCGCTGAATTGTGGGCGGCCCTCTAGTAAAAATAACAAAAGAGAGGGATGTTGTGGTCAAGACGAGGGGGCACGGCAAGTAAAAATCAAAAAAGAAATTAAAACAGGTGTTGTCGATGATAACATCCTTGCTTGGTTTTAAGAAAGTTAAAACCCTTATTTTGCTTATCATTTCTCCTCTCCTTCCATGACTCAACTTCACCCATTTCACCACCATCCAACCTCTCTCTGCCACTGTGCTATTACAACTGTCGTCGCACTGCACTACCACAGCCCAATTTTCCTTCTCCCTTTTTTTTGGGTCTTACTCTATAGTATCCATTTGCTTCAAGAGGTATTTGTTTCCAGTTTTCTCCATGGATTCTTAAACTCTTAAGTTTTTTGCTTGTTATTTTTAGTCTTTGTTATTGTAATGAGCATGATTATATTGTACATAGGGTTTGCTTTGTTCTAATGTTGTAAATCATCATTGAAAACCTTGGAAAATCATAAAGAAAAATGAAGAAAAATAAGACAATTTTTTGAGCAAGTTTGGGATTCTCGCTTGTTGAAAAACTTTATTGCGGATACATTTTTGAAGAGAGCCTCTTGTTTATTTCTGAAATTCAGTGAAAAATGTTAATAAAAAATATAAATTCTTTGAATTTTACCCGTCATTGTCAATTGGTTATGTTTTATCAAGTATTTGCTACAAATGAGAAGTACAACGGTTGATGGAAACACTAAGAGGCAGAAAAGAGATGTCTCTTTATCAAAAATAAAGAGGAACACAAAAGAAATTCATAGATGATAAATGTGAAGACATTTTGCCATTATGGTGGAGTGTGCCATTATTTCAGAGAGGAAGTTGGAAGCTCCTAAATCAAATCTTAGCGGAAAGAGCAGATTGTAGCTAGAGGTTGGAGGAAACTCGTGACTTATCCCAAGGTTAGGTACCCCGAGATGGTGAAGGAATTCTATGCAAACGCCTTTTGCCGACACCATCAATGAGATTTTGTGGCGTGGCAGCTGTGGCAGCTTAGGCGGCACAGTGGTTGGGAGAGTTGGTTGGTGGTGGAATGGCTGAGGTTGAGGTTAGGGAAGAAGAGGGGAAATGAAAAGAAAAATAAGAGTTTTCACTTTTTTAGAACCAAAGATGTTGTTATCGACATTACATGCTTTAATTTCTTTTTTTATTTTTACTTCCGACGCCCCCTCTTTTTTTACCACAACACCCCTCTCTTTGGTTTTTTTACTAGACGGGTGCCCACAATTCAGCACCTGGTGCCAAGGGTCAAAATGCTACCGCCTGGCACTATGTAAATTGGTGTCTGGCGGTCTGTAACCGCTCAATAATGCAGAAAAAATTACGAGTTTTGAAGAATATCTGCTGTAAAACTTCCTCTAATGCCTCAACCAATTGCTCTCAATTGTCATGCACTTATGAACTAGACTACTCAAAAAATGTGGTCATGCATGCTAGCCTAAACTATAGTTTCAAGTCATCAACCCACATTCTAGAGTAAAGAAGAACAGTACTATTCATAAAGCATAAACCATATAATTAATGGCACTCTTGCTATTCCATTTTCTTACAACAATTATGAAGAGGTGAAATGGTTTGAAAGAACTTACAAATTAGCAAAGCATCTGCTGGCGGCAACAAAAACTCAAAATTAAAAACATAAAAACACAGTAAGCAAGTAAAAGTAGAAACAAGTTTATCAAAAATAATATACCATAACAGATATGTTTGTAGCTTGTTTCCAATCTTGAGTAAAGTTTCCAACAAAAATTAGAAAACTCTGAAAAAGAAACGGGGGGACAAGAGTCATTTAAAAAATCAAAAGAAATAGAATTTAATATCAGCTATAATTTGATACAAGAATTATTGAAACAATTACTTTCATTTAAATTTATAATAGCAATCCCTTCACATGAAATTAGATCACATTGAGTCTTTAATGACTCCAAAAAGATTGTTTAAAAACTGATGCATTAAGTGGCATGCTTTACAACAAGAGATGTAGCCATGTGACTCCAAAAAATCAAAATGTTCAAAACCTTCAAAATAAAATCTGTTAATACCAAAAATAAAATGAGGACAAATTTAAACAAGAAGTCAGTAAACTAATTACCTACAACTTCTGCAAACAGTCACAACCAATATTCATTGACTGTTGGACGTTGGTCCACAATCAGCAGATTTAGATCCCGACGTTCCTCTGATCCCAACGATTGTAGTTGTTGGAGCTCTAACAGTTCCAAGAGTCCCAGTTGATAGTTTTTTAAACTTTATTTTAAATGCATAAAAAAGTGTTTTAAGAGACTAAATAAAATAAAACAACAAATTAAATAATATTTTAAAAAAAATACCGGAATAGAACCTGTGAAAGCTCAAACTTTTCATTGTGGTCGTTGAATGTCAAATGGAGGGCCTAAGCCAATTTTGAGCACAAATTAATGCTTCTGTCATTTGTGGGTTAAGAGAACTTCGGAAGGTGTCTAAAACCCTTCCACCAGTATTGAATACACTCTCAAAAGCATTTGAGGAAACTGGTGTGGCAAGGATTTACCTAACCATGCCTAAAACTACAGATAACAAGAGGCACTTTGTTTCCACCAAAGAAGAATATCAAATTTGTCATCCTCATCTACGCAAGGTTCACTCAAGTATATCTCTAGCTCATTTTTCTTATCAATTAATGGAATATTTCTCTCTCAAATGTTGTTTTAAGGTATCTGATCTTGCCAAGGTTGAAGGAATCTAAACATTTACAGAGGTTTTCGCTTGGCTAGCAACTTCTAATGGACCAGTAGAGGACATGTCCAGATCTATTATGACCCTCAAATTTTGACTTGTACCAATCATACACTTCAAACAGATTTTTTTCAAGCTATCAGAAAATTGTTTTGCAAAATCAACTTAATTACTATACATATCCACAAAAGCCCACTCTATGAACCTCAACTTGTACCAGTGATCAAATATTACACCAATATAAAGAAGCTAGTTTATGCTAGCGAAACTACCTTAATACTTGTAGTACTTCCTTTCCATTTCATACCCTGTTGTGGCTAAAATAGTATATAGATTCATTGAGGATTGTTTAAGCACACATACTTTATACATGTGATCTTAGAAAACTCAATACATTCTTTAAACTTGAGAGACCTTTGGAAAGAATTCCTAAAAAATCTAAAACAATTCCTAACACTAGAAATAGAACCATGAATGTCTTTCAAACGATCACTTACAACCAAGTTAAGGATATGGGCAAAACACCACGTGTGAAACAAACCCCCATCAAAAAATAACCCATTCATATTCTGAATCGTCTTTTTAGGATAAGCTACTACAACATCTTTACTACAAGCATTATCAACAGTAATGGTGGACACTTTATGATTCACCACTCCCTTAGAACTTCTTCAATTTTCCTACATATTGTCCCACCTTTGCTGTTAGGCACTACTGAAAAGCCGATTATTCTTTTTTGATACTTCTAGTCATTATCTATGAAGTAGACTATTAGAGTCATGTAATGACTATTTAAGATAGAAGTCCAGCAGTCACAAGTTAGCAACACCCTAGATCAATCTGATTTGAAAAAGGCTTTCAACGATAACTTAAGATCGACAAACATTTGGAAACACTGCCTCGCAACAGTACACCTAGAAGGGGGTGTAAATTGGGGTTCTAATTGTATAAGTTGGTACTTAAATCCCTCACCCTTTACCACTCTGAAGAGTTGCTCATTTATTGTTACAAAAGCAGTTAAAGTCATTTTACAAGCTTCAAGGTTAAATCTGGTGCTTGCAGGGGCTAAGCTATACCATCCTCCCCACTCTTAAAGGTAACCGTTGGTTGGTTTAGGTCACTATTTATAACATTAGGATTGTTAAGACAGACTTTAACATGAGCATTAAGGTTAGTGGTCCCATGTTGTTGTGAGCCAGATCTGTATTTCTTATTACAATTGTAACAAACAACTGTTATTTCATTTTGCTCACTTACAGTCCTAGTGAAATGCTGCCACGCATAAGATTTTGGACGTTTACTATTAGAATTTTTTACCCTTCTTATCAAGATGAGGTTTGGTGCCAATTGCTGCACCTACAGCTTCACCTACTACTGAGACAACATTGGTGGCATTTTCAGTCCCTTGAATAACAATCGGTGTTTGAGGTGTTGATGTAGGAGGAAAAGTTTCACCAGACCGCTCCATTGCTGAAGTTTGACAAAACTGAAGTCAACAATTTTCAACCACACTAACAATACAAAGTTCAACTAAATCAACTTTTCATAAACTTGTCAGAATTCTTAGTTAGGTACAAACAAGTTACAAGTAAGTAAAAAAACTAAAACGTTTAAGCAAGCTAAAACAATTTAACTGAAGCAAAGAAAGACAAATTAGGTACAAACAAGTAACTTTTTAAGAACTCCTTGTTTTTAATTTATTCAGTTTAAGTGTTTTAGTTTGCGTCCAATTTGTTTAGTTTGCTTAAATGTTTTAGTTTAGTTTACTTACTTGTAACTTGTTTGTACATAACTAAGAGTTGAGAAAAGTGTATGAGAAGTTGATTTGGTTGGACTTTGTATTGTTAGTGTGGTCAACAATTGGTGACTTCAGCTTGTTCATTCTTTAGTAATGGAGCAGTTGGTCAAACATAATGTTAGATGTTGCTGAAAAGTTTTAGGCAGTATTTGACAAGTTTGAAGGGGAAAATTTACGCTATGTGGAGTACATTGGGTCTACTAGTCCCCTAGTACCGTTAATTGGGAAAATGTCTTGGCTTTTGTGAAGTTTTTCAAAGTTTTCTATGATGCAACCAAAGTTTTTCATCTTCACAACAAGTCAGTTTGCATACCTCGTTCCATCAACTCGCCAACATTTAATGTGAGTGTAACAATCCTGCATGAATCTAGATACTATTTTAGCCACGATGTGGTAAGAAATGAAAGGAAGTAAGACTAGTATTGGGTAGTGTTACTAATATAAACTAGCTTCTTTATTTTGGTGTAATATTTAATCCTCGGTACAAGTTCAGGTTTATAGAGTGGTCTTTTGTGGATATGTATAGTAGTAATGTTGATTTTGCAAAACAATTGCCGGATAGCTTGAAAAAAATCTGTTTGAAGTGTATAGTTGGTACATGTCAAAATTTGAGGGTCATAATTGATCTTGACAGTCCTTTACTGGTCTATTAGAATGTGTTTCCCAAGTTGAAATTTCTACAAATGTTGAGATTCCTTCAACCTTGGCAAGATCGGATGCCTTCAAACAACATTTGAGAGAGAAAGATTCATTGATAAGAAAGATGAGCTAGAGAGATATTTGAGTGAACTTTGCATAGATGAAGATGATAAATTTGATATTCTTCTTTGGTGGAAACAAAATGCCCCTCGCTATTCTATTAGAGGAATTCTTGCAACACCAATTTCCTCAGTTGCTTCTGAGAGTGTATTCAGTACTTGTTGGAGGGTTTTAGACATTATTCAAAGTTCTTTTAACCCACAAATGGCAGAAGCATTAATTTTTGCCCAAAATTGGCTTAGGCCTTCCATTTGCCAATTCAGTGACTTCAATGAAGAGTTTGTGCTATCAGAACATGTCATCACAGGTTCGGTTTTTGTATTTCGGTCTCTAAATATTATTCAAATCATTGCTTTATTTTATTTAGTCTCTTAAAACTTATTTTGATGCATTTAAAATAGAGTTTCAAAACCTATCAACTGGGACTCTCGGAACTATTGGAGCCCCAACAATTGCAACCGTTAGGATTTTAGGAGCGACGAGATCTAAATCTGCTGATTGCTGACTGACATCCCAGTCACAACCAATGAATATTTGTTGTGACAAATTTTGGAAGTTGTAGGCATTTAGTTTACTAACTTCTTGTTTACACTTGTCTTCCTTTTATTTTTAGTATCAACAGACTTTATTTTGACAATTTTGAACATTTTCTTATTTTGGAGTCACATGGCTACATCTCTTGTTGTAAGGCCTGCCACCTAATGCATAAGTTTTTAAACTGTATTTTTGGAACCATAAATGACTCAAGGAGATCCAATCTCATGTGTGGGGATTGCTATTATGATTTTAAATGAAAGTAAGTGTTTCAATAATTCTTGTATCAAATTATATTTGAGATTGAATTCTATTTCTTTTGTTTTTTTGTTTAAATGACTCTTGTACCGCAATTTATTTTGCAATTTGTAATTTTTTTACTATGTTGTAATGTTTTTAATTACGAGTTTTTGTTGCTGCCAGCACTTGCTTTGCATATATGTAAATTCTTTCAAACCATTCCGTCTCTTCATACTTGCTGTTAGAAATGAAGTCGGAAGAGTGTGATTAATTATATGGTCTATCAATAGTACCGTTCTGCTTTAGTCTAGATTGTGGATCGATAACTTTATTAAAATATGTTTCAGATTTTGCCTAACCGTATCCCTTAATACAAGATTATAAAGATTAGATGGAATGTCAAATAATGTGTTGTGCAATAGGCTATTAGATTGGATCTTACAATGTTAGTTCTTGATTACCCATCAATATATCTATTATGTTGTTCTTGATGATTTAGTGTTAGTGATATTGAAAAGATGTGTTTTTTATTATCCAGATTCACATCGATATGAACCAGAGTTCTTGAGCTTCTCTAAGAAGCTAATCCCCTTGCATGGGTGTATGTGCATTTGCACTGGACAATTTGGAACACAGTTAGTTAATTAGTAAGTGTAGCTTGGTGTAGGTAGCTGATGCTTAGTTTGATTGTCTGTGATTTTAACTTGGTAGTTATGTGATGTTAACGTAGTAGTTAATTCGGAAGTAAAATTATGGAAGGTGTACATGTGATTTTAATTTTTCAGTTACTGCCTATTATGTTAATTTAAATGCAGTAAAACTATAAAAGTTTAATTAGAACTGTTGTTGTTGTAGATTTAATTTAGTTGCAACAAAACTGTGCTGATGTGGTATTAGTTACAGCAATGAATGATTAACTAGAATTGGCAAGTCTAATGTAGTTTGTATTTGGCTTAGGGATGTTTAAATATAATGATTAAAAGGTTTAATGTTTTGGGGATTTTACTGATTTACATTGATCTAAGTTCGATGTATTGTATTTTGCATATTGTAAAGCTTTAAACATAATTAGTGTGTATTTTATTTTGTTAGAAAGCTGAAAATTTAAATGAAAAGCATTTATATTTTTAATAGGAATTTTGTGTAAAGAAAAGTTTAAGGCCACTTACAATTTTTTTCCAAAATCGGGCTAAAAATGATATTGGCCCAACATGGCCCAAACCGTCTAAAGCCACTCTTATCCACTCATGACCCATATTAACCGAACCGACTAGACCCAGGCCCCAAATGGTCGAAATTGGGCCTGTGCAATGTGACTGCGGTTCTGGCTGGATTGGCCTTACCTGGCTCGAGTCCGATGGGCCTGACTGCTTGTCCAGTCCTATTATTTTACTTGTAGAGGAATTGAAAAATTGAAAAAAATCAAATAATGACTCGGTTTTTGAAGTTGGCAGTAAAAAAGAAGAGTTGGCAGTAAAGGGCCTTGTACACAAAAAAGCAGAATCGCAAACCCAAAAAGTAGAAATGCAACCAATTGATTGTAGTTGTGACCGATGGCGAGTGCGGCAAAGTGAGTTGTTAGGTTCAAAATCAAAGGCTCATGTGCAAAGTTAAAATTTCAAGGAGGTTAAAATATATTTTTATAGGATGGTAAATGTTTGTTTTTTTTTTTTACTTTAGGATGTGCAAGTGACCCCTCGGACCATGGTGTGGGTTCTTCCTTACACCCTATGATATCTACCATTTGTTACCAAAACAGTAACATAAAAACTAAAAACGATAAAGTTATGAGAACTTACCTCAAATAGCCTTGAGTGATGGGAAAGAGCATGGCAACAATCTCCTTCAATGGCTCGATTCAATATTCTTCTCCCTGAAATCCATTGGAAATTTTAAACAATTCTAAGTGCAAGAACAAAGAAATCAATACAAACTAATCAAACATATTGGAAAATATTGGTCAACAACCGGAAAATCACGAACAAGAATCACATATAAAAACCACTATTCCTATTGAAATTGAAAGACAACTAGACTTTTTTTTATATAAAAGCATATAGATGCAATCGCTTACAGCATCTGCTGGCAAAAGACTTGATAGGAGGAGAGATGATAATGATAAAACCACCGGCTCTTCACAACCCCTTGGGTCTTTTACCTCTTGGGTCTTTTTCTCATTGAGTTTTGGCATCAAAATCTTTTAATGAGACCCCTTGTACATGTATGCGTTGGGGTACACCTTTCACCCCACATAACCTAAATATCAGCGAATTGATTCCCTTCGCGCAAGGCATGCTAAAGATCGATATTCCAACTTCTACTAATAAAATTTGTGATAGTAGCAATCTCATTATTACTCAACACATGGTACTCTTGGTTCCCCTCCTTAATTAAATGGAGAGCATGCCAAGAAATTGAGTAGCAAACCAAGTTACTTATTCCCATCTCCCAACATAAACTAATGCCAGGGAGTATTCCCATAATTTCACACAAAAACATAACTCGTTCACAAGTTTAAGAGAATTAAGAAAAACAAATGTTATGTTATTTGTTGCAAAAGGAAACGACAATGAAGCTTTTAAGTTATAAAAAATAAAATTGAAGTTAAGAATCAAAAGATGTTAAAGCTAGGAAAAAAACGGCAGCATAATTTTATAAAATGGACTTACATTTATTATACAATTAAATTAATATAAAATTTGCACCAAAAAAATTAATATAAAAAGGAGCAAAAAATTAATATAAAACTCATTTAGTTTAAAATTTGTTTAAAAACATTTAATATTAATAATGTTTAAAATAATTATAAAATAATTAGAATAAATAATTTAATAATTATATATTAAAATTAATTAATTTAATTTATGAATTTTGAAATAATTTAAACATAAAATATATAACAAAACAAAATACAATGAGTTAAACTTTGCATAAAAAAGCAAGACAACCCATTGTGATTGCTCATCAAAATTGCTAGCGATAGACTTACAATGATACACTTACGATGGTACATTATCCTCAAAGCCGACAACCAGCAGGGATACACTGAAAGGCTAACAACACTATCAAGATAACAAAAATCAAAATTCAAAACATAGCAAAGGGGAAAAAATTGAAAGAAAAATGAGTACCTATGAAACAATCTCTTAAGTTCACTATGGAGTTCCAATAGGAATCGAAATGCTTATCAAACATATACCCATAGTACTATATTACGGTTGGGATTAAGCTTAGCTAGATCCTTGATATTACGGTAAAATGTAGGCAAATGTGTCGATGCAGACGCAAATGCAATTGTGATGATGTCATTGCAAAGGCTTCTAAAACTGTTATGTTGCGGACCGCAATTTAGAAGCATGCATATACCTTAAGAAGCAAGGAAAAATAATTTGAGTCCCTAATAGTTTCATAAAAATAAAGTCATCTAACATTGGATAAAAAGTATTAGTTCTTTCAAAAAGAAAAATGGCCAAGTTTCAGACACCTTTAGACTCATTCCTAACAAATTCTCATAATTAAATTAAGTTACAAGCTTCCCACAATTAACCATAATTGAGGTTTTTACAATTTGAACCTCAGCATTTAATTATAGGGTAGAATGCATTTTTGGTCTTTCAAAGTTGTTACAATAAATCATTTTTTGGACATTCCGTCTATTTGAATTAACAGATGCTGACATGTCTGTTATGTGCTCTTGTATCACAGGTAATGTCTAGTTTGACGTGGAAAAAACATATCTGACTTGGATTATATATATTGACGTGTCTGTTAAAATTATTTTAACAATTCAAAAAAAGATTAAGAAAGGGAGAGAATCATACTCATAGGAAAGAAGAATAGAAAGGGAGAGAGAGAGGCAGAGAAATCCCCCTAATCGAGACATTAGGGTTCAAAAGGATGATTTTTCTCGAGAAATCTCAAATTGGGGGAAGGGAGAGAGGAAATCGAAATTCAGGTTCCAAGTCGCAAGCTCTAACATGAAATCAAAATCTAACAAAACCACATTGCAAACGCGAAGCTGTTCGCTTGAATATCGCAAAAAGGTACAAAATTTGAAATCTTTTATTTAGTGTTTTGGGGGAAAATGGAACTACTGCTTTGTGTTGTTCTTGTTTATGGTTTGAAAGGAAAAATGTGCTGGTTTAGTGCATGTGTTGATTTGTTTATTGTTGAGTTTTATTTTGGTCCTTTGTTAATTGTTGTTGCTTAATGTTGGGATTTGTTTATTATTGCTGCTTTATTGATTTGTGTGGTCTCTTTTGTTAAGTTTGGTTCTTGGTTTATTGATTGATCAGTTTCATTTTGGTTCTTTTGTTTACACTACTAGAAAATAGGCAATTAGCTACCAAATTTAGAAAGAAGTAAAATAGAAAAAGCTCGTGGTGATTAGCGTCTGACTTGTGTGGCTCTCGTGGTGGTTGCTCTGGCTAACTCGAAGGAGTTAGGTTTTGAGAAAGAAGCACTTTGGTGTTCTGAAAGAGGGAAACTACCATTTTATTTGAGACAAGAGGAAACCAAAATTTTGCGGAAAAAAAATTTTGATTCCACTTTGTGACTGCCAATTTGATCGCTAAGTACAAAATTTAACAACTACCGAAAAAAAAGTCTCTAGTAAAGACTGGAAAATCAGTCTCTAACTTCAACGACACAAAATCGGCTGCTAAATTAAATTGTAAACTATTCGGTACCTTGCCTTTGGATCACGGTCCAAGATCAGCAATTGGTCTCTTGAGACTTGTGGTTATTCTTCTGTTGGTCGAGGTTAGCTCGATGCTCCGGAAGATGGTATCTTTCGAGGTTATGCTCTTCAGCGTCGTCTCCACCCGAGGTTGGACTCGGCGGGTTGGGTACCTGCAGACACTCTGACGCCAAAGTCAGCGATTTGAAGTCAGTGAGAGGCACAAATGAGCAAAATGTACCTGATTTTGGAGGCTAGTGCCGTATTTATAGACGCAAAGCTTGGGGCTTTGTGGGTCTTGCCCGATCTAGAGTCGTTGGATCGGGGCGCTGTGAGTTGGGTCGTCCATACCGGTTCCGCGAGGTATCTTCCTTGTTGGATCGGATCCAACAATGGATTGGGCCGTTTCTCATGCGGATCCAGAAGTCGGTATCATCCGAGGTTTGCTCTTCAGCGTCGTCTCCGCCCGAGGTTGGACTCGGCGGGTTGGGTACCTGTAGACACTCCGATGCCAAAGTCAGTGATTTGAAGTTAGTGAGAGGCACAAATGAGCAAAATGTACCTGATTTTGGAGGATAGTGTCGTTTTTATAGACGCGGAGCTTGGGGCTTCGTCAGCCTTGCTCGATCTAGAGCCGTTGGATCGGGGTCCTGTGTCCTGGGTCGTCCATATCGGTTCCGTGAGGTAGCTTCCTTGTTGGGCCTCTTGGGCCAATACGGAACATAAACAATGATTGAAAAATGGTTACTAGCTGAAAATTAATGCATTTATATTCTCGAAAATGATAATTTTCCTTTTCTTAGCAATTGATATTTTGGCCATTACATGTATAAAATAAATTATGTTGCTATTTCGGTTTCTAAAATAGAATTACATAAACCCATCCAACTTGGTCTTTAAATCAATCTCTATAGGGACCGAATATAATGGGTCTCCAATTCGGTCGCTAACTGTCCTGTTTATAGTAGTGGAAAATGACCATTTTTCGTTTTTCTAGTAGTGGAAAATGACCATGGAGCTATGGAAATGGTCAAATGGTCTATGGCTAATGGATGGGTTCATATGTACTTGATCTACGGAATATCCCAACCAGAAACTGTTGACCTACAAGAGATTGTTGATGATTGAGCCCAAAATGTTGTAAAGTTGTTTTTGAAGTGCAAAATGAGGTGGACCAAAATGAGGCATTTTTGCAAGACATGAGGGACCAAAGTGGAACTGGTGTTGAAGATGTGAGGGACCAAAGTGAAACTGGACCCCAAGGACAAAATTGAAACTAGTATGAAAAACATGTTGAACCAAGTCAAGGATGTAGTACAAGACATAATGGACCAAAATGAGACTGCTGAGAAAGACCAGAGAAACCACAATGAAGCTAAAGTGCCCCTTCAAGAGGACCACATTGAATTTAAAGTGCCACGTTTTTTACATAAAAAATAATAATAAAGAATTTTATCATATTTACAAATTTGTTTTCAAAGTTGTATCGTACCTCCTATTTAGTTACTTTAGGATTTTAATTATGAAATGAAAAAAAGAAAAGAAAAGAGAAAGGGGCGATTTAGTAAAAAAAAAGGGGTGAAAGTGGCGTTTTTTTATGTTACAGCAAATTTGGGTTGTTGCTGCCATAGGCCCACTCGCTGTTAGCCTAACCCGGGTTGCTTATGATCCATCTCTCACTCTCTAAACCTAGCGCCTCTATTAAAAAAACCTAAAAAACTCCTAATTCCCATCGGATTAGAAAAACTGAAAAGTCTCTCTCTTAATAAGCAACCTCCAGCTGCTCAGTTTTCTCTCTCTTTCCCACGTCTCTTCCTCTCACCTCCACACGCCTCCTACCTTCACAATCCCCCACACTGCTACAGCATACGCAACCCCCCATTTTAATCACCAACCTTCAAAGAACCAACGGTTCCATGATAGATCTGTGGTTCACGGGTGTTCCTTCTCAGTTTTTTTCATGAAAGTCTTCGGTTTAAAGTAAAACCAAAATGATTCACACAAATCTATTGAAAAAACAAAGGAAAAAGAACACAACCGCAAGTTTGATTTTTTAGTATAAGAATAGGTCAAAGGAGCAGGGTGTAGAGGAGCAAAGGAGTAGTTCTTGATATCTCTGAGTGAAAGAGAGATAGTTAAAAAAACAATGAAGAAGTCTCTCTCTTTCACTTAGAGATATCAAGAACTGCTCCTGTGCTCCTCTACACCTTGCTCACGAACTCGTATTTCCAACCTCTCTCTCAGAGGAAAAAACAATGAAGAGCTCTCTCTTTTTCACTCAGAGATATCAAGAACTGCTCCTGTGCTCTTCTACACCTTGCTCACGAACTCGTATTTCCAACCTCTCTCTCAAAATCGTCTTCACTTTAAAGGTATGACCTATACTGATACTGACAAAACCAGACTTGCGGTTGTGTGCCTTTTATCTTTGTTTTTTCAATAGATTTGTGCGAATCATTGCGGGTTTGCTTTGAAACTGAAGCCTT
Organism: Astragalus glycyphyllos; assembly: GCA_963573325.1. Classification (NCBI taxonomy): domain Eukaryota; kingdom Viridiplantae; phylum Streptophyta; class Magnoliopsida; order Fabales; family Fabaceae; genus Astragalus; species Astragalus glycyphyllos. The sequence goes on from OY754307.1 coordinate 18,420,393, forward strand.
CCATGAAAAGAACTGAGAAGGAAAACGCGTGAACCACAAATCTATCATGGGACCGTTGGTTGTTTGAAGGTTGGTGAAAAAAATTGGGGATTGCGTGTACTATAGCAGCGTGGGGGATTGTGAAGGTAGGAGGCGTGTGGAGATGAGAGAAAGAGACGTGGGAAAGAGAGATAAAACTGTGCTGCTGGAGGTTGCTTGTTGAGAGAGACTTTTCAATTTTTTCGATCTGATGGAAATGAGGAGTTTTTTAGGGTTTCTGAATAAAGGCACTAGGTTTAGAGAGTGAGAGATGCATCAAAAGCTATCCAGGTCAGGCTAACAGTGAGTGGGCATATGGCAGCTACAGCCCAAATTCGCTGTAACATAAAAAAACACCACTTTCACCCCCCTTTTTTTACTAAATCGCCCCCATTCTCTTTTCTTGTTTTTTTCATTTCATAGTTAAAAACCTAAAGTAACTAAATAGAAGGTACGATATACAACTTTGAAAACAAATTTGTAGTTTTACTTTTAGAAAAATATGATAAAATTCTTTATTATTGTTTTTTATATAAAAAAAGTGGTCGAACAAAATTAGGGTGCAACAGACATCAAGAGGATTGATAACTCTAATTTATATTATAGAGTTATTTACGAATCTAAATCTAAATAATTGTAAGATTCTCAACTTTTGATGGGTGAAAGATCAAATAAACTTTTGGAGACAATTGGAATTAAAAGTAACCCTAACTTCATCCCTAAGTAAACTTGGTGACCAAGACTGCTTTACTCAAGGAGCCTATATAAACACCTTCATCTTCTCATTCAAAGACATGCCAAATCGGATATTTAGAGTCACTTAGAGATTACTTGTGCGAAGGAAAGAAAGAAATTGGAAACTTCTATCTACTTCTACACACTCACATAGTGCGGATTGAATGCCGTGAGGTGAATGCTACGTCATTGCTAGGCTGATTGATGCAAGGGAACTTCAACCGTGTATTTCTTACTTTATTTTCTCTCCTTTGTATTATTAGATATATGAACATGGTTATCTCTGTTTGTGTATTCTTAGTAATTTCTAGCGTCAACTAAACTTCTTTAGTTTGAATGTTTTAACTTTGTAATGATCTTTTGATTAGTTATTGTGTTATATACTTATGTTTGCATTTTAGTTCTTGTGTTATATTTCTTTCAAACTTATTTTGAGACCGATCACTTAGAATAAGTAGAGTCATAATTATAGACATGGTTTATGATTAGAACTCAAGAACTAACATGCGCAAGTGTTTAAGAAAGGAAACTTTTTTTTTACATACTAAAACCTAGACACAGGCTAGCATAGTCCATAGGGTGATACAGTGGGCACTTTATATACAAGGGTGAACTTATTTAGAGCTTAGACATAAGACTTATAATGAAACCCTAACGCTAGTGACTGAAAGGCACGCATCAATTGCTACAGCATCCAATGCACCAACATCGTATATAACATAATGTTGTCAAAAGTGATTTACTTAGTAAAGAGCATTCTAACTATTTTTCTCACTTGATTTCAAACTCATCCTACTTGACTTGTTGACTTTCTGTCTTCATACAATATTATTGTTTGTTACTTGGTTACACTTCACTAGTCCAACAACTATCAACATAAGCTTTAAGAATTAATTACAATCCTTGTGGGTGCGATATCATCTTTCTACTATACTCCTTGTTAAAATTGTGTACACTGGCAAAATACCCTTTTTCCACAACAAGAACCACACTAAAGTTCAAGTTCACGGAAGAACATGAAATAGATGAGCTAGTTGAAGGGAAGAAGTAGGGGTAGACAGTGAACATAGTGCTCAACGTGTCAGATTTGGGAATTCAAATAACGAGTTGAAAGAAGGTTAACCACACCATTCAATAAACTGAGGCCCATACTTCGTCCAACCCCCTAGCTACTAGGTAGACACCCCCAACATGCGTGAAAAGACACAATTACCCTTAATGAAAGTTGTGTTTTCCAAATTTTTTTAAATTCAGTACAATTCGGCTGACCAGCACCGAGTATGTTAATTTCACACACACCCCCTAATGCATTTTTAGTAGGTTCGGTCACAGTGCGTCTGAACCAGTTCGGCCACTGTGCGTCCGAACCAGTTCGGCGCACGGTCGTCCGAACTGGCTCAACCGTCCACATCAACGGCTCAGATTCCACCGTTCGTTATCATCAACCGCTTAAAATCAGTCAAAAAAGCAGACAAAAAGTTAGTCAAACCTGTCAAAAAAGCAGACAAAAAGTTAGTCAAACCTGTCATGAAAACGAGTGGCTGATATTGATATTGGAAATTGTGCCCCAACAGTTACAATTTCAACGGTTCTGATCGTTCTAAATCAACGGCTCATGTTCGATCACACCTATTATAAATAGGCTGTCACTCTTCACTGATATTCACAATACCCATTTTTGATTCATCTTCTCTACTTCTTCACAAACACCCTAACCTAACCACACCTGCTGAAATGGAAGATCTAATGGAATGGCAGTTGTGCCCAACCCAGAGATGCGCAGACAAATTCCTAACTGTCCTACATCGCCCTGGAACGATCAGGGAAAGGGCCGATGGTGTTTTTTTAAGTCTCGCGATCCAATCTTCTGTAGGTTGGATAAAGATATAACATTCAGCCAGCTGAAGGAAAACGCAATGAGGAAGGTTCGCCAAGAGGGAGAGTGGCGTAAAAACATATTTCGCATACGTTACCGCAAGTGCTGTTGTCGAGATGACCGACACTCTCCGCAATGAAGCTATGGAGATCTGGAGCGACGATGATGTTCGCGCAATGTTGGAACATCATTGTAATGTTCCATTGGGACGTCAAATCATCGAGCTGTTTGTTGAAACAATGCGCACTCCGGAAGAGGTCATTTATCTTCTGGAGCAAGGGCTCCCCAAAAATCAGTAGTTTGTTAGTTGTTTCGTTATGTTGTTTTTTTTTATCAATTTGATGTATTTCGTGTTTTATGTACAGTTAAGCTTTCTAATAATAAAATTGTTGTTTAATTTAAACTGTAAACCGAAATATAAATAATGAAATATTTATTCATTACTAAATCAGAAATAGGAAATTACAATTATTGATAAACGAAAAAACAACAGTAAAAAAACTACAAATGGGTAACAACAGAGTCGGATCCAGCATCACTCGCAGTATCACTGTCACTCCCACTCCCATCATAGTAGGCCAACAATGCCCGGTAATCGGGATCAGTCGAGTCACTCCCATCAGAGGCAACCTCGGGGACAATCCTGGCCACATTAAACATCCCGTACCGAGTGTATGTCACGGAGGCTTCCACACTCTCAACACCCCATACGCTTGGCAGATGGCATGCATATCATTAAGAACCGAACCAGTGCGCCTGTTGATGATACCAGTAATAACAAGGCCAACATCCAAGAAAATGTAACAGTCGCGAGGCAACTCTTGTCAGAAAATGTCTTCTGCAAGGGAAATTCACCAAGCATTTCGTTCAATGAGGGTAACAAATTGGACCATACCTGCAAAACAAAACGGAGAGGAGAGAATCAGTGAGGTTCGGTCACTGTCCGGCTGAACGGGTTCGACGCACGGTGGTCCGAACCAGTTCGTTCTGGACGTTATGAACTAGGTTTGGCCTCTGCGTCATCGAACCGTGCGAAATTCTAAAAAAAAATGAAAACAACAAAGAACAGAGGAGAGGACAGGAGAGTTTTTTTTAAAAAAAGGGTTGGACGGTGGGGGTATTTTGGGAATAATGGACGGTGGGTGGTGTCTACTGAGTAGAGGGGGGTTTGGACGAAGTATTGGCCTAAACTGAACCACAACCACACCAATAAAAACCAAGCCTAATTAAATAGATTATGAACCTACCCAAATTTTTAAAACAGACTGGTAACCCAAACTTGTTAAAAAAAGGCCAATAAAATAGAAAAGCGTTTAGAATAGTAATAGGGAGAACGATTGTCTAAGTGCAACAAGCATTTAGAATAGTAATAGGGAGTACGATTGTCTAAACGTTTAGAATACGAAGTATCGACCATAAAGAATGATTGTCTAAGTGCAACAAGCTTTTAGAAAAGCGTTTTCCAATAAGGAGAACGATTTGAGGAGATGTAACGAGAGAATAGTAATAGTTTATGAACTGAAAAACAAAACAAATAAAATAGAAAAATTTGATAGAGGTTTACATGTCAACATTAAATCAAAATTCGCAAAAGTGGTCAACTTAATAATTATATAGTATAAAATAGAAAATATGATCATATAAATATATATATATATATATGTATATATATATATATATCAATATATATATGGTAAAATTTATTTGTGGTGAGGTCAATTTAATAATAATATAGTATAAATAGATTTATTATTAACAGTAAACTAGGGGACCTTAAACACCATAAATGACATGAGGGAAAGCCGTAAATATTAAAAAATGTTAAAAAAACACAAAGGGAGTAATGCACACAAGTTGAATAAAAAATCTCTATACATGGAGAATAACCACTAAAATACGATGTTTCAATTTGACATAGACGATGAATAAATAAACAAGATAAGACCATAAAAAAACTTTACCACGACGTGTAGGGTTCAAGATGCCATGATGAGTTAAAACCTGTAGGTTCAGATCCAAATCGATAGCGCACTAGTGCAAAATCTGCTTTAAAAAGTACTATTTGGAATCGGTTGTTTGAATAACCGATTTCAAATGTGGACGCGGTGGCAATTTTGCAATTAAAACGAGGTCTGTGAGATTTTTACAGACTTTTAAAATCGGTTATTTAAACAACCGATTATAAAGGTGTACATTTTAGCAATTTGAATCGATTTCCTAAACAACTGATTATCAAAGTTTTCTCGTTTTTTCCCTTCGACCTTTTCATTCACTCTCACTTTCACTCCTTTCATTCACTCTCACTATCTCTGCCACCTTCCTCCTACCTTCTCCCTCCTCTTCCGCGATTCACCACCCTCCTCTACTGACCTACGGCTTCTTATCCTCTGTTCCCTCTCACTTTCCCTCGCCAGCCACTCTTCCTCCCTAAATAGGCCACCACCACCACATGCTCTCCTCTCTGGCCGCGTGCCACGACCACCACCACCGGCCATAGATCTCTTTTTCTTCTTCCTCAATGGTAAGTTTTATGCTTCTATCCTACTTCTACTCTACTTCTAACACAACATCCCTAATTTTTTATTAACTCAAAACCCTAACTCCCCCTCTTCCTAATTTTTGAATTTTCTGGCTTTTGAAGATTCTAGTTAGGGTTCACATGAGACAAACACCATCATATATGCACATACAGTATTGATTTGCAGGTATCTAAGTTTCATTATTTGTTTTTTCTGTATTTAGATTTATGTATTGATTTTCTGTATTTTTTTTGTTAACAACGATTGCTCACTGCCATTTACGAGATCGAAGAAATTTGATCTAAATCTGCGGCCGTTCCTTGATGCGATGTTGAAATTGGAATAGAGAATCATACTAGTGCTCTAGATCTTTAAGAACCTGGGTTGATATAAACTAGTTTACTTTTCTTACTTTGCTAATATTATCTTTTTAAGAACCTGGAGCATTTCGTCGGCAGAAAAGGTGTCGAGCACTGAGGAATGATTTGGTTGTTTACTTATTTTACTTCCTCTTGATATTTGGGTTTTTAGAGTATCCCTAAAGATTCAATTTTCCATTTACTGAACAAGCTAACCTTCATTCTCTTTTTAATTGAGCAGGAAAATGGAAAGCCTTGAAGTAAGATTACTTTTTCATACTGGTTTTGTTGCATCGAGTGCATATTTAATGTTTCTCCTTAAAATCCTGATGATGCTTAAAATTCTGGTTGGTTTTAAAATATAGGCATTGAAGAAAACCTTCTAGAAATTGGATCATCAAGTAAAAATACAAGATTTCTTGTGTTCAAGTTAAGTGATATTGTGATTATTAAATTGTCATTGTCTTTTTTGTTAGTGTTGTTGAAGTTTCTGACTTTTCCTCTTTTCCACTATGCAGCAGCCAAAGGGAGGAGGTAAAATTCATTCACCAACATCCTTATGGTTGATAATAATTAGTACTTAAGAATGTTAACTTTGTAGTTAAACAACCAAAATGTTCTAAGCTGAATTTCTATGTGCAGGAATTAACTCATCAAATTGGGGTATGTGCAGGAATTAGATATCTAACTCTAAACTTAACATCAGAAGTACATGCTTCTTTGTTATTCTTAGATATCTAATTGACTGTGAGCACAAGGTATGTGTTGGAGCAATTACAGATTTTTTATGTTTTGTACTAATTATTATTTTATTATTTTATTGTATTGTTGTGAATAATAAACACCAATGAATTGATTGCTATTTTTTTCTTCATATTTCCATATCCTGCTACTTATAAACCTAATGAGTCACCATGTCTCGAGTTTTCATGTTTTATGGTACCATTTCATTGACTACAGGCTGGTGCTCCCTCTATAAATGATATATAAAGAACACTCAGAAACATGGACCCAGGAAGCGAAACAATGGAAGTTCCACATGTGAGTACTCATTTCCTCAGTGTCATTCATCCAAGTAATGTTTTGATTTGCTTCTGTTGGGATGATGACAATTTAGTAATGGTGAAGGAATATTGTGTTTATTTGGTGCTATTTTTTTAATATTTATAGCTATAGGGAAATTGTAGATACTCATGGAAAATTGTGGATGCTTTACTCAAAATAAGATGCTCAAGGAATATGTGGGTGCTCATGGAAGATTTGTTGCTCAGGTAACAATCTAACTTTTTGTAAATAAAATTCCCATTCTCCTTTATATTATTTTCCAATCCTTTTATCTATGCTCATAATTTGTTGCTCATTTTCTTCTAATCTGATTTTATCATTGAGTTTTTTTCTCTAATATATTTTATTACTTACTAATCAGTTTTCTTTTTCTAATCTGGTTCCTTAAGATTTTTTGTCAAGGGAGCAACCACATGCTCTGAAGCATGACATTTAGAAGGGTCTATGAGGAAACCATTATCATTGTTTTGTTGATTATTGCACTGTGGTTGAAGGGGTGACGACTTGGGAGTGTCTTCTGCCATGGTGAAGGGAAAACTGTACTGAGACAGAGAATAACCTCATTTATGGTATATCTTTGAAACTACAATCTTTGCCTATAAAATAGGTTCAATTTTTTTTTTGCTTGGTCAAACATCTGTAATGCACTAACCTTCTGTTATTAGTCTGTAATTTCTCTTATTTTTGTAATTTCAGTTATAATTGTTAGTTTTTTAAACATCTGGATCTGCATTTAACTTAATTTGTATTAGTAGATGATATATCTAATGTTGGTGAGCACTAGAATTGCTACCTTTTCTGCATTTTAATTAGTTTGTATTAATAGGTGATAAATCTAATGTTGACGAGGACAACAAATGGCTTCCTATTTTGCGTTTACATGATCTGTCAACCTCTGCTACCTTTTCCAATATCTAAGTGAGTTCTATTTTGGTTATTCCTATGTAGCCCAATTTTTAAGTGTTGATCCATTTTCTTGTCAGTTTTACCTATCTGCTGTTATTGTTAGATTGATAAACTTTTAAATTTGGATTTAACTAAGACTCTTTCAACAGGTAACAACAAATTGTTAGGAACATATTTTGTTGCTAATAGAATTTAGCTATTCTCTTTGTATTGCTTAGCTTTCCTATCAAGTGGTTAGATTCAGAAGCTTAAGAGTGTTTAGGATTAACTTGATATGTAGAAGCTCTTTTCTACTTATTTATCATAACACAACAGGTCTTTACACATTTCACTATATTCCTATACATGCTATGGCTTGGACAAAAGTGTTTTTTTCAAGTGAAAAAAAAAACTGTATGAGTAGTTAAATTATATGCTGGTCCCTCTTTATTCTTTGAATGCCCTGTAATCCCTTTGAATGATATGATTTGATTTTTCTGATACACTGTTTTGATTTTTTTGCCAACCACTGAGCTTAGAACAGTAAAAGACTACAAAGATTTACTTGCAGAATCCATTCTCCTCTGTGCTCTTCAAGTGTATGCAGATAGTGCTGTAAATGACTTGGTTGAGTAGATACTACTACATATTTTTGTTTGCTGAGGGCTCTAAGTTCTACTAGTTTTATTTATGCATCGTAAGTTTGCCATGATTCTCAATTTCTTATCCATATTATAGCTACAGATTTTAATCTTTGAAACTTCTTTGATTTACAAGCCCTGTTATATACTTTGATTGAGCTTGCATTGATGTCGAATTTTTTTCTCTTTCATGTGACAGAGTGTGGGGCAAATTAGAAACAAAGCGGATAGCCTTAGGATTGAATCAGATATTTATATTCAAGTAATGTTATAGAGCAGATTGCCATATCATGTCTTCTTAGTGTGTTGTTGCTTTATTAGTGGTTCTAAAAGTTTTGCTTTAGAAACTTGTATAACTTTCAAGTTTAATGAATTGTTGGAATTTTGAGCTTATAGCACTTTTAAGTTCAATAGAAGTAATTTTTTGAATTTTTGAATTATTATGAGTTGCTTCTTTATGGAAATCAATTTGCATTGCAAATTGGTTAATAGGTATGAATTAGATTTTTTTTTTTAAAAAAGGGACAGTAGAAATCGGTTATCTAAAGAACCGATGTTGAAAGTTTGTTTTTCAAGATTTTTTTAAATCGGTTGTTTAAATAACCGATTTAAAATGTCACATTTTTGAATTGGTTTTTTAACCGATTCAAAAAGGTCTCCACTTTTAGAATCGGGAGTATACTAATCGGCCAATAACCGATTCCAAATGTGCCAAACAACCGATTTCAAAAGCCTTTTTGCACTAGTGGCGGAAGTAAAAATAGTCAATATCACTATCAAAAGATAAAATCAATTAATTTAAAAATAACTATAATGGTCAATATAAAAAGGGGAATAGATGCATCAGTTTCAAATTTAATACATTCAATTATGCATAATATCTTACCCATATTTAATCAAGGAAATCACAGTCGTTGGAGAATTCTGCTGGACATTATCAAAATGTTCAATAGAGCAAAGCACAATAGAGAAGCCGTAGAAATATAAGACAACATTGACGGTTTCCTTTTGAGCAACATCTGAATGATAGTCGAAAAATCTTAAATTATTGCCTCACTCATGGATCTATTGGATAAAAAAATAGCATATGAAAAAGGCTTAAATATGTATTCTGCCCCTGCAAATATCACCATAATCCAGTTATACCCCTATAAAAATAAAAACTTTAAAATTACCCTTGCAAATATAAATCGCTTACGGTTATGCCCCTCGGTCAGCTTCCCATCCAAAAAAATTATTTAAATAAGGTCTAAATATATGTTCTCCCCTACAAATATCACCATAATCCAGTTATGCCCCTGCAAATATCAGCATAATAGAAAAATTAAAGATTTTGACAGGGGCATAACTGGATTATAGTGATATTTGCAGGGGCATAACTGGATTATGGTGATATTTGCAGGGGTAAAACATATATTTAAACCTTATTTAAGTTATTTTTTTGGATGAGAAACTGACCGAGGGGCATAACCGTAAGCGATTTATATTTGCAAGGGCAATTTTAAAGTTTTTATTTTTACAGGGGCATAACTGGATTATGGTGATAATTGCAGGGGCAAAACATATATTTACCCTTTGAAATCACGCCTGATGCAAGTGACAATGCAGTTGAAGTAGTTTTAGGCCAAAGGAAAAACAAGTTGTTGCATGTTATTTACTATGCTAGCCTTGTTTTGAACCCTGCACAACTTAAATATGCTACTACTGAAAGAGAACTATTAGCTGTTGTATATGCTTTCGACAAATTTCATTCATACTTGTTAGGTTCGAAGGCGATTGTTTATATTGATCATGCTGCTTTGAGGTATTTTCTTGTAAAACAAGAATCAAAACCAAGACTAATCCGATGGATCTTGTTACTCCAAGAGTTTGACATAGAAATCAGGGACAATAAGGGGTCGGAAAACTCGGTGGCTAATCAACTTTCTCGCCTTGAGAATGTTGAAGAGAGTGAGAAAACTAGGCCAACAAATGATGTATTCTCTGATGAGAAACTATTTTCATTTACCACTTTACTGTGGTTTGCAGATATTGCAAATTACAAAGTAGAGAAATCCATACCTTCTGAGTTCAACTCACAACAACGTAAAAGATTCCTACATGAAGTCAAATTCTATGTGCGGGATGAACCTTACCTATTCCAGAGGGGAATGGATGGTTTCCTTAGAAAATGTGTGCCCGAGGCGGAGCAGAAGCACATTCTGTGGCACTGTAATGACTTCGAGTATGGAGGGCATTTCAGTGGTGATTGAACTCCAGGTAAAGTTTTACAATCTGGATTTTTTTGGCCTACTTTGTTCAAGTATTATTTGCTTATGTCAAAAGGTGTGATAGATGTAACAGAATAGGGAACATATCAAAAAGAATTGAAATGCCTCATAATCTAGTTCTTGAAGTTGAAGTCATTGATGTATGGGGGTTTGATTTTATGGAAACCTTCCCATCCTCATACTCAAAGATCTATATCCTTGTAGTAGTGGATTACATGTTCTGGGTAGAAGCAACATCAACTCAGATCAATGATGATAAAGTGGTAATGAACTTCTTGAAAAAAGAAAGAACATTTTCTCAAGGTTTGGAATGCCTTGAGCCCTACTCAGTGATGAGGGAACACACTTTTGCAATAGGAAAATGGAAGCCTTGCTCAAAAAGTATGGGGTTCATCATAGCCACCCCTTATCATCCGCAAACAAGTGTCAAGTGGTAGTGTCCAATAAGCAACTTAAGCAAATATTATAGAAGACAATGAATTCCACTAGAAAAGATTGGGCGGTCAAGTTAGACGACGCAGTATGAGAATATATGATGGCTTTTAAGAATCCGATTGGCGTGTCTCCCTACCAATCGATTTACGCTAAAGCTTGTCATTTACCCATTGAGCTAGAGCACAAGACACTATGGATAATCATGTTTCTAAATTTTTTACTTAGCAAAAGGCATGAGAGTAAAGATTACTTCAGCTACATGAACTTGATAAGTTTAGAGCATCAGCTTATGAGAATGCTCGAATCTACAATCTTTATGTTGTTTTGTTTTGATTCAATGGTTGAAATTATAGTTTGGGCTAGCATGCATGTCCACATTTTTATTGAGTAATCTTGTTCATAAGTGCATGACAATTGATAACAATTGGTTGAGGCATGAGAGCAAGTTTTGGAGCAGTTATTCGCGAAAAATCATAATTTTTTATGAATAGTTGAGAACTTACATACCGTCAAGTGTCCATTTGCGTAGCTCCAGGCGGTAGCATTCTGACCTTGGGCGCCAGACGCTGAATTGTGGGCGGCCACTTAGCAAAACTAACAAAAGAGAGGGATGTTGCGGTCAAAACGAGGGGGCGCGGGAAGTAAAAATCAAAAAAAAAATTTAAAATCGGTGCTGTCGATGATAACATCCTTGCTTGGGTTTAAAAAATTTAAACCCTTATTTTGCTTATCATTTCTCTTCTCCTTCCATAACTCAACCTCACTCATTTCACCACCACCCAACCTCTCTCTGCCACTGTGCTGCCACAACTGCCGTCGCATTGCACTACCATAGCCCAATTCTCCTTCTTTTTTTGGGTCTTGCTCTATAGTATCCATTTGCTTTAAGAGGTATTTTTTCCATTTTTCTCCATGGATTCTTAAACTCTTAAGTTTTTTGCTTGTTATTTTTAGTCTTAGTTACTGTAATGAGCATGATTATATTGTAGATAGGGGTTGCTTTGTTCTAATTTTGTAAATCCTCATTTAAAACCTTGAAAAATTATAAAGAAAAATAAGACTATTTTTTGAGCAAGTTTGGGATTCTTGCTTGTTGAAAAACTTTATTGTGGATACCTTTTTGTAGAGCCTCTTGTTTATTTCTGAAATTCAGTGAAAAATGTTGATAAAATATATAAATTCTTTGAATTTTACCAGTCATTGTCAATTGGCTGTGTTTTATCGAGTATTTGCTGCAAAATGAGAAGTACAATAGTTGATGGAAACACTAAGAGGCAGAAAAGAGAAGTCTTTTCATCAAAAATAAAGATGAACACAAAAGAAATTCATAGATGATAAGAAATGTGAAAGACATTTTACCATTATGGTGGAGTGTGCCATTATTTCAGAGAGGAAGTTTGAAGTTCCTAAATCAAATCTTAGCAAAAAGAGCAGATTGTAGCTAGAGGTTGGAGGAAACTCGTGACTTTTCTAAAGGTTAGGTACCCCGAGATGATGAAGGAATTCTATGCAAACTCCTTTTGCTGACACCATCAATGAGATTTTGTGGCGGTGGCAGCTGTGGCGGCACGGTGGTTGGGAGAGTTGGGTGGTGGTGGAATGGCTGAGGTTGAGGTTAGGGAAGGAGATAGGAAATGAAAAGAAAAGTAAGAGTTTTACTTTTTTAAAACCAATGATGTTGTTATCGTCAACACATGCTTTAATTTCTTTTTTTATTTTTACTTCCGACGGTCCCTCTTTTTTTACCACAACACCCCTCTCTTTGGTTTTTTACTAGACGGGTGCCCACAATTCAGCGCCTGGCGCCCAAGGTCAAAATGCTACCGCCTGACACTATGTAAATTGGTGTTTGGCGGTGTGTAAGCGCTCAATAATGCAGAAAAAATTACGAGTTTTCAAGAATATCTGTTGTAAAACTTCCTCTCATGCCTCAACAAATTGCTCTCAATTGTCATGCACTTATGAACTAGACTACTCAAAAAATGTGGTCATGCATGCTAGCCTAAACTATAGTTTCAAGTTATCACTGCACAATCTAGACTAAAGAAGAACAATACTATTCATAAACCATATAATTAATGACACTCTTACCACTCCATTTTTTTACAATTATGAAGAGGTGAAATGGTTTGAAAGAACTTACAAGTCAGCAAAGCAAGTGCTGGCGGTAACAACAACTCAAAATTAAAAATATAACAACACAGTAAGCAAATAATAAATTTTTGGACTGATACTTGGATTTCAAGGCCTATTGTGGATATTCTTGGTATTCCTTCTAATTTTCGCAAGGATCTTAAGGCGAATCTTAGGGATTTTATAGTCAACAATAAATCGTCCATCCCTGCAAACCTTATCTCTCACTTTCTCCAAATTCACTCTAAAACTCATGAGATTGTTATTCCTTTGGTTGGGCCTGATGATCAGTTGATGTGGAACCACTCTGTCTCTGGGGACTTGACTTTTAAGGAATCTTTTCTTTTCTGTAACCCTCCAGGACAGGTGGTTCCTTGGACCAAAAATATCTGGAAGCCTTTTCTTCCGCCCTCTAAGTCCTTTATCCTATGGAGGACTCTTCACAATAAGATGCCAACCGACAATCACCTTTGGATTAGAGGATGCACTGTTGTTTCTATTTGTTGCTTATGTGGCAACGCCTCTAAGACCTCTCATCATGTTTTCCTGGATTGGAGGTATCCTGAGTATCCATATTGATACTGCCTCTTTTCAGAATATTCTTGCCTTAACTTATCATGGTTGGAGCCCTCAATTGCAAGATATTGTCTCTGCCGCTACTGTCAATATTTTATGGGCCATTTGGTATTGCAAGAATCAGGTTAGATTTAGTAATCATGTGATACCCTTACACTCGACTATTAATTTAATCCTCTCAAACGTTACTCTAGCTGGGAATGCTTCCAAATCCTTAATGTCTTCCTCTATTGCTTAGTTTACGCTTGTGGTGGTATTTTTAGAGACAAAAGCACTGCTATTCTTGATTACTTTTCTACCTCCATTGGCAATAGTTTTGCTCTTCATGCTGAAATTATTGGGACTATGCTGGCTATAGAGATTGCGTTTGATAAAGGTTGGAAATAATTGTGGTTGGAGTGTGTTTCTCAGCTTGTAGTTTCCACCTTCAAGAATTGCAAAATTGTTCCTTGGAAACTCAGAAACAAATGGAATAATTGCACCCAAATGGACTTTGTTTGCACCCACATTTATAGAGAAGGGAACACTTGCGCTGATAAGCTTGCTGGACATGGTACTAACTCTAGTGGTTTTATCTTGTGGGACCTTCCTCCAAGCTTCATTGCTGAGGATTTCTCTAGAAATAGGCTAGGTTTGCCTATCTATAGGTTCTGTTGATTTTATGTTTGATGGTCTCAGTCTCCTTTTGGCCCTTTGTTTTTGATGTGCTGCAAATTATTGTTAGTGACTTTGGTACCAACCTGGTTGGGATGAGTCATTATAGTGATGCTTTTGCATGCCAATTTTAACTTTCTTCGGACTTGTTTCCTTAATAGGATTGTTATTTTTTCCATTCGGTTGTATGGTTTAATCCATGGGTTTTGGCCTAGTCCTCCCATGTCTTTTGTATCTTTTACCTTTTTTATCAATAAATTGCAGGGGGAGTACTCTTTCCTTCTTGATTTTTTTCCCTAAGGAGGGATTTTCATAAGAATGTTTTAATGAGGCTCCATAACCATTTATTTTGCTAAAAAAATGGCTTGTTTCCAATCTTGAGTAAAGTTTCCAACAAAAGTTAGAAACTCAGAAAAAGAAACCGGGAACAAGAGTCGTTTAAAAAAACAAAAGAAATGGAATTTAATATCAGATATAATTTGATACAAGAATTATTGAAAAACTTAATTTCATTTAAATTCATAATAGCAATCCCTTCACATGAAATTGGATCACATTGAGTCTTTAATGATTCCAAAAAGATTGTTTAAAAACCGATGCATTAAGTGGCATGCTTTACAACAAGAGATGTAGCCATGTGACTCCAAAAAATCAAAATGTGCAAAACAGTCAAAATAAAGTCTGTTAATACCAAAAATAAAATGAAGACAAATTTAAACAAGAAATCAGTAAACTAATTACCTACAACTTCTGCAAACAGTCACAACCAATATTCATTGGCTGTGATTGGACGTTGGTCCACAATCAACAGATTCAGATAAAAAATACAGGAATAGAATGTTTGATGACATGAAAGCTCAAACTTTTCATTGCAGGCCTAAGCCAAATTTGAGCACAAATTAATGCTTCTGTCATTTGTGGGTTAAGAGAACTTCGGAAGGTGTCTAAAACCCTTCCACCGAATATACTCTCAAAAGCAATTGAGGAAACCGGTGTGGCAAGGATTTACCTAATCATGCCTAAAACTACAGATAACAAGTGGCACTTTGTTTCCACCAAAGAAGAATATCAAATTTATCATCCTCATCTATGAAAGGTTCACTCAAGTATCTCTCTAGCTCAAAGGAATATTTCTCTCTCAAATCCTGTTTTAAGGCATCTGATCTTGAAAAGGTTGAAAGAATCTAAACATTTACAAATGTTTTCGCTTGGCCAGCAACTTCTAATGGACCCGTAGAGGACTGTCCAGATCATTATGACCTTCAAATTTTGACTTCTACCAATCATACACTTCAAACAGATCGTTTTTTTCAGGCTATCAGAAAATTGTTTTGCAAAATCAACTTAATTACTATACATATCCACAAAAGCCCACTCTATAAACCTCAACGTGTACCAAGGATCGAATATTACACCAAAATAAAGAAGCTAGTTTATGTTAGTGACACTACCTCAATACTTGTCGTACTTCCTTTCCATTTCATGCCCTATTGTGGCTAAAAAAGTATATAGATTCATGGGGGATTGTTTAAGCTCACAATAAATGTTGGCTAGTTGATGGAATGTAGCATAGCATGCAAACTGACTTGTTGCGAAGATGAAAAAACTTTGGTTGTATTATAGTAAATTTTGAGAAACTTCACAAAAGGCTGGACATTGTCCCAATCAATGGTACTAGGGGGACCAGCAGTCCTAAAGTACTCCACATAGCATAAATCTTCCCCTTCAAACAGTAAGTGGAGTTCCACCTAGCAGCAACATCTTGACACACATACATTTTACATGTGATCTTAGAAAACTCAATACATTCTTTAAACTTGAGAGACCTTTGGAAATAATTCCTAAAAAACCTAAAACTAGAAATAGAACCATGAATGTCTTTCAAACCATCACTTACAACCAAGTTAAGGATATGGGCAAAACACCTCGTGTGAAAGAAACTCCCATCAAAAAACAACCCATTCATATTTTGAATCGTCTTTTTAGGATAAGCTACTGCAACATCATTACTACAAGCATTATCAACAGTAATGGTGGACACTTTCTTATAGAACTTCTTCAACTTTCCTACATATTGTCCCACCTTTGCTGTCAGACCCTATTGAAAAGTCGATTATTCTTTTTTGATACTTCTAGTCATTGTCTATGAAGTGGGATTTAGAGTCATATAATGACTATTTAGGATAGAAGTCCAGCAGTCAAAAAAAGGCTAGAGCAATCTGATTTGAAAAAGGCTTTCGACCATAACTTAAGATCGACATACATTTGGAAACACTGTCTCGCAACGGTACACCTAGAAGGGGGTGTAAATTGGAGTTTGAATTGTTTCACTTGGTACTTAAATCCCTCAACCTTTACAAAAGTAGCTAAAGCTATTTTACAAAAGTAGCTAAAGCTGTTTCATTTATTGTTACAAAAGTAGCTAAAGCTATTTTACAAGCTTTAAGGTTAAATCTGGTGCTTGCAGGGGCAAAGCTACAACCCTCCCCACTCTTAAAGGTAAGCGTTGGTTGGTTTGGGTCACTGTTTATAACATCAGTATTGTTAGGACAGACTTTAACATGAACAATAAGGTTAGTGGTCCCATGTTGTTGCGAGTCAGATCTGTATTTCTTATTACAATTGTAACAAACAACTATTATTTCATTTTGCTCATTTATAGTCCTAGTGAAATGCTGACACGCATAAGATGATCGACGTTTACTATTAGTATTTTTTACCCTTCTTATGAAGATGAGGTTTGGTGCCAATTGCTGCACTTGCAGCTTCACCTACTACTGAGACAACATTGGTGGCATTTTCAGCCCCTTGAATAACAGACAGTGTTTGAGGTGTTGATGTGGGAGGAAAAGTTTGACCAGACCGCTCCATTATTGAAGTATGACAAAACTGAAGTCAACAATTTTCAAACACACTAACAATACAAAGTTCAACTAAATCAACTTCCCATAGACTTTTCAAAATTATTAGTTAGGTACAAACAAGTTACAAGTAAGTAAAATAAACTAAAAATTTTAAGCAAGCTAAAACAACTTAACTAAAGCAAACAAAGGCAAATTAGGTACAAACAAGTAACTTTTCAGAACTCTTTTTTTTGTGCTTTTTTCAGTTAAGTAGTTTTAGTTTGCTTAAATGTTTTAGTTTAGTTTACTTGTAACTTTTTTGTACATAACTAAGAGCTGAGAAAAGTGTATAAGAAGTTGATTTATTTGGACATTGTATTGTTAGTGTAGTCAATAATTGTTGACTTCAGCTTCTTCATTCTTTAGTAATGGAGCTGTTGGTCAAACCATGCATCCTACATTAACTCCTCAAACACCGCATGTCCTTCAAGGGACTGAAAATGCCACCAATGTTGTCCCAGCAGTAGGTGAAGCTAAACCTTCTCTTCATAAGAAGAGAAAAGCAAATGCTAATGGTATACGTCAAGCATCTTTTGCATGGCAGCATTTCACTAGGACAGTGAAGGAGGAAAATGAACCAATAGCAATTTGTAACTATTCCAAAAAGAAATACGGATCAGACTCAACACAACTTGGGACCACTAACCTTAATGCTCATTTTAAAGTCATTTCCAATAATCCTGATGTTATAAACAGAGACCCAAACCAACTAACGCTTACCTTTAAGAGTGGGGAGGACAGTAGCTTAGTCTCTGCAAGCACCAAATTTAACCTTAAAGCTTATAAAAAGGCTTTAGCTACTTTTGTAACACTAGATGAGCAACTCTTCTAATTTGTAGAGGGTGAGAGACTTAAGTGCCTACTTAAACAATTGCAACCCCAAAACACACACCCTTCAAGGCACACCATTGTGAGACAATGTTTCCAAATGTATCCTGATCTTAAGTTAAGGTTGAAAGCCCACTCAAAATCAGATTGCTCTAGGGTTGGACTATCTTCTGACTGTTGTACTTTTGTCCAGAATCTTCATTATTTGACTCTAACACCACACTTCATAGATAACGATTTGAAGTATCACATAAGAATAATCCGAGTTTTAGTAGTTTCTAATAGCAAAGGTGACACAATAGGTAGGAAAATTGAAGAACTTTTAAGGGAGTGGGGAATAAGAAATGTGTCTACCATTACTGTTGATAATGCATCCAGTAATGATGTTGCGGTAGCTTATCTTAAGAAGATGGTTCAAAATATGAATGGGTTGTTGTTTGATGGGGGGTTTCTTCCACATGAGGTGTTCTGCCCATATCCTTAGTTTGGTTGTAAGTGATGGATTGAAAGACATTCATGGTTCTATTCCTAGTGTTAGGAATTGTGTTAGATTTTTAGAAGTTGTTTCTAAAGGTCTCTCAAGTTTAAAGTATATATTGAGTTTTCTAGGATCACATAGTAAAAGTATGTATATATTTAGGCAATATTTGACAAGTTTGAAGGGGAAAATTTACGCTATGTGGAGTACTTTGGGTCTACTAGTCCCCTAGTACCGTTAATTGGGAAAATGTCATGGCTTTTGTGAAGGTTTTCAAAGTTTTCTATGATGCAACCAAAGTTTTTCATCTTCACAACAAGTCAGTTTGCATACCTCATTCCATCAACTCGCCAACATTTATTGTGAGTTTAAACAATCCTGCATGAATCTAGATACTATTTTAGCCACGATGGGGTATGAAATGAAAGGATGTAAGACAAGTATTGGGTAGTGTTACTAATATAAACCAACTTCTTTATTTTGGTGTAATATTTAATCCTCGGTACAAGTTCAGGTTTATAGAGAGGTTTTTTGTGGATATGTATAGTAGTAAAGTTGATTTTGCAAAACAATTGTCGAATAGCTTGAAAAAAATCTGTTTGAAGTGTATAGTTGGTACAAGTCTAAATTTGAGGGTCATAGTTGATCTAGACAGTCCTTTACTGGTCTATTAGAAGGTGTTACCCAAGCTGAAACCTCTACAAATGTTGAGATTCCTTCAACCTTGGCAAGATCGGATGCCTTCAAACAACATTTGAGAGAGAAAGATTCATTGAAAAGAAAGATGCGCTAGAGAGATACTTACGTGAACCTTGCATAGATGAAGATGACAAATTTGATATTCTTCTTTGGTGGAAGCAAAATGCCCCTCGCTATCCTGTAGTTTTAGGCCTGTTTAGAGAAATTCTTGCAACACCAGTTTCCTCAGTTGCTTCTGAGAGTGTATTCAGTACTTTTGGGAGGCTTTTAGACACTATTCAAAGTTCTCTTAACCCACAAATGGAAGAAGCATTAATTTTTGCTCAAAATTGGCTTAGGCCCTCCATTAGTCAGTTCAGTGACTTCAATGAAGAGTTTGAGCTATCAGAACATGTCATCACATGTGTTTTTCTTGTATTTTGGTCTCAAAATATTATTCAAATTGTTGCTTTATTTTTAGTCTCTTAAAACATATTTTGGTGCATTTAAAATAGAGTTTCAAAACCTATCAATTGGGACTCTTGCAACTGTTGGAGTCCCAACAGTTGCAACCGTTAGGATTTTAGGAGCGACGGGATCTAAATTTGATGATTGCTGACCAACATCCCAATCACAACCAATGAATATTTGTTGTGACAAACTGTAGAAGTTGTAGGCATTTAGTTTACTAACTTCTTGTTTACACCTGTCTTCTTGACAATTTTGAACATTTTCTTATTTTGGAGTCACATGGCTACATCTCTCGTTGTAAGGCCTGCCACCTAATGCATATATAAGTTTTTAAACAGTATTTTTGGAGTCATTAATGATTTTAAATGAAAGTAAGAGTTTCAATAATTCTTGTATCAAATTATATTTGAGATTGAATTCTATTTCTTTTGCTTTTTTTGTTCAAATGACTCTTGTACCCAATTTATTTTGCAATTTGTAATTTTTTACTGTGTTGTAATGTTTTTAATTCCGAGTTTTTGTTGCTGCCAACACTTGCTTTGCATATATGTAAATTCTTTCAAACCATTCCGTCTCTTCATACTTGCTGTTAGAAGTGAAGTCGTAAGAGTGTCATTAATTATGTGGTCTATGAATAGTACCGTTCTTCTTTAGTCTAGATTGTGGACCGATAACTTTAATAAAACATGTTTCAGATTTTTCCTTACTGTATCCCTTAATACAAGATTATAAAGATTGGATCTTACAAAGTTAGTTCTTGATTACTCATCAATATATCTATTATGTTGTTCTTGATGATTTAGTGTTAGTGATATTGAAAAGATGTGTTTTTTATTATCCAGATTCACATCGATATGAACTAGAGTTCTTGAGCTTCTTTAAGAAGCTAATCCCCTTGCATGGGTGTATGTGCATTTGCACTGAACAAATTGTAACACAGTTAGTTAATGAGTAAGTGTAGTTTGGTGTAGGTAGTTGATGCTTAGTTTGACTGTCTGTGATTTTAACTTGGTAGTTATGTGATGTTAACATAGTAGTTAACGCTGAAGTAAAATTATGAAAGGTGTACATGTGATTTTAATTTTGCAGTTACTGCCTATTATGTTAATTTAAGTGCAGTTAACTATAAAAGTTTAATTAGAATTGTTGTTGTTGCAGATTTAATTTAGTTGCAATCAAACTATGCTGATGTTGTATTAGTTACTGCAATGAATCTTTAACTAGAACTGGCAGGTCTAATGTAGTTTGTATTTGGCTTATGGATGTTCAAATATAATTATTAAAAGGTTTAATATTTTGGGGATTTTACAGATTTACATTGATCTAAGTTTGATGTATTGTATTTTGCATATTGTAAAACTTTAAACATATTTAGTGTATATTTTATTTTGTTAGAAAGCTGAAAATCTAAATGAAAAGCATTTTTTTAAAAGAAATTTTGAAAAATTGAAAAAAAAATCAGAATTGCAAACCCAAAAAGTAGAGGCCTATACTTCGTCCAACCCCTTGGCTACTCAGTGGACACCCCATAAACGCATGAAAAGACGCAAATACCCTTAATGAAAGTTGTGTTTTCTATTTTTTTTTAAATTAACAATGGTTCGGCGCACGGTCAGCCGAACTAGTTCGATCTGTCATCAACCGAACCAGTTCAGACACCAAAAAGAAAGAAAAGAAGACACAAAGAGATTTACGTGGTTCGGCACCTCTTGCCTACGTCCTCGGAAACACCACAATGATTATATTCACTATCTCAAATAAGAGTAAACTCAACCCAATTTGTGTATCACTCTACAATACTCTCACTCTAAGAGTTACAAGAAATGATAACACACTCACTACAAGAGACTCTCACACAAGTGATCTCACACACTCGCACTTGCACTCTTCTCTTGCTCTTGGTTGAGATTGCTCCAACACTTCACAAAGACTCCCTATTTATAGAATAGGAGAGTAGTCACCATTCATGTATGTGACATAATGGGAATTCATTATCTCACCTTTTCAAGGAGTTCCACTTCTGGATATTTCTTCAACATTCTAGATTCACCTCTTCATCTCTTCAAAAGGTGTCTCTTGAATTTTCCACCACTATTATTATTAAGTATTGGAAATTATAATTGGAATTCCCAACAGTAGAAATGCTCATTACTTGCCCATTTTGTAAAGTTAACATCTGGTGTCATCAATAAGCAAATGATTATTTTTCTCTTAATTTTCTCCATTCTTAATAGCATGCAAGGACTTAACTATGAAAATCTTCCCAGAATTCCTATTTTTTAAAAAAGAAAACAAGAACATATGCATACACAATGTTCATACAAGGTAATTTTAACATTAGTGCATGTGGAAGATTTTTAAATGGAGAAAGTGAAGCACTATTGTGACAATATTCATGTCAAAAGTATGTTGAAAATTAAACTAAAAGTTTGTTTTTTCATCAGTTTGGCTCATGGAAATGTATTAGTCATGCCTTTTCAATTTCAACCATCCCATTAGTTTTGTGATTTGCATGTGTAATTTTCTTAATGTATAAAAACACTCAAATATAAATTATTTTATTTCAAACTCAATTTTATTCAAAAATCAATTTTTCGCACATGCTCATTTAAACATTCACATAATCTCTTGCAGTAAAAGAATTTAAATCATCCATATATATGGGTTTGGCAACGGTTAAAATCACTCCTGCACTTTCTTACTCTAATATGAGTAAAAATCATTTTCTTTTTTAAAGGAGATGAAAAACACCATTAATATAGATTTTGATATATAAATTCCTCATTTATGGTACCAATTCTTTTTTAGTTACAAAAATTTTAGGGTGAGGGAATGACGCCCCAATTCATGGTACCAATTCTTTTTTATAAAACGAAACTATGGCATTTCAAAATAAATAATAAGAGAACTATAATGATGGACAAAGTTAAAAAATTGAGGATAAGACTCAGATATGGCTACTCTTGTTAGTGAGTGAGCGGTAATATTAGCTTGTCACTTTTCAAAAATAACTTTACTAAGTTGTGTAAAAGGGAGAAGATTAAATCTAGAGTTTGAGATTATATATATGTATATATATATATATAATCATATTCTGACACACCCGTCTTATAAGAATGGATGTCATCACCACCATTCACTAGTGGAAAATAGACATTAAAAAGCACCATTTAGCATCGGTTGTTTGAACACCCGATGCTAAATGTAGAGGCGGTGGCAATTTTGTAAATAAATAGAATTTTTCAGTTTTCGAACCAACATTTAGCATCGGTTGTTTAAACAACCGATGTTAAAGGTGTATCCCACACACATTTAGCATCGGGTGTTTGAAACACCGGATGTTATAACTCAAGTTTCATTTGTTTCCAAACTTTCCCATCCAATACACTCTCGCGTTCCAACTCTCTCAATACTCTCTGAAATCTCTCCTTCTCTGAACACGTTTTTCCTCTCTCACAACTTCAACGGATTCACCTTCTCACCTAACTACTCTCTTTAACCTCACTCTCATCACTAAAAACCCTAACAATCACCATATCTTCTTCTATGAACCTTTCACCGTTAGTACTTTCTCTGATTCTGTCTTCATCGGAAACGGTTCACTGCCGGCGTTTGACTCAGAGCGGTTCTGTCAGGTTCTCAAGATCTGGATACGGAGTCGTTGACTAGCCTGAGATCGGGTTTGAAGAAGAAGAAAGGTTTTCCCATGGTGATTCAGATGGATACTAAGGTGAAGATGAAGATGGAATGGCTGAAGAGTAAGAAGGTTGGGATTAGAGTGACGTGTGAAGGAATCAGAGGAACGATTCCCGCCGGTAAGAAACCGTCGGTGGCCGTCTGAACGTCCATCTTCCGTCGCCGTCGCCGTTACCGTCTTCGAAACCCTAAGTTTTCATCTTTGAAATCCAAACAAATCTTAGGTCAGCACAGCCTCCACGAAGTCTTCTCCGTCGCACCTAGTTCGTATTCTTCTCTGGATTGATTTATTGCTTCTATTTTGTTACCCTAATGTTTCTCTAATTTTTCTGATTCGTCATTTTTGGAATGTTAGGGTTGGACTTAAGTTACAACTCCCTCCTTCTTCCTCAATTGGACTCCTCACTTTCGTATGGCTGCTGCCAAAAAGAGATTGGAAGCTCTGATATTTCAATTCATTTCAACTTACTTCTTTTGATAAAGACATTCTTGATTTCAGCGTTTGTGTGCGCTATAATTGAAATGCGAAGTGAACAGTTTTTTGTTGAATTGATTTTTCATATTCTTAGTGTTTATTAGTACTTAGTAAGTTAGTAGTGCACTATACATTGTTTGGGATTTCTCAGCAGCTTGGGATTGAGCATGTATAATAGTGCTTGTTAATGTAAGATGATTAACCCACTTCTAGATTGCTATTTTGATTTACATAAGGACCTCAGGATTTTAATGAAGTCTACTTGTTTATTTGTAGATCAGGGATGGAAAAGTTAAAGTTTACCCCAAGGGAAGCAGGGTATACAGTTCAACTTTCAGACAAGCCCCTTCTTGATGTTCGCCCCTCAATTGAACACAACAAGGTTTCTCCAATGATGCAGCTCTTGCTTTTGTATACTCTAGCCAATATATTGCACATATAAGTTTGACATTTTAAACATGTTTATTGTTATGGTTAGATATTTATGAAGCTAATTGTCAATGAGTAATTGATATTGGTAGCCATTGAAAGCATCAGATTGGCATCTCCCTTACATCTGTTTTTATTCAACATTCATATTACTAGTTCTTATTGTTAATAAGTAATCTTACTCTTTTATTATTACATGAAAGATTGGACATATCTACTTTAGTGACCTTATTCCTTAATTTGGTTTAAAATTGAGATAGCACTAAGATTGAGAATGAACTGTGCACTATTGTCTGTCTTTCTGAATTGAGATTATACTAGCTCGCCATCTCAATGTTTTTTGGTTGTTCAATCTGCATGCAGGCTTGAAAACACATTAAACTACGGTCTTGAAAGAGTTTGTGCTATTGGATACTTGAAGGGTTCACGTCGGTGAGTATTTTGGGATAAAACTTCTGCAAGCAATTTCTTAATCTCATATTTTAGGCCCTTGGATAATTTTGACTAGGAAACAGTGTGAAGTTGTGCCTCAATAACGAAGTTTTCTTTTCTTCACTCCTCCCTCATGACATAAAGAAATGATTGATATAGTTCATTAGAGGATTATTCATGTCTCACCAAATCAAATTTTATTAAATGCAAATAACTTATCACGTTTAACAATGGCTGCAGGGCATTTCGAAATTTGATGGATACATTGTGTTAGTTTATACTTCATTCGTTCACTGTGGTACTCTATAGAAGCGTTAGTTGACCAACTTTAACATGTCTGAGCTCCTATTTAAATTCTTATCACCATTCCTTTCACTTTTGTAAAATTAAGGAATTAGTTGGGCACATGAGTAAGTAGCATTTTCTACTTAGAAGCTTCAGTTTGTTTTAGAAAAAGATAGTTTCTGTTTCAACCTGCTTTACCATTTAGGGAATGGTAGGGGACAATTGGTAAATACATGATGAAATGTATGATTAAAGATTGTTTGTTTCCTACTTGTACAACTTATCCATTGCTGGAAACATCTTTTGTTTTCATGGCTTGATTCGGTTTTGAATACAGTTAAGTTTCACAAGCTTGAGTTACTTAGTGAGTTTACGAGATGGATGAAACCCTTTATTTTTTCCCCATCTTTTTTACTGTGTAGTGCTTGGCTGATCAAATCATTATGGGAGCTTCTCCCTCTCTTTAAGTCTCTCTCAATCTCTGTCATCCTTATCTATGTTGCTGCTCTCTTTTTATCTTATTCCCTCTGATTCTATTTTTTTTACTGCTTACATCAAGTTTTTTGTTTACTCAATGAATTTTTGATTACCTCTTTTGCAACTGATAACTTTGTTGAAGTTTACTCTATATCGAACTAGCTTCTTGTACTTTCACGATTATGAACATCTAATGAATTAAAATATGTTATGCACAGGATCCTTATGATATATAATGACCTTGTAGACTTCAGTTGTGTTACTGTCAAGGAACTTTTTAGGTATGTTCCTCTTTGTCCACTTAAAATTTATATATCTTGATTATTTAATTTGCTAAGAAACTTTTTTAATCCGTGGTTGGTTTATAATATAATAAACATGATTCTATTGTGTGTTGCTGTCAAGGCTCTATTCTGGAACATTGAATAGGGCTGGGTTTTGGAATGCAATGACTCTAATTGTTACACACTTTTTCTTCTTCTCAGGGATTAAATGTTCAATAAGTGTTCATCAAATTTTTTCTGGCTCTACTCTGCACTCTATTTCTTGCATATCAGCAAGTGAGGCATCCTTGGAGGTATTGGTTTGCTATCTGAGTTGGAGTATTTGTCCTTGGTGGCTTGGAGGGTGATATAACTGACTCACATCTCAGAATTGTTTCCAAATTAAAGTACCTGTATTTATCATACAACTCATGTTAGTTCCAGGATTTCTAGTTATTTAGAGTATAAGAACATCTAGTTATTTCTTAATTGGCTTTCATTGTTGGCCTTTCTTGGTAACTATTATAATTTCTTTTTCATTGTTTTTTCACCATAACTTCGTTGTTGTTAGCCTTTTTAATGGATGTATTCATTATAAGATTAATAACTTGTATTGTAAGGAAATAATTTTATAAATTGGTCAATTGATATCAATTAATAGTGCCAAATAATTTTTTTTTTTGAAAAAACAGACATTTAGCATCGGTTGTTTAAACACCTGATGCTAAATGTCTATATTTTAGGACATTTAGCATCGGGTGTTTAAACAACCGATGCTAAATGTCATTTTTCAGGACACTTAACATCGTTTGTATTGTATAACCGATGCTAAATGTCTCATATAAGTACATTTAGCATCGGTTATACTATACAACCGATGCTAAATGTATTTATAAGAGACATTTAGCATCGGTTGTATAGTATAACCGATGCTAAATGTACTTGTAAGAGGCATTTAGCATCGGTTATACTATATAACCGATGCTAAAAGTGGCCTTTAGCATCGGTTAAATAACCGATGCTAAATGTCCCACATTTAGCATCTGGGGATTTAGCATCGTCAGATAACTGATGCTAAATGTCCAAAACAACCGATGCTAAATGTCTTTTCTGCACTAGTGATTTTGCAATCCATTTCAAAAATTACATTGGCGAGATATAGCACTTTGATTTACTTTATAGCCAACCATATGCCGAGCCTCGCCCTCTTTAATTAACAGTGAAAGAACTATTACACCAAACCACAAAGTGAGAGAGTTAAAAAAACAATGAAGAAATCTCTCTCTTTCACTCAGAGATATCAAGAACTGCTCCTGTGCTCCTCTACACCTTGCTCAGGAACTCGTATTTCCAACCTCTCTCTCAAAGGAAAAAACAATGAAGAATTCTCTCTTTTTCACTCAGAGATATCAAGAACTGCTCCTGTGCTCCTCTACACTTGCTCACGAACTCGTATTTCCAACATCTCTCGCAAAATCGTCTTCACTTTAAAGGTTTGACCTATACTTATACTGACAAAACCAAACTTGCGGTTGTGTGCTTTTTCCCTTTGTTTTTTCAATAGATTTGTGCGAATCATTGCGGGTTTGCTTTGAAACTGAAGCCTTCCATGAAAAAAACTGAGAAGGAAAATGCGTGAACCACGAATCTATCATGGGACCGTTGGTTCTTTGAATTTTGGTGAAAAAATTTGGGGATTGCGTGTACTATAGCAACGTGGGGGATTGTGAATGTAGGAGGCGTGTGGAGATGAGAGAAAGAGACGTGGGAAAGAGAGATAAAACTGGGCTGCTGGAGGTTGCTTGTTGAGAGAGACTTTTCAGTTTTTTCGATCTGACGGAAATGAGGAGTTTTTTAGGATTTCTGAATAGAGGCACTAGGTTTAGAGAGTGAGAGATGCATCATAAGCTATCCGGGTCAGGCTAACAGTGAGTGGGCATATGGCAGCAACAGCCCCAATTCGCTGTAACATAAAAAAAAACACCACTTTTACCCCCCCTTTTTTTACTAAATCGCCCCCATTCTCTTTTCTTGTTTTTTTTTCATGTCATAGTTAAAAACCTAAAGTAACTAAATAGAAGGTATGATTGTTAGCCTGCATTTTCGACAGGCTCAATTAAATGCAGTCAACGAGGTTTAGTTTGATCTTGTATTTCAAGAGACAAAAAGTAATTTCGACGTTCAAAATGGGTTAAGTTATCAGGTTATACCAAGTTGATTTCGACGCTGGATTTGGTGAAGTCGAAGAAGTTGCAAGCAAAGATTTCGACAAGAGGAAGTTTGAAGGCTGATGTCGAAGTGGAATCAAGCATCCATGGTCGAAAAGACATAACAGTTACTGGTTTTTTAAATTCTCTGTACAGTTAGTTAGTTAGTTATAGTGTTCCCCTCCTTGTATAAATAGTAGTTTTTCATAGGAAAAACGGGTCACAATCTCATTACAGAATTCTCACGCTCTAACTTGCAACGCATTACAGAGAAAACGAGCCAAGAGAAGAATGTATGATCTGTGCACCAACTCTCTTTACAATTAATGCAATTTTAATTTGTTTTCTTCTTTGCTTTTCTGCAATTTTTTCTTTGTTTTATTCTCCCTCATTGAGGAAATCCGACGGTTTCGCGCGAGATCGACGGTTATCTTCTTCTTTTTACTTTTAAACTGCAAGAACACATATAATTCTGGGAAAAACTTTAACACAAATGGTCTTAGGATTTACTAGTTGATCCTGCAAACAGAAGCAATTTCAAACTAGCGGTGGTTACCAAAATCCAAGGTAAACAAATTGGCACGCCCGGTGGGACATTTGTGCTAATTTTAAAGTTTTTCGTTGAATTCTTAAACTTTGTGTTTGTCTGTAAATGCAATTAAGGAGTGGTAAACATCTTCCAGAGATGGCACGCTCTAGTACAAGTAATGCTTCTGCATCAAATGCACAAAGTACACAAGAACAAGCGTCAGTTAGTGACGTTAACGCTGCAAATGTCGCAGGCATAACCGTTGCTATGCCTTCTACGACAACAATGGGAGTAACCGCTATAACTTCTCCCATAATTACTCCTGTGTCAATGATGACCACTGCAGCATTAACAAACGTTAA
This sequence comes from Astragalus glycyphyllos, assembly GCA_963573325.1. Taxonomy (NCBI): domain Eukaryota; kingdom Viridiplantae; phylum Streptophyta; class Magnoliopsida; order Fabales; family Fabaceae; genus Astragalus; species Astragalus glycyphyllos. The sequence goes on from OY754307.1 coordinate 18,449,072, forward strand.
TACAATGGCTTCTGTGCCACCAATAGTAGGACCAACGAGTCCTTTAATGGCAAATCCAATGATTGGAAATATGTCATTTACTATGAGTGGAAGGGTTTTACCGTATGGCATGCCAACAGCATTGATGTCAGGCCTTCAGACAAATTCGTCTACATTTGCAGATAATGCAATTACAGGGTATTCTCCTAATCATAGTTCAACATAGGGCATCCATAGTCAAAATGCCCAAACTAATCTGACTACAACATCTTTGTTGGCATTAAGACAACAAATGGATGATAGTAATCATGATATGGTCAATATGTTGACACAACAAATTGGTACTGTGTTTAATCCTTTGATCCAAAACACTAATAACAGTTACCAAATGTTGGCAACACAAATGGGATGAATTGCTGATTTCTTTAGTACTCCACCAGTACATAACCAGCAAATCCCCCAAATCCAAAATGCTAGGCCTGTAGAGATACCTGTAGAAAGGCCTAACAATGCAATTCCTATGAATCAGGGAAACCAAGGATAACAACAAATTGTCGAAGAGCCTATGAGGATAGAGGCAATCCCTGAAGTTGTTTTGGTAAATAGAAACCAAAATGCAGACGAAGTGGTCAGACAAGTGCAACAAAACAATTTTGGAGCACAAAACAATCTGGCTAATATGGTCGAAACTATTTTAGCCCAGAATGGCTTTAACTTAGGTTTACATAGGCCTAATTTTGTGTCGCCCTTGTCAGAATACACCTTACAAACAGAGCTACCTAGTGTAACACCCCCCTTTTACTATTACAATTAAATAGACAATTATCAGAGTCACCTCGAAGGGCGCTACATTTTTCACCATTTTAAAAAAAAAACACCATTTATTCCAAAAAAAAAAATCTCCAAAATAATTGATATAAAAGAAATCACCAAGCAGCGGAAATATTAACCAGTTTAAACATCTCCAGAATTAACAATTAAAGACATCTCCAAAATTAATTAAAACAATTTCTAATAACTAAAATAATAGTTCAAAACGATAACTAACGACTCCCCGGTGCTACATATCAGAGCTGACACAGACCCAAACGAGAGAGGAAGCAAAACCTAGCAATTCCTCCACGAGCACTAGCGATCACCTGCAGCGTTGCCGCATGAGAGCAACATTCCAAGCAGAAGGGGTGAGTCTAACAGAGGTAATAAGCAGATGATAAAAATATGCTAGCATCAGGTAACTACAGCAACACAATACAATTACACCATATCACAGCACCAGATACCAAAGGAAAAATCCATTTTACAGTGAACCACCAAAATTATAACATTCATAGACAACGGGATGATATGCAACCCCTCCAGTGGGCATATGCATGCGGTACCGATCACCAAAATGAGCCACGACGGGCATATCACCAATAAACACCAGAGGCAGAGCCTATATCACCAAAACATGCATATGACAATGCGACACCATGATTATGCACCAACTCACCATAACAAGTATTTAAAATAAATACTATATCACCAGAATCAAAACAAATGATTTCACCAAAAATAGCACCAAGTTGTAGCATCAAAGCTACCACTAAACTCTCCTGAGCATACCAGCACCGCACCTGAAATATTAACACCAGACGGCTCCACAACGCGGACATAACGCACGCACACCATGCACAAGACTGGCGCACAGCGCCTAGGCACATCGCACCTACTTCAGCGAATTAATTAAAATAGCAAACGACATCGGATTTCAACAAATAAATACTTGTTGGAAAGCCCTATGGGTCTGGTTATCATCCCTAAGTTCAGTTTTTGAAGGAGAGTGTCCAATAGGTACAGTTTTTCGAAAAGCACACAGGCTAGTTGCAAAAGAGGACAGTTTCTGTCCTTCAAATTCAAGCAATTCCAAAGTGACCAAAACTCAATCAAATTGCATGAAACTTGTGCATAAACTGGGGTAAATTTTGTCTAGTTTTCAAAGAAATTGGATTCGTTCGAAAAGGAGTTCTTTTGAAGACGTGGTAACCAAAACACTGACCCTGTGTCCAGATTATTTCCAGAATCTTACTCTAACTTGTGGAATTCATATCTCGAGCTACACAACTCTAAACGCAACCAAACCAGTGCCAAATTAACAAGCATTAAGTCTATTTTCCAGAAAAATAAACCACATAATTTTTCGGTCAATACAACGTTCCCAGTCACCGAAATACCGAATCTATACCCAAATCGTTTTCCAGAATTTTAACCTAACTTGTATCGCCTATAACTCGAGCTATACAATTCCGAATTTAACGAAACCAGTGCCAAAACGACCGGCGTTAAGTCTATTTTCAAAAACAATCAACCTCATAATTTTTGGATCAACCAAACAGCGCCAGTTTTAGAAAAACCGAACCTGTGTCCAGAATCGCTAAATTGCCAAACACCAAACCCTAACGGCAACGACACTGCAACCACCACAACAAAAACGACAATTCGACAACGCGACAACAACAATCAACCACGCACAGCAACAACAAAAACACGAACAATAACAACACCATCATCGTGATACAACAATCACGCAACAACAAATAACGAAACAAATCACAATAACGTGCAATAATCATCAAAGCACCAATCTCAACGAAAACACGATATGCAACAACACGAACAATTCAACAAAACCCTAGACTACCCACACATAATTATCATCAACCCATTATCACGGTTAAGCCCACCCTTACCTCGAATAACGTAAGCTCCGGAACACGACGAACGAGACACGAACAAAACCACAGCAACACGAACGATCTCCTTTTGAAATTCTTCGCGAAACCCTCCTCTTCTCTCCCTCTTTGCGCCGCGTGCTCTCTCTCTCACTCTCACTTTCGTTTTTCTTTTGCTTGCTGCGAATGAGGGTTTGGCTTAAACCCCCAGTGTTTAAGTTGAGGGCTCAGTAAACACTGGGCTCTCTACGTCACCACCTCCTTTACTCGTTTCACCTCCTACGCATATAAAATATTAACCTTTTAATTTATCTATATCCCGCCTCCAAATTATTTTAATAATTCAATCAACTATTTTAATTAAATTATCTATATCCCGCCTCCAAACTATTTTAATTAAATAATTTTGTGTCGCCCTTGTCAGAATACACCTTACAAACAGAGCTACCTAGGGGATGGAAAATTCCCAAGTTCACAAAGTTCGCTGGAGAAACCAGTGAATCTACCGTCGAACATGTGGCTCGTTATTTAACTGAGGCTGGCGATCTAGCACATAATGAGAACTTAAGGATGAAGTACTTTCCAAATTCTCTAACTAAGAATGCCTTCACATGATTCACTACACTGCCTCCAAATTCAATTTTTAATTGGAGTCAATTAGAAAATGCCTTCCATGAGTAGTTCTATATGGGCCAATGTAAGATTAGTGTTAAAGAACTGGCTAGCGTTCGACGCAAGGGGGCAGAATCAATTGATGACTATCTCAATAGATTTAGACTACTCATAGCAATGTGCTTTACCCAAGTGCCTGAGCATGAGTTAGTCGAAATGGCTGCTGGTGGCCTAGATTATTCTATAAGAAAGGAACTAGATACTCTACACTTAAGAGATATGGCGCAATTCGCTGATAGAGTTCGACAAGTCGAAAGACTCAAAGCCGAAAAAGCCAGAATAAGTAGGTTCCATAATAAAAAAGAAAAGGTTGCTTATGTCGAAACTAATGACAGTGACCAAGAATTCGACATATCTTATGAAGATGTCGAAGAAGAGGTTAATATTGCAGAATTGAAGTCAGGACCTCCTTATACCTGTCGATTGGCTCGTTGTCGAAAAAAGGAGAAATCTGGAAAGAACAAGGTATTTTCGACCTGATGACGTCATTAGAGCAGTTAAGAGGAATTTCAAAAATGTCATTTTCTTCTTCATTTAAAAACTCAGTCGAAAAAGACATTTTTGGGGGGCAATTTGTTAGCCTGCATTTTCGACAGGCTCAATTAAATGCAGTCAACGAGGTTTAGGTTGACCTTGTATTTCAAGAGACAAGAAATTTCGACGTTCAAAATGGGTTAAGTTATCAGGTTATACCAAGTTGATTTCGACGCTGGATTTGGTGAAGTCGAAGAAGTTGCAAGCAAAGATTTCGACAAGAGGAAGTTTGAAGGCTGATGTCGAAGTGGAATCAAGCAACCATGGTCGAAAAGACATAACAGTTACTGTTTTTTTAAATTCTCTGTACAGTTAATTAGTTATAGTGTTTCCCTCCTTGTATAAATAGTAGTTTTTCATAGGAAAAACGGGTCACAATCTCATTACAGAATTCTCACGCTCTAACTTCCAACGCATTACAGAGAAAACGAGCCAAGAGAAGAATGTATGATCTGTGCACCAACTCTCTTTACAATTAATGCAATTTTAATTTATTTTCTTCTTTGCTTTTCTGCAATTTTTTCTTTGTTTTATTCTCCCTCATTGAGGAAATCCGACGGTTTCGCGCGAGATCGATGGTTATCTTCTTCTTTTTACTTTTAAACTGCAAGAACATATATAATTCTGGGAAAAACTTTAACACAAATGGTCTTAGGATTTACTAGTTGATCCTGCAAACAGAAGCAATTTCAAACTAGCGGTGTTTACCAAAATCCAAGGTAAACAATGATAGACAACTTTGAAAACAAATTTGTATTTTTACTTTTAGAAAAATATGATAAAATTCTTTATTATTGTTTTTTATATAAAAAAAAGTGGCCGAACAAAATTACGGTGCAACAGACATTAAGAGGATTGATAACTCTATTTTATATAGAGTTATTTACGAATCTAAATCTAAAAATTGTAAGATTCCCAGTAGTAATTTTTAGTAAATATGGAAATACAAAAGAATTACAACATTCAAGGTTGAGAAAGGTTTTTACAAACAACTTGGTAGTTTTGTATATTTTGTGGTATTTTTACGTGTTTGTTCAATGCTACAACATTAGATGCCCCAGTCTTCTACGCTCCAACATTCGATACCTCAACAGACCACAATGCTCCAACACTCTTGGCAAACTGAAATGCCATAGCATTCTATTGATGACGTTATGATGCGTTAAAAGCAAGTGGTTGATTTCGGCGCCACCCTTGAGACATCATAGCTTACAAGTTGAACCTTTTTAGGGACACTTGTCCATTCACTATAGGACCTCCTTTCTTTTATGGGTGAAAGATCAAATCAACTTTTGGAGACAATTGGAATTAAAAGTAACCCTAACTTCATCCCTAAGTAAACTTGGTGACCAAGACTACCTTACTCAAGGAGCCTATATAAACACCTTCATCTTCTCATTCAAAGACAAGCCAAATTGGAGATTTAGAATCACTTAGACATTACTTGTGCGAAGGAAAGAAAGAAACTGGCAACTTCTCTCTACGTTATTGCTAGGCTGATTTATGCAAGGGAATTTCAACCGTGTATTTCTTACTTTATTTTCTCTCCTTTGTATTATTAGATATATGAACATGGTTATCTCTGTTTGTGTATTCTTAGTAATTTCTAGCATTAGCTAAACTTCTTTAGTTTGAATGTTTTAACTTTGTAATGATCTTTTGATTAGTTATTGTGTTATATACTTATGTTTGCATTTTAGTTCTTCTGTTATACTTCTTTCAAACTTATTTTGAGACTGATCACTTAGAATAAGTAGAGTCATCATTATAGACATGGTTTATGATTAGAACTCAAGAGCTAACATGGGCAAGTGTTTAAAAAGGAAACTTTTTTTTACATACTAAAATCTAGACATAGGCTAGCATAGTCCATAGGGTGATACAGTGGGAACTTTATATACAAGGGTGAACTTAATTAGAGCTTAGACATAAGACTTATAATGAAACCCTAACGCTAGTGACTCAAAGGTACGCATCAATTGCTATAGCATCCAATGCATCAACATCGTATATAACATAATGTTGTCAAAAGTGATTTACTTAGTAAAGAGCATTCTAACTATTTTTCTCACTTGATTTCAAACTCATCCTACTTAACTTGTTGACTTTTGGTCTTCATCCAATATTATTGTTTGTTACTTGGTTACACTTCACTAATCCAACAACTATCAACATAAGTTTTAAGAATTAATTACAATCCTTGTGGGTACGATCTCATCTTTCTACTATACTACTTGTTAAAATTGTGTACACTGGCAAAATACCCTTTTTTCACAACAAGGACCACACTAAAGTTCAAGTTCACGGAAGAACATGAAACAGATGAGCTAGTTGAAAGGAAGAAGTAGGGGTAGACAGTGAAGGTAGTGCTCAACGTGTTAGATTTGGGAATTCAAATAACGAGTTGAAAGAAAGAATGCTTTGAGTAGGGGTGTGCCAAAATTATGGTTAATCACACCATTCAATAAATTGAGGCCAATACTTCGTCCAACCCTCTAGCTACTAGGTAGACACCCCCCAACACGCGTGAAAAGACGCAATTACCCTTTATGAAAGTTGTGTTTTCCAATTTTTTTTAAATTCAGTACGGTTCGACACACGGTCAACCGAACCAGTTCAGATTGACCAGCACCGAGTATGTTAATTTCACACACACACCCCTAATGCGTTTTTAGTAGCTTCGGCCACTGTGCGTCCGAACCAGTTCAGCGCACGGTCGTCCGAACTGACTCGATCGTCCACGTCAACGGCTCAGATTCCACCGTTCATTATCATCAAGAGCTTAAAATCAATCAAAAAATCAGACAAAAGGTGAGTCAAACCTGTCATGAAAATGAGTGGCTGATATTGATATTGGAAATTGTGCCCCAACGGTTACAATTTCAACTGTTCTGATCGTTCTATATCAACGGCTCACGTTCGATCACACGTATTATAAATAGGCTCTCACTCTTCACTGATATTCACAATACCCATTTTTGATTCATCTTCTCTACTTCTTCACAAACACCCTAACCTAACCCCACCCGCTGAAATGGAAGATCTAATGGAATGGAAGTTGTGCCTAACCGAGAGATGCGCAGACAAATTGCTAACCGTCCTGCATCGCCCTGGAACGGTCACGAAAAGGGTCAATGGTGTTTTTTTGAAGTCTCGCGATCCAATCTTTTGTAGGTTGGATAAAGATTTAACATTCAGCTAGTTGAAGGAAAAGGCGGAGAGGAAGGTTCGCCGAGAGGGAGAGTGGCGTAAAAACATATTTTGTATACGTTACCGTAAGTGCTGTTGTCGAGATGACGACACTCTCCACATTGAAGCTATGGAGATCCGGAGCGACGGTGATGTTCGCGCAATGTTGGAACATCATCGTAATGTTCCATTGGGATGTCAAATCATCGAGCTGTTTGTCGAAACAATGCGCACTCCGAAAGAGGTCATTATCTTCTGGAGCAAGGGCTCCCCAAAAATCAGTAGTTTGTTAGTTGTTTCGTTATGTTTTTTTTATCAATTTGATGTATTTCGTGTTTTATGTACGGTTACGCTTTCTAATAATAAAATTGTTGTTTAATTTAAACTGTAAACCGAAATATAAATAACGAAATATTTATTCATTATTAAATCAGAAATAGAGAATTACAATTATTGATAAACGAAAAAACAATAGTAAAAAAACTACAAATGGTAACAACAGAGCCGGATCCAGCATCACTTGCAGTATCACTGTCACTCCCACTTCCATCATAGTAGGCCAACAATGCCCTGTAATCGGGATCAGTCGAGTCGCTCCCATCAGAGGCAACCTCAAGCATAATCCTGGCCAGATTGAACATCCTGTACCGAGTGTATGTCACGGAGGCTTCCACACTCTCAACACCCCCATACGCTTAGCAGATGACGTGCGTATCATTAAGCACCGAACCAGTGCGCCTGTTGATGATACCAGCAATAACAGGGACAACATCCAAGAAAATATAACTGTCGCGAGGCAACTCTTGTCGGAAAATGTCCTCTGCAAGGGAAATCAACCCAACATTTCGTTCAATGAGGGTAACAAATTGGACCATACCTGCAAAACAAAACGGAGAGGAGAGAATCAGTGAGGTTCGGTCACTGTCCGGCCGAACGGGTTCGGAGCACGGTGGTCCGAACCAGTTCATTCTGGACGTTACGAAATAGGTTCGGCCTCTGCGGTATCGAACCGTGCGAAATTCTAAAAAAAAAAATGAAAACAACGAAGAACAGAGGATAGGAGAGGAGAGTTACCCCCTGAATAATGAATAAAACGAAGAGCTTAACGAAGGAGAGTAGAGAGGGGGTGTGTGTGAGAGGAGAGGAGGGAGGGTGAGAGTGTGTGTGAGAGGAGAGGAGAGGAGAGTTTTTTTAAAAAAAAGGGTTGGACGGTGGAGGTATTTTGGGAATAATGGACGGTGGGGGTGTCTACTGAGTAGAGGGGGGTTGGACGAAGTATTGGCCTAAACTGAACCACAACCACACCAATAAAAACCAAGCCCAATTAAATAGATTATGAACCTACCCAAAATTTAAAATAGACTGGTTAGCCAAACTTGTTAAAAAAAGGCCAATAAAATAGAAAAGCGTTTAGAATAGTAATAGGGAGAACGATTGTCTAAGTGCAACAAGCTTTTAGAATAGTAATAGGGAGAACGATTGTCTAAGCTTTTAGAATAGTAATAGGGAAAACGATTGTCTAAGCGTTTAGAATACGAAGTATTGACCATAAAGAATAGCAATAAGGAGAACGATTTGAGGAGATGTAACGAGAGAATGGTAATAGTTTATGAACTGAAAAACAAAACAAAAAAAAATAGAAAAATTTGATAGAGGTTTACATGTCAACATTAAAACAAAATTCGCAAAAAGTGGTCAACTTAATAATTATATTGTATAAAATAGAAAATATGAACATATAAATATATATATATATATATGTATATATATATGGTAAAATTTATTTGTGGTGAGGTCAACTTAATAATTATATAGTATAAATAGATTTATTATTAACAGTAAACTAGGGAACCTTAAACACCGTAAATGACATGAGGGAAAGCCGTAAATATTAAAAAATGTTAAAAAAAACACAAAGGGAGTAATGCACACAAGTTGAATAAAAAACCTCTATACATGGAGAATAACCACTAAAATACGATGTTTCAGTTTGACATAGAAGATGAATAAATAGACAAGATAAGACCATAAAAAAACTTTACCACGACGTGTAGGGTTCAAGATGCCATGTTGAGTTAAAACCTGTAGGTTCAGATACAAATCGATAGCGGAAGTAAAAATAGTCAATATCACTGTCAAAAGATAAAATCAATTAATTTAAAAATAACTTTAATGGTAAATATAAAAAGGGGAATAGATGCATCAATTCAATTTCCAATTTAATACATTCAATTATGCATAATATCTTACCCATATTTAATCAAGGAAATCATAGTCGTTGAAGAATTCTGCTGGACATTATCAAAATGTTCAATAGAGCAAAGCACAATAGAGAAGCCGTAGAAATATAAGACAACATTGACGGTTTCCTTTTGAGCAACATCTGAATGATAGTCGAAAAATCTGAAATTATTGCCTCACTCATGGATCTATTGGATAAAAAAATAGCATATGAAAAAATAGGAGAAAAGAGACGATAAAAAATATATCTTCAAAAGAAATCAAATCTAACAAGTATAAGTGAGAACATATTTTACAAATCTTACTTATTACAAACTTAGAAAACACGATATGATGAGAAGAAAGCCAGAGAATGAGATTCTTTTAGTTTGGGGGAAGCGCCGTCGAGTTTTGGTGCTGTGATCTCAAACTGGTGAATAAACCTGATAGACTAAGCTAAGCTAAAATCAGAACTAGCTAGGCCGCAAGGAAGAAGATAACCTAAAAAACTGCATAGATGTTTCATTACCCTTTGGAAAGAGAGCAATTACACTTAAATAGTTAGGTTTATCAAAACTACTGGATCAGAAACATGGGCCATGGGCCTCTTAAGGAAACTGACATAAATGAAAAAGAAATAAAAATCAGATTACTAGTTGTACCCCAACATTTTTAGTTGAAGTCTTTTAGCCAGCCAGGCTTTTTAGTTATCCTCTTGGGCCTCTTGTGTTTCAGCCTATCAAACAACATATTTATGAGGTGCAAGAGAAGAGGAACTAAACACAACAGATCCAGCCGCCAGAGGGGGGGCTCCCTCCTCCGCCGCCGGAGCTCCCCCTCCTCCTCTTCTTCTTCCTCTGTCGTTTTGTAGATTCCAGCTACAATAAGTTGCGCTTACAGCGCCTGTGTTCCAAGCTTTGCTAGGTGGTATTCGCTCACCGGAGCGCCGGCCACCATCTCCGTTCATCTCCACCTTTCCTCTTCCTTCCACCTCCATCTCTGACCACCGTGTTCCCACTCTAGCCATTGCCTCCTACTTCTTCCACCTCTCTGTTTCCCAGATCCGAATCTGCCTCTCTTCCCTCTTTGCAGAACGACGCCCTGCTATTGGTCCTATTATTACTGTGGCCCTATTATTACTGCTTCAGCCTTGGGGTTGCTTCTATGGCTGTAAGTTGATCTCTGTGGTTGCCAGTGGTTGCTGCGTTGTGGCTTTGTTCGATTAAGAAGGGCAGTTTGGTCTTTTGCTGCATAGCTAGGTTAATAACTGGTTTAGAATTTAGTTGTTATTTTAATTTTTAGGTAGCTATTGGGCTTTAGCGAAGGGCATAGTATATTATTTTCCGTTAACACTTTTAGTCCCTGCTGTTAGTTTTCACTAACGGTGCTGACGTGACATAGGTTATGTGGCATTTTTTTAATGTTCTGGCATGCTAAGTTGGATTCCACATAATTTCTTACCCGCCATGTAATTGTACATGCTGGAAATTTTTTTTAAAAAAAAAACGAACAAACCTACACTAAAATTAAAAAATCAAAAACTAGATCTGTTCTTCTTCTTCTTCAATCTTCATTCCGCTTCATTATTCTTCTTCAATCTTCATTCCGCTTCATTATTCTTCTTCAATCCTCGCCCATTATTCTTTTCATCTTCCCAGTTTCTTTGAACTCAACTCTTCAAATCTTCCGGTTACTGTACACATCGCAACTCTGATTTCTTCTTTTCTCATGTTTACCCTATTTCTGACATCAACCTAATAAAAGCTAAAAAGAGGAAATGAAACCACCTTCCTATTATAAAACCAGTATTCACAAGAGAAGAAATCTAGGCAACAGAAATTAAAAATCCCCCTATTGTTCAAAACATTGTCGATTTTCATTTGTTTATTTATCAAAATTTTGGTGCTTCTGCTATGTCATTACACAGGTTTCCAAAATGGAGAGAAAGTATGAGGTTGAACACAGTAAGGTTTTAAAAGAAAATGAATAGTCCATGAGGCAAAGTACCCTTCCTAATGTCCTTAACGTTTTGGAGGAACTAAGAGAAGAAGAAAGAATATCATAAACAGATCTGGGTTTTTAAAAACATTTTAAAATCCTCTAAGCAAACTTAACTTTAAGAAGAAAAATAAAAATTAAAACTCATTTAAAAGAAAATCACAAATCAAACATAAAATATTTAATTTCTCATAATTATTGCACAAGTACAGTTAAGGTAACCAACACTGGTTAAGTTGGACTTTCTTCACTGGTTATAGCGGTGTAGTTTCTATGAGTATAGTAAGTTAGACTTTTCACACTGATTTTTTAACAACTGACATTAAACAATCTTTTGAAAACACTTAAATCAAATAACCAAAAATGCAGTTTTAAGCATATTATTAACGAAACCTAGCAAGAAAAAGTTTTTTTTTAATAAAAAAACTTTTTCTTGCTAGGCGTCGGCTTTTGGCCCACACTACAAGCAAAAATTGCCCCACTCATTTGAAGATGAACCTAGAAATAAAAAAACTTTAAACAAATCTTCAAACGAATAAAACTATTTTTAAAACTAGTAAGAAGCCAGGTGCTTGACATTACCCATAGGAAAAACAACCAGATTGTTAAAACTACCCAAACACGAGGGCTATAACCTTTGTTAATCTAAACTATTTTTATAGATCTAACTGTGAGTGTTTTTATTTAGAAACCTAAATAACAAAAGGGGGAAATTTTAATTCATTCTTTGTTTCTCTAAAACGGGTACTCAAACATCATTAGTGGATATTACAGAAACCTTTGATTCAAGATTTTCATCAAAATAGTGATAATAAGAAAGAGTGCTCACATCTGCTTAAATTTATTTTTTGGGTTCGAAGATTTGTAATTAGAGGATGAAGATTTGCAATTAGTGCCCAGATTTATTTAAAGTTTTTCTTATTTCTAGGTTTAAAGTTTTATTGGTTTTAGGATTGCTTTTTTTTTCCCTAGGTTTTGGGATTTCTGGGTTTGAAGATGAAGATGAAGATGAAGAGGAACGAGATGAAGTCGGGGAAGAAGATGACCACGTAGGAAGCCATGTAGGCTCCGTTATAGACATGTAAGCTCTGTTAGTGTCAACTAGGCTTTTTTGGAAAGAAAAATGAAAAAAGGACACCTGGTTCATTTTTGCCCATTTTTTTATATGTTTCATCTTCCTACTTACACAGAATATAATAGAAGGGTTAAATATGTTTTAGTCTCTATAAAATTTGAGGATTTTGTTTTTAGTCCTTATTACCCCTTGTGTTGAATTTTACTTTGCAAGTTAGTTGTTTGATTTAGAGTTTCTCCATGTTTATGATGGATCTATTTTATATGTTTTAACTTCTAATACTGTCCCTTTTTGCACATGACTTATAAAAGAAAGTCAAATTTGGGACCTAGCCTATGGCTGCTTCTGAGCCTGGCTTTCTTAAGTTGCACTACATTGTCAGTTCTTTGACCTTAGCTAAGGCGACTGCTTGTGAGTTAGTCTGCTTAAAGGTAGAGGTGTCAAAGTGATCCATTTGTTAACTGGATTTTCTGTTTTTTTAAAAAAAGTTTTCAGATTTTTTTTTAAATTCAGAAAAAAAACTAATATAATATAATTGGCCACCACCATCGCCGTCTCCGCCCACTGCTGCCGCCGCCGTCGTGCCTGCTGATGGAGGTCCGCCTCGCTAGATGCATCTCCTTCATACTCGCTCCATGCACCACTTAATTGGGAGGAATAGAAGAAGGAACATGATGAAACACAAAAAAAGTGGTAAAGGAGCACCATAAGTTGAGCTAAAACAAATGCCATCTCTTTTGAAGTATGTTTTCTTGGTGAAGGAAATGTACAACCTGTCCTTATTAGCTCTAGTAGCTTTAGTCAACTGGAAAAGTAAAAATTGATAAGGATTTTGAGAGAGCACAAAAAAACTATGGGTTTGGACTATTGGAGACTTGAAAGGAATAAGCCCATCTTTTTGTATGCACAAGATTCTCATGGAAGATGACTATAAACCTGTTGTGCAACCACAAAGAAGACTCAATCCGGTGATGAAAGAAGTGGTAAAATAGGAGGTAGTGAAGCTTTTAAACGCTGGCCTTATTTATTAATATATATATATATATATATATATATATATATATATCAGAAGTTGGGTATTTTCAAAATAACAAGCTTCTTTATTTTCTTTAGAAGATTAATACAAGATCAATTAATAACTTCATATAAAAATGAAATAGATCAATCTGACCGTTGAATAACGTGATATTATCCTTGTGATTAAGTATATCAAATTTCAAAAAAATTGGATACTCATAGGTGTGTTATCTAACAACACACATTTGCTTATCTTTTAAACAACATATTAGCCATCGAAATAGAGTAGTGCGATGGGCAATCAGATATTCCGGATTTTTAAGAAATTTGATATATATGATCTCAATGATAATATCACATTATTTAACGGTTGGATTGGTAAATTTCATTTTATACGAAAAAATTGTTAATTGGTGTAAGTCGCTAAGTTTGACACCTAGTGTCAATATACTCTCTCTCTCTCTCTGTCTCTATATATATATATATACACACCATTTCAGATAGCTCGTGAATGAGTCCTATTCAAGTTGGAGAGATTGGCCGAACATGAGTACGATTGCTTCATAAATGGGTATTCCGGCTATAATCAGATTGCTTTGGCTCCAGAAGATCAAGAGAAGACAGTGTTCACATATCCTTATGGGATCTTTGCCTATCAGAGGATGTCTTTCGGGTTATACACTCGCCACATTCCAATGGTGTATGATGTGAATTTTCTCCGATATGATTGAAAAACATATCGAAGTATTTATGGACAACTTCTTTGTCTTTGGCTCTTCATATCGAAGTATTTATGGACAACTTCTTTGTCTTTGGCTCTTCATATGATGATTTCTCACATAATCTTGTTCTTTTTTGGAAATATGTAAAAAATCCAATTTAGTCCTTGATTGGGAAAAATGCCATTTCATGGTGAGAGAGGGTATTGTTTTGGGACACCGTATCTCACACAAGGGGATAGAGGTTGACTGGGCAAACTAGAAATACTTGAAAAACTCATTCCTCCCACCAATGAAAAGGTATTCGTAGTTTACTGGGTCATGCTAGATTTTATAATAGGTTCATTAAATATTTTTCGCAAATTGTCGAACCTCTTACAAAATTTACTATGCTAGCCATGTTTTGAACCTTGCACAACTTGAATATGCTACTACTGAAAGAGAATTATTAGTTGTTGTGTATGCTTTCGACAAATTTCATTCATACTTGTTAGGATCGAAGGTGATTGTTAACACTGATCATGCTGCTTTGAGGTATTTTTTTGCAAAACAAGAATCAAAACCAAGACTAATCCGATGGATCTTGTTACTCCAAGAGTTTAACATCAAAATCAGGGACAAGAAGGGGTCAGAAAACTCGGTGGCTGATCACCTTTCTCGCCTTGAGAATGTTGAAGAGAGTGAGAAAACTAGGCCAACAAATGATGCATTCTCTGATGAGAAACTATTTTCATTGACCACTTTACTGTGGTTTGCAGGTATCGCAAATTACAAAGTAGGGAAACCCATACCTTCCGAGTTTAACTCACAACAACGTAAAAGATTCCTACATGAAATCAAATTCTATGTGTGGGATGAACCTTACCTATTCAAAATGGGAGTGGATGGTTTCCTTAGAAAATGTGTGCCCGAGGAGGAGCAGGAGCAAATTCTGTGGCACTGTCACGACTTCAGGTATGGAGGGCATTTTTTTGGCCTACTTTGTTCAAAGATTCATTTGCTTATGTCAACATGTGTGATAGATTTAATAGAATAGGGAACATATTAAAAAGCATTGAAATGCCTCATAATCCAGTTCTCGAAGTTGAAGTCTTTGATGTATGGGGGTTTGATTTTATGGGAACCTTCCCATCCTCATACTCAAAGATCTATATCCTTGTAGTAGTGGATTACATGTCCAAATGGGTAGAAGCAACATCAACTCAGACCAATGATGATAAAGTGGTAATGAACTTCTTGAAAAAGAAAGAACTTTTTCTCAAGGTTTGGAGTGCCTTGAGCCCTAATCAGTGATGAGGGAACACATTTTTGCAATAGGAAAATGGAAGTCTTGCTCAAAAAGTATGGGGTTCATCACAATGTATCCACCCCTTATCATCCAAAAAAAAGTGGTCAAGTGGAAGTGTCCAATAAGCAACTTAAGCAAATATTGGAGAAGACAATGAGTTCCACCAGAAAAGATTGGGCGGTCAAGTTAGACGACGCTCTATGGGCATATAGGAAGACTTTCAAGAATCCGATTGGCGTGTCTCCCTACCAATCGGTTTATGCTAAAGCTTGTCATCTACCCATTGAGCTAGAGCACAAGGCACTATGAACCACCATGTTTCTAAATTTCTACTTAGCAGAAGGCGTGAGATTCAAGATTAATTCAACTAAATGAACTTGATGAGTTTAGAGTATCAACTTATGAGAATGCTCGAATCTACAAAGAGAAAACAAAGAAGTGGCATGATGTAAAGATCTGACCAAAAGAATTTAAGGAGGGTCAACTTGTCCTCCTATTCAACTCTAGCCTTAAAATTTTTCCATAAAAGTTGGGGTCTAGGTGGTTGGGCCCTTTTGAAGTCAAGCAAGTTTTTCCTTATGGTGTGATTGAGCTGAAGAATTTGAACTCAAAAGAGAAGCTTTATAGTGAATGGAGAGAGGCTCAATCCTTATCTTGGCAGTAGAGTTGATAGGAAGAAGAAATCCATCTCAATAACTTCATTCGAAAAAAATATCACATTGTCGAGCTTAATTAGGACATTAAACTAGCGCTTCATGGGAGGCAACCCATACGAGGGAGTTCTCATATCTTTTCTTTTACATTTTGAAATTGAAGTTTGCTTGATTATCATCTTTATGCTGTTTTGTTTTGATCCTATGGTTGAAATTATAGTCTGGGCTAGCATGCATGACCACATTTTTTTGAGTAGTCTTGTTCATAAGTGCATGACAATTGATAACAATTGGTTGAGGCAAGAGAGGAAGTTTGGAGCAGTTATTCGTGAAACCCTTCCACCGGTATAAGAGAACTTCGGAAGGTGTCTAAAACCCTTCCACTGGTACTGAATACACTCTCAAAAGCAATTGAGGGAACTAGTGTGGCAATGATTTACCTAACCATGCCTAAAACTACAGTTAACAAGAGGCACTTTGTTTACACCAAAGAAGAATATCAAATTTGTCATCCTCATCTATGCAAGGTTCACTCAAGTATCTCCCTATCTCATTTTTCTTATCAATGGAATATTTCTCTCTCAAACATTGTTTTAAGGCATTTGGTCTTGCCAAGGTTGAAGGAATCTAAACATTTACAGAGGTTTTCGCTTGGCTAAAAACTTCTAATGGACCAGTAGAGGACTGTCCAGATCTATTATGACTCTGAAAATTTGACTTGTACCAATCATACACTTCAACCAATTTTTTTTCTCAAGCTATCAGAAAATTGTTTTGCAAAATCAACTTAATTACTATGCATATCCACAAAATCCCACTCTATAAACCCAACTTGTACCGGGGATCAAATATTACACCAAAATAAAGAAGCTAGTTTATGTTAGTGACACTACCTTAATACTTGTCGTACTACCTTTCCATTTCATACCTTGTTGTGGCTAAAATAGTATATAAATTCATGGAGGATTGTTTAAGCTCACAATAGATGCTAGCTAGTTGATGGAATGCAGCATAGCATGCAAATAGACTTGTTGAGAAGATGAAAAAACTTTGGTTGTATCATATAAAATTTTGAGAAACTTCACAAAAGGCCGGACATTGTCCCAATCAAGGGTACTAGGGGGACCAACTGTCCTAAAGTACTCCCATAGCTTAAATCTTCCCCTTCAAACAGTAAGTATGTGGAATTCCATCTAGCAGCAACATCTAGACACACATACTTTTTACATGTGATCTTAGAAAACTCAATACATTTTTTAAACTTGAGAGACCTTTGGAAAGATTTCCTAAAAAATCTAAAACAATTCCTAACACTAGAAATAGAACCATGAATGTCTTTCAAACCATCATTTACAACCAAGTTAAGGATATGGGCAAAACATCTCGTGTGAAAGAAACCCCCATCGAAAAACAACTCATTCATATACTGAATCGTCTTTTTAGGATAAGCTACTACAACATCATTACTACAAGATTATCAACAGTAATGGTGGACACTTACTGATTCTCCACTCCCTTAGAACGTCTTCAATTTTCCTACATATTGTCCCACCTTTGTTCTTTTATGATACTTATAGTCATTATCTATGAAGTGGGGTGTTAGAGTCATATAATGACTATTTAGGATAGAAGTCCAGCAGTCAGAAGTTAGTGACACCCTAGAGCAATCTGATTTGAAAAGAGCTTTCAACCATAACTTAAGATCGGCATACATTTGGAAACACTGCCTCACAACGGTACACCTAGAAGGGGGGGGGGGGGGGGGGGGGTGTAAATTGGGGTTCGAATCGTTTAAGTTGGTACTTAAATCCCTCACCCTTTACCACTCTGAACGGTTTCTCATTTATTGTTACAAAAGCAGCTAAAGCCATTTTACAAGCTTCAAGGTTAAATATGGTGCTTGCAGGGGCTAAGCTACCACCCTCCCCACTCTTAAAGGTAAGCGTTTGTTGGTTTGGGTCACTGTTTATAACATCAGGATTGTTAGGACGAACTTTAACATGAGCATTGAGGTTAGTGTTCCCATGTTATTGCGAGTCAGATCTGTATGTCTTACTAGAATTGTAACAAACAACTATGATTTCATTTTGTTCATTTACAGTCCTAGTGAAATGCTAGCTCGCATAAGATGTTCAACGTTTACTATTAGTTTTTTTTACCCCTCTTATGAAGATGAGGTTTGGTGCCAATTGTTGCACCTGCAGCTTCACCTACTATTGAGACAACATTGGTGGCATTTTCAGCCCCTTGAATAACAGTCGGTGTTTGAGGTGTTAATGTTGGAGGAAAAGTTTGACCAAACTGCTCCATTACTGAAGTATGAAAAAACTAAAGTCAACAATTTTCAACCACACTAACAATACAAAGTTCAACTAAATCAACTTCTCATAAACTTTTCAAAATTATTAGTTAGGTACAAACAAGTTACAAGTAAGTAAAATAAACTAAAAATTTTAAGTAAGCTAAAACAACTTAACTGAAGCAAACAAAGACAAATTACGTACAAAAAGGTAACTTTTCAGAACTCTTTGTTTTTTATTTCTTCAGTTAAATTGTTTTAGTTTGTTTCTAATTTGTTTAGTTTGCTTAAATGTTTTAGTTTAGTTTACTTACTTGTAACTTGTTTGTACATAACTAAGAGTTGAGAAAAGTGTATGAGAAGTTGATTTAGTTGGACCTTGTATTGTTAGTGTTGTCAACAGTTTTTGACTACAGCTTCTTCGTTCTATAGTAATGGAGCAGTTGGTCATACCATGCCTTACATTAACCCCTCCAACACCTCTTGTCCTTCAAGGGACTGAAAATGCCACCAATGTTATCCCAATAGTAGGTGAAGCAGCAGGTGTAGCAATTGGAGCTAAACCTTCTCTTCATAAGAAGAGAAAAGAAAATGTTGATGGTAAACTTCAAACATCTTTTGCATGGCAGTATTTCACTAGGACAGTAAATGAGGAAAATGAACCAATAGCAATTTGTAACTATTCCGAAAAGAAATACGGATCGGACTCGAAACAACTTGGGACCACTAACCTTAATGCTCATTTTAAAGTCTGTTCCAACAATTCTGATGTTATAAACACAGACCCAAACCAACCAACGCTTACCTTTAACAGTGAGGAGGACGATAGCTTAGTCTCTGCAAGCACCAAATTTAACCTTAAAGTTTATAAAAAGGCTTTAGCTACTTTTGTAACACTAGATGAGCAACTCTTCTAATTTGTAGAGGGCGAGAGATTTAAGTGCCTACTTAAAAAATTACAACCCGAAAACACACCCCCTGTGAGACAATGTTTCCAAATGTATCTTGATCTTAAGTTAAGGTTGAAAGCCCTTTCCAAATTAGATTGCTCTAGGGTTGCACTATCTTCTGACTGTTGGACTTTTGTCCAGAATCTTCATTATTTGACTCTGTCACCACACTTCATAGATAATGACTTGAAGTATCAAATAAGAATAATCAGTGTTTTAGTAGTTTCTAATACTAAAGGTGACACAATAGGTAGGAAAATTGAAGAAGTTTTAAGGAAGTGGGGTATAAGAAATGTGTCTACCATTACTGTTGATAATGCATCCAGTAATGATGTTGCGGTAGCTTATCTTAAAAAGAGGTTTCAAAATATGAATGGGTTGTTGTTTGATGGGGAGTTTTTTTCACATGAGGTGTTCTGCCCATATCCTTAATTTGGTTGTAAGTGATGGATTGAAAGACATTCATGGTTCTATTCCTAGTGTTACGAATTGTGTTAGATTTTTAGGAGTTGTTTCCAAAGGTCTCTCAAGTTTAAAGTATATATTGAATTTTCTAGGATCACATGTAAAAACTATGTGTGTCTTGATGTTCTTACAAGGTGGAACTCCACATACATAATGTTAGATGTTGCTGAAAAGTTTTAGGCAGTATTTGACAAGTTTGAAGGGGAAAATTTACGTTATGTGGAGTACTTTGGGTCTACTAGTCCCCTAGTACCGTTAATTGGGAAAATGTCCTTGCTTTTGTGAAGTTTTTCAAAGTTTTTTAGGATGCAACCAAAATTTTTTCATCTTCACAACAAGTCTGTTTGTATACCTCATTCCATCAACTCGCCAACATTTATTATGAGTTTAAACAATCCTGCATGAATCTAGATACTATTTTAGCGACGATGGGGGTATGAAATGAAAGGAAGTAAGACGACAAGTATTGGGTAGAGTTACTAATATAAACCAGCTTCTTTATTTTGGTGTAATATTTAATCCTCGCTACAAGTTCAGGTTTATAGAGTGGTCTTTTATGGATATGTATAGCAATAAAGTTGATTTTGCAAAACAATTGTCGAATAGCTTGAAAAAAAACCTGTTTGAAGTGTATAGTTGGTACAAGTCAAAATTTGAGGATAGTTGATCTGGACAGTCCTTTACTGGTCTATTAGAAGGTGTTACCCAAGCTGAAACCTCTACAAATGTTGAGATTCCTTGAACCTTGACAAGATCGGATGCCTTCAAACAACATTTGAGAAAGAAAGATTCATTGATAAGAGAGATGAGCTAAAGAGATACTTAAGTGAACCTTGCATAGATAAAGATGACAAATTTGATATTCTTCTTTGGTGGAAACAAAATGCCCATCGCTATCCTGTAGTTTCAGGCCTCGTTAGAGAAATTCTTCAACATTAGTTTCCTTAGTTGCTTCTGAGAGTGTATTCAGTACTTGTGGGGAGGGTTTTAGACACTACTCAAAGTGTATTCAGGTTCTGTTCTTGTATTTTGGTCTCTAAATATTATCCAAATTGTTGCTTTAATTTATTTAGTCTCTTGAAACATATTTTGGTGCATTTAAAATAGAGTTTCAAAACCTATCAACTGGGACTCTTGGAACAGTTAGAGCCCCAACAGTGGCAACCGTTAGGATTTTAGGAGCGACAGGATCTAAATCTGCTGATTCCTGACCAACATCCCAATCACAACAAATTGTTGTGACAAATTGTAGAAGTTGTAGGCATTTAGTTTACTAACTTCTTGTTTACACCTGTCTTCCTTTTATTTTTTGTATCAACAGACTTTATTTTGAGAATTTTGAACATTTTCTTATTTTGGAGTCACATGGCTACATCTGTTGTTGTAAGACCTGCCACCTAATGCATAAGTTTTTAAACAGTATTTTTGGAGTCATTAAACAGTAAGTGTTTCAATGATTCTTATATCAAATTATATTTGAGATTGAATTCTATTTCTTTTGTTTTTTTTGTTTAAATGACTCTTGTACCCAATTTATTTTGCAATTTGTAATTTTTTATTGTGTTGTAATGTTTTTAATTCCGAGTTTTTGTTGCTGCCAGCACTTGCTTTGCATATATGTAAATTCTTTCAAACCATTCTGTCTCTTCATACTTGCTGTTAGAAATGAAGTCGTAAGAGCGTCATTAATTATATGGTCTATCAATAGTATCGTTCTGCTTTAGTGTAGATTGTGGGCCGGTAATTTAATAAAACATGTTTCAGATTTTGCCTAACTGCATCCCTTAATATAATATTATAAAGATTAGATGGAATGTCAAATAATGTGTTATGCAATAGGCTATTAGATTGGATCTTACAAGGGTTAGTGCTTGACTACTCATCAATCTATCTATTATGTTGTTCTTGATGATTTAGTGTTAGTGATATTGAAAAGATGTGTTTTTTATTATGCAGATTCACATCCATATGAACCAGAGTTTCCGAGCTTCTTTAAGAAGCTAATCCCCTTGCATGGATGTATGTGCATTTGCACTGAACAATTTGGAACGCAGTTAGTTAATTAGTAAATGTTGCTTGGTGTAGGTAGCTGATGCTTAGTTTGACTCTATGTGATTTTAACTTGGTAGTTATGTGATGTTAACATAGTAGTTAATGCTGAAGTAAAATTATGAAAAGTTTGCATGTGATTTTAACTTTTGAGTTACTTCCTATTATGTTAATTTAAGTGCAGTAAAACTATAAAAGTTTAATTAGAATTGTTGTTGTTGCAGATTTAATTTAGTTCCAATGAAACTATGCTGATGTTGTATTAGTTACTGCAATGAATGTTTAACTAGAATTGGCAGGTCTAATGTAGTTTGTATTTGGCTTATGGATGTTTAAATAGAATGATTAAAAGGTTTAATTGATCTAAGTTTGATGTATTCTATTTTGCATATTGTAAAGCTTTAAACATATTTCGTGTGTATTTTATTTTGTTAGAAACCTGAAAATCTAAATGAAGAGCATTTTTATTTTTAAGAGGAATTTTGTGTAAAGGAAAGTTTAAGGCCACTTACCATTTTTTTCCAAAATCAGGCTACAAATGATATTGGCCCAACATGGCCCAAACCATCTAAATCCACTCTTATCTACTAATGACCCGTATAAACCGAACCGACTAGAGCCAGGCCCCAAATGGTCAAAATTGGGCCTGTGCAATGTGACTGTGGTTTTGGCTGGATTCGCCTTACCTGGCTCGAGTCCGATGGGCCTGACTGTTTGTCCAGTCCTATGATTTTACTTGTAGAGGAACTGAAGAATTGAAAAAAAAAATCAAATAATGACTCGGTTTTTGAAGTTGGCAGTAAAAAAGCAGAATTGGCAGTAAAGGGCCTTGTACACAAAAAAGCAGAATCGCAAACCCAAAAAGTAGAGATGCAACCATTTGATTGTAGTTGTGACTGATGGCGAGTTCGACAAAGTGAGTAGTTAGGTTCAAAATCAGAGGCCCAAGTGCGAAGTTAAAATTTCAAGGAGGTTAAAATATATTTTTATAGGGTGGTAAATGTTTTTTTTTTACTTTAGGACGTGCAAGTTACCCTGTTTATCTGCCATTTGCTACCAAAACAGTAACATAAAAACTAAAAAAGATAAAGTTATGAGAACTTACCTCAAAGAGCCTTGAGTGGTGGCAAAGAGCATGGCAACAATCTCCTTCAATGGCTTGATTCAATATTCTTCTCACTAAAATCCATTGGAAATTTTAAACAATTCTAAGTGCAAGAACAAAGAAATCAATACAAACAACTCAAACATATTGGAAAATATTGGTCGACAACCAGAAAATCACGATAGGAGGAGATGATAAAACCACCGGCTCTTGACAACCCCTTGGGTTTTTTACCTTATTGGGTCTTTTTCTCATTGAGTTTGGCATTGGAATTTTTTAACGAGACCCCTTGTACATGTATGGGTTGGGGTACACCTTGTGCTCCCTTCAATAAATCCTTTGTTTATTAAAAAACAACCCCTTTCACCCCACATAACCAAAAAAATCAGTGAATTGATTCCCTTCGCGCAAGGAATGCTGAAGATCAATATTCCAACTTCTACTAATAAAATTATTGATAGTTAAGAATCAAGTTACTTATTCCCATCTCATTATTGATAGTTAAAATAATTATAAAATCTAGTATCCGTGAGTCGCGCGTGGCCGTTGGATTGCTGTACGGACTCATCAGAGCCGTTGATCTGGATTTTCGCTCTTTTACCCATTCTTAGTGGGCCGCTCCTTAGTCATAAGAGTTGGATTGGCCTTCGGCCCACTCCAGAACAGTTGCCCCCCAAGCCAAGGTCGTGCTTGGGACGGACGCAGGCTTGCCTCCTGACCGCTTTTCGTTGCCCCCGAGGGTTTTATGTCGGTCAATCGCGTATTTTAATGGTCTCGTTGTTAAGCCTTATGACACGTGGCTGTGGAAATGAAGTGACGCCTCTTATCTCTTGTAAGTTATTAATGATACCTTGAATTTTGAAAATGGCGGCGTTTGGTCAAGATGACAGTTCAGTTTCCAAGGCGTGTTCAAGCGAAAGGTCACGTCGCTCTACCTGCCTGCACCTTGGGCCTTATAAATACGTTGCCCCCTTTTCTCCTCATTCTTCACTCTCCACTCTCCAAACTCCGAAAGCGAGCATAACTTTCTCCCGCAGCGATCAAAATTTGCTGTGATTCTGGCCAGGTGTTTACCCGTGCACGAGCTTCCTCTTAGGCGGTTTCATTCTTCTGGGCGTTTGATATTACTCATCAAGGAGTACACCACTCTGAGCCAGAATTTTTCTCCTACTCCAGGTATGCACTTTTCCTTAGATCCTCGTTTGCTGGTATTTCTGCTTTCATTTGTGTAGAGCGAGGAAGGGGTGTCAGGCCTGGGGTCGACCTTGTCGCCCCCTTCTGCGAATCATCATTCAAGGTGATCCTGACTTTCCCTCTCCTTGCAGGGTAGGGTACTGGCGCGAACAAAGAAAACGGCTAGGATCTCTGGTCGCCCCTCTGCTAGTATGGCTGAGCGTGCTGCTCGTTCTGGAGACACTAACATGAGCGAGCTCCCTTCTTCTGAGACTCTTTCCTCTTCAACCGACCTTTCCACTTCATGTTCTTCTGGTCGCTCTTCTTCATCAAATACCTCGGAGGCCGTCCAGTCTGGTCGAGCGAATTTACCACAGGGGAATGAGAGGTACGCGAACCCCACGCCTCCCCCTGTCCCGACCAGCGAGGTGCTGCCCGAGGAGCACAACTGGAAAGACAGGCTTGATGATGACCGCTCTTGGATTTCTTCTGCCATCCTTCAGCAATCTTCAGCTTTTCCCCTGGTGACGAAATGATGCCCCTTTTTACGAAGTTGATCGGTTACGACGATCAAGAGTGGAGGGCTAAAGGCGTTCCGCCCGAAGAGCACGCGGCTACAATTCCTACTACATTGAAGTTCATCATGTATACTAACACTCTCCGCAACTTAAGAGTGCGTCCTCCCAACTCCACTTCAATGCTTGGGCACTCATCAAGTCTTTCGAGGCAGTGATGGCCGCTCTTGACCGAGATATAAACTGCCGCCTCTTTTTTACCTTGTTCGATGTCAGTCGCGCTATGGAGGTTAAGAGCGAGCCCAGGCGTTTGGAGAAAGTCTCACTGAAGAGTCGTAAGGCGTTGAAGGCACGCTTTCCTTTGGGTCGTTCCAGTTAACGATCGAGCTCGTGAAATGGTTGGGACGTTGGACGCTCAATGACACATTGCTTCTATGAAGTTTCCCCTTAGCTGGGCTCATTCTCACTATGACCGTGAAACCATTCACTATAGGCATCAAAGGAAGCTTAGCGAGTACGACCTCGAGAGTATTAGGATGTTGGAGACACTGGTTACTTGGATGCCCGGGGGAATTATCCCTTGTAATAAATTTGCTTGTATTAAGAGTGCAGAGCATGCCCAACATAAACTTGGTGTGATTTTCTTTCTTTGCTCGTTTATTTTGGTCGCTCTCCCCTTTTTGGTTCTAACTGTTTTTCCTTTGACTTCTTTGTAGCTAAAATGTCGGGTGTTGGATTTGAAGCTCTACTGCGCATGACCAAAACCAGGAAAGTTAAGAAGGTTTCCTTTGCCGATTCCCCGTCTCATGCCATCAGCGTTGATGGCGGTCAAAAATCTCCTGTTCGTGAACATGGATCGGGCTCGGGATCTAAGAAGAGAGATTGGGTGCAAAACTCCGTTGAAACCATTCAAATTGATCTTGACCCTCCCAACTCCAAAAGAAATAAAGAAACCCCAAGGAGGTCGTCCCTAGATTTAGACGATCTTGGGGAGACCGATTTTGAACGTCTCCGTGAGGACCCCCTCTTATTCATGTCCGAGGTTGCTAAGGCCGCTTCTCAGAAACTTGCTCGTTATAAGGCTGAAGAAGCTCAACGTCAAACAGGTATGCGTCTAGTCCATCGTAATTTGTGGTTGGAGGGTGACCTCTTAGATAAAACTGACAAGTATAAATCTGGTCTTGGTCGTATCATAGAACTGCGGGCAGAGTTAGAGAGCACCAAGAAGAAACTTAAGGAAGCTGAGGTCGCCCTCCAACCCACCAAGGATGCACTTGGCACGGTCACTTCTAAACGTGATGCGGCCATAAAAGCCAAAGCAGATGTTGAGACCAAACTAGCCACCGCAACTGCCAATTTGACTGAGCAATCTGCTAAGGTTACACGACTGGAGGCACAGGTGGACGGTCTAAAGGAAGACTTGAAGAATATGGAGAGCGAGCGGGATAAGGCTAAGGACGAGCTAGAGGCTCTGGAGGATCTGACCGTTTCGATTGCCAAGGGGCGTTTCGACAAGGCTGTTGCTCAAATCCAGTACTGTTATCCCACACTGGAGATTAACCCTGAGATCATGAGCAATGATCATTTCTTGAGGAACGGGCAGATCGTTCGCCTTGCAGAAAAAGATGAAGATGGAAACGTCATACAAGAGGAAGCGGTCATCTACAGTCGTCCTGAGTGACTGGTCTTTGTATTTTGTTCTTATTTCTTTTGAAATGTATTTGCTGCTTTTTTGGGGACCTAGTGGTTGCCCCTATTTTGTAATCTCTGTATGGAGCTCGGCCCTTTCCGGGCAAACTTTAATGCGTGTTTCCTTGCAATCATTCTCTTGCCTTCTTTTAACTTTTCTAAGTTAGTTTGTCTGATTTTTAATTTGCTTATGGTCGTTCAGCACGGGTTAAATTTCGCGTGGATGCCCGTAAACAACTTACCAAGTTTCTACTTTTGATTTAGCTCGTTTACCAGGCGCGTTTGAACTTAAGCTCGTTTAAGTTTCACCCTTAGCAGTTTATCAAACTCGGTTTGAACTTAACTCGCTTAAGGGATCGTTCGTTATTGGATCGATCAACAACTTTAAAGGAACCAAAAATTCAAGAAATTCCTCATCATTCTATTGATGGACGAGCGGGCCTCAATAAAAAACCCCTGTGGGGAAAAAGAGCGTCCCGCCCGTTTTGATTTTCATTCATTATTCAAGTAGTAACATGATATTCTTTCATAATTACAAGATATCAAGTGAAATATCTCCTAAGATTCGTTGCGTTCCAAGTGTTTGAAATCATTCCTCCATTCATGGTTTGCAAGATGTATGCCCCTTTGCCCGTCTTGGCAGCTACCTTGTAGGGACGTTCCCAATTTGGGGCGAGCTTGCTCTGACGGGCATTCCTCTGGCCGATATCTGCCTTTCGAAGGCCCTCGGAATGACCTTGGCGTTATGTCTTGTTGCCACATTCTGCTTAACCAATGCTTCTCTCAGAGCTACCTTGCTTCGCAGTTCCTCCACTAGATCGAGCTCTTCCCTGGTGGCCTGCTCGTTCTCGGACGGCTGCATAGGATTGGTCGTCCTCCAGTTTAACTCTCCCATCTCCACAGGAATTAGTGCGTCCGTCCCGTAGACCATTCTGAAGGGGGATTCTCCAGTAGTCGAGTGTGGATTGGTTCTGTATGCCCATAACACTGAAGGGAGCTCCTCTGCCCATTTTCCCTTTGCTTCGTCCAATCTCCTTTTTAACACTCTAAGGATGACTCTGTTGGCCGCTTCTGCCTGCCCGTTCGTTTGCGGGTGTTCTACTGATGTGAAACGCTGTTTCACGCCTAATTCGGCCAAAGTCTCTTGGAAGTTTCTATCAGTGAACTGTGTGCCGTTATCTGACACAATGACTTCTGGAATCCCAAACCGCACCAAAATATTTCTTTTGACGAACTTGAGGCAATTTCTTGAAGTAGTTGTGGCCAATGGCTCGGCCTCAATCCATTTGGTGAAATAATTAACAGCTACGATCAGAAATTTGAGCTGACCAGGGGCGAGGAAAAAAGGGCCCAATAGATCTATTCCCCACCATGCAAATGGCCAAGGAGCGATCATACTGTTGAGTTTGATTGGAGGGGCAATGTGAACATCCGTGTGTCTCTGACACTTATCACACTTCTTGACTAAATCCTTTGCATCTGCCTCCATGGTGGGCCAGTAATAGCCCGCCCTCAAGGCCTTTTTAGCCAATGCTCGTGAGCCCATATGGTTCCCACAGATGCCCTCATGAATTTCTTTTAACACATAGCTCGCTTCTGCTGGGAGGAGGCATTTGAGCAAAGGCATTGTAAAGCCTCTTCTATAGAGCTGTTCGTTAACTATCGAGTAGGACGTTGCTCGTATACGAAAGAGCGCTGCTTCTTTGGGATCCTCAGGCTCTTCCCCATCTTTTATGTACTTAAATATGGGGTCGATCCAGGATGGTGTTGAATCAATCTCGCATATGTCCGCTCCCAGGGCGGTCTACAGCCTCACGCTTGGTTGTGAGAGTACCTTTTGTATCACGCTTCTATGGTTGCCAGGGTTCTTGGTACTTGCGAGCTTGGATAGTATATCCGCCCTAGTGTTCTCTGACCCTTGTTAAGTATCTTTGGAGTACCTCATCCTTAGCGGAGAAAACATCTTTGATTTGGGAGACCACCAACAAAGAGTCTGATCGTAGTTCTACCCTTTTTACATTGAATTCTAGGGCGAGCAATAATCCAGCTACACATGCTTCATATTCAGCCTGATTGTTGGAAGTTGGAAACGAAAAAGCCAATGAAACCTCAATGGTTGTCCCATCCTCATTCTCCAGTATCAAGCCCGCTCCACTGCCTTTACCGTTGGAGGATCCATCAACATGCAAAGTACACGTACCATGGATTGGACTTTCTAACCCTGGAGTCATCCCCGCAATGAAATCGGCTAAGATTTGTGCTTTAGTGGCCGACCTAGGTTCATACTTGATTCCAAATTCTGACAATTCCACTGCCCATTTGATCATTCTGCCCGCTATATCTGGTCTATGCAGGATCTGTCTGTTGGGTTGATCGGTACGCAGTGCGACCTGATGGGCCACGAAGTACGGTCGCAGCCTTCGCACTGATACGACCAATGCCAGAGCCAACTTCTCAATCTTTTGGTATCTGAGCTCGGGTCCCTGCAGTACTTTGCTGACAAAGTAGACTGGGTTCTTCTTTGTTCCTTCCTCTCGTACCAGAACAGCGGCCAGAGCCTCGTTTGTGATGGACAAGTACAGATATAGAGTTTCTCCGGGCTCTGGAGTGGTCAAAATTGGAGGTTCTGCTAAGGCCGTCTTCAACTGTTCGAGAGCTTGGTCGCACTCGGGCATCCATTCAAATGTAGTTTCCTTTTTTAACAACTTGAATAGGGGCAAGGATTTGTTTGCTGCTTTCGAAATGAAACGAGAGAGAGCGGCCACCATGCCATTGAGTTTCTGTATTTCTTTTTTGGTCGTTGGTGGCCTCATCTCAATTACTGCTCTACATTTGTCTGGGTTGGCTTCTATCCCCCTTTCTGTGAGATAGAATCCCAGGAACTTGCCCGCCCTTACCCCAAAGGTGCACTTTTCTGGGTTAAATCTTAATGAGTTTTTCCTGGCCTCTCTGAACACTTCTTTCAGGTCGTCTACATGAGCTCGGTCTTGTTTGCTTTTGATAATCATATCATCCAAGTACACTTCCACCATTTTTCCTATCTGATTCTAAAAAACATGGTTCATCATACGCTGGTAGGTCGCCCCAGCGTTCTTCAGCCCGAAAGGCATGACTCTGTAACAGAAATTCCCTCTATCCGTCATGAATGCTGTCTTTTCCTGATCGGGTGGGTGCATGGCAATCTGATTGTACCCAGAATAGGCGTCCAGGAAGGACATGATTTTGTACCCACTCGCATTATCGACCAACAGATCAACACTTGGGACGGGAAAAGCATCCTTCGGGCATGCTCGGTTGAGGTCAGTATAGTCTACGCACATCCTCCACTTGCCATTCGCCTTTTTAACTAAGACGACATTGGACAGCCACGTTCTGTACTTTATTTCCTTGATGAACCCTGCTTCGAGCAGGTCTTCAACGGCTTTAGACGCCGCCCGTGCTTTTTCTTCTTTTTGAACTCTTCTTCTTTGAGCAACCCATTTTGCTCCTGGATCCACTGCTAAATGATGGCAGGCCACTTCTGGTGGAATCCCGGGGATATCTGCAGCACTCCAGGCAAATAGATTTGCATGCTCTCTTAAGCATTGGACGAGCTTATCATGAACTTCAGGGGGAAGGTCACTCCCTATCTTGATCGTTCTCCCAGGGTCGTCCCCCAGTTGCACATAACAAAATTCTCCGTCTGGTTCCGGTCGTTTAATCCTCTTCTTAAGCTCTTTAGTCAGGAGGTCGTCCCCTTCTTCTTCCTCGCTATCTGGGTCATAACGGGCATCCAAATCAGCCAAGTTCACCTGTTCGACATACCTGTTACAGTTGTGGTACATTATCATCAAAGCCGACAACCAGCAGGGATGGATACTCTGAAAGGCCAACACACTATCAAGATAAAAAAAAATCGAAACTCAAAACATAGCAAAGGGGAAAAAATTGAAAGAAAAATGAGTACTTATGAAACAATCCCTTAAGTTCACTATGGAGTTCCAATAGGAATTGAAATGCTTATCAAACATATACACATAATACTATATTGCGATTGTGGTTAAGCTTAGCTAGATCCTTGATATTACGGTAAAATGTAGGCAAATGCATCGATGCGAACGCAAATGCAATTGTGATGATGTCATTGCAAAGGCTTCTAAAACTGTTATGTTGCGGACCGCAATTTAGAAGCATGCATATACGTTAAGAACACTACAACAGATTTGGGGATGGGCAGCGTTTTTTTTTAGCCATGGGCAGCGTTTCTGGGCGCTGCTAAATTTGGCGCTGGTGATTCCTCCCCAAAAATGGGCAGCGTTTGAGAAGCGCTGCTCATTAATAGCCATAGGCAGCGTTTGAAGGGAGAAGCGCTGCTCATTCACCTAGCGCGTTTAGAAATGGGCAGCGTTTGGTAAGGGGAAGCGCTGCCCATTTCTAAACGCGTAAGGTGAATGAGCAGCGCTTGGTGGGAGAAGCGCTGCCCATTCACCTAGCGCGTATAGCAATGGGCAGCGCTTGGTAAAGGAAAGCGCTGCCCATTGCTGGTGAATGAGCAGCGCTTCCCCCACCAAGCGCTGCTCATTCACCTAGCACATTTAGCAATGGGCAGCGCTTCCCTTTACCAAGCGCTGCCCATTGCTATACGCGCTAGGTGAATGGGCAGCGCTTCTCCCACCAAACGCTGCCCATTGTTTAATTATTTTTTTTCCTTTTTTTTCTTGTTTTTTTGTACTTTCCTTTTTATATTTGATAATTTCCTGGTCATATTCAGCCAATTAATACCAATCCAATCCATTATATACTAACAACATATATATATATATATAAACTACTTATATATCCCAATGCACCAATATGATCACAAACCAAAACAAACTAGCTAACAAGTTATTATATGTATCCAAAACTTAGCAACTTACAATATTAACAAATTAATATGTATCCAAATCAAACTCTCTACCAATATGTATCCAAAACTAGCCAGATACTTACAATATGTATCTAAATTAAAACAAGTTAGCAGCTAACATATGCATGAACTAATTCATATGCATGTATCCAAAACTAGCAAGCTACTTACAATATGTATCTAAATTAAAACAAGTTAGCAACTTACATATGCATGAACCAATTCATATGCATGTATCCAAATAAAACTCTAACAATTTACAAGATTACAATCTATCTAACTTCAAAAGAATTGCGAGACATAACGGCACCACTCTCCTCTAAGCTCATCAATCTGTGCAGTAGAGTATGTCTTCCACCGACAATCGGGAAAATACTGAAATTATATAATTAAATAAAATTAGAATTGAAATATATGGTTAAACCAAAATAAAAAAGAGTTCTGTAAAGATACCTGTCTGGGGATAACCATTTGATTGTGGGTAATAATTTCCTTCATAAATCTCATTACGTAATACCCACAATCATTGTTATTTGGTTGTTTCGGACACTACAAAACAAAAGATTAGTTAATTCTTAAATTTAATTTCATACATTTTTTTGACAACAATAATGTAAATAAATATATGAGAAGATTGATTACAAACTTACCACTATTGGCACCCATTTTGTCTGTGATTGTTCCAATCCCCAATATTCCTTCAAACAACTGAACACAATTGGATATAACTATATTATTAAAAATACATATAGTTAACAACTAAAACAAATAAATATGCAGAGTGATCGAAATACACACACCTATTAAATATGACAACCAAGTCTGGGTGGGTGTTGAAATGACCATGCACAGAATCAATGTAGTACACCGTATCTGTCTTAGGATTTATTGCAAGCAAAATCTAATGATCCCTACAAAATAAAACTTTGAATAAGTAATTGACTAGTATTTAAAAAATGCATGTTATATAAGAATTAATAAATTAAATCTCTCACCCTACGAGACACGGTGCCAAAAACATGGTATCGACGCCTCTATGTTGAGCATCCGATAAGCGTCGAGTGATATAATTTGTAACATCTGTCTTGTTTTGTTCCACAAGGTCGTTATAATTAGACAGATCCTCCCTGACATTACGGAGGTGTGTACTATCCGGACACAAGAACACATATCTCTGTGTCCGCTCCGAAGGGACCAAAATGTTATGATACAAGCACCTACAATTAGAGGTATATGTATATATAAATTAAATTAACAATATAATAAAATAAACTCAATGATGTTAAATAATAAATTACATACGTACCTGATATATGCTCTAATACAAACACTGGTTGCCCAATTCATCTGACATAAATCATTAATATCCTGTTTTGGGATTATCAATAGTTGATCGGGATTTCCAAAAATGTTGTCATCCATCTCCAATACAAGCGGGGTTTCATCATCCATCTTGAATTGTGCATGCATTTCGGTATACAAAATAATCCTAGAATCATCAATGGAAGAGGCGGAGGGCTGACACACTTTTGGAGGGGCGGGCTGAGTCACTTTTGGAGCAAGGGTGGACCGAGTCACTTTTCGAGGAGGGGCGGGCTGAGTCACTGTTGGAGGAGGAGAGGGCTGAGTCACTATTGGAGGAGGAGAGTGCCGAGTCACTTTTTGAGGGGCAGGCTGAGAAACTTGTGTTGAACGGCCGGACCGAGACACTTTCTTGCTAGTAGATATTGCCTTGCTAACACTTTTGCCCCTAGATTTTGCATTTTGGCGTACCTATATATAAATCAAATAATTTGTTAGCTAGCACACAATAAATGACAAAATAAAATAATTAGTTAGTTACAAATATATTGTCACTTACAACAATAAGGTGTGCTGGCCATGCCACAAATGTACCAACTGCATCTTGCACAGTTAGTAAATCTATACTGGGTATTGGAGCAGGCAAAATGCAGTCCCCCACAATTGCACAATCAACTCTGACTCTAACATGATTTGGAGGTATGGGTAAATTGTGCATCAAAGTTCCCAATTGGTCACATGTGAAGCCTATTGCAACCATTTGGTGTGAGTTTGAGATATACAATTCATACTCACACTCATTGTTGTCCTAAATCAATTATAAACAAAAATTAATAAATACATTGCGTAGAAGAAAGAGAGTTTAATAATTAATTTCTTATTTATCCTCAAAAAAAAAATTAATACCTTAGTTGACGGAATGGTGCAGCTATCTCGTGCGCTATCTGTGGCAGGGGATGGTACTGCAGGCGAAACCAACCCATAGTGCAATTTGATTTGACTAAGTTCAGAACTTAGACCTTCATACAATACCCGCAACTCTCTACTTTGTTTACAATCATGATGCTCCTCATAAGTTCTCTTCTTTGACCCAAGGTAGTTGGATGGATTAACGCCAAATCCACAACCCCTTGTACGACCTGGGTATTCTTCCTTTTCCAAGGCACGAGTAAGGATTTCCTTTTCAGAGCAATCAGTGATCTCTCCCTGTGACACAGACTCTGATATGGTTTCCTGATTCACAAACAAAAGTATAATAAATAAAATTATTATACATTTTAAATATCATAAAAGTTTCAAAACAATATTCGAATTTTGGAAATACTTACAATTCTGTCGGTCACCTCCTTAGTTTTGGGATCCACAACCTCTCCATCCTTTTGTCTGGCTGCTACCCACAAAAAATGTCGCTCAATGCTTTCTTTAGTAGGATCTTTCCCACTCTCTTCCAACTATATTTAAATTTACCAAATGTTAAGAAATTATAAATCAAAAGATTTATTAAACAAAGAGAAATCAAGCTTATTGTGTCTTACCAATCTCTCTTCAAAAACTTGATATCCACTAGCACCGCCTCTATAAGGGTACTCACAACCAGAAGCTCTCTCTCGATTCGCTTGGCATAGTTCCTATTTAGAGACATAAGTATACATTAATGTATAATATATAATTGTCAACTATATTTTAAGTTATAACTTAATAGATTATAGTACTAACCATGAAATCTTTATCTTCGGTGCGTCTCCTAACAAATGTAACCCAATCCTCCTCCGTAATAAATCCACTATATGGCGCTGGAGGCTTCCATCTGAGGTTTCCACTATTATCAAACAACCATTTTTTTTTTAAACTACCCCTGAAATTCCGATGTAGCTTTCCAGCTTCCTTCATACACCAGTCTTTTCGGGACTCATCCACATCAAAATATTTCTGCATACACATATTCAATAAAAATGATATAAATATATATGGTTACAAATTTATTAAATAAGATTACTTAAGAGATGTAAAATTATATACCTGTATTGTTAACCAAAACTCCTCTTTGTGTTTCCCCAAAACAGCACTTTTCTCACTCCAAGTACTGATTGTAATTGGTATCATTTGTTTTACCTTACTACCGAGGAAGGTAACCAAATCTGCGCGATTATCCCCAATTGGCTGGCCCTTAATATTCCACAACACCTACATTATGTCATTAGTAAATTAGTTAACAAACAATTAAAACTAAGTGTTGAATTAATAAATTAATTAGTAATTAGTAATTAGTAACTTACTGGTACTTTTCCTTTTCCTTTATTTACTCGATTGATGATATCTTTTTTGACCGTCATTCCACGAGGAGCCTGCCTTCTGACATACTTTTCAACCTCACACTGATGATCGCTGTCATGATCACTGTGATGATCACTATGATCCGCCATCTAACCTGCAATAAAACATAATCATTGTTATTGTTATATTTATCTATCCAAAATAAATAAATAGACAAGAAGATGAAAACTATGTAAAATAACTACTTGGAAATAGATAAAAAGCATATGATGTAAGTCTAAATTACCTTTTCCTTTTCTTGGATATAATTGTATTTGCAATTCGCGTCTTAGTATTTTTTTTTTGACGAATCGTAATCCCATCACTATGATCGTTTCTAACATACACAAAATCCTCTATAGGAGTACTTTCCCCTACAATTGGTAGTGATGTCCCAAAGAAAGGGTCGTCCTCAATACCATCATCATCGGTTGCTTGATCCTCAATGTCATTCACCAATTTTTTATTTGTCAATAAAACAATGGACCAATTTGTATCAACTGGATCAGTGACATAAAACACTTGTTGAGCTTGGGATGCCAAAATAAAAGGCTCATCTTTATATCCTAACTTATTGAAATTCACCCGCATGAACCCCGACTCATCAATCTGTAAACCACTATTATTGTCAACCCACTTACATTGGAACACAGGCTCCCGAAACATGTTGTAATCCAATTCCCATATGTGTTCAATGACCCCGAAGTATGACATATTCGCATATATGGGATTTCTGTCTTTGGCACTTGATGTATGCAAAGCTTGAGCTACAAGAGTCACCCCACTATTTTGCATTTTACTTTGATCATCATGGTTTTTTGTATAGAACGTGTACCCGTTCACTAGATAGCTGGTGTAAGAGAAAATTTGCATATTTGGGCCTTTTGCTAACCATCTCAATCTTTCTGAAATCGAGGAAGGATTCATAGCAAATTCGAAATCAATGTGCGCTTTTAGCCACACTATGAAACTCCGATTATGTTCTTTTGTTAACCAAACTTGAGTCTTATATGGGTGATCACTCTTAAGTATGTCCATGTGCTTGGAAACATATGAATCAACCTCAGTATCATTGTGCAAAACATATAAGTGTGCTTCATCTAGTTCTTTCCTTGATACCATCACTATTTTTGTTCCTGACATCCCTTTACTAATGCTTCCTAAGTGACGAGACCTTGGCAGTCCCACAGAATATTCAAGACTAGATAGATAGCCGGTACAGAACTCAATAGCTTATTCAACTATGTAGCGCTCAACAATACAACCCTCGGGTCGTGATCGGTTTTTCACATAACCTTTTAATATCTTCATGTAACGCTCAAACGGATACATCCATCTCATGTAACATGGGCCACACAATTGTGTCTCCCTAATCAGATGAACTATTAGATGAATCATTATGTCAAAAAACGAAGGTGGGAAATACATCTCAAGCTCACACAAAGTGACAGTAATTTCTCTTTGCAATGATGGCAACTTTCCAGGGTCAATCACTCTACTACAAATCGCCTTAAAGAAGAAACTAAGTTTGGTTAGGGTCTTGCGTACTTTCTTAGGCAAAATGGAACGTATACCAATGGGTAGCAAATTTTCCATTAGTACATGGCAATCATGAGACTTTAAAGACTTTAACTTGAGGTCTTTCATCGATACAAGGTTCATAACATTTGAAGAGTAACCCTCTGGAACTTTAACTCCATGAAGAAACTTACAAAACACGGTCTTCTCCTTTTTAGATAAAGTATGAGCTGCCGGAGGTAGATATGTACGTGTACCCTTCTTTAACGGACCCAATTCTGGTCTCAACCCCATACTAAGCAAGTCCAACCTCGAGTTGATGGTATCTTTAGTCTTTCCTGGCATATTGAGCAAGGTACCGATGACACTTTCAAAGACATTTTTTTCAAAATGCATCACATCAATGAAGTGCCTTACATATAATGACTTCCAGTATGGCAACTCAAAGAAAATTGACTTTTTCTTCCACCCCCGTTTGGCAAGCTCTCCTGCAAAAGGCTTCCCAAATTTAATGTTCAAACCTCTCACCTTTTCAAATAGTTGTTCACCCGTCAAAGCCATGGGAGCTTTACGGGTTTCGATATTCCCATTGAATGCCTTTTTCAACAGTCGATACGAATGAGTAGATGGCAAAAACCTACGATGACCACAGTAGATATTCTTCCTACCATGTTCCAACCACATCCAATCAGTGTTATCT
This sequence comes from Astragalus glycyphyllos, assembly GCA_963573325.1. NCBI lineage: Eukaryota > Viridiplantae > Streptophyta > Magnoliopsida > Fabales > Fabaceae > Astragalus > Astragalus glycyphyllos. The sequence continues at coordinate 18,486,093 of OY754307.1, forward strand.
TCACATATAGGGCACGCACACTGACCTTTGTTACTGTACCCAGATAGATTGCCGTATGCTGGAAAGTCATTAATTGTGCCAAAAATCATAGCCCTCAGGGTGAAAGTTTCTTCTCTGAACCCATCATACACCTCTACTCCAGTCTCCCACATTAGCTTCAAGTCTTCAATTAACGGAGCCAAGTATACATCAATATCATTTCCCGGTTGCTTGGGCCCAGAAATTAACAAAGACAACATCATATATTTGCGTTTCATGCAAAGCCATGGAGGTAAGTTATAGATCGCCAAAATCACGGGCCATGTACTGTGGGAGCTACTCTGAATGCCGTGCGGATTAAATCCATCAGCAGACAATGCAAGTCGTAGGTTTCTTGGATCCAACCCGAAATCAGGATAATCAATATCAATTTTCTTCCATTGCGGAGAATCTGCCGGGTGTCGTAGCATGCCATCTTTAATCCTTTCATCATCATGCCATGTCAAGTGTTTTGCATCTTCTGAACTATGGTACATGCGCCTAAATCGAGGAATTATGGGAAAATACCACAACACCTTTTCTGGAGCAGATTCTTTCTTTTTATATCGCGATGCATTACATTTAGGACACGACTTTAACGAGGCATGTTCATTCCGAAATAAAATGCAATCATTGGGACAAGCATGTATCTTCTCATAGTTCAACCCAATGGACCCTAACATTCGTTTTGCATCATAGGTCCGAGAAGGGAGCACATTATCCTTCGGCAACATTTCTTTCAACAGTGCGAGTAATTCCGTAAAGCTCTTATCCGTCCATCCGTGGCAAGTTTTCAAGTTATACAACTTTATCACAGCCAATAGTTTTGTGAATTCAGTACAACCTGAATACAACGGTGTCTCCGCATCCGTTATCAATTTCTCAAACATTTGAGGACAATCATTAAGATCGTCTTCAACAGCCTTTGCCATCTCTTCAAATTCGCCCCCTTCAAATGTAGGTCTTTCGGTGTCAACCGGTGCACATCTCTCAGTACTATTATCCATATTTGAAGATTCACCTCTTTCCTCACCATGCATTGTCCAACAAGTGTAACTTTGATCTATTCCGTAACCCTTTAAATGTCCTGCCAACTCCTCTGCATTAACTGATTTTACATAACAACAACTCAAACAAGGACACTTCATGTTACTAGAAGTCCCTAAACGTTCAACAGCACACTTCACAAAATAATCCACTCCAGCAACATATTCCTTGGACAGACGATTGGCAGACATCCACTCTCTATCCATAACTTCTCAGTATTTATTTATAATAAATTCCTGATAAGATAACTTAAAAACCTATTATAGGTGACAAACACACAAAACGAACAATTTTTTTGAAGCTAATACATTCAACTATTTTTAACTAAAGAAATCAAAGACTTTGATGTCTTCCATATTGTCATTCTTCATATAATAAATACAAGAAAACAACAAAAGTACCTGAACAAGTGGAAGCAACGATGAACTTCAACGAATGCGAACCACACACTAGCAAATGAAGCGAACAAACACGAACTCACGAACCAACACGAACTCGAAGGAAGTATTTTCAATTCCTATAAACAATTCATTAATTAAATTACTAATTAAAGAACCATCATACAAATATGGAAGACAAAAATACAATCAATTTTTGTGACATTAACAAAATAAGACAAACACTTCGCCCTTTCAATAAACCAATCAATAAGCATCAACTTTGATCATCTAACATAAAGTTCCAATGCCATTAAAATTAATAAAACAACATGCAATCCTAAATATTCAAGTTTATAAAATCCCTTAACCGAAAGCAACATTAAATTAACAAGCATTGGACATCTCAACAAACACTAAGCCTACATCAAATTAAATTTACAACCATTTCATTTGGGCATTTCAACAAACACTAAGCCTACATCAAATTAAATTAACAAGCATTTCATTTGGGCATTTCAACAAACACTAAGACTACATTTCCCCCAAAGTTTAGAAACACCATTTTAAAGAACCAATCATCAACCATAACCTTTAAATCATCTAACCTAATGTTCCAATGCCATTAAAATAACTAGAGCAACATGTAGTAATACTAAACTTTGTGAAAGAGAAACGAAAATGGGGAAGAAATCACCTTACACGAAAATGGAGAAGAAATGGAGAAGTGTGGAAGAGATGTCCTTTGGGAAAACGAAAATGGGAGAGAGCCACGAAAATGAGAGCTTGAGAGAACGAAAATGAGAGCTTGAGAGGACAAAGATGAAAGCTTGAGAGGAGTGTGTGTCCGTTTGAGGCCAATGGAGGAGAAGGAGGAGGAGGAGGAGGACGAAGAGAGCTTGAGAGAGTGTTAGTGTGTTGAGGAGAGGGAAAATGTATGTGTTGAGAGGGAAAAAATGTATGTGTTGAGAGGGAAAAAATGAAAAAAAAAAAAAACACACCAATAGGCAGCGCTTCACTAATAAGCGCTGCCCATTGAGAACGCATCTACCCAAAAGGTAGCGCTTGCAGCATAGGCGCTGCCTATTGCGCAGCGCATCAAACACAAAAAGCAGTGCTTGCTGCATAGGCGCTGCCTATTGCGCAGCGCATCTAACCCAAAAGGCAGCGCTTGCTGCATAGGCGCTGCCTCTTGCGCAGCGCGTCTAACCCAAAAGGCAGCGCTTGCTGCATAGGCGCTGCCTATTGCGCAGCGTGTCCTTCCCAAAAGCAGCGCTTGCTTCATACGCGCTGCCCATTGCTCCGTGTTTTAGCCAAAAGCAGCGCTTCTAGCATAAACGCTGCCTATTTTAGCGCCTTTTTTTTCAATATCTGTTGTAGTGGAAGCAAGGAAAAATAATTTGAGTCCCTAATAGTTTCATAAAAATAAAGTCATCCAACATTGGATAAAAAGTATTAGCTCTTTCAAAGAGATAAATGGCCAAGTTTCAGACACCTTTAGACCCATTCCTAACAAATTCTCAGAATTAAATTAAGTTACAATTAACCACAATTGAGGTTTTTACAATTTGAACCTCAACATTTAATTATAGGGTAGAATGCATTTTTGGTCTTGCAAGTTATTTTAACATTTCATTTTGGTACTTTAAGTTTTCCTTTTCCTTGCTTGGTCCTTTATGTATCAAATATGTAACACATAAATCATTTTTTGGACATTCCGTCCATTTGAATTAATAGATGTTGACATGTCTGTTATGTGCTCTTGATACACGGGTAACGTCTAGTTTGACGTGGAAAAAACATATCTGACTTGGATTATATATATTGACATGTCTGTTAAAATTATTTTAACAATTAAAAAAAGCTTATGAAAGGGAGAGAATCATAGGAAAGAAGAAGTGGATAGGGAGAGGAAGAGGGAGAGAAATTCCTCGAATCGAGGCATTAGGGTTCATAAGGTTGATTTTTCTCTAGAAATCTCAAATTAGGGGAAGGGAAAGAGGAAATCGAAATTCAGGTTCCAAGTCGGAAACTCTAACATGAAATCGAAATCCAACGAAACCACTTTGCAAAGCGAAGCGTTTCACTTGAATATTGCAAACAATTGAACTACTGCTATGTGTTGTTGTTGTTGTTGTTGTTTATGGTTTGAAAGGAAAAATGTGCTGGTTTAGTGTATGTGTTGAGTTGTTTATTGTTGAGTTTCAGTTTGGTCCTTTGTCAATTGTTGTTGCTTAGTGTTGGGATTTGTTTATTATTGCTGCTTTATTTGTGTGGTCTCTTTTGTTAAGTTTGGTTCTTGGTTTATTGATTTATCAGTTTCATTTTGGTGTTTTTGTTTACTCTAATAAAAAATAGGCAATTAGCTACCAAATTAAGAAAGAAGTAAAATAGGCAAAGCTCGTGGTGGTTAGCGTCTGACTTGTGTGGCTCTCGTGGTGGTTGCTCTAGCCATCACGAAAGAGTTAGGGTTTTGTGAAAGACACAACTGCATCAATTGCAGAGTAATCTGTATTCACCTAAAACTACCGCATCACAACTGCAGAGTAATCTGTATTCACCTAAAACTACCGCATCACAACTGCATCATCACATCGCAGTGACCGCAACAGGACACATATGCCTCTTTCTGTGAAAAATCAAAGAGTAAAAAAAGGGTGCGAATTTGAAATTAATTCACGCTGCATCGGCCGCAATACGCATCACAACGACCGCAATAACCACAACCACCGCAATAACCGCAACCACAATTTAAAACCCTTCTCATATTTAACAAAATCTAAAAAGAGAGAATCAAAATTAAGATAACCAGCACATGAAAGTGAGAGTCCTAACCTTTATTGTCAGTAGACCACAGAAGTCCCTGAAAAATGAAAATGCCGATCATGCCCTGTTCATTGTCACCAAAATTGGAGACCCTTGAGAAGACCTAAACCATTGCTTTCTCTCTCTGAAGAAGGCTGGTTCCTCTGTTTTACTGGAATTTGCTGACTATAGAAATTATTTTATATATACAAACAGAGAAGAGAAGAACTGAAAAATATTGATTAAATAAAAGGCATCGTCCACAGTCCAAATCTCTGATTACAATAAATTACCGTTCCTGTAGCCAATATGTTCATCTACCTATCTTCTAGAATGATGCAAAAATTATGGTTTAGTCTTTGGAGTATAGCAGAAATTATGGTATTGGTATATAGTTTGACTCGTCCACACCGTTCCACAGAGTTCTCAGATTACAAGAAATCAGAGTCCAATATTGGACTTACCTAGTAGTAAGATATAAATTTCTCCTGTTTTAGATAGGCTAAATACCACTTTTGGTCCTTTATCTTTACTCGAAGTTTCACTTTGGTCCTTTATATTTTTTTTGGTCCGTTTTGGTCCTTTATCTTTCATTTTCGTTTCATTTTGGTCCCTGCCGTTAGTTTTTTTTTAACGGACGCCACGCTGGCAGTTAACTGCTGACGTGGCGTCTTTATTAAAACTAAACTGAAATGACACATAAGCAATTGAGTTTTTTAATTTTTAAAAACACAAAACTGAAATTAATAAAAACTGGAATTAAATCATTAACTCTTCAACAATACTGCTCCTACATCAACCCACTGGAACTAGAATTAAATCATTAAATCATTAAAACTAGAATTAAATCATTCTTCTTCTTCATGGAACCAATTATCCAGATCTGCTTCAACAATACTTCTTCTTGGACAACACTTCTTCTTCTTCAACAATACTTCTTCTTCATGGACAACATCTTCAACAACTATTAAATCATTAACTCTTCTCAGTGGACTGAAGCTTTCTCCTTCTCAGTGGACTGAAAAAACATTAACTCTTCCTCTTCTTCTTCTTCTATGGTTGATTGAAGAACAGCAAAGAAACAAAAACCCAACAGACCCAGAAATTCCAGAAACACAAAAAAATAAAAACATTAACTCTTCATCTTCCTCTTCTATTGTTGATTGAAGAACAACAAAGAAACAAAATTGAAACAGACCAAGATCAGAAGAAACGAAACGAAACGAAACAGATTGCAGATGAAATCAAAACGAAATCCAACCCTAATCGATTTCAAAACTAAATTCAACACGTTTCCAAGATGAAATCAAAACGAAATCCAACCCTAAAGCCCAAAACGAAATCAAAACGAAATTCAACCCTAAAACCAAAATCGAAGTAGTAGATGAGAAAGAAACGAAAAAAGAAAGAAGATGAAGTTTTCCATAAAGAAGAAGATGAGGTTAACGTGTTGTTTCAAACCCAGAATTTCTCCTCAATTCATTTTAATCTTTTAATTGTTTTAATTATTTTGATGTTTTTATGTTTTGTAATATTTTCATTTATGTTTTTATCAATTTAATGTTAATGCTGATGTGGTATTGCATATATTAATAAAATAATATTAGATTTGCCACGTCAATTAATGAAAATGGACGCCACGTCAGCAGTTAACTGCCAGCGTGGCGTTCGTTAGTTTAAACTGACGAAAGGGACGAAAGTGAAACAAAAATGAAACATAAAGGACCAAAACGGACCAAAAAAAAGATAAAGGACGAAAGTGAAACTTCGTGTAAAGATAAAGGACCAAAAGTGGTATTTAGCCTTTTAGATATTTCTCATGTTTGGATAAAATTGGGACCAATCCGAACCAATCCATAGTTGTTTGGTTTGGGCAGCAATTTTTTTTTTTAAAATTCGCGATTGGAAAGCAAATCATACTAGGTCTTAGTAGTTTTGTAATTTTTTTAACAAGTAGTTTGTCATTTTAGAAGAACTAAATGTAATTTGCTTAAACATTTTTCCTTAATGATTTATGATTAGGTTATAAAATGTTAATACTATGTATTAGAATACAATTAGTGGATTTGAGTTTGATTTGGTGTAATTTTTAAATTCTAGATACTTTTTTTGTCTATTTTGAAGTGTTGGAATATTACAAAACAATAAAACGAGGAGGATTACTCTTTTTCCTTACCGATGATTTCTCCTTAAGGAGGGTTTGTATCAGAAGGCTTTAACGAAAGTCCTACCCAAGGCATTATAAGTAGTGTTGACAAGTCTAACTCATATTGTTGACACAAAGAGTCCTTGACAAAAAAGTCTAACTCATATTGTTGACAAGTACATCACACTTTTAGTTGAATCTAAATCTAGACTTGCTCCAAAATTGTGGAGGCATTTTAAGCAAACCCTTATAGTGTTCTTCATTCACACTCCTCGTCTCCTTCATTTGTATCTCCCATTCTTGACGATAAGAAGCTTCAGAAGCCTTCCACATTGAAGTGTCAAAGTGATCCATTTGTCAACTGGATATCCAATCCATCCATACCAAAATCCATCCAATCCGTCTGTTACAAAAAAATATATTAATGGATTGGATTGGATCCATCCACTTGATTTGTGGATGGTTGTGATCCATCCATTAATTTTTTTAAATCCAATGGATTACCAATATGTACAAAATCAAAATCAATTGGATAATTATAAAAAATATTTTTTGACTAAAATTTTTTTTTAAAATACTATTCAGTTTTTTTACAAATATTTTCAATTTTTTAAAAATTTCAAGAAGTTTCAGATTTCCAGAATTTCCAGAATATATCGATATATATATATATATATATATATATATATATATATTGATAGAATATATCTATATATATATATATATAATATAATATAAATATAATAATATATATATTAATATTAAATTGTCAACCACCCCCGCCTCCGGCCACCGCAACTGTCGCTGTCCGTTGGAGCTCTGCCGTCGGAAGCACCGTGGACGCTGGAGATCCGCCGCCGGCCAGCGTGCCGGCCACCGGAGCTCCATCGTCGGCCACCTCATGCCACCACCACATATTTAAATATATATATATATATATATTTATATATATTTATTTATATATATATATATATATTTAAAGATTTAAAAAATTGTCAAATAAAATAAAATAAATTGCTGCATTATTAAAAAAATATTTTTTTTCATAAAAATGTGTTTTTATTAAAAGATTTTTTCTTATGTTTTAAAGGTGGTAGTGGATGGATTGGATATCCATCCATCAAAAAGTTGTTAATGGATGGATTGGATGGACTTTTTTTTTTCAATAAATGGATTGGATTGGATTTATGTGGTACAATCCTAATGGATATAAATTTTTAAATGGATTTTTCTAATCCATCCATTATAATCCAAATTCATCCATTTTGACACCCTATTTCCACATTAGCTCCTTTAAACAAAGCCGTATTAAAACCCCAAAAATAGACCCACAAATGTCCAGGATCACACTAAAGATTTAACGAAGGTCCTACCTGAGCAAATCTCCAGGATCACACATTAAAATAAAGCACCAAAATGAATTAAAAACCACACAAGTCAATAATGTAGCAACAATAAACAAATCTACAACACTAATCAACAACAATAAACAGAGGACTAAATTGAAACCCAACAATAAACAACTCAACACATGTACTAAACTAGTACATTTTTTGTTTACAATCATTAACAACAACACATAGGAATAGTTTGATTTTACCCCAAAACACTAAACAAATGACATGAGTCGCCGTCCTTGCTTCCCAAACAAAGCCATATTAAACACATAAAGATTTCAGAAACCCAAACCACTATGATCCTTATTTATGCCTAACTTTTCCGAAGATAACCATCATATACCCTTCGTATTAGCAGATTCCCACCCACCAAAAACCATTAATTAAGCTTTGAATCTCTCTTATTCAAGGGATAACGACAACAAAAGAGGATAACAAAAAAGTGGGGATTGATTGTAAAACCTACTTGACCATCACTTCCTTAACAGCTATAGAGAGAGAACAACCCCCCCCCCCCCCCCCCCCCAGAATAGATCTTCTTCCAGACTCTATCTTTAATAAATTTAAAGAGTGAGCATTCCACCCAATCATGGAAGGGAGGCCTAAATAAAACCCCATACCCAAAACAACGTTTACACCCAATACGTTTGCAGTACTGAGTCGCAATATGATTGAAAAATACTCCTGACTTCTGAAAATTAATTTGTTGACCAGAAGCTTGTTCATACACATCCAAGGTTGCTTTCATATGCTATATTTCCCTAGGAGATGTCGTGAAAAAAGAAAACAGTCATCCACAGAAACAAATGTGTGATAGTCGGGGCCCCTATACAAATGTCAAAACCTAGTATGTCTCTTCTATCAACAGCCTGATGAATATTAGATATCAAGCCTTCAAACCATAAAATAAAGAGATATGGAGATAGATGATCTCCTTTCCTTACACTTCTACGAGGACATATTGTTAGCCTGTAATTTCGACAGGCTTCATTGAAAATGGTCAACAAGGCCTGACTTATATTCCGACAAATACCAAATTATTTCGACAGAGAAAATGGTCATGCGCAAGGTAAATTCGACAAGCTTCCGGGGAAGCAAAAGCAAGAGAGAGGAAAATGGACACAAGCTTTCGACAGACAGAAAACAGAGCAGTTATGCGCTGAAGAACTAGCAGTTGGTCGAAGCGTGATGAAGCGGTTCTTGTCGAAAGTAGGAGTAGCAGTTATTAATTTTCAAATGTCTAGGCAGTTACTTGGTTCAGTTTTTCCCCCTCTTTTCCTTTGTATAAATAGTAGTTTCTGAGAAGAAACAAGGGTCGCAAATCACAATACACAATCCGATTCCTGAAACTCTAACTTCCAAGCCAGAGCGAAAAACGAGTGGAAGAATCGTTGTACGTGATCGTGTACCACTTTTACAATTCAATGCAATTTATTTGTCTTTTCTTTACAATTCATGCACCATTTACTGCTTCTTTTCTTTTCAATTCTGTTAATCATTGCAAATCGTCCCCTTTTCTACATTTTCTGAAACAAAAACTACTCGCAATTCAAAGGCAATTGCTTTGAGATTTTTCTAGTTTGATCTCACAAACCTTCTAATAAAACTAGTGATTGTTTGCTAAAAACACCAGCAAACAAATTGGCACGCCCAGTGGGACTTTGCCTTTGATTTTGTTCATTTTCGTACTCTCTTATTTGTATTCGTTGTTGTATGCACTTAAGAAGTGGTAAAATGGTTCGTTCTAGTATGAATAATGCGTCTAGTTCCAACCCTGTGGTTTCACAAGGGCAAGGAACAACAATGGATTCTACGAGCATTAGCGCAGGACCATCATCGTCAACAACTGTTCCTTCATTATCAATGACTAATGTTGGTTCAACGCAGTCAGAAATGGCATCTTTGCCTATGTCTTTGCCGTTAAGTGCAGGGCTTCATAGCCCTTACATGGCAATGGGGAACGGTTTAGACCCACGTTTGAATAACGTGCATCTACCCCCATTTCCTTTGGGAATGTATGGCATGCCTACTGGAATGCCACATATTTCGACCTTTTCCCCTACACATGTCTCTTCTGAGAGTGTATTTGGTCGGAATCCCCCAGCATTAACCAATACGTCTTTGTTGGCCTTAAGACAGCAAGTAGACGAGAGTAATCACGATATGGTTAATATGCTTACCCAACAAATTGGTACAGTTTTCAATCCATTGATTCAAAATACCAATAACAGTTACCAAATGTTGGCAAATCAGATGAGTAGGATTGCAGATTTCTTTGGGGCTCCAGCGGTTAATAATAGGCAAGTTCCTATTATTGCGGGTAATGCGTCGCCAGTTAACCCCCAAGAAGCAGTTGCAGTCGAAGCGTCCACAATTGTAGGCGAACTACAAGGGGCAGTAAACCACGTCCCTGAAGTAGTTTTGGTAAATAGACACCAGAACGCTGATGAAGTTGTTCGACAAGTGCAACAACACAATGTTGGCACTGAAAACAATATAGCTACTTTAGTCGAAACTATTTTGGCGAAAAATGGCCTTAACATAGGTTTACAAAGGCCTAACTTCGTATCACCATTATGTGAATACGTATTACAAACTGAGTTACCAAGGGGATGGAAAGTTCCCAAGTTTACTAAGTTTGGTGGTGATACAAATGAGTCCACAGTCGAACACATTGCTCGTTTCTTGACTGAGGCTGGGGACTTAGCACAAAATGAGAATTTGAAGATGAAATATTTTCCAAATTCTCTAACTAAAAATGCTTTCACTTGGTTCACGACCTTACCCCCTGGTTCTATGTTCACATGGGGCCAATTAGAAAAGGCATTCCATGCACAGTTTTACATGGGCCAGTCGAAAATTAGTCTTAAAGAATTGGCTAGTGTTCGGCGCAAAATGCCTGAAACTATTGATGATTACTTAAACAGATTTAGGCTGTTGAAATCTCGTTGCTTCACACAAGTCCCTGAACATGAGCTTGTCGAAATGGCTGCTGGTGGCCTTGATTACTCAATTAGAAAGAAATTAGACACATCTCATTTGAGAGATATGGCTCAATTGGCTGATAGAGTTCGACAAGTTGAAAGGCTTAGAGAAGAAAAATCTAGGTCGAATAGGTATCATAAAAAAGAAAAAGTGGCATATGTCGAAGAAGAATTCGACGTTACATATGGTAATGTCGAAGAAGAGGAGATAGACGTGGCTGAACTTAAGCCTGGTCCTCCTTATACTTGTAAAAATAACCCTGTAGAGCCTAAGAACGATAGATTTATGCCTAAGACTTATACTTTTGATGTTACGAAATGTGATGAAATTTTTGATCTTTTAGTAACTGATGGTCAAATATTAGTGCCTAAAGGCCTTAAAATACCAACTCTTGACCAAAGAAAGAAAAAGGGTTATTGTAAGTTCCATAATTTTTTGGGACATAACACTGACCGTTGTGTGCTTTTCAGGGATATTGTGCAAAAAGCAGTTGACGAAGGAAGACTCAAATTTGCTGATAAGAAAATGAAAGCTCCTATGCAGATTGATGTTGATCCATTGCCTAAGGCTGAAGCTATGTATTCTGAACCTGTCGAAGCTGATGTAGGCTTGGTGGATGCTCAAATGGCAGACCCTCCTAAATGTGTCAAGACTGCCACCGAAAAATTAAAAGGTGTTATGTATGCTGAAGGTAAGAAACACGAAGTGACCCTAAAAGAATATGATGGGAAGATACATGCTGTGTATCCAAAGGCTGAGGAAGAATTGATAGATTTCCTCAATCGGTGTAAGTGGAATAACACTGAAGTTATGCTTTGCCCAAGATGCAGCGCTGTCTTCGACAAAGAAGCAGCCAAAGCTGTCGAAGGTTATCAGGATCAACAACAATGTAAAAGAAAATGGCTTGATAACAGGCCGAAATTTGACTTTGCAAAAGGAGATCTTCCTGGCTATAAGGCTAATGTGTCAACAAAGCCTTCAACAAGCAAACGACAATTTGCTAAAGAGAAGTCCTCAGCGAAAGGGTATTTGAAGCTGTCAACAAATAAATCCTTTGTCCCAAGTGCTAGTGCTCCTGTCGAAGCGTGGGTGCCCAATAATCAACGTGCTAAAGCTGTCAAGCCAGGTACTGATGCTGCTAAGTTTAATTATAAGAATAACTATAAGGGTAAGGACCCCATGACTAGAACACAGTGGCGTCGTTACCAAAGACAACAGAAGAAGAAGGCACACTTTGACATTAACAAGGTTCCAAGTCATTTGGCTAATAACCATGTTCCACGCAGTACGATTGACATTAATCAAGTTCCACGCAGCATAATAGTGGCGAAGAGTGAGGTTCACAAAGCTGAAGTCGCCACAAAGAAGAATGCTGATGTTGCTAGTCATGTGTGTGCAGCAAATAAGGCCGAAGGCAAGGCTGTGGTAACAGAAAAGCCAAGAAGGCCTGCTCTTGAAAGAATATTTCCTCCATTGTCAACAGTGAAAGAAAAGAATGCTGATTTCGTCATAGATGAAGACATGGAGTCTGATTTTGATGATTCTGAAGATGATTTCGACGTTGTTTGCAATGTGGTATCAATACTGCCTCTTGAGTACGATGTTATCACAGTACCAAATGATGTTGAAGAGGATTTTACAGAGGATATGGCTCATCACAAGCCAATGTGTTACTATGTGATGAACAATGGTTGTGTCGAAGACCAAATGGCTACCTTCGAGAAGCCAGATATGAGTATGCAAAACCACTTGAAACCCCTGTATGTCCAAGCCAAAGTCAATGGTGTTGGAATTAACAAAGTGTTAGTGGATGGTGGAGCTGCAGTGAATTTAATGCCACATGGTCTTTTGAAGAAGATTGGTAAGTTCGACACTGACCTCAGGCCACATAACATTGTCTTAAGCAACTATGAAGGCAAAACTGGCCATTCTTTGGGGGCCATTGAGGTGGACTTAATCATTGGTTCCATAAAGAGGACTACATTGTTCTTAGTGATAGCCTCTAAAGCGAATTTCAATTTACTCCTTGGTAGAGAGTGGATCCATGGAGTTGGTGCTGTCCCTTCAACTTTGCATCAACGTTTAGTAATGTGGAAGGAAGATGGTTTGGTAGAGTATGTCGAAGCAGATCAGAGCTACTTCCGTGCTGATGTCAATCAAATTACCAAGGAAAATTTTGAGAAACAAATGGCGAAGATTGCGCCATGTTCATCTTCTAATGAGGCATATGTTCCTGCGGATAATGTTCTTGCCTCAGTTCATCTTGACCCAAATTATGGTTTTGTTTGGGAAAGAGAAATAATGGGAGATGATAGTGTTTATCCTGATGGTGTTCTTCGACCAACGGGGTGGAACACTGGTTCTTGAAAATGTTCTTATGTCAGTGCCCAATGCATGGGACAAAATTACGGCTTATATGGCCGAAAACAAGTTTAAAGCGGCTATAGAGGCCGAAATTATTCAACAAACAATGGCTGTCGAAGCCAGTGAGTTACATGAAGAAAATGGCATAGTCATAGATGAAAGACTTGACTGTATTTATGATGATGATCCATTAGGTTTTGGAAAGGATCCTAGAGATTCGACAAAGCACATGCAAGCTCAAGACCCGTTAGAAGAAGTTGATTTGGGAAATGGCTCAATAAAACGGCCAACTTATATTAGTGCAAATATTGATGCTTCTCTAAAAACCCAAGTCATCACATTGCTAAGGGAGTTCAAAGACTGCTTTGCTTGGGATTACGACGAAATGCCTGGTTTAAGTCGAGAAGTAGTGGAAATGCAATTACCAATTCGACCAGGGAAGAAACCAGTGAAGCAAGTGCCAAGAAGATTTGCTCCTCAAGTGTTGGCTAAGATCAAAGAGGAAATCGAAATGCTATTCAGAAACAAATTCATCAGAACTGCCAGGTATGTCGAATGGTTAGCCAATATAGTTCCTGTAATAAAGAAAAATGGGACTCTTAGAGTTTGCATAGACTTTAGGGATTTAAATAATGCAACTCCCAAGGATGAATACGCAATGCCTGTGGCAGAAATGCTAATAGATTCAGCAGCAGGATTTGATTATCTTAGTATGCTCGATGGTTATTCTGGGTATAATCAAATCTTCATTGCTGAAGAGGACGTGTCGAAAACTGCTTTTAGATGTCCAGGGGCATTGGGTGTTTATGAATGGGTAGTAATGCCCTTTGGCTTAAAGAATGCTGGTGCTACATATCAGAGGGCAATGAATTCTATGTTTCATGATTTTATTGATGATTTTATGCAAGTATACATAGATGATGTGGTGGTTAAGTCTTCCTCAGAAAGTGGTCATTTAGACCATCTTCGCCGTTCTTTTGAAAGAATGAGGAAATATGGGTTGAAAATAAATCCATTAAAATGTGCCTTTTGTGTACGTGCAGGTGATTTCTTGGGTTTTATAGTGCACAAAAAAGGCATTGAAATCAATCAAAATAAGACTAAGGCAATTATGGAAACGAAGGCCCCTTCGACCAAAAAGGAGCTTTAGTCGTTGCTGGGAAAAATCAATTTCCTTCGAAGATTTATATCAAATCTAAGTGGCAAAACACAAGTTTTTTCGCCATTGTTAAGACTGAAGAAGGAAGAAGAGTTCAAATGGGAACCAATGCATCAAGCAGCCTTCGACGAAATCAAGTCTTATTTGATGAAACCACCAATTTTGTTTCCTGTTATTAAACACAAAGTGCTCAAATTGTATATAGCAGCTTCTGATAGAACAATAGGTAGCATGTTAGCACAAGAGGATGATAGTGGTGTCGAAAGAGCCATTTATTACCTCAGTAGGGTCTTAATGGATGCCGAAACGAGGTACACTCCTATAGAAAAGTTGTGCCTTTGTTTGTATTTCTCGTGTACAAAGTTGAAGCAATATATAAAACCAGCTGATGTTTCTGTTTATTCGCATTTTGATGTTATTAAGCATATGCTGTCGAAACCAATAATGCATAGCCGAATTGGTAAATGGGCTTTGGCTTTGTCAGAATACAACTTAACTTATCAACCTCTAAAATCAATTAAAGGACAAGTGGTTGCTGATTTTATAGTAGACCATTCTGTTGTCGAAGAAACATTAAGTTTTGTAGACGTATATCCTTGGAGGTTGTACTTTGATGGTTCAAGCCATAAACATGGAGTTGGGATTGGTATTTTAATAATATCTCCTACTAACATTCCAACGAAGTATAAGTTTAAAATTCGAGATGCTTGCTCCAATAATGAAGCTGAGTATGAGGCTTTAACAGTAGGCCTTGAAATTTTACTTGAGCTGGGGGCAAGTCATGTCGAAATAAAAGGTGACTCTGAGTTGGTTGTCAAACAATTGACAAAAGAGTACAAATGCATTAAAGAGCACCTTATCAGATACTTTGTTGTTGCCAATGCTTTGTTAAAAAGATTTGAGTCTGTTCACTTAGAACATTTACCACGAATTGATAATCAAGTGGCAAATGAATTGGCACAAGTTGCTTCAGGCTATAAAGTTTCAAAACAAAGCCTGGAAGACTTAATTGAAATAAAGGATAAAATCATTTCTAATGACTATTCTTCGTCACTATTGTCAACACCAAAAACTGGGGGGGCAACAAACGCAAACGAGGAACTAGTCGTTGTCGAAAAACGTCAATTTTTTGGTGACTTTGACTTAGCAGAAATTTTTGCTCTTGACAATATGACCAATAATGATTGGCGAAGGCCTATTGTGGAATATTTGCAAAATCCCACAAGAAATACCAATAAAAAGGTAAAATACAGAGCTTTGAGCTATGTGATAATTGGAAACGAATTGTTTAAAAAGACTCCTGAAGGAGTACTATTAAAATGTCTTAGTGAAAATGAGGCATATTTAGCAGTTTCTGATACACATAGTGGAGCATGTGGTTCACACCAAGTAGGCCACAAAATGAAGTGGTTATTATTTCGACAAGGAATGTATTGGCCAACTATGCTGAAAGATTGCATAGAATTTGCTAAGGGATGCCAAGAGTGTCAAAAGCATGCTGGGATACAACATGTACCTGCAAATGAATTGCATGCCATAGTCAAACCTTGGCCATTTAGAGGTTGGGCTCTAGATGTGATTGGAGAGATAAAGCCAACTTCGTCGAAGGGCCATAGATATATCCTTGTGGGAATTGATTACTTCACCAAATGGGTTGAAGCTATACCTTTAGCCAATGTTGATCAAGAAGCAGTGATAAGGTTTATTCAAAATCATATCATTTATAGGTTTGGAATTCCAGAAACCATTACTACAGATCAGGGATCAGTTTTCACTGGTAGAAAAATGGTAGAGTTTGCTTCTGAAAATGGTTTTATGTTATTAACTTCGACACCATATTATGCGCAAGCCAATGGACAAGTAGAAGCTGCCAATAAAGTTATTATTAATTTGATTAAAAAGCATGTTGGGCAGAAACCCAAAAATTGGCATAATACCCTTGATCAAGCATTATGGGCTTGTCGAAATTCACCCAAAGAATCTATCAACACTACTCCTTATAGGTTAACATTTGGACACGATGCAGTGTTGCCTGTTGAAATTTGTCTACAATCAACAAGAATTCAAAGACAGTGGGAGATTCCCTCTGATTATTATTGGAATATGATGCTTGATGAATTGGTTGATTTAGACGAAGAAAGGTTATTAGCTTTAGATATGCTTATTCGACAGAAAGAGAGGGTAGCTAAAACTTATAACAAAAAGGTTAAGTTTAAAGCCTTTGATTCAGGTGATCTAGTGTGGAAGGTCCTATTGCCTATGGATAAAAAAGATAGAGTCTTTGGTAAATTGTCCCCAAGTTGGGAAGGACCATTTAAAATTTTACAAGTTTATTCAAACGGCGCATATGAGGTCAAAGAGATTGGCGCTGATGAAAGAATTTTGCGTATAAATGGCAAATACTTGAAAAAGTAGAAGCCAACGTTGCAAGAAGTTAAAATAACGCTAGAATAAAGATAAAGAAAGCGTAAGTACGTGGCATTCAAAAGAAGTTGTGATTGCCATATGAGCATTGTCAGAATTATAAGCAGAACGTTGAAGGCCACGTAATACACCAATATAGGAGTAACGTCAACAACACTTAACAGTGGTGACATCAGGTATACAGCTATTTTACTCAAGTGCAAAGTCTATTTCGATGGTGAGTTCAAAAATGTTCTTTCTCTTCTTCCTCCTCAAGTTCAGTCGAAAAAGACATTTTTGGGGGGCAATTTGTTAGCCTGTAATTTCGACAGGCTTCATTGAAAATGGTCAACAAGGCCTGACTTATATTCCGACAAAGACCAAATTATTTCGACAGAGAAAATGGTCATGCGCAAGGTAAATTCGACAAGCTTCCGGGGAAGCAAAAGCAAGAGAGAGGAAAATGGACACAAGCTTTCGACAGACAGAAAACAGAGCAGTTATGCGCTGAAGAACTAGCAGTTGGTCGAAGCGTGATGAAGCGGTTCTTGTCGAAAGTAGGAGTAGCAGTTATTAATTTTCAAATTTCTAGGCAGTTACTTGGTTCAGTTTTTCCCCCTCTTTTCCTTTGTATAAATAGTAGTTTCTGAGAAGAAACAGGGGTCGCAAATCACAATACACAATCCGATTCCTGAAACTCTAACTTCCAAGCTAGAGCGAAAAACGAGTGGAAGAATCGTTGTACGTGATCGTGTACCACTTTTACAATTCAATGCAATTTATTTGTCTTTTCTTTACAATTCATGCACCATTTACTGCTTCTTTTCTTTTCAATTCTGTTAATCATTGCAAATCTCCCCTTTTCTACATTTTCTGAAACAAAAACTACTCGCAATTCAAAGGCAATTGCTTTGAGATTTTTCTAGTTTGATCTCACAAACCTTCTAATAAAACTAGTGATTGTTTGCTAAAAACACCAGCAAACACATATAGGCCCAACAAGCTTGTGATTAACAAGCATAGAGTAAGATAGTGATTCAACACACATTTTAATCCAACCAATTCAAGTTTCACCAAAACCAACCTTTTCCAGAACCAGTAACAAATAAGTCCAATCAACCCTGTCATATGCTTTACTCATGTCAGTCTTAAGGGTAACCTTTACATGTTTACCTTTACGCTTGTTTTTTAAATAATGAATAACTTCCAAAGTGATCACTGCATTATCTAAAATTGAGCGATCAGGAACAAAAGCAGATTGCTGAATGGAAATACATTTATGCAAAATAGACTTGAGATGATTAGAAGTACCTTGAAGACAAGCTTGTAGAGAACATTAGGGCTCTAGGCTGTCATTCTTAGGAACTAGAGAAATGTTCGTATCATTAAAGGAGGTTGGAAATTTCTGCATAGCGAGCCATGATGTGTAGGCGGAAACAATATCTCCCCCATGCGGTAAGAGTAGCAATAACTGGCGCATAATTTCCATTAACACGCTTCACTTCGACCCGACCCTCAACAAAAATCATGTCCTGGTCTTCTTAATTTGGACACACGATTCACTTTAGATCTACAAGTGGTCGATGCATGAAATAACTTGGTTTTAAGATTACCGTTCTTGAGCCCGAAAGGTTTTGCTCGTTGCTTCAGGAATATCTCCTCTTTCATAATTAAACTGCTCAATTCCTTTATAATGCTCTTATAAGAAGAGTAAATGAATACATCTGTCCATATATCCTAGTCCTTGCCCAAGCAATACCATGAAATGCTGAAAGGGGCTTTGATTTATGTTACTAAACATTTTCTTTAGTAATTCTTACTAAAGAACTAATAGCCGATGGATTGTAAATCTTCTAATGAAATTCAATCTAACGGTTATTATTGAATAAGTGCATTATTGTAATCACAGTTATTATTTATTTTAATTAAATTCAATTAACCATTAAATCAGACCCTATTTTTTCTGAGGCAGTTTCAAAACTAAATCAGGCCATTTTTTTCGCGTTGCTACAGGTTTCACGTTTCACGTTCTTCTCTTTTGCTACAGGTTTCACGTTTCACCATCTCACAAGTTCAAAACTAAATCAGGCCATATTTTTTCGCTGCAGTACCGTAATTCATACTCACCATCTCACAAGTTTCTCGTTTGTCCAAAAAAAATCTCACAAGTTTCACACAACAACGCAAACACCAAGAACACAGGCAAGAATCACGCCATTGAATCACAGTCACAGTCACTGAACGCAGGTTTATGCTATCTATATCGGCAGCTAACCAGTGTTGTTCAATTATGTGGTTAGTAAACTCTATAACGACCAGTTGCCTATTATTTATGAATAACCAAAGTTCTGTAATTAGGTGGTTAGAGCTCACTAACCGAAGTTCTGTAATTCTGCAGCTAGTAGTCAACTAACCGAAGTTATGTAATTCTGTGGTTAGATAAAACTAACCAATGTTCGGTAATTATGTGGTTAGTGTTACATTTTAGGCAAAATTACACCAGAGGACCTTTAAGTTATTTATTTGTAACAAGTTGGCCCTTTAAGTTTTTTTGTAACAAATAAGTCATTTTAGTGATTACTCTAGCTTATGTATTTTGATGTAATGCTACTTTTTTTTTGACGTAGATGTAATGCAACTTTATATATTGCGATTACTCTAGCTTATGTATTTTGGTGCAACCAAGCATATTTTGGTTTATTTTGATGTAATCAACGATATGATATTTTACTAAAAGGGCCAACGGTGTCAACGTTAGGTAACTTAAAAGGCCTATTTGTTACAAAAAAAAAACTTAAAGGGCCAACTTGTTAAAAATAAATAATTTAAAGGTCATCTGGTGTAATTTTGCCTACATTTTATTGCCACATTTTTTAGTAACATATATAACGACCAATTACCAATTTTGTATGAATAACCAAAGTTCTGTAATTAGGTGGTTAGAGCCAACTAACCAAAATTGTTTAATTCTATGGGTAGTTGTCAACTAACCGAAGTTACGTAATCCTGTGGTTAGATGAAACTAACCAATGTTCTGTAATTATGTGGTTAGTGTTACATTTTATCGCCACATTTTTTAGTAACATGTATAACGATCAATTGCTTATTTGGTACCAAAGTTCTGTAATTAGGTGGTTAGAGCCAACTAACCAAAATTGTTTAATTCTATGGCTAGTAGTCAACTAACCAAAGTTATGTAAGTCCGTTGTTAGACAAAACTAACCAATGTTCCGTACTTATGCAGTGGTTTTTGATATTGTTGCAGTTCAGGGTTATCGGGGTCAGGATGAAAATCAATGATTTTTAGCAGTTTCTTAGTTTGAAAAAATTGAATTCCATGATTGAAAATATTTTTGGTAGTTTTTTAAATTGAAAAAATAGAGTTCCATGATTTTAGGCATTTAAGGTGTTGAATTGATGAATGCACGATTAATGGGGTGCATGATCCTCGCCCGTTTTTTATATTGGATGGAGTATATGACAATTTTGCCCATTTAGTAATAGTTGCTAAACAATATTTTAGTATCGTAAGTCGTACTCACTAAAACGAATATACGCACAACAAAAGGAAACATATGATATAGATAGCTGAGTACAAGGGGTATTCACCCATATACGACGAGAAAACGCGCCTCCAAAAAGGAGAGGGAACAAAAAGAACAGCTACCTCTAGATATACACTCAATAAATTCAACAATTACTCTTAGAATAAACAATAAGGAGAGCTACCCTAGCCAAGAACCAACATCAAGAGAGAGATACTATCCGATCAAAACACCTCTCAAGATCAACTACAGCTCTAGAGAAAATATATTTGTTCGTCAAATTCCAGAAAACCTAAAAATCAGTATACCGAATGAGCATCAAGCCACGTATGTCTCTAACTAGACCACTCAGATGAAAGAACTCCCTCAATTCCTCTATTTCGCTGCCTCATTTTGTGTCCTTGCCATCTCTATTCATGTATCAACATAAAACAAAAGGTATACTTATAGGCGTTGCTGATTCAATTTGCTTCAATTATAATTAAGGAACCCGTTTGACTTGGGCAATTCAAAGCAAACAGGAAAAAAAAGAAGTTAGGCACATAATTGTTTCGACAAAGTAAATAACATGGGTAGGAAATATAATTGAAAAGAAAAAATAGGAAAAATCAGATTATTAGAAAGCCATAATGCCATGGTATGCACAAAATTTGATCCCTAAAATGTGACACCTAACTGTCCTTCCATGTTAAGGTTTAATATACCAAAAGCAAATAACTTATTGAGACAGGTATGAATAATGTAAAAATATGTATAGCCTGTAACAAACACAATAACCAATTAATCAGTTTCTGTGTAGGCAACATATATTCCTGCCTAGTCATGTTCATCATAAATTCAAGTTCAGTTTGGTGATTTTCTAGAAGAATGGTGAGATTGGTCATTAACTAAAACATATTGTGAAGTTTATATGTGTTGAAGCTCCTGAGCCACCTTCAACTTCAATAATTCCAAAAACAAAAATTTACCTCATAGTAAGGTTTACCATCCACATGAAGAAGCAAAAACACAAAACCCCACTAAACCACGTCAAATAAAATATTAATTAAACATAGTAAAGGGTCATAGAAACACAAATATAAGTTCTAATTGCAGCACCTGATATTTTACCACTTCTGAACATCAGATATATATTAACCTTCCCAACTTCAACACACATTCCTACCTTCAAATTAAACATAGATAGTTCAAAACTGTAATTAATAAAAATAAGAATGTTCGTTTGTCAAAAAAAAAAGAATGTTCTCTAACGCCTGACACGTGAATAGAAATTTAAGGAGATTATTTCTATTTGTTAACATATAGTATAGATAAATATTTTTGTCTTGCACCCATACTGGATTTACCCTTTTTCCTTTTGTTTACTTATAATCATCACTAGCACTAGATGAAGACATAATATTACCTTGTTGAGTGGAATTCCACAATACCTGAAACAAATGAATACAAGAACTCACAGTAACTAGTTCCTAATGAATTGAAGAATTATGCGTAATCGAATTCGTATAAACCAGAATGTAATTGTGTGTGAAATTGTAAACCCTAAAATGCAAAATTAAAGAACATGCAAGAAGGAAAGGGAAAGGGAGAACACCAGAATTTGGTAACCCAGTTCAGAGAACTTCTCCTACATCTGGGGGAGAGAATCCGAGCAAGAATCGACTCTGAATTTTGAGATTACAGAGTACAACAACTATTCTTCACGGACCATACTCTCACTCACAGTTCACTCTCTCTTTGCTCTCTGTTTATTCTCTCTGTATTTATCTCTATAGAAGATGATACTTGTTGCCTTTATAATCAGCCAACTATATTTACAATCATTTGCAACAGAAGACTGAAGATGAAAAACTAATGCTTAGTTGCAATTTGAGAGAGAGAGAGAGAGAGAGAGAGAGAGAGAGAGAGATATTTGGGGTTGGGTTCACCAACAGAGCACATTGCCGTATATGAGACAGACCCAAATAACAAAATAGGCCCAAGGCCAAATAATTTGTTTGTATCAAAAACAACAAATCTCCACCTTGGTACAAACTTCTTCATAGCAGAGTCCCTTTTTGAATTGCTCGAATTTAGGTCCAGCACATCATTTTACTTAATGTCAATACCTAGCAAGTTAAGAAAGTGTCTAAGCTTGCTCACAGGAACATGTTTTGTAAGTATATCTGCAGGGTTCTCACTTGTGTGAACCTTGATAATGTCAACTTCTCCTTTTTCTACAATGTCCCTGATGAAGTGGAACCTCACATCTATGTGTTTGGTTCTCTCATGATACATTTGATACTTACTCAAGTGAATAGCACTTTGGCTATCACAAGAGATACAAATAGGATCATCACAGATACCTAGCTCAGTAACAAGTACATGAATTCACAGACCTTCCTTGATTGCTTTTGTGAGAGCAACATACTCAGCCTTAGTAGTAGATAGGGCTACAATATGTTGCAAATTTGCTTTCCAGCTGGCACTGTTCCCATACAAAGTTAAAACATAGCCTGTCAATGATCTTCTTTTGTCAGGCATAGTCTGAATCCACAAACCCTTGAACAACCTTTGCAGTTTCTTCACCTTTGCAGTGTACCAGCCCCAAATCAGTTGACCCCTTTAAGTACCTCAGAACCCATTTTACAGCTTGCCAGTGTTCTTTACCAGGATCCCCCATAAATCTGCTTGTAACACTCATTTCTTGAGATATGTCAGGCCTGCAACAGATCATAGAATACATTATACTGCCAATTGCATTGGCATAGGGTATTGTCTTCATGTATTCTTTGTCCTCCTTACTTTTAGGAGCTTGAGTGGTAGATAACTTGAAGTGTGGTGCCAAGGGGAGAGTGGTGGCCTTAGCATCACACATATTGAATCTTTTGACAACATTGTTCAAATAGCCACTTTGAGAGATGATTAGCCTCTTTTTCTCTTTGTGCCTTGTAATTTCCATTCCCAGAATTTTCTTGGTAGGTCCATGGTCCTTCATGTCAAATTCCTTTTTGAGTTGACCTTTAAGTTCTACAATAGAATTCATATCTTTGCTTGCAAGTAACATGTCATCCGCATATAACAGCAAGTAGATGTAATTATCATGTGAAACTTTGTTTAAAATAGATGCAACAGTCAAATTTACTTCTAGTGTATTGATTCATAGTCATGAAAGAGTCAGACCTCAAATACCATTGCCTAGAAGACTATTTGAGACCATACAATGACTTCTTCAGGTGACAAACTCAATCTTCTTTACCCTTGACCTCAAAACCTTCTGGTTGTTGCATCAGAATACTTTCCTTTAAATCTCCAAGTAGAAATGCTGTCTTAACATCCATTTGTTCCAATTCCATGTCATGATGAGTAACCATAGACAAGATGACCCTAATGGATGAGACCACAGGGGAAAATATCTCACTGTAATCTAAACCTTGTTTTTGCGTGTATCTTTTTGCAACCAATCTAGCATTGAATCTAGATTCCTCCACTCCTGGGATTCCTTCCTTTCTTTTGAAGATCCATTTACTTCCTACAATTTTGGCTCCTTTTGGCTTTGGAACCAGAACCCATGTGTTGTTTTTGTCTAGAGAATTAAGTTCTTCAGTCATTGCCAACAACCATTTGTCACTATACTTATGATTGATTGGTTCAGTGTAGTTTCTGGGTTCATTGTTGATGACTTATTCAGTAGTGTACAAAGCATAACTCACTATGTCTTCATACCAAAACCTTTGAGGAGCCTTCACAGTTCTTCTCACTCTATCTCTTGCCAAATTGTATCCCCCCAAGTTATCAGAATTGTCTTCACTCTCTTCTTGCGGAACGATCTCTGGTTCAGCAGCTTCTTGTTCTTCTGGTGGAGTGCCTCTACTTGTCTCATGCTCCACCTCAAGTTCAAAACTTTCCAATTCTTGTTGATCATTGACCTGTTCCTGTGTGGTTCTAATCCCCTTGAACATTTCAGACTCTTGAAACTTGACATCTCTGCTTATGATGCATTTCTTGTCCTCTTGACTCTATATTCTGTAGCCTTTCACACCTTCAGGGTAACCAACAAAATATCCCTTCTTTTCCCTAGGTACTAACTTCCCTTCATTAACATGATAGTAAGCAACACATCCAAAAACTTTTAAGTGATTATAGTTTGGTACTTTTCCTAACCTGACTTCTTGAGGAGTTTTCAACTTAATACCAGTAGAGGGGCTTAGATTAATCAAATAGCAAGCTGTATGAACAACTTCTCCCCAAAATTTTATTGGCATACCAGCATTTGAGAGAAGGCACCTCATTCTTCTAATATAGTTCTATTCATTCTCTCAGCAAGTCCATTTTGCTGAGGGGTATGTCTAACAGTCCTATGCCAAGTAATTCCTTGTTCTTTACAATAATTTGCAAATAACTCATTACAATATTCCAAACCATTATCAGTTCTTAGGACTTTAATCTTTCTACTAGTTTTATTTTCAACCAAGCTTTTCCATTCTTTAAATGTTTTAAAAGCTTCATCCTTACTCTTTAAAAGATAAATCCACACTTTCCTACTACAATCATCAAGGAAAGTAATGAAGTACCTGTTTCCCCTAGAGTAGGGATCCTTGCTGGCCCCCAAATGTCACTGTGTACATAGTCTAGAATGCCTTCAGTGTTGTGTTGCTTTGTGTTGAACTTTACCTTGTGCATCTTTCCAAAAATGCAATGTTCACAAAATGGTAGCCCTCCAATCTTGTCACTGCCGAACACACCAAGTTTATCTAAAATTTGCATACCCTTTGCACTGACATGCCCTAGCCTTTGATGCCAGAGCCTTTCCCTTTCTGAACTAACAGTTCCAGCCCTTGATGTAGCAACCCCTACAATGCCTGTGATAGCTGATCCTTTGAGAATGTAGATGCCATGATCCCTGTACCCTTTCATTACCACAAGAGATCACTTGACCACCTTCACATTACTATTCTCACCCCTAAATGAACAGCCAGAAGCTTCAAACATGCCAAGAGAAATCAAGTTTCTCTTCACTCCAAGAACATACTTCACCTCTAGTAAGATTTTAACAGACCATCTTCCATTCTGAGTCTTACAGAGCCTACCTCTTCAATCTTGCAAACTGTGTCATTTCCCAGGACAACCTTTCCTCCATTGATTTGTCTATAACCAATCAACCATTCCATGTTAGAGGTCATGTGGAAAGAACAACCTGTGTCAAGGACCCAATGATCTTTGTTGATGGTTGAGGAAGCCATTAACACTTCTGCATCACAGTAGCATTCAACTTCATTGCATGAAGTCATATGATGAGTGCACCCAGAATCAATAATCCATAGATCCCTTTTCCTGAATTCTGTGTCAATGGATTCTGTGGCAATCAGAACTTCACCCTCATAGTAGCATTCTGATGCTATTGAGACACTTCCTTCATCATCAGTGTCATTCTTTTTCTTGAATTTCCTATTTGGACAATCCTTCTTGTCACCTTCTTTCTTGCAAATAAAGCACTTGTTGTCCCTTTTGTTCTTATCTTTCTCTCCTTGTTTCTGTTTCTGTTTCTTGTTCTTCTTTTCGAATTTTCCCTTCACAAATATTCCCTCATTACTGTGTTCTTCTTTAGCCTCTGATCTTCTCTTCATTTCTTTGGAGATAAGAGCCGGCCGATTGCACATATTCAAGAGTAAAAGATTCTTTGCCATAGAGTAGGGCATCAGACAAATGCTCATACAAATTTGGTATAGAATTAACCAAGAGGTGTGCTTGATCTTCATCTTCTATCTTGACTTCAATATTCTCAAGAACGAGGATGATCTTATGGAGTTCGTCAATGTGTTCTTCCACTGCTTTCCCAGGTTGCATTTTCAAGCCATACATCCTTTGCTTCAAATAGAGACGATTAACACTAGATTTCGTCATGTACAGGTTCTCAAGTTTTTGTCGAACCACTGCTGCCATGGTTTCTTTCACGACATCCCTGAGAGGTTTGTCACCAAGACTCAATATGATGGCGTCGTGAGCCTTCTCCATCGCCTCTGCCTTTTCTTCCGCCGTTAGCTTTGCCGGTAAACCATTTTCACCAGCCAATGCACCCGCAAGACCTTGTTCACCCAACATCGCCCTCATCTTTATGCGCCATAACCCAAATTCATTCTTTCCGTTGAATTTCTGAACTTCGTACTTCGTAGTCACCATTGTTTCACGATTGATTGCTTCCCAATGCTACTGATACCAATTTGTTGAGTGGAACACCAAATTAGGGTTCCACAATACCTGAAACAAATGAGTACGAGAACTCGCAGTAACTGGTTCCTAATGAATTGAGGAATTATGCATAAACGAATTCATATAAACCAGAATGTAATTGTGTGTGAAATGGTAAACCCTAAAATGAAAAATTAAAGAACATGCAAGAAAGAAAGGGAAAGGGAAAACACCAGAATTTGGTAACCCGGTTCGGAGAATTTCTGCTACATCTGGGGGACATAATCCGAGCAAGAATCCACTATGAATGTTGAGATTACAGAGTACATCAACTGGTCTTCACAGACCACACTCTCACTCACAGTTCACTTTCTCTTTGCTCTCTGTTTATTCTCACTGTATTTACAAGACTGATCTCTATACAAGATGATACTTGTTGCCTTTATAACCAGCCAACTATATTTACAATCAGTTGCAACAGAAAACTGAAGATGAAAAACCAACTAAACTACTTAGATGCAATTTCAGCGAGAGAGAGAGAGAGAGAGAGAGAGAGAGAGAGAGAGATGTAAACCCTTCAATATTCTTTCACTGACCCACCAAGTTCAAGATGTTGCATCTCCAAGTAAAGTTGTCCCTCAAGATGATGATGGGGTCACAACAACGAAAAATAACAAACATTGAAAGAGAATAAAAATGGAGGAAAAGTAGGTGAGTTCGTGCAATAGTTTGACCTGAACAAACATCCTAATGAAGTTGAAGATGTATGAATTCTGAATGAGTAAAGAACTTGGTTCTGTAAGTTTTTCAACCATATGAGAGAGCATTCTTCAACTTGAACAAAAGTGTTTTGCATCTAAATAAATTTCCAGAAAAGAGACTAGGCTTTGAACTAGAGAATGAAAATTGGGGGTAAGCTGTTAATGTCATGTTGAAAATTGTCATAAGAGTTTTGCACCGCCTCATCAAATGTATTAGTCACTTTCCCATATGTTGCAATGGCTAAATGGCCCTAAAAAAAATCCCAAATACGAAACATTCAAATCGGAAGAATTAGCCGGTTGACAAGTCAAATGAATATCGAATCCTCCTTTAAAATCAACTCTATATAATTCTCCATCATCTATTGAAACATGGCATGCAGCATTATCTGATCGTATGTAAATTGTTCTCGATTCATGTTCTCGTGGCCATTTTTCTTTAAAGCCCAGTAAAGTCCTATTTGTCAAGAACATCCGACAGACCTCTTTATTGATAGAAGTAATTGGGTTTATTTCAAGTGTCCTTGATGCTCTATTAACACTTGACCTTTTTGCCAATACTTTAGTAACTATAAGAAACACACCAATTTTCCCTCAACATATCTTGTTACCTTCATCATTGAATATTGGTCTTGCAACTGAAACTAAAAACATGACCTTATCAATGTAATTTCTGTTTCTGCATGAAAAATATGGGTCATCTTCACTTGCATGAAGGTAATATTTTATGGATTTTTTAGATACATAGAACCATTTTTCATCTATGTGCACAAAATTATACATAGACTTAAATTTAGGATCATGAGGAATGCTACTTTCTGCAAGCATAGGTAAAAAAATTTAAAACATGCTTTCATATTATCATCTTTCAAATGTGGCTTGAGTGTGCTTGAATATCGATGCAAAACTCCGTTATTTTAAATATATCAACAATGATGGCTTGCCAATACCAAGGAAAAAGATAGAGATCTAAGATTGCTATGCTTAGCTAACCAAACAGAGCGCACATGCTCAATATCTGTCCCAGTTCTTTTACGATCACAATTTTTGGTTTTCTTATGACAAGTTTTACTAGATATCGACTATGAAGAAGCCAAACTTTTAACATGAAATTGTTAAAAGCTTAGCTCTTCATATGAAATGTTAAAAGCATGGCTTCTTCATATTCGGTATCTACTAACATTATGTATCGGAATTGGAGACAACTCCATCAAAGAGGTAATGCTTGTCATAAGAAAACCAAAAATTGTGGTCGCAAAAGAATTGGGGTAGGTATTGGGAAAGTGCGCTCTGTTTCATTAGCTAAGCGTAGCAATCTTCTATCTCTATTTTTAGCCTTGGATATTTGCAAAACATCATTGTTGAGATATTTAAAAGAAGAAGTTTTGCACCGACATACTAGTGCACTTAAACCAAACTTGAAAGACGATAATATGAAAGCATGTCTTAAATTTTTTTATCCATGCCTGAGGAAAGTAGCATTCCTCATTATATGAAATTTAAGTATATGCATAATGTTGTGAACATAGATGGGGAATGATTCTGTTTTTCTAAGAAGTCCATATAATATTTCCTTCATGCAGGTGAAGATGACTCATATCGTTCATGCAGAAACAAAAATTAAATCGGTAAGGTCATATTTTTAGTTGTAGTTGCAAGACCAAGATTTGATGATGAAGGTAACGAGACATTTTCAGAGAAAACTAGTGTGTTTCCTCTAGTTACTTAAGTACCAGCAAAAAGGTTGAGTGGTAATAGAGCATTAGGAACACTTGAAACAAAACCAATTACTTCTATCAATAAATAGGTCTACCAGATGTTCTTACTAAATAATATGTTACCGTCCATCAAAGAAAAATGGCTACGAGAACATATATCAGAAAAAATTTACAAACAAGAAGATAATGCTACGAGTCATGTTTCAATAGATGATGGAGATTTTTGTAGAGTGGCTTCTAAAGGAGGACTCAACATTCGTTTGACTTGTCAACTGCTTAAGCCTCCCGATTTGAATATTTTGGATTTGGGCTTTTTTAGTGCCATTCAATCATTGTAATAGATGGAAGTGACCCATTCAATTATTTAGGTGGTGCAAAACTCTTACGACAATTTTTCTAATCTCATGACTAATACAGTTGTCTGTCTACTGCAATAACATGGAAAACACTTGTCTTCATCTCATAATCTCAAAACATGCAAGCACCTAAAACTCCGTGTCAATTTGACAACACCCCTAAAATCGAAAAAAAAATCACCATCTCACTTTCATACACAAAACACATGAAAAAAAACACTATGCCTATATCATCTCAATTCTATTTGGAAATTTGTTAACACCCGCTAGAACAAAGAGTCTAAAAAAATCTTCAACATGTCATTAACCACTTTCCTCCACTCTTCATTCTCCATTCCAAAGACTAGACCCTCATCTGGAAATTTATTTTGATCCAAAACAACTTTGTTCAAGTCAAAAAATTCTCTCTCATATGGTTGAACAACTTCTATACCCAAGTTCTTTACTCTACCTGAATTCCTGAAATCTTCAACTTCAGTGCATACAACTTCATTGGGGTGTTTGTTCAGGTCAAACTGCTGCACCAGCTGGCCTACGTTTGGTCCATTTTCATTCTCATTCAGTGTTTCTTCTTTGTTTGTTTTGACCTCTTCATCATCTTGAGGGAAAATTTTACTTGTATATGCAACATTTTGAACTCAGAGGTCCATTGAAGGAACATTGAAGGACTCTTGTGGTGCAACAATACCAACATCAAATGAGGGACCGTTTAAGGATGCGTCCACCTTTTTATGGGTTAATGTGGAAGTGAAGTAAAATTGTGCAAGGAAAGAGATAATAAAGTAAAATTGTGCAGGGAAAGAGAGTGTTTCGTTGCATTTTTTTAAGGAGATTTTGGCTAACCATAACCATTGGTATTAATTTTATTCTACTTTTCAAAAGCATGTGTGGTATCGGGAAATGCGGATATAAAAAGTGCTCTTGGAAAATCAAATGGTAATTTAATGAGGGTATTATGGAAAGAGTCATATTAAAAACTATAAAAGGTGGCTCAAGTTGCTTATATTTAAGACAAAAAAATGTTACTTATTTTTTTGCTTATAGAAGAGACCGTAGGAAAATCTCAAAATGCACCTAGTTGCTGCTACCAATATTTTGTACCTAATTATTAGGATATTTTAAATTCTTTCTACTCCATCAGAATTATTTTGCTCCGTGATAATTGGTGCTTGAACTAGCTAGTGGCGGTGCCTTTACGTTATCGTTCAAATCGGAGGTCCATACTCGAATCACGAAAGCCATAATCAGTTTCCATCTCAAAAAGCTTTTTACAACATGTGTCTGCATGACCTAAGAGACCACAAAGGAAACACAAAACAACGAGCCTCTCATATTTAAACAATACCAGATTCACCAAAGCATTGCCTTGACAGATCTTCTCTCTCGTCTTCAATGGCGTGCAAACATCAATCTAAACTCTGATCTGCATGAAAGAATTCCCGAAGTTGGAACTACTTTTAGGGTCATATTCCACAAACTCCCCAATAAAATTACCCAAGGCAATGCCTACTTCCAACATCATACCTCCCATCAGAAGATCATGGTCTTGGACCCAAAAAGAGACATGAAACAAGAGTATTGTTGATGGGATCTCCCCAAAGCCCTGTTTGTTAAGAATAAGGTGTCTATGAAAGTTCCATGGCCCCTTACGCAATACCTTTGTGACATCAGTTCTATGGAAAAATTGAAACAAGAAAGTATTAGGTCCATCCTCATACAAATGCTAATCTTTCTTTCATCATGGCCACACGAATAGCCTTAATGGACAAGAACCTCCCAACTAAGCACAACTTATCATCAGGTTGAACCCCAGGTGGTGAAAGTAACCATGAATTGAGAACGTTGAACAATGGTTGTTAAGGTTGAAAAGTCTCCCAGAGAGAGGTGAATACCTCTAACACAGAGAGAACAAGAGGATACATCACTTTTTTTTTTCGGACCATTACAGGCTACACAGGGTACGTAACAATAATTCTATTTAAATGAATCTATCAACCTACGTTGAGGATACATCACATTTTTGTTCGGTCAGTGAAGCTAGGCCAAGAAGCTACCAAGCTGAGGATGCTCCACAGTCAATTCCGATATGAACTCCTTCACGTTGATCCGGCAAGGGGGGTGGTACCTGCACATATTTTGATACTTAAGTAAGCAAAGAGAATAGCTGGCAAGCGCAAGTAAATGCGTATCTAATGCTTTGATATGAGCGCGTATACATAGGGCGTGCGCCTATGAATACAGTTTGATTTCTGACCAATGGATTGGGAGAGATCTGAACCCTCACGCCTGTTTAGTCGGCCTATGATCCATTGATCGTGGATCACAATATTGGGCATTTTTCCTCGGTGGGTCTTGGCCCAGTCCAGAATAGCTGCTTCCCAAGTCGAGGTAGTCCTACGAGGAGGGCCTTAGGTTGAAGTACTTGTTTGTGGCGGGGTGGTATCATCCTGAGGCTTGCCCCCCTGAGCCTAGTTGAT
The DNA here is from genome assembly GCA_963573325.1 of Astragalus glycyphyllos. Lineage (NCBI taxonomy): Eukaryota > Viridiplantae > Streptophyta > Magnoliopsida > Fabales > Fabaceae > Astragalus > Astragalus glycyphyllos. Next base: position 18,517,819 of record OY754307.1, read on the forward strand.
TGAGGTCGAAGCCGGAGATCGTCCGCACAAGGATACCTCATCTACGAAGATGGGTGAATTTTATAATTTTCTATGTCGCCGGGTTGGCCAGTGATAGGGGTGTGAAACCTTTGACTTTGTTTGTTTACCAGAAACAGAGGGCAGTTGAAGGGGCGTATGCATTGCATTGGTTCTCGTGCAGGTATCATTATTGCGTCTTAAAGTTTGTGATAGTTGTCAGTGTTGTCGCTTCATTTGGTTCTCCATCAATAGGAGAAGCTTTCCATCATTTGTAGCGCAAGAATTGTAATTTGGAGTTGTTACTTTGTTCGTCCTTGTGTTTGTCGAGATTGGTTCGACATTTATTAACTGCCCAAGATCTTGTTTCTCCAATTTATCAAGTATGTCTAATTTTTGTTTTCCTTTTACTTGTTATCTTTCTTTTGTATCTTGGGTCCCGAGTTAATCCTTCCAGGAACAATCCTGCTAGGACCTCGGCTGACCCTTCGCCAAAATTCAAAGTATCGTAGTTAGTGATTTTGTAGAGGGGTTTAGCTGAGTTTGAGGTTGTTGTCCGGGTTGGATAGATGGAGCAAGTTTCTTCGAACTTCCCCTGACGTGGACTTCCTCCGTGTAGGCACGGAATGGCCAGGACGAAGCTAACTGCTCCAGTGATGGTTCTTCGTCTTCAGGATGTGATGCGGGATCTTCCGTTGGGAGCAGCGGATCCAGGAGAGGTCGTGACGTAGTGGACCCCCAATATTGAGTTTCCCGAAATATTCTTATGCAGATGAGTGTTTCTGGAGAGAATTCTACTTTCGCTATTTCGGACTTCCATCATTTGGTCATGATTGATAGAAGAGAGGAGTGGGATTTGTTAGGCATTCCTCGTAACATGCCGATATGTAGCCTGATCACTGACGATCCCAAGTTCTTTATTTACTTGTCAATGGTTACCGACGTGGAAGTCCGCCCTCCTTTTACTGCTTTTCAACAAAGATTTCTCTGGGCTATGAGGATTTGCCCCTCACAGCTTTTCCCATCAGGATGGGCTTCTTTGTAGGACTTATGAGCTAGTGATGCAAGCCTTTGAACGTCTGTTGACTGTAGAAATGGTGAGCGAGACCTCGAAAATTGTTTTCGGTCCATTTTTTATAAATGATTTTGCCGACAAGTTCTTCTACGTTCGCCCAAAAAACTTAATTTCTCTTCGAAAAGATGGAAAACTCAATGATCGAGACAAACTAAACTCTTGAAATTTTAATTTTAGCTGGTCTTTAGATCCTTTCAAAAGTCCTATTACGTCCTTTTCTCGGACGTACTCGCAACTAGATGAGAAATACATCATAAGTCTTGAACTGCTTTGGAGATGGAGGTCTATGTTTCAGGGGGATTCCATAATCAACACACTGGCACTAGTGACGGAGGAGCGATTCAGATCTTGATCGATAAGTGATTTACTAATGTCCCGACTTCTTCTGACCACTTTTTCTTTGGTAACCATCTTTCCATTTTTCTACAGGTACAATGACGCCCCTCATCACATTTTTTGACTTGAAAGAATATATTAACCAGGAGGTGGTTCCCCATACGTCGTTATCTCATCTTCGAGATCATAACCATGTGGCTGGTATGAAAGGAAGACCTCGGCAAGTGAAGGTGGTAAGGAGGGATCCTAAACCTTCTTCACAAGATCTTTAGTACTCACGAGGTTTAGTCCTCTCTGTCTTGTATTTTATGTATCTTAGCATTTCGTCTCGGGGTTTTCTAGAGTTTCTGTAATAAATTGTTCGGGTTTTAAATTTAAGTTGGTTAGTTTTATTCATTCATGTTGAGCTAAGAGTGATTTTGAACTTGAAAAGGCTAGAGGCGAGTCCTTCCTTCTTTTGTCCAGTTTACTGAGTGCTGGACTCAGATCTAACGCAGACGAAAGAGGTCGTGTTGGCCTTATTAGAGCCTGAAAAGGATAGAAGCAAGTCCTCCCTCCCTTGGTCCAGTTTACTGAGTAGTCGACTCAGATCTTACTCGGACCAAAGAGGTCTTGTTGGACTTATTTAAAGAATGAAAAGGCTAGAGGCGAGTCCACACTCCTTTGGTCAGTTTATTGAGTGCTCAGCTCAGATCTAACTCAGACCAAAAAAGTTCTCTCTCTGTTCTTAAACTTTGGTACTTTTAGCCTTTTATTTTTGTTCCAAAACAATAGTATTTTTAAAAACCCAATGTACAAATCACCAAACTTTTCCAAATATACCCATTATATTTATTGAGTCATTTAGAGTCCCAACTCTTTTATTGAGACTTCATCTATCCTAAGACAACTACAAATGAGGTATTTTAGTACTTAACTAATACAAATTTGTGTGCAACATGCAAAAAGTACCAAAGATCGGGAATAAATGAAGTATTAAAACTTACATAATGGCTTTCTTTAAAAAAAATTCAAATTATAAAGGTCAATTAAAGTATTAACAGTCAAATATTCACACCAAAAAAAAGTACGAAAACTACATAATGGTTCTTTATTTTACAATAAGTGACATAATGGTTGCAAATTCAATTTCCAAATTCCAATAAACTTTAAAAGAGAGAAAATTGAATGGGTTTGGCTACTCGATGAGCAACTATTAGTATACCTATTATTACTATTACTATCTGGGTCGTTTTTTTTTTTTTTACGAGAATTACTATTTAAGAACAGGTTTCAATAAAGAAATATAAAAAATATTAAGACAACAACTGACATTTATTGAATAATATTAACAATAGAACAAATATCTATTAGTAAAAGTTTGGTTTAAATATCATTTTAGTTCTTATAAATATAGAAACTTTTTTGTTTTAGTTCCTATAAAAGAATTTTAGTTTAGTCCATTCAATTTTTAAAACCATCACTTTAAGTCCCTAAAGTGTTTTTTTGTATTTAAAAAATTGATATGTCTTTTTTATTTATTTATAAATATAGCAAGTTTCATTTTAGTCCCTACGAATATAACTAATTTTCCATTTTAGTCTTTAGCCACGTAATTACTCTCTCCGTTCCTGACCTTTGATACTTTTGGCTTGTTACACACAAATTAAGGTACCATTAATTTGTGTTTGTTCGGTACTAAAATACTCCTTTGTAGTTGTCTTGGAATAGATCAAGTTACAATAAAAGAATCTTGAGACAATTAATTCACACTTTGGGACTCTAAATAGCTCAATAAATATAAAGGGTATATTTGAAAAAATTTGGTGAATTGTACGTTGGATTTTTAAAAATACGATTGTTTTGAAACAAAAATAAAAAATTAAAAGTACCAAAGTTCACGAAAGAGGGAGTAATAAAAAAGCCTCATAAACATTTTATATCACAAAAACCATTTTAGAAAAGGTGATGGTTTTGAAAATTGTTGTAACAAAAAGGAAAACCCGAATTAAAATATAACAAGCATGTGATAGTAGTGAGAGTCCTAACCTTCATAGATAGTGGTCGACAGAAGTCCCTGAAAAATGAAAACGTCAATGAGGGTCCCTTCATTGCATTAAAAGTGGAGATGTTTAGAAATAAACCAAAGTAGTGGAGACCCATGAGAAATCGTAAACCATTGCTTTCTCTCTGAAGAAGGCAATGCTGCTGATTCCTCTCCTAACTTGGGCAAAGAAAAAGAGTTAGTCTAATGGCCATGCATGTATGTTTTAATGGAATTAGGAATTCTTTAATATACAGACAGAGAAGAGAAGAACTGAAAAAATATTGATTAAGGGCTGTTAGCCTGTAATTTCGACAGGCTACATTAAAGATGGTCAACATGGCTTGATTTATATTTATTTCACAAAGACCATATTGTTTCGACAAAGAAAATGGTCGTGTGCAAGGTAAACTCGACAAGTTTCCAGGGAAGCAAAAGCAAGAGAGAGGAAAATCGACACAGGCTTTCGACAGACAAAAAACAGAGCAGTTATGCGTTGAAGACTAGCAGTTGGTCGAAGCGTGACAGAGCGGTTTCGGTCGAAAGTAGGAGCGGTTATTTGGCCGAAAGTAGGAGCAGTTACTTATTTTCAAATTGTTAGGCAGTTACTTAGTTCGAATTTCCCCCCTTTTTTCCTTGTATAAATAACTGTTTCTGAGAAGAAACAGGGGTCGCGAAAATCACAATACACAACCGATTCCTGAAACTCTAACTTCCAAGCCAGAGCGAAAAACGAGTGGAAGAATCCCTGTACGTGATCGTGTACCATTTTTATGATTCAATGCAATTTGTTCTTCTTTTCTTTACAATTCCTGTACCATTTACTGCTTCTTTTCTTTTCAATTCTGTTAATCATTTGCAAATCGTCCCCTTTTCTACATTTTCTGAAACAAAAACCATAAGCAATTCAGAGGCATTGCTTTGAGATTTTTCTAGTTTGATCTCACAAACCTTCTAATAAAACTAGTGATTGTTTGCTAAAAACACCAGCAAACAAATTGGCACGCCCAGTGGGACTTTGCCTTTGATTTTGTTCATGTTTATACTCTCTTATTTGTATTCGCTGTTGTATGCACTTAAGAAGTGGTAAAATGGTTCGGTCCAGTACGAATAATGCGTCTAGTTCCAACCCTGTGGTTTCACAAGTGCAAGGAACAACAATGGATTCTGCAAACATTAGCGCAGGACCATCATCGTCGATAACCGTTCCTTCATTATCAATGACTAATGTTGGTTCAACACAGTCAGAAATGGCATCTTTGCCTATGTCTTTGCCGTTAAGTGCAGGGCTTCATAGCCCTTACATGGCAATGGGAAACGGTTTAGACCCACGTTTGAATAACGTGCATCTACCCTCATTTCCTCTGGGAATGCATGGCATGCCTACTGGTATGCCACATATTTCGACCTTTTCCCCTACACATGTCTCTTCTGAGAGCGTATTTGGTCGAAATCCCCCAGCATTAACCAATACGTCTTTGTTGGCCTTAAGACAGCAAGTAGAGGAGAGTAATCACGATATGGTTAATATGCTTACCCAACAAATTGGTACAGTTTTCAATCCATTGATTCAAAATACCAATAACAGTTACCAAATGTTGGCAAATCAGATGAGTAGGATTGCAGATTTCTTTGGGGCTCCAGCGGTTAATAATAGGTACGTTCCTATTATTGCGGGTAATGCGTCGCCAGTTAACCCCCAAGAAGCAGTTGCAGTCGAAGCGTCGACAGTTGTAGGCGAACTACAAGGGGCAGTAAACCACGTCCCTGAAGTAGTTTTGGTAAATAGACACCAGAACGCTGATGAAGTTGTTCGACAAGTGCAACAACACAATGTTGGCGCAGAAAACAATATAGCTACTTTAGTCGAAACAATTTTGGCGCAAAATGGCCTTAACATAGGTTTACAAAGGCCTAACTTCGTATCACCATTATGTGAATATGTATTACAAACTGAGTTACCAAGGGGATGGAAAGTTCCCAAGTTTACTAAGTTTGGTGGTGATACAAATGAGTCCACAGTCGAACACATTGCTCGTTTCTTGACTGAGGCTGGGGACTTAGCACAAAATGAGAATTTGAAGATGAAATACTTTCCAAATTCTCTAACTAAAAATGCTTTCACTTGGTTCACGACCTTACCCCCTGGTTCTATGTTCACATGGGGGCAATTAGAAAAGGCATTCCATGCACAGTTTTACATGGGCCAGTCGAAAATTAGTCTTAAAGAATTGGCTAGTGTTCGGCGCAAAATGCCTGAAACTATTGATGATTACTTAAACAGATTTAGGCTGTTGAAATCTCGTTGCTTCACACAAGTCCCTGAACATGAGCTTGTCGAAATGGCTGCTGGTGGCCTTGATTACTCAATTAGAAAGAAATTAGACACATCTCGTTTGCGAGATATGGCTCATTTGGCTGATAGAGTTCGACAAGTTGAAAGGCTTAGAGAGGAAAAATCTAGGTCGAATAGGTATCATAAGAAAGAAAAAGTGGCATATGTCGAAGAAGAATTTGACGTTACATATAGTAATGTCGAAGAAGAGGAGATAGACGTGGCTGAACTTAAGCCTGGTCCTCCTTATACCTGTAAATTATTAAGGCCTGCGAATGGGAATAACCCTGTAGAGCCTAAGAACGATAGATTTATGCCTAAGACTTATACTTTTGATGTTACTAAATGTGATGAAATTTTTGATCTTTTAGTAACTGATGGTCAAATATTAGTGCCTAAAGGCCTTAAAATACCAACTCTTGACCAAAGAAAGAAAAAGGGTTATTGTAAGTTCCATAATTTTTTGGGACATAACACTGACCGTTGTGTGCTCTTCAGGGATATTGTGGAAAAAGCAATTGACGAAGGAAGACTCAAATTTGCTGATAAGAAAATGAAAGCTCCTATGCAGATTGATGTTGATCCATTGCCTAAGGCTGAAGCTATGTACTCCGAACCTGTCGAAGCTGATGTAGGCATGGTGGATGCTCAAATGGCAGACCCTCCTAAGTGTGTCAAGACTGCCACCGAGAAATTAAAAGGTTTTATGTATGCTGAAGGGAAAAAACAGGAAGTGACCCTAAAAGAATATGATGGGAAGATACATGCTGTGTATCCAAAGGCTGAGGAAGAATTGATAGATTTCCTCAATCGGTGTAAGTGGAATAATTCTGAAGTTATGCTTTGCCCAAGGTGCAGTGCTGTTTTCGATAAAGAAGCAGCTAAAGCTGTCGAAGGTTATCAGGATCAACAACAACGCAAAAGAAAATGGCTTGATAACAGGCCAAAATTTGACTTTGCAAAAGGAGATCTTCCTGGCTATGAGGCTAATGTGTCAGCAAAGCCTTCAACAAGTAAACGACAATTTGCTAAGGAGAAGTCCGCAGCAAAAGGGTATTTGAAGCTGTCAACAGGTAAATCCTTTGTCCCAAGTGCTAGTGCTCCTGTCGAAGAGTGGGTGCCCAATAATCAACGTGCTAGAGCTGTCAAGCCAAGTACTGATGCTATTAAGTTTAATTATAAGAATAACTATAAGGGTAAGAACCCTATGACTAGAACACAGTGGCGTCGTTACCAAAGACAACAGAAGAAGAAGGCACACTTTGACATTAACCAGATTCCAAGTCATTTGGCTAATAATCAAGTTCCACGCAGCATGATAGTGGCGAAAAGTGAGGTTCATAAAGCTGAAGTTGCCACAAAGAGGAATGCTGATGCTGCTAGTCATGTGTGTGCAGCAAATAAGGCCAAAGGCAAGGCTGTGGTAACAGAAAAGCCAAGAAGGCCTGCTCTTGAAAGAATATTTCCTCCATTGTCAACAGTGAAAGAAACGAATGCTGATTTCGACTTGGATGAAGACATGGAGTCGGATTTTGATGATTCTGAAGATGATTTCGACGTTGTTTGCAATGTGGTATCAATACTGCCTCTTGAGTACGATGTTATCACGGTACCAAATGACGTTGAAGAAGATTTCACAGAGGACATGGCTCATCATAAGCCAATGTGTTACTATGTGATGAACGATGGTTGTGTCGAAGATCAAATGGCTACCTTCGAGAAGCCAGATATGAGTATGCAAAACCACTTGAAACCCCTGTATGTCCAAGCCAAGGTCAATGGTGTTGGAATTAACAAAGTGTTAGTGGATGGTGGAGCTGCAGTGAATTTGATGCCGCATGGTCTTTTGAAGAAGATTGGTAAGTTCGATACTGACCTCAGGCCACATAACATTGTCTTAAGCAACTATGAAGGCAAAACTGGCCACTCTTTGGGGGCCATTGAGGTGGACTTAATTGTTGGTTCCATAAAGAGGACTACATTGTTCTTAGTGATAGCCTCTAAAGCGAATTTTAATTTACTCCTTGGTAGAGAGTGGATCCATGGAGTTGGTGTTGTCCCTTCAACTTTGCATCAACGTTTAGTAATGTGGAAAGAAGATGGTTTGGTAGACTATATTGAAGCCGATCAGAGCTACTTCCGTGCTGATGTGAACCAAGTTACCAAGGAAAATTTTGAGAAACAAATGGCGAAGATTGCGCCATGTTCATCTTCTAATGAGGCATATGTCCCTGCGGATAATGTTTTTGCCTCAGTTCATCTTGACCCAAATTATGGTTTTGTTTGGGAAAGAGAAATAATGGGAGATGATAGTGTCTATCCTGATGGTGTTTTTCGACCAACGGGGTGGAACACTCATTCTTGAAAGTGTTCTTATGTCAGTGCCCAATGCATGGGACAAAATTACGGCTTATATGGCCGAAAACAAGTTTAAAGCGGCTATGGAGGCCGAAATTATTCAACAAACAATGGCTGTCGAAGCCAGTGAGTTACATGAAGAAAATGGCATAGTCATAGATGAAAGACTTGACTGCATTTATGACGATGATCCATTAGGTTTTGAAAAGGATCCTAGAGATTCGGCAAAGCATATGCAAGCTCAAGACCCGTTAGAAGAAGTTGATTTGGGAAATGGCTCAATAAAAAGGCCAACTTATATTAGTGCAAATATTGATGCTTCTCTAAAAATCCAAGTCATCACATTGCTAAGGTAGTTCAAAGATTGCTTTGCTTGGGATTACGATGAAATGCCAGGGTTAAGTCGAAAAGTAGTGGAAATGCAATTACCAATTCGACCAGGGAAGAAACCAGTGAAGCAAGTGCCAAGAAGATTTGCTCCTCAAGTGTTGGCTAAGATCAAAGAGGAAATCGAAAGGCTATTCAGAAAAAAATTCATCAGAACTGCCAGGTATGTCGAATGGTTAGCCAATATAGTTCCTGTAATAAAGAAAAATGGGACTCTTAGAGTTTGCATAGATTTTAGGGATTTAAATAATGCATCTCCCAAGGATGAATACGCAATGCCTGTGGCAGAAATGCTGATAGATTCAGCAGCAGGATTTGATTATCTTAGTATGCTCGATGGTTATTCTGGGTATAATCAAATCTTCATTGCTGAAGAGGATGTGTCGAAAACTGCTTTTAGATGTCCAGGGGCATTGGGTGTTTATGAATGGGTAGTAATGCCCTTTGGCTTAAAGAATGCTAGTGCTACATATCAGAGGGCCATGAATTCTATGTTTCATGATTTTATTGATGATTTTATGCAAGTATACATAGATGATGTGGTGGTTAAATCTTCCTCAGAAAGTGGTCATTTAGACCATCTTCGCCGTTCTTTTGAAAGAATGAGGAAATATGGATTGAAATTAAATCCATTAAAATGTGCCTTTTGTGTACGTGCAGGTGATTTCTTGGGTTTTATAGTGCACAAAAAAGGCATTGAAATCAATCAAAATAAGACTAAGGCAATTATGGAAACGAAGGCCCCTTCGACCAAAAAGGAGCTTCAGTCGTTGCTGGGAAAAATCAATTTCCTACGAAGATTTATATCAAATCTAAGTGGCAAAACACAAGTTTTTTCGCCATTATTAAGACTGAAGAAGGAAGAAGAGTTCAAATGGGAACCAATGCATCAAGCAGCCTTTGACGAAATCAAGTCTTATTTGATGAAACCACCAATTTTGTTGCCTGTTATTAAGCACAAAGTGCTCAAATTGTATATAGCAGCTTCTGATAGAACAATAGGTAGCATGTTAGCACAAGAGGATGATAGTGGTATCGAAAGAGCCATTTATTACCTCAGTAGGGTCCTAAATGATGCCGAAACGAGGTACACTCCTATAGAAAAGTTGTGCCTTTGTTTGTATTTCTCGTGTACAAAGTTAAAGCAATATATAAAACCAGCTGATGTTTCTGTTTATTCGCATTTTGATGTTATTAAACACATGCTGTCAAAACCAATAATGCATAGCCGAATTGGTAAATGGGCTTTGGCTTTGTCAGAATACAACTTAACTTATCAACCTCTAAAATCAATTAAAGGACAAGTGGTTGCTGATTTTATAGTAGACCATTCTGTTGTCGAAGAAACATTAAGTTTTGTAGACGTATATCCTTGGAGGTTGTACTTTGATGGCTCAAGCCATAAACATGGAGTTGGGATTGGTATTTTAATAATATCTCCTACTAACATTCCAACGAAGTATAAGTTTAAAATTCGGGATGTTTGTTCCAATAATGAAGCTGAGTATGAGGCTTTAATAGTAGGCCTTGAAATTTTACTTGAGCTTGGGGCAAGTCATGTCGAAATAAAAGGTGACTCTGAGTTGGTTGTCAAACAATTGACAAGAGAGTACAAATGCATTAAAGAGCACCTTATCAGATACTTTGTTGTTGCCAATGCTTTGTTAAAAGGATTTGAGTCTGTTCACTTAGAACATTTACCACGAATTGATAATCAAGTGGCAAATGAATTGGCACAAATTGCTTCAGGCTATAAAGTTTCAAAACAAAGCCTGGAAGAGTTAATTGAAATAAAGGATAAAACCATTTCTAATGACTATTCTTCGTCACTATTGTCAACACCAACAATTGGGTGGGCAACAAACGCAAACGAGGAACTAGTCGTTGTCCAAAAACGTCAATTGTTTGGTGACTTTGACTTAGCAGAAATTTTTGCTCTTGACAATATGACCAATAATGATTGGCGAAGGCCTATTGCGGAATATTTGCAAAATCCCACAAGAAATACCAATAAAAAGGTAAAATACAGAGCTTTGAGCTATGTGATAATTGGAAACGAATTGTTTAAAAAGACTCCTGAAGGAGTACTATTAAAATGTCTTAGTGAAAATGAGGCATATTTAGCAGTTTCCGATACACATAGTGGAGCATGTGGTTCACACCAAGTAGGCCACAAAATGAAGTGGTTATTATTTCGACAAGGAATGTATTGGCCAACTATGCTGAAAGATTGCATAGAATTTGCTAAGGGATGCCAAGAGTGTCAAAAGCATGCTGGGATACAACATGTACCTGCAAATGAATTGCATGCCATAGTCAAACCTTGGCCATTTTGAGGTTGGGCTCTAGATGTGATTGGAGAGATAAAGCCAACTTCGTCGAAGGGCCATAGATATATCCTTGTGGGAATTGATTACTTCACCAAATGGGTTGAAGCTATACCTCTAGCCAATGTTGATCAAGAAGCAGTGATAAGGTTTATTCAAAATCATATCATTTATAGATTTGGAATTCCAGAAACCATTACTACAGATCAAGGATCAGTTTTCACTGGTAAAAAAATGGTAGAATTTGCTTCTGAAATTGGTTTTAAGTTATTAACTTCAACACCATATTATGCGCAAGCCAATGGTCAAGTAGAAGCTGCTAATAAGGTTATTATTAGTTTGATTAAAAAGCATGTTGGGCAGAAACCCAAAAATTGGCATAATACCCTTGATCAAGCATTATGGGCTTGTCGAAATTCGCCCAAAGAATCTATCAACACTACTCCTTATAGGTTAACATTTGGACACGATGCAGTGTTGCCTGTTGAAATTTGTCTACAATCAACAAGAATTCAAAGACAGTGGGAGATTCCCTCTGATTATTATTGGAATATGATGCTTGATGAATTGGTTGATTTAGACGAAGAAAGGTTATTGGCTTTAGATACGCTTATTCGACAGAAAGAGAGGGTAGCTAAAACTTATAACAAAAAGGTTAAGTCTAAAGCCTTTAATTCAGGTGATCTAGTGTGGAAGGTCCTATTGCCTATGGATAAAAAAGATAGAGTCTTTGGTAAATGGTCCCCAAGTTGGGAAGGACCGTTCAAAATTTTGCAAGTTTATTCAAACGGCGCATATGAGGTCGAAGAGATTGGCGCTGATGAAAGAATTTTGCGTATAAATGGCAAATACTTGAAAAAGTATAAGCCAACGTTGCAAGAAGTTAAAATAACGCTGGAATAAATATAAAGAAAGCGTAAAAACATGGCATTTAAGTTGCCAAAACATAGTCAAAGGCCGAATTTACAGGCTGTTCCAGTTCAAGGTTTGAATATGGAAACAACACTTAACAGTGGCGACATCAGGTATACAGTGGTTCTACTCAAGTGCAAAGTCTATTTCGAGGGTGAATTCAAAAATGTTCTTTCTCTTCTTCTACTTCAAGCTCAGTCGAGAAAGACATTTTTGGGGGGCAATTTGTTAGCCTGTAATTTCGACAGGCTACATTAAAGATGGTCAACATGGCTTGATTTATATTTATTTCACAAAGACCATATTGTTTCGACAAAGAAAATGGTCGTGTGCAAGGTAAACTCGACAAGTTTCCAGGGAAGCAAAAGCAAGAGAGAGGAAAATCGACACAGGCTTTCGACAGACAGAAAACAGAGCAGTTATGCGTTGAAGACTAGCAGTTGGTCGAAGCGTGACAGAGCGGTTTCGGTCGAAAGTAGGAGCGGTTATTTGGCCGAAAGTAGGAGCAGTTACTTATTTTCAAATTGTTAAGCAGTTACTTAGTTCGAATTTCCCCCCTTTTTTCCTTGTATAAATAACTGTTTCTGAGAAGAAACAGGGGTCGCGAAAATCACAATACACACCCGATTCCTGAACTCTAACTTCCAAGCCAGAGCGAAAAACGAGTGGAAGAATCCCTGTATGTGATCGTGTACCATTTTTATGATTCAATGCAATTTGTTTTTCTTTTTCTTTACAATTCCTGCACCATTTACTGCTTCTTTCCTTTTCAATTCTGTTAATCAATTGCAAATCGTCCCCTTTTCTACATTTTCTGAAACAAAAACTTTTGCAATTCAAAGACAATTGCTTTGAGATTTTTCTAGTTTGATCTCACAAACCTTCTAATAAAACTAGTGATTGTTTGCTAAAAACACCAGCAAACAAGGGCCCGTTTGGATTAGTTTATTTTTGAGCTTATGAGAAACAACTTATAGAGATAAATAAGTTTTTATGTTGATTCACAAGTTCTCACTGACAAAAGTTATATCTTTATAAGTTCTTTTTTCATAAACTACCTTAACAAGGTTATGATTAATACATAAAACCTTATTTATTTACATAAGTTGTTTTGCATAAGCTTAAAATAAGCCCTATCCAAACGGGCCCTAAATAAAAGGCACCGTCCACAGTCCAAATCCCTGATTACAATAAATTAGCGTTGCTAGAGGCAATATGAATTTTTCTCTCAACTTTACGGGCTTTCTTCCATTTTTTCTATCATGATGCAAAAGTTATGATTTAGTCTTCCGTATTTTAGACTTTTTCTTTGCCATTGATAAAAAAATGCACGCCTAAAATTATGGTATACTTTGACTTGGCCACATAGTCCCACAGAATTCCCTGATTACAAGAAATCAGGGTCCAATATTGGACTTACCTAGTACTAGTAGTAAGAGATAAATTCTTATGTTTTTTTGACTCATGTTTCTAAGTCCAATATTATAATCATGTTACCTACTTTCTTTTTGTCTAAATTATACTAGAATTTCTTTATTTGTAAAAAATTGGTTCTTTAAGTTTTTTTTAACAAGTTGGTCCTTTAAGTTACTTAACGTGTTCACCGTTGACCTATTTTCAAACTTTCGTTCCAAAAACGCCTAGTTGACGTTAACATCGCTGATGTATCAGTTACACTGTTGATGTGCAGTGGCGGACCCAGGACCCCAGGAGGGGTGTCAAATTTTTTAAATACACAATTTGCTAAAACTATAATTAAAAACATGACCCGTTTTGCAAATACGCTCTCCATATCTTCTTTGTGGAAAGTTGAAATTCTTAGGTTGACATGGCCCTTTTTGCAAATACGCTCTCCGTATCTTATCTTGATCGTTAGGATGATATGTCGCAAATTTTCTTCGCAATCCAGGATCCGATGGCAACTCATCTAAATTAACTTTCACACGTGGCTCTTGTTCTTGTGGTTGTAAGCTTGATCCACATTCATCAATTGATAGAGAGAGGGTTGTTTCCGTGAGCACTGAGTGTGAGTGAGAGAGCCACCGTGAGAGAGAGAGAGAGAGAGAGAGAGAGACAGCTTGCGTGAAAGTTGATACAGAAACGTGAGAGAGAGTGTTGTGTTTTGGGTAAGTGAAATTTGGGTCTTTGGTGCAAATGGGTGCAAAATTTGGACTATTGGTGCAATTTAAAATATTCAGGTGGGTCAACCTTGTAGAAGAAGTACGAGATAAAGCCGCCATAAGTGAAGCTGCCATCAAGCAATGAATGGCATTGTGTTTCAATCGACATGTCATCCCTCGGAACTAAAAAACACTTCACAGGGAAAGCTTGCGCAGAACAGGGAAGACCCATACATAATCGTATCCAAAACATACAACAGGGCATACAAGCTTGAGACAATGGAAGGGTAACTACTTTCAAGGACTTGGATCCCCACAATATTAAAAATGTACTTCAGCTAAACTTGTAAACATTTGAATTTCAATGAAACGAGTCGAGGGAGTAATATCCCATCCATGCGCGGATACATTGTAAAAGCCACCCTTTCTAACTGACCTATATCTAGGCCGTGACCTGTAAACTGGTTAGATCAGGGGTAGGGTAACTCCCTCTCAGATCCGAGCTAGATCAGGGCCGAGACCCGTAAGCTAGATCCTACATAAGTGCTTGATTTACTTCAAAATTTTGTAAACACTTTTTTTGTAACAGTGTTATACTCGTACTAATACAGTAGTATTTGGTACCATATCCATTGGGACATGGTGATATTATCATCCGTTCAATCAGATTTTCAAATCTTAAGTTAGGAAAAGAAAGTTGTTTGTCTTTTCGTAAACTCTGAATAAAAGAAAGTAACAAGTTATAAAAATATGTTGAGAATAGATTTCGTTAACTTATTCCAATGTATTTAACAGATTCATATACTTTACTCTATTTCACTCATTGATTTATCATCACCATATCGTCCAACTTAACCAATCCCTTAGACTAAGTGAAATCAACAACTAATTTGCAAAAATAAAGATTCCTCAACTATTTAAGCAAATAGTAGCATTAAGGTTAGGTGATATATTGACTAGAAAACATGATTCAATTCCTAGAAATCAAGCTGAATAGGTGATTGAATTTAAAGCCCAACCAAAAGCTTATTTTTCAATACAACTTTAGATTCAAAGATCAAGTATAGATAATGAAACTATAACAAGCATTAAGCACATAATTCAATTACTAAATTAAGTCATAAAAAGAGGTACATGTTGTTGAATTCAAATCAATACATGGATATAAGATAACTATACCTAACCTCAACAAAAGAGAGTTTAGATACTCATTTTCATGACAGCTATCATACATATTACAATAGAGATGAAAAACCATAAGAATGGTCCACCCTTGATCCCTCCAGATGATGCTCCAAGCTTCGATCCTTCAGTTCCTTTCGTTTCTATTCAGTGTACGGTTCTTCAAAAATTTCACAAATGAAGTTCCCTTTATTGGCAAGTATGTTTTTCTAAGAGAAAGTTTGGGTCGCTAAAAGATTAATGCCTGACCACCTTTGATTCTGACCGCCTTCCAACCTACTGTGTGTCTTTTACTTTAGGATGAAGTAAGGTCATACTCGCTAAGTGAGCATAAAGCTTAGCTAAGCGACCAGACTATTCCAACTTTTTGCTTTTTGTGATCTTTTGGTCCTTGCTCAGTTTAAAAATGGCTTTTTTCACCTATGTGCACAATTTCAAAGAATAAAAGGATAACTTCATAAAAGATATATGTAGTTTCTATTTTTACAATATTTAGTAATATTTATGGAAAAAGTTAAATTAAGTTGCATTTAAATCAAATAAGTGCTTGTAAATTGTTAGAAGTTTGAAGTAAATCAAGCACTTATCAAACTTTCCCCAACTTAGAATTTTGTGTCCAAGATTCTAGTTTTTAAATGGTGAATGGTTTTTTAAATAATAAAGTTCAAATGAATTTCATGTTTCTTTGTCTCACCAAAATGACAATTTTAAAGAGAAAATAGTGTTTTATGGTGTTTTTTTTACAGATGAGAACATAATTATACTAAACTTGCAATACAATTGTGAAAAATTTCCAATGTACTCAATCAATTGTCAGTCAATCAGGAAATAACATCCTCACATAAAAGTTTATCTCTCAAAGGTGAGTGTTTCTCTCAATTCAATAATTGAATTCAC